>OZ017739.1:151897255-152569755 GCA_963969285.1 Odontomyia ornata
GTTTGAAATGAAAAAAGTTGCCACTAAAAAGGGTGAAATAAAAAAGTTTTAGAAAAAAAAAGATAACCGACTTCGGAATGCCCTAAAAAGGATTAAATAAATTTTATGGAAGCTGTGCCAAATGAATTTCTCCATTTGAACATAAATACTTCCAACATCTGCACCATCACAAAAAAATGGGGGAAAAATGATATGGCACCGCTTCCATAAAATTTATTTCATCCTTTTTAGGGCAGTCGGTTTTCTTTTTTTTTTATAAGTTTTTTATTCTTTACTTTAGTTAATTTTCGTTTTTAAAGTTTTAATTCTGCCAAATAAAATTTAGAGGATAGGAACGCTGATTTAGTACACCCAACGGTTTATTACATGACGGAAGACAATCGAACTCGGCTGAGGCGATTTAACGTGTACACGGTAATAGAAAGAAGAAAAGTCGGGAATTTTTGGGACGGATCGGGAGTCGACTTACAGCCGCTACTTGAGAAAGACGGGTTAGGCACACGGCCGCGGTGCAAAATACGTGCGGTGTGAAAAGTGTTGGTAAAAGTGCCGTCAAAATCAATTGAAGACCGGGTATTAAATTCAAAAGTGTAAATTGAAAACCATTTCCGCTCATTCATCCTTTTAACTCCAATACATCACCATTCCCCTGCGGAAAAGTACTTCCAAGGAAAATTGCATTTGTTTGGACGGGAGATCGTGAAGAACCACGGGCGAATTGGCAAAATTTTGTTCAATGGAACGCTTTTGCAATTCGAAACATTTTGTGGCCATTTGATTCGGTGCCGTGTGAAGTGGATTAACATCACGTCTTAGTGAATAATAGTTTATCTCACACAAAAATAGCATTTTAGTGTTGCACATCGTTTACATAGAATGTAATGTGACGCCTACGCCCGGGAATCGAAGTGATTCCGATCCCGAACCCTTGCACCCGGCCAGATGGGTATGACCTCGAAATGCAAGCGGACTTCATCTTTCGTGCGGATATCGTTGCGCAGAAAATATTTCTTTTCATTCCAAATATTTAGATCTGTGGATATAAATATTCGAAACATAATATTAATCCAAACCCCGACACATTTCGAGGCATATCCATCTGGGAATGCCCCCTCCACCGTTGCCATCAAAACACTATGCCACTGGCGACAAATGGAAATGCACATTGCCGCCATGTGGTGTTCCATTCCGCACATCTGTTTTGTCCGATGAGAAAGCAAAGTAGTCAATTTGACAAGTGAGGAGTGTTGAGAATAAAGATGGCGAGGAATTAATTATCGCGTCTGGTGTGACTGTGTTAAATGAAAACATCGCGAAAGTGCTAATAAATGTCGATAGTAAGTAATGTTAATGGAACTACGAATCGTCGCGAGTCATTGGTTTTACCTCCAAATTAAATCCTGAGACATATGAAACAGGCACAAAGCTTTCTACACATGTTATAATTGGCAGTACTGTATCAAGTGGAGAATTGCTGGAAAACTCGACGACTGTGGAAGCAAATGCACCTAGTGTACCGTTGTATGAGGCTGTTGAGGATCCTAATTGCCCAGCTAAGTATCGTTAGGAAGTGCAGACCAATTGCATTACTGAACATCATATTAATGTGTTACAGAACTGTTTCGTATCCAACGTGAATGGGAACTGGAGTGGGCCAATATCCATGACATTAAATCACTCCAAGACGTTAAGGAAGTACTTGTCCAATTCTAGGCTACGGGATCCTCTTCAAGGGGCCAATATTATAAGGTCCCATGTTAGTTGGTGGGTCCATGATGTAGAACCCCATAAAAATCTCCATTCTGAAAACGATTCCAGTGATGAAGAGCATCTGTTTGAGCGAGTCGTACCTCATTATGATCATATTATCCTGGACCAAGTGGTCAAAAATCTGAGTCACGTCAAATTCACTAAAAATTATATGAAGAAGAAACTGAAACGATTGAAAGTTGAAGAGGGAAAGACATCTTTGCATCAGCTTGGTGAAGCTGAATGTAACGCAGATTATAGTCATAATACCGTTATTGAAAATAGGAAAGTGAAAAAGCGAAAACAGACGCGCACTTTATCCGCAAATAATGATTCACTGAATGAAGATGGTGACGCTGATAAGAAGCACAAACATCAAAGACGTCGGGAGCATCGAAAAATTCAAGATAAGGCCCCAGAAAGCAGGACCCATGTAGATATTAGTTTAAGTAGGAAAGATGTTGAAGATCCAATTGAAGATATAATATTGAATTCTATTAATTGTGATGCGAACATTGAAGGTGGAGTGTTTTCGTTAAAAAATGATGACACAAACCGATATTGTGATGCAGAGAATACACATATTGCTGAAACTTCACAGCAACCAATCGAATTACTGCCCCCATCATATGAAGATAGATTGGAAAGCAGTAGCGTTGATCCAATGGTAAACTTAAGTAACTCGACTTTAGATGTAACTATTCATCACACCAACTATCAAATAGCTTCAACAGAACAATCCCGAAAAGAATTCAAAGAGCCTAGTCAGAATGAAAGCTATCGTCACAACTGTGAACTAGTTAATAAGACGGATGACCATATTCGTGAGCCAAATGCTACTGATACAGAACTTATCGAATCATTCGCTTATCTTAGTAATATAACTAGTGACATTAACAATAGCAGTGATACAGTGAATTACAATCAATTGTTGCCGATTGTGGTGACTCCTATTTTAAACGAAGACGAGGGCAGCAATTCGCGTGGATATTCTTGTAACAGCGGCGAGAGTATTGACCACTATCGTAACCAAGACGTCGACGAAGAGTCTGTGATTAATTTAGTTAGTATTACAATATTGCAATACGGTAGCGATTCATTGGCACTTAAACCTTTATTCTCTTCAAATCACAAAATTTCTCCTAAGAGACTAAGTTTAGAGGCTAACCCAAAATGGCTCACAGAATCAGCCACTCAAGCCGCTTTTGCTGACTTCGAATATGACTCGAAATCTGGTAAAAGAACTTCTGGCAAATCTTTGATGGAAGAAGTCGAAAATAAAAAGCAACAAGCTCCTTTTGATTTAAGTCTTATAAACAGAAGTCTTATTGCCAGAGATCCAAGATTCGAGGCGATACTCATTCGTAGACCGAAAACGGCGGTAAAAGTACAGTTTGGCAAGTGATTTGCTTCACAGAAGAAGACTGGTCTAATTTGGCCTCGAAATTTCGAAACTCGACAAGTCCAAAAGAGCGTGCCTTGTACAAAATATTAAGACGAGAAGCGGAACGAGATTGTTCAACGCGTATATGAATTAGATCTTCATCACATTTAGATAATTGTTGAAAGCGTTTGTTCAAATTTACTATTTAATCAAATTTAGGCAATAATTTTATTTTAATCAAATTTTTAATCAAATCTAGATATGATATTTGTACTAACGTAAGGGTAAATATCCAAAGGAATAGTTATATAATTTAGGTTAACCAAATCCAATTGAACAAATCTATTTAATTCAATTACGTTTGAATTGCCAAGTCATAGAAGTAAATAATTACCTCAACTCACATCTCACCAGTCACAAATTCCTTTTGGAATCGCCATCATTACAATCATTTCAAGGAATGTTTTGGTTTCTTTTACGCACTAACATAGTATTAAATTTTGAAACCGGGAAGAGAACAGTATACTGATCAGAATACTTTTCATATGAAATCGATAGATACCATCGAATGAATCTCAGAGAGTGAGCTGAGCTTATGTACAGATTACTAAATTATCAATTGAACTCTAAATGTCCCTTGCAATGAATATTTTCAAAATTTATATGGACTACTAATTTGCATAATATTCAAATGATTCCGTGCTTTTACAAAGTTGCTATTCCATCAAACATAATTTGCATAACAATCAACTTTTCATTAGAAATCAATTAAAATGCATAGTAAAATAATAGCACGCTGGAATTCAGTCATCGTAAAATATGAGAAAAGCAAATAAAATAATTCCAATTCATGTTAAATAGAGGGTAGATATACACCATATAATAAAACAATTGAATTTACTATAATATACATAGAAATCATTTCGTACATAGACGTGTAAACGATTTTTGCAATTTTCGAATAAGTAGTGTGTATTGAAACATTCAAATACATATAATACATTCATAGGAAATTTAACAATAATATTCGAAATATTCAATCAAATTTAATGTTTCATAATTTTTTGGATTAATTTTCGAAATGATATAACAATTTTGATGTTTAGGTCAGAATGACTGAAATAAAATGAATTGCTAATAAATAACCCAAGACTTTCCTTTTCAGTGGTTCGTTCTGTTTCAGCGGGAAAGTGAGTGCAGGGTAGGTATGCCGTCACGAGGGTAGGGTTTCGCCAAATCCGCTGAGGTCGGTTTCGTGTCGCGCGCGGTACGCGGTACCTTTGTAGTTTTGACATTTTATTAGAGTAGTCTTCGTCGGGTTAATTTCGAGTAGCATACTTTTCGGTACCGCGTCGGTATAATTCGGGAACGCGAAACGGAAATTAGATTTTTTGTACTGTAACTGGATGAATGAAGAAATACGGAGTAACGTAAAGTAGGTTTCTTCTCCGTATGGTTTTGTTTTGTAACGCGTTTTGAAAACGGGCGTGTTCAGGTGGCTGAAAATATTGTAATTGAGCGTAACCCATTCGGAGATCCGCGACCAAAATCCTCTCCGAACTAGCTGGCCGACAAGCAGCCACCGCGTGAATGGGTTACGGTGCACGGATTGGTTGACCTGTTGGTACCATCCGTTGGCACTACTCAGACTTAACGTCTAGAACCGATGAGAGGTCGGTTCCGCGTTTGGACTAAAAAGTTTAAAACCATTACAAGAAAACATTTAAGTGACGGCGACCATCGCGAAACATATGGAAGGTGCAATTGGGAGAATGGTCACGGTCATAATTACATCGTGGAAGCTACCGTACGGGGACCGGTTTGTCCAAAGCGTGGCATGGTCATGAATATCGTGGAATTGAAGCATCACATGGATGAAGTGATTTTCAAGAACTTGGTCCACAAGAATCTGGACAAGGACTTCCAATTTTTCAATGACACTGCTAGTACAACTGAAAATTTAGCAACTTACATCTGGGACAATATCCTCTCATTGATGAAGAAGACGTTGTGATAATGGGTATATGCGTCTGGTTACTTTTCGGGAAAAATTTATAACCGCAAGTAGATTACTATAGAGTAGAGTATTAACCTCGAGAATTTTGCGAATTTCGTTTACACACAAAGTAGTTTTAGCTTAATTAGTGGGAGTAAGCAGAAATTAAAGTATTAAGTAATTGACTACAATATTTCAAAGAAAGACTATTCAACAATCCCACTTCAAAAGTATTGCATGCATTAAAAAGATAAAACAAGCATTAAAAGGATATACCTTTGCTTATGTTCGCAAACTTACGTAAATTAACGTTTCTTGTTTTGTTTGATCAGGTTATAAAATATTTTGGACATTCTTTACAGATTGAACTTATAGCAGTCTTCATTTTCAATCGTTTTAATCACTAAAATCATTCACAAATCGTATTGTCCTGACAATTTTCAGAAAATTCACGCGATGCTCGTCTTTTCTTCCTTCGGGTTTTTAGTTTCTTCCTCGTCTTTCCTTTCATTCCTAATTACCGCAGCTGGGTAACGTAATCGAAGTTCAATACACTTCGATTCCACTACCCATATATCTTTTCCATATCGACAAACGCAACAATTTCTATATTGCATATATGGTGGTTTGCATCACCATGATAGCGTTTGGTTAGATGCAAATTGTCATAGATATACGGAAACAATTGCTTTTGCCAATATCCCAAAAAGAGTGTCTCCCTGCGCTCGGCAGAACTTGAACCCAGGGTCCCAGCGGACCACCGGTCGAGAATCCACGGCACTACCAATGGAGCCATCTTCTGTTGGTTTCCCATTCATCGAATTAGCAACTTCAACTATGCATCTTTCTTGATGGGCATGGAAATGAAATTTGTTAGTAGGCAAGAGTGGATGAATTTTGTTAGCATACCAAATAAAATTTGTTAGTGGGAGCAAACGAATAAAATTGGTTAGTATGAAGGAAGGAATTAGATTTTGTTAGGGACAAGGTATCAACTGAAATTTTGTTAATGGGAAGTAATGAATGGAGTGTTGTTAGTGAGAAAATTAAGATTATTATTATATTGCTATTTTTACTGTCATTAAAAATAGGGTAAGAGGGTAAAATTGAGATGATGAGGAAATTAAAAATTATAGGGAAATCGGTAAAATGTTTATAAAAATAAATAAATATGCAGAGGAAAAGGTATAAGTGCCCAATGGAAGGTGGAGATTTTACGGCGGCAGTTTGATGTTGCGAATTGGAGAATGCTGACATGCCGGAATTCGCAACACTATCTACTGAAAACGAAAGATTTGTGTTCACGTTTAGCAATTCATTTCTTTTTGTTTTCAATATTACAATATTTTCAGTTTAATTTTGCTGAATTTAAAACATTTGATTTCGTTTACAATTAATTTCTTCATTCCATTTAATTTTTTTTTTTGATTTTCCATTTAATCAATTCATTAATTAGTTAATTATTATATGTTAATACCATTCTTTAAATACAATTATGTAGATCCATTACATGAAGTTTCTGTATCTTTTCATTTCTGTTCAGTTTTTGTTTGAAATATACTTTTAAATATGTAATTGTATGTGTTGCATCTCAAACTATATTATATTTTTTGAATTAATTATGTAATTGTATGTGTTGCATCTCAAACTATGTTATATTTTTTTGAATAAATTAAGTTTTTTAATGTTATATCATATTTTTAATTCAGATTTATAGATGTTTGATTTTCTTGTTTTACATGAATTTCTTTTCTTTTTGTATTGATTTTTTTTTTGCGCTGAAATTCTTAATTTTTTATTTCATCATTTTATTTTCTAATCTAAATAAAATTGCATTTTTTTGTTTTTCGTAACAAAATACTTTCTTTTAGTGTGATTTCACCATCCAGGTAATCATCATAATATGATAATAAATGTATGCTAGATTTTTTTTCTTAAATTATATTACATCTAATTCATTGTGATTTAATTTGCGTGTTTTGTCTTTATTCTTATAACTGCTACTTATTTTATTATCGTCTATGTAGTATTTCGCATGTAGTATAATCATGAAATTAAAATATATTTATGAAATTCGTTTTGATTCTACTTCATTATTTGTATAAATGTAGACTTCGTGTTGTTCTTTTGTATTAAAAAAAAAGAAAGTTGTTATGAATGTTTGTCTTGTTCCTGCATTTATTTCTTGAGTGATGAGTATTTAGTGATTTGTAAAAATAACTTTGGTTTATCTTCTATTTTTAATTTTGTTAATATTTAGCACTTTGCTGGGATTCATGACCGTTGGAGGCAAACAAAAATAAATACTTAATTGACAACAACTAAATGCTCACATAATTTGATCTTAAAATTTAACAGTAATATAGCGACATATATGTATATCAAAAAACATAACTGGACGGGTAGTACTTCAGGCAATACTTAGGCTTGCAAAAAAAAAAGATTTCGACTATGAAGTGAATGGGCCGATGCAAGGTGGCGCACAGTTATCGAGATCCATAATGTAGGGAAATGGAGGCTCTATTCAAAAGTCGAAAAAAAAATTTTATCTGCAGGTTGTAGTTCCAGAAATTCTGCTTTCCAGTCAAATTGCAGCAAAGTTTTCATTCAACAGGATTGTATTGAAAGGGTTTCTGATCAATTACATAGGCAAGTAAAGTAGGAAGTCAATAGGCGCTTTTTGGACCGAATGAGGTTGCCAGAGTGCCAAGTACCAGATCTCTCTTCGGAACCAAGCCGCAAATTATTACAACTTCGTGTTTGTTTTTTTGTCAGTCATTTTAAACATCTAAGTTTTTTCATACAGGTAACAATTTTTCCGTGTTAAATGGTCTGTTAATGGGTTTAAAAATTATAGGTAATTACCCTAGCTACAAATCTTCCAAACTTAAACCAATGATCCGGATAAAGAATTACAGGTAATTAGCAAGTTAACAAAATGATCCCATTGAAGAGTTAAGAGAAATAAAGTTAATTAGCATAATTAGGGACTTTATAATTTTTAAGTAGCTAATTGAGAAATTAAAGGAAATAAAGATGATTGGCAGTTATCTACGTCTACATTCATTCATTTTCTTGTGGTTCGTTGTTAATATACCAGCTTTTGTATGCGTCGAGCTTCCGCTGTTTTGACACCTCCTTCAACACTTCGACGTTGTCCTTCGTTATTTCGTGGTTTTCCTCCATTGCGTGCCTCATCACCGTTGATTTCGTCTCTGAAAGTGCTGTATTCCTTTTTCGTGCACTTACGACTTCCCTGATGTGTTCCTGGACCCTGATCCCAACTAGCCTCTTTGTTTGTCCGATATAAGTTTTTCCGCAATCCATGCATGTTATCCTGTATATCCCATTCTTCTCTCATAGGTTCTTTGGATCCTTGGGGCTTCCGGGAATTGCTTTAAGTTGTGTTGTCCTGCTTGTACCCACAATTTTGATGCCTTTATTTTTCAGGACGCGTTACCGCTGCTATTGTAGTGCTTTCCAGTTCCTTCGCCTGCTTAAATAATGTGGTCTGGCTGTATGTATTGTTACATTGTAGTTTTTTGCTGATCATTTGTTGTATCATGTGTAATGAATCGGCCCTACGCCTCTGGCAACCAACATATATGCACATTGCTACTATATGGCTTCCCATCTCACGTCAGCTTTGACGACTTCCCATCCCAAGTTAGTTTTGTCAGGAGACGTCAAAATTGGCAGTCTGACTCGGCCACATGGTGAAATTAGTGGTGAAAGTTTCTGCGGAAATTTTTGAAGAGTGCGGGGACGCTGTAAGTTTTAGGTTGGTATGCCCGAGGTTAAAGAGTGCAAACAGTGTTTAAAAGTGTTGCTTTACAATTAATATTTTAAGAAAAGAGACAACTGGAACTGTCTCGCTATCTTGGATGGGATCGTCAGGCAAAGTTGGTTCATGGTGTCTAAGCACAAAACAAAATCAATATTGGGAAGCTGATAATTATCCTCGACCCATTTTTTCATTGCTTAGAAATTCAAAGCTGATCCTGAAACTGACACAAGGAAAAGTAGATGATATTTAGGAGCTGCATTAACAGTTGAGTATAAATTGCTGAAAAGTTCTGCTAACGAAAGTAATATGGCAATGTCCGCGTTGTTTAAATAATCATTATACAACCCAAACGTTTTCAAATTCGACGTAATAACTATCAATGGTAACTTGCTATTAATAACCACATCACCAATTGGTTTGATGTTCATCACTGGTGCTAGTTCACCTCGAATTATTGGAATTTTACTTTGCTTATTTGGTATGGTAGGGCTGCCACCGGAAATAACCATTTGATAACCATTAGCCGAAACCGAATTCATAATTTCTGACAAAGCTGATTTACGATGTTTGTTCGAAGTAGATTGATATACTTCCATCCCTAATGACCGCTCGAGATCAGAAATAATTTTTTCAAAATGATTGTCGTATTTTGAAAAAATACACAGGAAAGGTTGTGGCTTGAGTTAGCATGAGGTGTTCCAATTGGTAAATTTGCTGCTTGACTTCCTCACCAACTTCTGAAATATCCCTGGGTAGTAATCCAATTAGACCTCCAGCTTTCAAACGTATTCCATGAAAGTGGTTTACTGATAAATCTTGAAGTCTTGTAACGATACAATGTCGTGACGTACTCCAGCTATACAATGATTTGCCTTCCAAATTTATACCCGAGGTACAGCATCCGAGCGATTTACCATGAATATCAAATTGTGACATCCTTTGGATGGCAAATTCACTTGAAGCAAGGACAGGATTCGATGAGCAAATAATTAAAATTGGAAGCACGATAAACAGATAATAGGGTAGCCCACCACGAAAAATACCTCCAAAATGATCAGCCTCTTCGAACATGTTTCAGTAGCCTGTATCTAATTCAGAAATGAAATGAATTTCAATAAAATTACCGGGATGAGTTTCGAAGTTAAAGTTACACTAATGACATTCGACAGAACACACCGAAAGAATAATAGACGATACTATAGCACTTATGCGACCAATACGATGGCCTAAACGAGCAAATTTCGAATGTTCCGGATCCGATTGTGATATTCCAGGGACATGTCTTTATTTATATATATATATATATATATATATATATATATATATTAGCTCTGTGTTTCGCCATACCTCTCATCTATGTACTGTACATAGCGGAAAATAAGTTTAAAACTGACAAGCTTTTGGCCCGCAACCATTCCTCCATCCACATACCAGTAATCATTAAGACGCGCACATGTGACTAAGGCAATCTAAAGAAGTCAAACCAATTCAAAGGCTTATGTATAAGGTGATTTATGCTGCTATTTACTTTGAAGAATTTTTATGAATGTCAATGGATCGTAGCTAATGTACATGATCTATTCTGTATGCATTACGAGATTTTATAATTCTTATCACATAAGAAACGTTACGAGGCTTTTAAAGTTTTTCTATGATAAATTGCGATTCGAAATTTCACATGTGCCTCAGACGGAAAACCGACTTTAGTTGTGGAGTACAATAATTTATTATACAATACTCAATCAATTACAATTTTAAGTTTTCTACAATAGATAATGTGTAATATAATGTCAGATATGAAAACCTGAAGTAAGCTAGCAGGGTCAGCTTTATTTTGTTAACCTGTTTCTGAATTTATAGTGTTGATACAAAATAACTTTTGGAAAAAGTGATGTCATTATCTGAATACGATAATTATACCTTAGCTGTGTAGACATTGACGAAGTCGAACTTAAAATGGAATCAGAAAGCCTTATTATTAATAAATTCAATTTACAGAGGAAGGAAATTTTTTTAAAAAAAACCCCCTAGATCGTATGAATTGCATATTCGTCATTAAATGCATGCAAACGTATAATCAATATTATTTTTCCCGAATGCATGCAAACGTACAATCAATACTATTTTTTCCGAATGCATGAGAACTATTTCAATGAAATCTCGTATTATTAGTAATGATAGGGGTTTATAACAAGAATAAATTTAATAATGATAATATTTTCATTTTCGATTAGAATATGAAAAATTGACAAAATAAAAATCTATTAATGGATAACGGTTAGTAGGAAGCACAAAAAACAAAGGAGTAACAATAAATATTACATTTATATCCGTTCCTTGTAATGAAAACGAAAGAAAGTGTAATAATAACATGAAGTGCTAAACTATAACCAGACTTTCTTTTCCAGCCTGCCCTTCTCTTTCCGCGGGGGTGAGAACGAACGGTAAGTATGCCGTGACGAGGGTAGGGTTGTAAATATCCGCGGATGGCTGGTTTCGTCTCGCGTGCGGTACGCGGTACCATCATTTGTTTTGTATTTTTCTTAGAGTAGGGTTTTTCGGGCTTAGCTTAACGTAGAATATTTCTCGGCGTCGGTGAAATTCGGGAACGCGAAATTGGATCTAGCTTTTTCTTGTTGACTTGAAGAATGAAGGAAATACGGAATAACGTACGAGACAGGGTTCGTTTCCGTATGTTTGAATTTTTGACGTGTTTGCAACGGGCACTTGATGGTGGCTGAAACCACGTAATTGAGCGTATTCCATTTTAAAGACCTGCGACCGAAATCCTCTCCAAACTAGCTGGCCGACAAGCAGTCACCACGAAATGGATTAGGGGTACACGGACTGGTTGACCGGGTGGTACCATTCGTTGGCACGACTCAGACTTCACGTCTAGAACCGATAAGAGGTAGGTTCATATTTCCTTTGGGAAATCTCTTCATTCGAGCGATGTGAACAAAAAATCATTACATAACCTACTAAGGGTTGCTGAGTTTGTTCAAAAAACAAATTGTGCCAAGCATTTCTTTTCCTTTTTTGTTTTCCTCTCCAGGAAACTTAGAAGAAGCTTTTGTTTCACTACCCTTACTTGAGCTGGAGTGCGCAGAGCACCCTCCAGGGTACCCTTCCATCATGGCTGTTCATGGGCTTAGTGGTTATAGCACTCTTTTATCGAATGGTTACCGCTGCACCGATTGCGTTCAAATTTTGTATTCCGGAGCACTTTTTAATTCTAAAACTGATAAGATGAGGAAAAATCCGATCCAAAACCTTTTTCAATATAATTCTATTAATTTTAGTATCGAACTGACAGATGAGCACTACATTTATTCGTCAATTGACAACCCACACATTTATTCAATTGTGATCAGATGTTGTCATATAACACAATTGAAGAAAATGGGATGGGAATTGTATTTCAACAACATTTTGGTGGAATTTAAGGCATTAAATTATAATATTTGAAATGGCAGATCCCCGATGCTGCTGTAATATATTGTGCAAGGACGGGTTCTAGAAGAGCAGCCTTCTTTTCTCTAGAAGGGCACCCTTCTATTCTCTAGAGGAGCAACCTTCTATTCTTTAGGTGTGTATTCTATAGAAGGGCATCCTTCTATTCTTTAGGGAAGCATCCTTGTACTCTTCCTTCTACTCTATAGAAGGGTACCCTTCTATACTTTATGATACCCTTCTATTCACTTTTCTATTCTATAGAAGGGTACTCTTCAAACCCTTCTATAGAATAGAAAAGTGCTCCTCTTGAGAATAGAAGGGTGCCCTTCTATTCTTTAGAAGGGTACCCTTCTATTCTTTGGAAGGGCACCCTTCTATTCTTTGAAAGAGCACCCTTCTTTTCTTGACAAGGGCACCTCTTTAGTTTTTAGAAGTTATTTTCTTGAATTGTGTTATATGTGTGTAAATGTGTGGGTTGTCAATTGACGAATAAATGTAGTGCTCATCTGTCAGTTCGATACTAAAATTAATAGAATTACATTGAAAAAGGTTTTGGATCGGATTTTTCCTCACCTTATCGGTTTAAGAATTAAAAAGTGCTCCGGAATACAAAATTTGAACGCGATCGGTGCAGCGGTAACCATTCGATAAAAAAGTGCTATAACCGGCTTAGTTATGGCCCAACTCAATTTACTGATTCAATCGCACGAGTCATACCAATATCGGAGAAAAACAAGGGTGCTCACCAGTGTGCGCCGATAAATCTTATCATTAGAATAAACGTTTCGAATGAACATTTCGTCACAATTATTCAATACAATAACGTAGCACTAAAGCAAAAAACGTTCTTGACTTCACTGAAGCTGTACGCCCAAAATGGTTGTAATATGAAATAAAAACATTTAAAACTCAAGTATACGATCGTCGCAGAGGAGGTCTCCAAGCGGACATCCAAATTTCAGCCCAGGCAGTCCAGCGGGGAAAATTCGATCAAATATTGCTACAACTTAATATTAAACGTTTTTTGCTTCTTTAACGTAAAATGAATTGTTAAGAAAAATTCAATATTTTGACAATTAATTAACACAGCCGCAAATAAATTGTGAATCAAACGAATTGGGTTGTATCCAGGGTATAGAGTTCTTCATTTGACAGTTGTACAGTCAACCCCAAAACACCTCTCAAGATTATTCCTTATCAATTGGCAAAATTGTATGCTTTTGGCATTTGAATTCAATCAAAACATTCACCGTTCTACTAGTGTGCTGCTCGGGAAGCTCACGACGCGTGTGGGGATGTAGAAATAAGATTGCAGTGCTTAATAATTGTGTACATAGTAATACAATACTCAACGTCAAAGTCAACAGCACAAAGAACCGAGACAACAAGTGGCCTGGGATGAACTTGTAAGTATGAAGTAGCAGTAAAGGGCTAGGAAAACGAATTCGTGCGGAAGTAGTTTGTGCAGAACCTGGCAAACCTGGAAGACTATGCTATATGACGCAGTATATTTTGATTTAAAGATGTGCGGGTTATGTAATTTGCTCTTTGCTCATTGTTCCCGAGGAAAAATGTGGCATCATGATCGACGTTAATTTGCTATATCTCTGATACAGATTAAAATTTTATGCTCGGTATGCAAACTCCTCATCGATACTTACCTGTCTCTCTATTATCAGCATTCTTAACTGCTAACGATAACATTGGTGGATACTCAGTATTATCGTCAACAGATATGGTGTTGGTTTTTCAAAGTGTTTATTTAATAGTGTTGTAGATTAAACAGCATGACTCGAGGCTGTCGAGGCATTGAAGATCTTCTATTTTACATTATCACTTGCTTTTTTGCTAATTAGAGCAACCGAGCAATCATAGTCGAACCATACATATAGGATTACACTTTCAAAGATATAAATAATAATTCAAATCTGGTTTTCAATGGATGTCATCTGTTTATCCAGTAATTATTCACTGTTTAACAAAGACCTTATAGATTCAATCACGAATGTATAATCGGCTCAAATAAGATTGATTGCAAATGGAATGCAACAAGCAAAATTTATTCATCGGTGAGTGCAAGGACAAATTTACTATAAAAAGACGTTACGCAAATGCAATATTTTCTATAGAAAGAATAAATATGCTCAAGAGAGCGTCCAGCTGCTTTATTTCAGATACAGTATAAAAATCTTTCAAAAACACATGCACACGGCCTTTGCTTTCCGAAAAGATAATAATAAACGCTCATAAATGTAATCGAGACTTTTTTGTGGCTTTAGATGGTTGGGACATACAGGCAAGCTAGTAGCAAAAAATTTTGTGTCGTGCTTGTTGCCTTATCTTGAATAGAAAATAATAAGAAAGAAAAAAATCATTCGTGCTGAACTTGTTTATTTTATTTTAGTCAAACTTTCATTAACATTACATTCCGAAATCCAATTTTTTAAACTACTAATTCTAGCTTCACCAGTACGTGCTGACTTCGTCGGTCTTCAAATAGAAAAAAGCTGTCAGTGGTTGTAGTAACATTAATGAAGCATCTGGGTACGAAAGGTTGATGGGTTCCGTCTTAAACAACAAAAGTGGTACCAAGGCAATCACTGTTATATTTGAATTGAACCATCAGCATCAGGGACGCCAGCAAGTCCCTGGCGAAATTTCAGTTGCCGATGCAGCACTACCGCCCCTGACAGGCCTTGGTTTCCCGCAGACAGCGTCTCCAGTTCTCTCGGCCCATCAACCGCGTCTTCCAACTTCCGATACCGAGTAGCGATGCGCTTTCTTCATCGACAGACCATTTTACAGCCAGACCTACGTTTCTTTGGCTTTCTCATTGGTTTCCTTACTCATTTTTCTCACGATTATCTATAGAGGTCCCATTCTTGCTTTCACAATCTTGTTATTGTGGAGACCTCCGGCTCGTTAAATGCTTCATATAACTCGTTGTTGTATCTTGTTAGTCATTGGTCTCCCTATGTTTTTGCTCAGCTTATTTTTCTTAGGACCGGCTTTTCAGAAGCTTTTTATATGTTTGCGGAAGCTTGGATGAGGATTCAGATTTGTATACTTGGAGCTTTGTTCCCCTGTTTAGGTACCCGGCTTTCAGGATTGTCAAAACAGAGTAAAAATATTTTTATGCAAGCTGAACTCTGTTTCGTATCTCTACAGTTTCATTGGTATCTTTCAGCAAGCAGCTTCACCGAAAATGCCTTGCGCATGTGCACAGACTAAAAGCTCTGCGAATTGCTTGAGCATACCGGTGTTGGAAATCGCAGAAGTGTTACAAATCAATGTTTTTTGTTCTTTCTCGGTTGTTTACACCTCGCTTTAACGATACTAAATAAACGAAACTCTTCCTTTTTATTAGGTGAATATTACTTTTTTATTGAATTGCATACGCGCGTTTCGAAAGGAACGTCCTTTCTTCTTCACTGCTTTTCTACAAGTGTTTCTTATAAACAATCTACAGTCCTTTTTTTATACATCTAAGTTTTTTCCATACAGGTAACAATTTTTTCGTGCTAAATGGTATTTTAAGTTTAACAATTATAGGTAATTACCCTAGCTATAAATCTTCGAAATTTAAACAAGTGATCCTTTAAGCCCAGTCCAGACGCCGCGTCTTGCACAACGTTTTGCCTGCGCAAACTAAAACGTTGCAGGCAAAATGTTGTGTGTGGACGAGAAAAATGCAACGTTTTAGAACTGGACATAGAACTGTGCAGTTGCAGCGATGTTTGAGCTGGTAGGGCTTAAATATGACTGCACAGGCAAAACGTTGTGCAAGACGTAGCGTCTGGACCGGGCTTTAAGAGGATTAAGCGGATAAAGAATTACAGGTAATTAGCAAGTTAACGAAATGATGCTTTAGGAGGGTTAAGAGAAATAAAGATAATTAGCATAATTAGGAACTTTACAATTTTTTTTTAAGTGGCTTATTCAGAAATTAAAGAAAATAAAGATGATTGGCAGTTACCTACGTCTACATTCATTATTTTTTCTTGTGGTTCGATGTAAATATACCAGCTTTCGTATGCGTCGAGCTTCCGCTGTTTTGACACCTCCTTCATCGCTTCGAGGTTGTCCTTCGTTATTTCGTGGTTTTCCTCCATTGCGTGCCTCGCCACCGTTGATTTCGTCTCTGAAAGTGATTTATTTCTTTTTCGAGCGCTTACGACTTCGCTTATATGTTCCTGGACCTTGATCCCTACTAGCCGCTTTTTTTGTCCAATATAAGTTTTTCCGCAATCCGTACTTGTTATCCGATATATTCCATTCTTCTCCCAGAGATTCTTTGGATCTTTGGCGCTTGTTACCTGTATGGAAAAAACTTAGATGTATATAAAAAGGACTGTAAATTGTTTATAAGAATACAAGTAAAAGCACCGAAGAAGAAAGGACGTTACTTTCGAAACGCGCGTATGCAATTCAAAAAAAAAGTAACATTTACCCAATAAAAAGGAAGAGTTTCGTTTATTTAGTATTGTTACAAATCACCGCAGAAAAATCTACTTGCTTAGAAATGAAGAACAACGGAAGACTGTTGCTACCTCAACAATTGGCAACAATCTTGTGCCAACGAAAGGAACGTAAATGGACCATGTGGCTTATCAATTACCCGAGCTCAATCGAAGGCATGATGACACGTATGTTTTCAGTCTTACCTTCACAAGATCGGTGTTTCAAGACCCGCTAACTGCTAACATATTTTTTGCGTCCAATAGAAGGGACCGGCAGCGCAGTGGCCTTTTTAATAGAGTAGAAGTACTCTTCCTGAATAGATTAATCAGAGTGATGCTAAGATTGATTAACAAATGGAACCATGTGGAACATTATGCTCGAGTAGTTCTGGCATTATAAAAAGGCATTATTGATTGCCTGGAGACGGCTGGGTAGATGATGCAAGCTCAAAGCATAGTGAAAAATTTAATTGTAGTTTTTTAGGGATGTTTAAGTTCGTAAAACAGCAGTGGTAGAATGCTGCCTCAGCGAGCTAGAACAATAAGCTCCGTTGGAAATGCCATGCATGGGGACGCGTGCGCTTGCTGGTATCTGCGTTATCTGCGGTGTCATGGGGCGGGTCCTTTTCCCCCAGCTCAAAGCTTCAAAAAATCAAGGTCCGAAAAAAGGCCTAGGCCGGAACTGAAAAATAGCTATTAAGTTTTTGTTAAAAAAAGAGAAAAACCCCTCCTAAATTTTCCTCATTCAATCACGAGATACCGCAATTATTTCTACCTTGCCAAAGAAAGTCGTTAACCCCGGGAAAGATGAAGCATCCGTTGGATTTGGTTCCCCTTCGAACCCCTCCCAATTTCATCTAAAATCCTGGTGGCGCGATTCGAAATGCGGCGATTCCCTATCCCTGGCGGAAGCCCCTGCAACGCCAAAAGAAATGGAACTACAGCCCAATGGCTGAGTTATTGGTGGAAAATTCAGCTAGTCTATGCCCGTGGTGGCCTAGAAGTCAGAAGACCGTATTTTTTTTTCTCAATAGTCTATTACTATTTTGGTGTTAAGGCCAAATATATTGTTTAAATTTGGATCGGAAGCGTCTTCAGGTGGCAGATAGAAAGTGTCCTAATCGCCTAGCCGTCGGGTATGTGGGAAACAAAATACCATTCGTGAGCCAAAAACCGTCTAATTCACAAGCACTGACAACGCTCCACTTAGTATTTATTTGTCCTGGTCCCCACTTAGTATTTACTTGACATAGAACCAGGACAACAGCTTCGGATGGGATTGGAAAAACGGAATGACTACTGCAACGTATAAGGGACTATTCTCTTGGAACTTGAAATTCGGAGTGGCTCTCTTTGTTGACTGCATATTTAAACAAATTATCACCGACTTCAAGCCCGTTAATGTAAGAATGCGTGCGGTCCGTATGAAATCGAAATTGTTCAAAATTTGGGTGATGCACGTACACGCTCCGACCGAAGAAAAGGACGAAGAAGCGAAGCAAACGTTCTACAATCATCTTGAAAGACTACTCAATTAATTGCCTACAAATGACAAAAAATTATTTAAAAGTAAAGTTGGCAATGAACTATCTCATCGGGGAACGACTAGAAGATATAGCCTCCACAATGAAACAAATGACAATGGCCAGCACCTGATTGACTTTGCATGTAGCAGAAATCTAGTCAGAGCAGACAATCGGACATCAAGCCCGGCGCAAAAGAAATGATTGGCTCGATGATGAGTGGAAGAATGCATTCGACACAAAGAACAGGCGTACAAACAGTATTTAGGTAGGAAAACCAGGACGAAGTGGAAACACTATTAAAATCTCAGAAGAGTAGCGAATAAGACAATTAGTCTTAAGAAAATAAAATACTATGACGACCAATTGAGAAGTATTGATGTAAGTCGAACGAGCAACAACACAAGATAAGCATAAAAGTAGTGAAAAGCCTGAAACTAGGTCATCAGCCCAAGACAACGCTCTGCGGTGATAACATCGGCAACATCATCGTTGATGAAAACAGGATAAAAGAAAGATAGGCATCATATTTTAAGAACCTCCTTAATCGTCCGCATAGCTCTAGAACATCGGACCCAGCAGATATTCCCGGAGGGGTTCCGGATGAAGTTTGTTCGACCATCAAAGCCCAAAAGAATATTAAAGCACCGGGCATCGATGAAGTACAGTTAAGTTCATTAAATATGGTGGCAGCGGTGTTCAAAAAGCCATCCATAAAGTCATCCCATATATTTGGCAACAAGAACATATACCGGACGAGTGGAACCAATCGATTATTTACAAACACCAAATTTTCGTTTAAGCAAGCATACGACAGTATTGATCATAACGTATTGTACCAAATAATGTTTTGGAGATGGGCTGGTCCCATTGCTATTCAATTGGGCTCTGGAATGTGTCATAAGAAAGCTACCTGTCGATACGAGAGGTACATTATTATACAAGTCGAGCCAAGTGGAAGCCTATGCGGACAACATCAACATTTTGTCACGGACGTTAACAACCAGCAAAGTACTTTTTCTAAAACTCGACGGCCAAGCAAAACTAATAGGAGTGCAAATCAATGAAAATAAAAAAAAGCTCATTACGCAGTCGAGCAAAAATACACAAAATATCACACTTGACGTATACATTATCGAAAATGTGAGTGGATTTGTGTATTTAGGCGTCAAAATAACGAGAACCAGCAATGAAAGGGACGAAATATGCCGAAGAATACAGTTCGCAAATAAAAAATTTTATTCATTTTTGACAATCTTGAAGACCAGCTGTAAACAGGAAAACAAAGCTCCAAATATAAAAATATGTGGTTTCCTGTGCCTATGGGTGTGAAGCATGGACCCTAACTCAAGCATCCGCAAACATATTGAACGCCTTCGAAAGACGGGTCCGGAGGCAAATTGTTGGAGTGAAGCTAGAGATTGTTCGACTGCGGAAGCTGCAATGGACTCGCCACGTGAATCGTATAGACGAACAATGGATACCCAAAAAGGTATTTGTTGCGGGGACGCTGCTCGGATTTCGAAATTGAAGGACGCGGTCAATGGACCAAGACATTTAGAGGCGCTGGTTGCAAGAATCGACAGCCCGAAAGGGGCTGTAGTGCTACGAAGAAGAAAAAGAAGTATGAAATAATTTGTGCAATTCGCATCAAGACTAAATTTTTTAATGTCTAGCTGGTCAATCAGCACGTGCGCACCGAAGACATGGAGTAGGCACGCAAAGACGAATTCAACAGAACCCTGGAACGTATGTGTCATTGCTATCAAACGGCATTAACATTGTTCTTGGTGACTTCAATGCGAAAATTGCCCAAGAAATGGCGCATAATAGAATAACCGGAGGGCACAGCCTTCTTCCAGAGACCAGCGACAAAGCACAACGCCTGACAGACCGCTACTTGCAGAAAAGGTTCACAGTAAGCTCCACACACTTCCCCCATCGAGATATCCACAAGCTCAGACTGTCACATTCGAACAGATCGACCATGTTCTCATACAAAAACGACCAGCCATCAGTATTCTAAGCACGTGCTCATTCCACGGCGCATATCCCCGCAGGCGAGAAAAAGCAGTGATATGCATGATAAGTATGAAAATACAACCAAAACAAGACTCACCCAACCGTTTTTTGGGTGGACTTGCATGTTATGCGAGTTGCTCAAAAACCGGCCGAGGGAGACGAGTTGCTGGGTGGCTGAAGTACCTTTCGATTGACTTAGCAAGACGGTCATGGTGGGATGGATTTCATCGTAAACGAGTTCGTTCGTCACTTTCACGTTTTCCTCAATTTTGCTATTCGATCGTCCGAAAATCAAGATTTGGCCGTGAAATGCGTTTTGGAGTGATAATCTATAAAGTTTTGCGCTGAACAATAGAATTTAAATCACGGGAGGAAACGCGACTAGTCATTTGCGTAATGATGCATTCGCAAAATTTGAACAACGGATACCCATAAAGGTCTTCGTTGGGAGAACTGAAGACCGGAGACCAGTGGGGGGAACTGAGGAAATGCTGGTCTGACTCGGTCGACGAAGAAGCTCATCGCTGCTCGGATTTCGAAATTGGAGGGCGCGGGCAATGGACCGAGGCAGTTGGAGGCGCTTGTTGCAGGAAGCAAAGGCCCGAGAGGGGCTGTAGTGCTACGAAGAAGAAGAAGAAGCATCTGCATGAAAAAATGACAAAGAAAGAAGGATGTTGCATCATCTTAAAAAATACTAAATGCTATAAAGTGGATTTTTCAATGTTTAGCTAGAATTGTTCACTCTGCTCGTTTTAACAATATATAGTTTTATTTCGTAAATTGATTCTATCGATATTTCTAGACAGAAGGTCTGCAATCTCAAAATTAATATAAAATACAGTTCAAAAATAATTTTTTACAATTCACGACGTATCGCAATATTATGTTTGGTTATGTATCACTGGAGACACTATACAGGGTGCGTACGGCATTTGAGGACAACTTGAGAGTAAAATTAATTAGCTTGTATTTTTAACAAAATTTAATGAAATTTCAGGAATTTTTTATACAACGTTAAATTAATATATGGCTATAAAGTTATTCAATAAAATCGCAATTAGCAGCAATAACCTCTTGGATCCGGGTCCGGAAACGATTACATGCCCGAATCAAATGCTCCTTGTTCATATTAACCATAACGGCATTAATAGCAGTCTTCAGCGAAGAAGTGGTATTATGAAGACGCTTATTGGTCTCACGCTCAACTACGCCCCATACGTAATAATCCGAAGGGCTAAGGTCTGGGGAGCTAGGTGGCCATAGGTTCGGTGTAATGTGGTCATGAAATAGAATCAACAAAAAACAAGGAACACATTCCTCAATCGGTGAGATTAGGCTGTCTTAAAAAATAATTTATTCGTTTGACTGATATATATCAAACACCCAATTCCCCTAGTTAAGTAAGTACAGGTATACAATAGAAGTAATTAAATATTTGACTAAATATGCCACCGAAAGCCATAGAGAAGTTAGATGGGAAATCGGGAAAAGCTCAAAAGAATATTCTAAAAGGATTTTCGGCCATCCAATCTTGTGTCGCCATCGCTTTATGTGAAGGAGCAGAGTCTTGTTGTATGTATGGTCTGCCCCCGCTTACATTGTCTATCCAGGGTTTCACTACCGTCTCCAAAACCTCAATGTATGCAGCAGAGTTCACTCGAAGTCCTTGAGTAAAAAAGTGTGGTGGCATAACATGTCCTTCGTTGCTGACAACACTTAAACTATAACAGTGGCTGGAAATTTTGTGTGCATAACAACAGGAACCTCCGCAGGATTTGAACATAGCCATCTGTCATTTCTGCGATTGGTCTTTTGATGTTGGTCAAAAATTTTTTCGTCGGAAAAAAACCATCACATTTTGGGCGCCTCAGAGTGTTTGATTTTGTTTAAAAGACGTTTTGATCGGGGAACTATCTGTTCCCGTGTTCGTTCCGACATGAACTGTCCTCTGCGCATCACGTAAGACTTATACCGAAGGTCTTCGTGGACAACTCTACGAGTAAGGCGCTCAGAAACATGAAGCTCACTCGCAAGGACCCTCATTGATTTTGAAGGGTCCTCGTCTATGACCGCTTGCACTTGCTGTAAAAATTCTGCAGATCGGACAGTGTCAGAACGTTTTTCGTGCTTTTTCCGTTTTGCAACCGATTCTGTATCGCCTCCTGATGCTTCCAATTCACGGCGAACCTTATGCACGAATGAACGGACGCAATTAAGAAAATTAGAGATCTCTAAATCTGTATGGTTCGCATATACTCGTATAGCGACGATGACAGCATGTCTCTTCATTTCTTGAGTGATGTTGTAGTCCACCATTTCTTATCTGAAAAGGAAAAAATTAAAAAAAATAAAATTCACGAAGTTATAGTCACATTTATGCATGTCCTCAAATACCGTACGCACTCTTTAGATGAATAGTTATGCAGAAACTCAAGGCATGTTTCAATTTATTTCAACTACTTATTTTTTCTGTCAGCTTTTTTTCTTCTGTCAGCTGTTATTGCTTTACTTTTGTTTATGGTATACGAAGTAACAAAGATTAATTTATTTGTTGATATTTACTGCATAGTTTTCGTAGCTAAATTTTCAACAGTGTATAAGTTTAAAAAGTTATATCGATGGTAATGAGAGAATATAATTATTCATATAGAATAAACATGAATTTTTAAACTCTAAATTATTCGATACTTTCAGTAGATTAAAGTTTCAGCGGAAACCGAAGCGAAAGGTTGTAGTGAAAGTAGGTATATAAATGTCCGTTCAGGACTGCAGCGATGGTCTGCTGCCTCGGCGGAAGAGAATGGTAATATCCGCCGACATTGGCCTTGTCTGGGGACGCGTGAATGTGCTGCCAGGCTAGCGTTGCGGTGTCGCGGGCGGGTTCTTTCCCCTAGCGCAAAGACCTAATACAAAAAAATTTCGCATTCACGAATTAAAGGGATCGAATGCCGATCGACTGGTGTCGAGGCCGAGGTAACCTACTAAGAGTTGAAATTGCTTGTTCAGAGAACAAGTTAGGACGAGCAAAAACGGATGGACTGGCGGAGACATCGTCATTAACGACGATCTTTATGGACCACAAATAAGAGTGGGGCATGCAGATGGAGGTAGTGCCCCCTCGCACCCTCCCAACCGGATCAAGATCCAAACGTAGACGTAGCCAAAGTCAAATACTTTTGAGAGGAAAACTCATACAAACATAATTTGCATGAACTTTCCCATCAAAAGAGAAATATAGACGTGACCGATTTATGTTATAGAACTATATGATCGAATCACATAACCCTATACCGTAAAAGGGCACGCGAGCAGAAGGCCCCTCTACCCGGCAAGAGCCCCTGCTAAGCGACAAAACGGTGGAGCGCGCCCGATGGCTAGCCCATATTAGACGAAAAGCCTGGCATCGTTGCGGGTCCTATACCGGGTCAGATTTGATAAAATGGAAAGACCGAGGATTTGAAGTTTAATGATTCATTTGATTTTAAGATCTTTTACAACAAAAAACTCCCAAAGTCATTAAAGAAAAAGAAAGAAAAGGAAATATACATGTGTTCAATGCGCGCTCTTTTTTTCTTTGGTTTATAATTTCTATTACTTCGACAGTAAGGTAAGTAACGCACGTCTATCTCAAAATATAACCCGGGTGCTTAGCCCTCATTTACTACGCGCGAATTGTTTACAACGAGCCACCGTCAATTATTGTTTAATCTACAATTACCACCATGATGTGATTGCATGTAAATGTTCATAAAAAAAAAAGAAAATATTCGGTGCACTCTTGAAAAATGCTTACTTTGTGACTCCGAAATGACACGTTTGCTTTTTGGCCAAAAGGAAAACGTTCGTAGGTTGATTCTCGACAATTTTCCGATATCTGGTAACGTAAACCCCCTCAAAATATTTTATTAATAATAATATACTAAAATTTAATCGGTAAGGGTCAGCCAAAAATATTTTTGTAACCTGACCAAATAAAACAAGGAACGTTAATTTACGTAATCCTGTGGACGAAAGCAAATGCATGTCCTATTTGTGCTTGTTTTATTTTTGAATGCAATCTGCGGAAATGAGATGGTTAAGCAGCCTTTTCGTCAAATACTTATTACATTACTTTCTTCTTGATCCCGCTAACTAAGCTAAAACTACATTTGGTGTGAATAAAATTCGCAAATTATTTTTTTTTTCTATGTAGCACTACAGCCCCTCTCGGGCTTTCGCTTAGAGATAGAGTATCTCATTTTCATGACCGTATTGATTTTTTCGGAAGTTGGTTTGGTCAGTATCATGCTCCCGTGCGCCTGCTCAGCTATGATATGATCTGATTAAATCAGTACATATCACCACTGAATGAACACTCGTAGTCTGTCCGAAAAATCCCCTGAACTAAATCACGTTGCTACCAACGAGATTTGAACCTGGGACCTTCGGCTTATGCGTTCATGCTCTAACCACTAGACTACACAGACTACTGATTAATACTTTACTTTCTGGTAATCTATTTGCGTTTATAATTTTTTCCCGGCAAGTAACCAGACGGGTTATCGCCTATTGGTAGCATAGATCCGTTATCAACACGTCTTCTTCGATCATGGGGCACATCACTCGGGCAAGCGGACATCGAAACGCTACTTCCAAACTCAAAAATTGCGATGTTCACCAAGAATTTCCTTGTGGTGAATTTCATTCTGTAATGATTTTAACCTTTTTAGGTCCGAACGCGGAACCGACCTCTCATCGGTTCTAGACGTTAAGTCTGAGTAGTGCCAACGGATGGTACCAACCGGTCAACCAATCCGTGCACTCGTAACCCATTCACGCGGTGGCTGCTTGTCGGCCAGCTAGTTCGGAGAGGATTTCGGTCGCGGGTCTCCGAATGGGTTACGCTCATTTACATATTTTCAGCCACCTGTACACGCCCGTTTTCAAAACGCGTTACAAAACAAAACCATGCGGAGAAGAAACCTACTTTACGTTACTCCGTATTTCTTCCTATAACCAGTCAAAGAACAAAATCTAATTTTTATTTCGCGTTCCCGAATTTCCGACGCGGTACCGAAAAGTATGCTACTCTAACTCAACCCGACGAAAACTACTCTAATAAAACGACAAAACAACAAAGGTACCGCGTACCGCGCACGACGCGAACCGACCTCAGCGGATTTTTCGAAACCCTACCCTCGCGACGGCATACCTACCCTGCACTCACTTTCCCGCTGAAAAAAAGAAGAACCACTGAAAAGGAAAGTCGTGATTAAGTTTAGCAATTCATGATTTTTATTTGTTCTTATTCATTCGCACGTTTAAAAGATATTGTTAATTTACATTTAACATTAATCGGCCTCAAAGTTATATTTTAATTTATTCCTAATCATTAATTTTCCATGCGTTGTGTGTTTCTCATCTCTATGCCATCTAACCTTCTATAGTTCTTATGTTTTGCTAAAACTCGTCTCTTGTCACACGAATTTCGTAACAAGTTTTTTACTGTTTTATTTCGTACTCTAAAAATCTTCAGTGTTCTCTAATTAATTTATACACCAAATGAAATTAAAAGTATGAAGGAAAAAAAAATTCACATGTAATATCGAACATGTTGGTCAATTGTAATTTCTTCTTGCTAATCTACAATTACTCGTATATATATTATATGAACAATTTTTAGTGAACGAGGTTTGAAATAGAAGAAGAAATAACAACAAAGCAGCACTTTAACTCGATTAATCTACCCAAGTTAATTTCTAAACGATTTATTCGCGAAAATTAGAAAAAAATAATCAACAATAAGTATGGAAACATCGTTATACAAGAAGGGTGAAGCAACGATATTTTGAACTAGATAAAATATAAGACCTATTATGTTAATCTAATTCGCCTGATTTCTATGGGTCTAAAGAATTTCTTATTATGTTAGAAAATAAGAAAAAAAAGGAAAGGATCACTTCGAACAAAAGGTTGCAGCAAGGAAACAATTTGGAAGAGATTTTACAAAATATAAACGAAGAAAATAAATAAGTTCATACACCCTAACTTCAGCATTTTTACTTCTCTATTTCCAAGCAGAAACGACAGAGAGGAAAGAGATGCAGGGAGGCATATTTTAATATATACTATATATTTTATTTATTCGTGACGTCTTAATTTATAGTATATACAAGGGATTTTACTTGGAGGCAGGAAAGGTAGTTAACTGCATACCTTTTCGGTGTTTGGTGAAGCTTTTCGCATAAACAGAATACACAATGAGTCATTGATTTAAGCACATGAGGGGCAGAAATTAGCACAAAAACCATTTGTTTTGAAGATAATAAAAACAAAATAAATCGAATTTATATGCCTTTAGACCCCACTGAATGAACGTGTTTTCTAGTAGGTAGGGAGTATTAAACAATAATCCATAGAACAAAGTGAACAGGATTATCCCAAAGAATTCAATTTTCAAATTGAAAAGATGGTCGTATGCAAACTAAACGTACTACCTCCCGAAAATATTTATATACGATTAGAAAATTGTTAACATTGAAAGGATAGCAAATGAGATCAGGAAACACAACATTTCTTACATTTTTGTTTAAATCTTATTTTCATGACTATACACACGCGTACTCTTTACAAGTTTTTTTCAATATTTATTCATTTCTAATTGATGACTATTTATCATCCAAATTAGTGGAGCAACTTTTACTAAATAATTATCAATTTCCTCATAACGCATAAAGAGGTATGTTTTAAAAAGGTTGCTGAATTTTTCTTTTTTTCATTGATTTAATTTTTTCTTTGTTTCTTCCATTACTAATAAATTAAATTTCTTTTCAATCTATTTACACAAACCAACTCTGTTTATAGAAAATTAATTTAAAATTTTACATCATTTCACTTTTATCCTTACATATACACATCTACATATGCCATTTTGTTGCCCTGACGTTAAATATTCATACGTTTGATTACTTCTACTTATTTTTTTCTAGGTTAAATTATTCATTCTCAGGGGAACTATATTTTTCAATTATGTTCAACAGTATGAATCATATTAGTTTAGACAACGAATTTCTTGTTTGTCTCAATTATTGGGTTAAACGTATATTTAATGCGATTGGTGTTAATGAAAAAAAAATATCCTACTTGGGTACTCACTATATGGCTGTGGACGACCGCCGTAAATTGTAATAGTGGAGTACGATGGTTGCTCAATTCTGTGGCAGCTGTGGCTAAAGTGTAATCCCAACTTGTATCTCCTGCATATATTGTCACGTGCTCTTGTTGCTGATTCTTGACTGTCGAATTCAACCATCGCTTGTACTCCATTAAAATGCGATGGCTGCCAAGTACCTTACGGAAAAGGTCATATTAAGACATACAGTATGATCACGCTTGTCACCCCATCCGCTATTTCCTTTTTGCAGTTTCATTTTCCTTCTTAGGCTGCAACTGTTAATGTTAACCTGATTCGCTTCACAATTTTGCTTTTGGTGATGGACACCACACTCTCCAATATGGGAAAATCTTGGGCCATTCACTACCAGTCCCCCTTGTAGTCATCATACGTACAAAAAAAAACTTTAGCACGATGCCGACACTTTGAAGGTTATATGACGAATGACCCTTCAACCAGTTTCCACTTTTCTATCTATTCGATGTTTTGGATGGCAACTGTGGGATGCATTGCCAGATGGATATGCTTCGAAATGTGTCGGTGTTTAATTAATATTATTTTTCAAATATTTATATCCACAGATATAAATATTTGAAAAAAAAATATTTTCTGCGCAACGATATCCGCACGAAAGATGAAGCCCGCTTGCACTTCGAAGACATACCTATCTGGCCGGTTGCCAGGGTTCGGGATCGGAATCACTTCGATTCCCGGGCGTAGGCGTCACATTACAATTCTCCGGACGTGAAAATCCACGATACATTGATATCGACTAATCGCCTTCGCCAAGCGCGCAAATCCAACCACGCTGTCATCAACAAGGTGCAGTTCGCCTTCCGGGTTGATGATTACGGGTATTAACGCCTTCGCCTAAGGCCCCTGTCCAATGATATCATACGAAAAATCGAATCAAAGATGATCACTCACCATTCTCATTAACGCGCGACCGTAACTACGATGCATTCCATCGTGTCTCCATTTATGTCAAGACTCACCGAATTTGAAGAGTACTTGCAAAGAAACCTGATATTGTTCCGTCAAAAGTTTCCAGTGAACCCGCCCCGGAGTGCTGTTTCACAAACGAAGCGATGAAGGCAGAATCATTACATAACGGCGAATAAAAGACAAAATATTTGAAATTAACATACCTAATTAAATAATTAAAATTGATTCTTTAATCAGTATAATTATAATAAACACAGGGCATAATCCAATTTGCCAAGGTTTTCCATTAGGGACATAACAATTTTGTATCTATATGAGCGCACTCTTAAACTTTTTAATAAACGTTTAATGTCAAAACTTTAATTAAAGTCATCATTTTTATCACGAAACAGCAAAGTTTGAAAATTACTACCGAAATTCTAACCCGGTGGTCGCAACTTTAAGAGCGCTTACTCCAATTTTCGGCCGTAACAATCGTCTCACCCGACAGGTTGTGCGTGCTATAGTGGATAAGTTCCAGTCCAAATTTTCGGTATTGGAAGTTCCGGTGCCAAAAAGTCGTTGTACCGCTCGAAGCGAAGGAAATATCGCAGCCGTAAGTGCATCGATTCAAAATGAGCCAAATCAGTCGATTCCACGTCGTTCTCAAGAATTGGACATCGCTCAAACGACACTATGCCATATTTTGCGAAAAAAGATTACAAGATCAAATTGACTCAAGAACTAAAGCCATTCGATTATTCAAAACGTCGAAACCTTCCAATTTGGCTCTGGCAAAGCTTGAAGAAAATGAAGAATTTCATCGAAAAATCATCTTCAGCGATGAACCTCATTTCTGGCTCAATGGCTTTGTCAATAAGCTAAATATGCATTATTGGTCAACAACAAACCCGCATGTGGTCCTTGAGACACCGTTGTATCCGCAAAAAATTACTGTTTGGTGCGGTTTTCATGCCGGAGATGTGATTGGACCGTATTTTTTTGTGGATGAAAATGACCGTCATGTTACGTGAATGGAGAGCGCTATTGTGTTATGTTGGAAGATTTGTGGCCAGAATCGGATGAACTTGTTATCAACGATATGTATTTTCAACAAGACGATTCCACTAGCCCCACAGCACGCCTCACAATCGATTTATTGAAAGGCAAATTTGGTGAACGTGTTATCTCGAGAAAAGGTCCGGTCGAATGGCCGCCTCGTTCATGCGATTTAACACCATTGGATTTATTTTTATGGCGTTTTATCAAGTCACTGGTCCATGCCAACAAGCCAGCAACTTTAGACGAGCTCTAGGACAACATCCAACGCGAATTGCCAACGTTCCGGTGGAAATGTGTGCCAGAGTAGTGGAAAATTGGGTCCAAAGAATCGATCGCTGTAAACAAGCTCGTGGTGGTCATATGACCAACACCATAAAATGTAATGCTTGCACTACACTCACAATAAATTTGAACTCAATTTCTCAAATATTTTTGTGTTTTATTAATATATATTATTTTGAAATGAAAAGATCAAACTCAATGTTTATCATAGTAAAATTAAAACCCCAAATAAGGATTACATTTCTGATATTCTCGTCCAATTTCATAACTCTCTAGCTGGCGGTCATAATGGATTCCACAAAACGCAAATAAAATTAAACAATATTACAAGTGAAAAAATATGAAAAAAGATGTAAAAATCATATCAAGGTATGCGCATCTTGCCAAATTAATGAAACTTCTAGAAAACTAACTAAAGCTTCAATGGAGATAACCTTCACTGCAAACGCTCCTTTCGAAAAGATTAGCCTTAATATTATAAGACCCTTTCCTATCATAGAAAACGGAAACTGATTTATTCTTACTCTACAGGACGACCTTCATAAATTTTCCGATGCTTTTAGCATACCCAATCATGAAGCGAGTGCAGATGCAAATCAACTACTATAATTCATAACTAGATTAGGAATCCCAAAATCAATTTTATTAGACCAAGGATCAGATTTTACTTCGTATCTCATGAAAGTGGCAATACAATTTCACAAAAAATTACTACATACTACCGTTTATCACCCTCAAACGAATCGTGCATTCGAAAGATCGCATTCTACTCTGAAAGATTACCTAAAACATTACATAAATAATCAACAAAATGATTGGGATCGTTACGTTCCATGAGCCATGTTTGTTTACTATACAGCTGTACATTTGACAACAAAGTTCACTCCGTATAAATTGATTTTTGGAACAAAACCTGTTGTCACCAACGAGATTCAAACCAGGGACCTTCGGCTGACGCAACGAGTACTCTAACCACTACACTACGCGGAACATATATTAATAACAAAACCAATACTCCACAAGATCATGAGAATAGATCCTGGTTGTTGCTGTCGAGCAATAACAATAATATATCAATATAATTCTCCAGCTTCCTCGCTGGGACAAAACGTCGAAATGGAACTTACCAATATCCATCTTACCGGAAACCGTACCGTTAAGATTTTCAAAATCTAGATCACGACTTGATAAATTGGACCATGACGAATTCTAAATTTAAAAAATGAATTCGTCCTTACTAAGGAGGAAAGTTTTATGGACCATGCCATAACATGTAACATGATGGTAAATCACATCACATGATTTCATAATGTACGCAAAATTGTTTCATAAATATGTAAAGGAATCCTGTCAACATAATTGATTGGAAAAAAATATCTTCCATGCTTCAACTATTCCTAATCTTTTCTCAAAATCAATTAAACCATTTAAAAAAACTCTTGCAAAAATTCCTATAATGCCAAACAACGGAAGTTATCAATCCAAACTAAGAAAGATATCTCATACCAGAGATTATACTATTGTGACTATTGTCGATCCGAAACTCATAATTCGCCGAATTGTAATAACAAAAACCAATCTGATTCTAAAATTTAACCATTTCGGGAAGCGAAATTCGATATGTAACAAAAAAAAGTTGAATTTGCCGTTGCGAGTTTTAATGAATATGTAATGTGACGCCTACGCCCAGGAATCGAAGCGATTTCGATCCCGAACCCTTGTAACCTGCCAGATGGATATGTCCTCGAAGTGCCAGCGGACTTCATCTGTTGTGCGGATATCGTTGTGCAGAAAATATTTTTTTTTCTGTCCAAATATTTAGATCCGTGGATATAAATATTCGAAATATAGAATTAATCCAACCCCGGCACATTTCGAGACATAGCCATCAGGAAATGCCCCTCCACCGTGGCCATCGAGAAAACTATGCCACTGGCGACATCTGAAGAAGCACATTTCCGCCATATGAAGTGCCATTCCACGCACATATGTTTTGTCCGAGGTGACAACCGGAAATTTTGACAGCCACATGGAGGCGCTAAACGTCATCGTAAAGTTCTTCGTGATAATATCCAAGGTATTACAAAACCAGCTATACGTCGTTTGGCGCGACGTGGTGGAGTGAAACGTATTCCCTGTTTAATCTGTGAAGAAACGCGTGGTGTGCTTAAAGAGTTTTTGGAAAACGTTATTCGTGAGGCAGTGACATTCACCGGAGCAGAAACATTAGGAAAGAGGTTAGTTTAGTTAATAACTAAATAGAAAGGTTAGCAATATTTTGTCTGGTCTGCAGCGGAAGGCAGTGTGAACTGAATCGAAACCAGCGATACTGAAAATACCGGGGACACTTCTGCTAAAATAACCAAAGAGAAGAATACCAGTCCCGCCGAAGCCGTCGACCCCGCACCTTCTTCCAGTTCCCACGAAAATACGTCCGAATATACAAGCTTGGACAACATTAGCGAATGTTATTGTTAACGGAGTAAAAAACCCGATGAAAATGAAGTGACGTATATTGTTCACCAATCGAACTATAGCGAGGAAGTGTTTTTAGCTGTTTCTGATGCCTATATAAAATAGCGAGATATATTAACTCGAAGGACGAAAACAAAATGGAGTATAAAAATACTAGAAAGTTATGAAAGAGTGAAAGCAGACACAATTCGGATAAATTTCGACACAGTGAAAAAGGACAAGAAAGAACGAATCTTTACGGTTGAAGAAGGATTATGTCAGGAATTAGAGAAATATCTTCGTGGAATTCTTTCCAAGCGACTTCTAAGTGAAATGAATCAAACCTTGTATAAATGTGTAAAATGCTCAACTCAATTTTCTCGTGAGAATACATACAAGAAATCAAGCGTTGACGTTACTTGTCCCGAATGCTCTAGTATTTTCGTTGTTGAACTTCACGAAAAGCTTAGTTCATCGACAAAAGGTTCGCTGCCAAAATACGAGGAACTTCCGGTCATAGCTAGCAATATTTCAACTTTAAATACAGTACCAACTAGTAATTTATCCTCTACAACACAAACAACAGCTACTGCAACCCAATCCAGTGCAACCGGACAACAAAGTGCGGGTGAGAAATATGTAATTGAAGAAAGTGCTTCACATAGCAGTATAGGTTCAGCTGGATCGTTAAACGAATCATCATCGTGTTTAAAAATTACTCAATCAGAAAAATCGTTTGATTCAAATCAAAGTGTCGCGGGTAGTTCGACACCTGATCGTGATATTGATTTCAATTTCAGTAAAAACGGTGAAAGTGATATCGAAATTTTAAGTAATCCCAGTCAAAGTAGCATTGAAGTTCTGGAGCATGCTTATCAAAGCCGAAAAACATCCGAAGAACGTCGTATCTCCAGAGTACCGTCCCTTGATACCATAGAGGATAGTAGTTACAACAATGCTCCTTGCATAACATCAGTTGCCATTAAGAATACTGCACCAGAAATCCATGTGGAGATAACAAAAGCTCCAGAGGTGCAGCAGGCGTTAGAAAGTAGTAATGCAGTAACACCAGGTGGTGAAACGAAAACTTCTTTAGGGCATATCAGTTTAACCGAAAGCAGTTCGTTGGGTTCTGTTACGGATAGCATTTGTACAGCTTACGAACAGGAGGATAAGTGCGGAACAGCTATTAATTCACCAGAACGTAAATCATCACAAATTCAAAATACAAATGGAAAGGAAATAAGAAGAGAAGATTCAATCATATCGTCTATGTTTGGCGGCTTATTCCAATCAACGAATATTTTAATGTCACGGTCACAAAAACCACCCGAAGATATTATTTGTGATAAATTAAATTCTCCTATACCGATTTTAGTGATGCCGATCTACGAAGACAGGTTGTTTACCTTCAGGTATTTGCACGTCGTTTATTTTATTTTTGTTTATTTTATTCAGAAATAAGTTGCTGAATGAACAATTAATTTAAACCAAAACTCTGATATAAAAAAAAAAAAAATTTCATACAAGAAGAATACTTTACCATTCGTGGTATCAAACAAAATGTATAACGGATTCCCCTATTCATACTAAAAAAAAAAAAAAAAAACTATAAAAAGATTGGTATATTCAAATGTAAATTGTAAATGTAAATTGTGATCCTCACTTTTCTATTTCGCATAAAGACAGACGTGGCAAAATAGAGCCTTCATCTTCAAAATTGTTCTAATTTTAATTACAAGTATGTAAGGTTAAAAATCAAACGTAAAGGCTAGCGAAATACCTATAAATTATTTGTGGGAAACTATAAAAGTAGAAATTAATCATGATACACCCATGTGAAGTGTTATTGTTATTGCCTGTTTACACGCGTAATTATACATCACGCTTTGTTTAAATTTGGCAGATGCCGTGTAAAGTTCACATGAAATTGCGTGATTTGGGATAGAAAGTTATCAATTGATTGATAAAAATTAAAAAAATATAATTGCAATTATAAAGATAAAAATATGAAGTAATATTTTCCTGAATTTAAGGATAGATTTATTGAGTTATATGAACTAATATGATAATATTAGATGTATATACGAAAACTGGCATATTTTCGGTATTTGAGGTAATAAAAATAACATGAATTGCTAAGTTAACCCACGACTTTCCTTTTCAGTGACTCTTCTTTTTCAGTGGGAACAGAGAGTGTAGGGTAAGTATGCCGTCGCGAGGGTAGGGTTTCTGCAAATCCGCTGAAGTCGGTTTCGCGTCGCGCGCGGTACGCGGTACCTTTGTTTGTTTCGTCATTTCCTTAGAGTAGCTTCCTTCGATTTAAGTTCGAGTAGCCTATTTTTCGGTACCGCGTCGGTGAATCGGTAACGCGCCTATGGGATTTTGTAGCGTTTTTTTTGATTTGAGATCTGTGGAAAGATCGCATCCAGAACTAACGTAATGTAGGTTTCTCGTTCTGGATGAGTAATTGTTGACGCGTTTGGAAAACGGGCAAGTTCAGGTGACTGAAATATTGTAATTGAGCGTAATCCATTCGGAGACCCGCGACCGAAATCCTCTCCGAACTAGCTGGCCGACAAGCAGTCACCGCATGAATGGGTTACGGTGCACGGATTGGTTGACCTGTTGGTACCATCCGTTGGCACTACTCAGACTTAACGTCTAGAACCGATGAGAGGTCGGTTCCGCGTCGAGTTGAAGGTAGAAAATCATTACAAATGGCGCCCAACGTGGGGCCAAAAACATCCTAAGGGGGAAAGAACTTCGCGTCTTCTGACGAGTTGGTCCTTTACGGAGGATGTAAGGTACTTTGGTACTCGAGTCCCACTATCAGGAGCAGTGGAATTGTGTGATACACACTCGAAGTCGCTTCACGTGAGTTGTAGCTTCCGCTCTCCTTTGTTTGATTTTTTTTTCGCGACAGAATCCTTCCGATGTGTTGTCCCAGGTTAACCCCTGTAAGGACCTTCTATTTTCTTGATGGAACTGCCAGTCTGATGGGTTTACCTATCAGCATGGACTCTCAAGAAAATAGAAGGCTACCTTGCCTTTATGTCGCGGAAGGATTCTAACTATTTCTTATGCGTGTTAGACGAGTGGTATCGGTTCAACGTTCGATGGCGTATGCTGGAGTTGCGAAGCCCGGAATGCTTCTACGCGTCGGGAATTTTGACCGCGTACAAAGTCGTTACGGTAGCTCTACCACTTGTCTCGTCGAGTCACTTTAACGTAGTTTAGAGACGGTTTTTTGTAATGTATGTGGGTTTAGGGGATATAAATTTTGTAAATCGACCGAAAGCACCCTTTCTTCGGCAGAATACCACGCACTCTCTTTTCCCGTTGGAGGAGTCGACCACTGAAAAGGAAAGGGTATCAAATAAATCTTTTTTTTTCTTCTCATCCAGTATAAATAGCTCGCCACTATCGGCCACTAAACTAAGATTAAGCTTTTGTATTTATATATTAGGGGTATAGTAATAAGTATTATATTTTATATATTTTAATTTTTCCAGCCATATTAGCACCACATTAAACCCACACGATAATGGCAACGAAGCGGACCCCAGAAAAGCGATGGACACGGTCCAAAACGGTCCAACCCGCGAACTGTGGAATCTGTTTCGAGGACGTAGTGGAGGGCGTACACAGCGTGCGATTGGATTGTGGACATTTATTCCATCGTGCCTGTGTACAACAGCTCCTCCTCACGTCAGAACTGTGTCCCTTATGCCGGCGACCCATAGATCGGTCTGCCCTAGACGTCCCCCTCGGAACGCCCCTACCAACGCGTGGAGCAGTGGCGAAAGGAGCTCCAGAAGCCGAGCCGTCACAACCACTCTTAGACCTGCAAGGAGCAGTAGGCGGTGAAGTTCCGGCTGCAAGTGTCGTGTCCGAGGTGACAACCATGCCTTCCGCCCACTCCATTGACACCCTCGTGGCGTTGATGAGGGATATGTCGGAGAGGATTGGCAACCTGGAGGGAAAGATCCAGAACCTCCCGTTGAGCCAACCACCCAGCCGCGTGAGAACTCCGCTTGGCTGGGAGCCAAATCCCAGTGTGGCGATGCCCCACTCCCGACAATCCGAGCAATGGGTCCCACCCCCAAGGAACTCGGGAATGGATCCCAGAGCTCCCGAATACAGACCGCGACACAGTACCGGACCTCCGTTGGTACCTCCAGCCCCCGAGGCAGTTCAGTACCACAGGTCAATCGAGGATGTGATTCCCCCCGGGAACGCATTGGCACCTTTTCGAGACCCGACGCCTCGTATCATGGAGAGTTGGCGCCTGAACTTTACAGGGTTCAACGATATGATATCGGCGGACCGGTTCCTTTTCCGGATTCAGGCGTTGGTATCCAGCACCCTGGGAGGGGATTCCTCGGCCTTCCTCCGGCATGCACATCTTTTGTTCAGCGGCGACGCTGCCGACTGGTACTGGAGCTTTAAAGAGTCAACGCCACGTCCCACTTGGCACTCTTTCAGTGCAGCCTTCCGCAATCGATTTGAGGATGGCTTCACTGAGAGAGAGCTAAGAGAGCAAATAAAGAAACGGAAACAAGGCGCTCACGAACCGTTCGACCAGTACTACACCAGTATAGTGAGATTGAGCACTCGCCTGCGAAATACCATGCCCGAGGACGAATTAGTAGAAATTATCAGAGAGAACATGCGCTGGGATCTCCAGAACAGCCTGCTACATTTTCCCATCAACACCATACAGGGATTGCGCCTCCATGCGCGTAGACAAGAACACTTGGATGAGCGACGAGGTACCTTCCGCCCACAACCTCGCATAACGGGACCAAATCCCCGAAATCATCACACCGCGGAGTTGATGGCAGCGGACCACCTGCTTGCTGATCCAGTACCAGTACCGAGGAGCGGAGCACCACCGGAGCTTGAGGACCCAGCATTGATTGATCGACCCGCCCTTGAAGCACTTACAAGCCCGACGGTCTGTTGGAACTGCCGACAACCGGGACATCGGTTCTACGCATGTCCAGCGGAGCCGACGCTTTTCTGCTACCGCTGCGGGAAGGCCGACACATACGCACCTGACTGTGCAAATTGCAAAGGGCGAAAAAACTTGCCACCGAGTGCCGCGACCACCCGTCGGCACTCCTAGACCCCGGACGAACCAATCCAGACCCCATCACCAGCTATGACCCAGCTCCCAACATGACTCCAACTCTGCTGACTCGCACCGCTAAACACAGTTCTCCCGAAGTTCCACAACCGACGCCGTCCTTCGCCGAGGCCAATGCGCAGGGAAATGATAGCGAGACGAAGGTTCCTTGGCATGTAAAACCTTTTCATGTCAGGTTGCGGAATTATTTGGCTACTCGACAGCGCATCTTCCATGAGGAATTGGCCACAAATGTCCCACCGCGAAGCAAGCGAGCCACGCGTCGGATGCGGAGCTTCTGGAGAAAAGTCAGGCAGTCGAGGAAAGTGTTGAAGGACATATACTTAGACGAATTATTGAGGGATGATGTTCGGCCATATGCGTCAGTACACCTCCTGCAAAAACGAGTGTCAGGCTTAGTAGATACGGGAGCCAGTGTGAATTGCATCTCTGCCGAGTTTGCAGGGGAGGTACTGGCAAAGCACGCGGACCAAATCCGTCATTTCACCTCCTGGTTAAGCACGGCGGACGGAACTCGTCACTCTGTAGTGGGAAAAATTATGACGGATGTCACCTTTAAAGGGGTAACTAAACCTATGGAATTTTTCATTATACCTCAGTTAACCCAGAATCTTTACCTAGGAGTGGATTTCGTTCGAAAATTTAACTTGGCCCCGGCACTATTTTCCGGTTCGACCCTGGAGTCCGTCACCACCGTTCCTGACCAATCTCAACCCACTAACTTAGTACGGCATACACTGGATGTAACTCAGCAACTGCGTCTCGACTCGGCTATATCGGCTTTTCCCTCGCATGAGAAGGAAGGTCTCGGGCGGACTGCCCTGGTGTTCCACACTATAGATGTGGGGGATGCTAAACCCATAAAACAGAGACATTTCGCCATATCTCCGGCGAAGGAAAAATCGTTATATGCCGAAGTGGATCGAATGCTAGCATTAGGCGTAATCGAAGAATCACAGAGCGCGTGGGCTTCCCCAGTCACCTTAGTGGTCAAGCCGAACAAGGTCCGGTTATGCTTAGATGCCAGACGCTTGAACGCCGTCACAGTCAAGGACGCATATCCTCTACCGTTGATCGAAGGCATTTTGAGTCGATTGCCTAAAGCCCATTTCATCACGAGCTTAGACCTCAAGGACGCCTTCTGGCAAATTCCTTTAGACCCCGGTTCAAAGGAGAAAACAGCCTTCACAGTCCCAGGCCGGCCCTTATATCAATTCGTGACCATGCCATTCGGATTGTGTAATGCCCCCCAAACAATGACGCGCCTTATGGACAAGGTGATACCACCTCATTTGCGGCACCAAGTTTTCGTTTACTTGGACGATCTGTTGCTTATAACAGAGACCTTTGACGAACACATCGACCTGCTTCAGGAGGTGGCTCTACACATCCGGAGGGCAAGATTAACCATCAACATAAGGAAGAGCCAGTTCGTGATGACGGAGGTGAAGTATTTAGGTCACATCATTGGGCATGGGCATATCAAGACCGATCCGGAAAAGACTCAAGCGATTGACGTTTTTCCATTACCCAAGTCCACCAAACAATTACGCCGATTCTTAGGTTTATGCGGATGGTACCAGCGTTTTGTACGTGACTATGCCACCATTACCACTCCTTTGACCGACATGCTGCGTAAGGGACGTAAATTCGTATGGGAAGAGCCCAGCTTGCGAGCCTTTGAAGAGCTAAAGAAGAGTCTGACTACGGCCCCCGTACTGCACAGCCCGGACTTTGACAAACCGTTCTCAATCCATTGTGACGCGAGTCAACATGGGGTGGGAGCAGTCTTAGTCCAGGTTGCACAAGACGGCGAGGAGAGACCTATAGCCTTCATGTCTCACAAGTTGAACCCAGCCCAGCGAAATTACACGGTCTCCGAGCAAGAATGTCTAGCCGCGGTGTTGGCAGTGAAACGCTTCCGAGCCTATGTGGAGGGACACACCTTTGAAATCGTTACGGATCACGCTTCTCTGAAATGGCTAATGAGCCAGACTGATCTCAACGGCAGATTGGCCAGGTGGGCACTGAAACTACAGGCATTTGACTTCACAATTCGCCACCGAAAAGGAAGCCAGCATGTAGTCCCCGACACCCTATCCAGAATGTTCGCCCCTGAAGGAGCCGAGTTGGTCCAAGAGGACGACAGCCCCCAATTGATCGATTTGGACCATCCTGCCTTCAAGTCAGCCAGCTACACCCAACTGATTCACACTATCCAGAATCAACTGTCCCAGCTTCCTGAACTGCGGTTGACGGATGGATTTATTTACAAACGGATGGGACACGCCTCCGGAGATCCCATACAAGAAGAAGAACAGTGGAAGTTGTGGGTGCCCGAAGAATTAACCACTGATCTTATCAGGCGGGCTCATGACCACCCATCAAGTGCGCACGGCGGATACGGTCGTACACTTAGGCGGTTGAAAACCTGTTTCTTTTGGCCTAAGATGGCACAACAGATAAAAGCGTACGTAGCCTCTTGTGAGCTATGCAAGTGCACTAAAGCGCCCAACACCATCCTTCGGCCACCCATGGGTAAGGTTGAGGTCCCCGAACGCGTGTTCCAGCGCTTGTACATTGATCTTATCGGTCCTTACCCTCGATCTGCTTCTGGTCACACGGGAGCTGTCGTGGTCCTGGACCAGCTCTCCAAATTCCCTATCATAGAACCACTACGTAACATGCACACTGGACCAATAATCAGCTTTTTGGAGAACCGAGTCTTTCACATGTTTGGAGTTCCGGAGAAACTTGTCTCCGACAATGGGGTCCAGTTCACCTCCAGCAAGTTCCGAGACCTAATGTCCAAATACGGCATCATCCACCAACGAACTGCCGTCTATTCACCACAAGCCAACGCATCCGAACGACTGAATCGTACGCTCATAGCGGCCATTCGCGCCTATGTCCACCCGAATCAGAGGGACTGGGATCGCAAATTGTCCGCCATCACTAGTGCACTGCGCTCGTCGTACCACGCCACGACCGGCATTTCGCCGTATTTTGCAGTGTTCGGCCAGTATATGATCTGTCATGGGAGCGCTTACCGGCTATTGCGGCAGCTGAAATCGCTAGAGGACCCAATCGTGGTTCTAGAACCGCACGAAAAGCTCCAACTTCTGCGAGATCAACTGCGGGAGAAGATTGAAGAAAGTAGACGGATGGGAGAGGAGCGGTACAACTTGCGATCTCATCCTTCTGGCTTTAAGGCCGGCGACGAAATATATCGTCGAAACTTCCGACAGAGCGATGCCACCCGCCATTACAATGCCAAACTAGACAAGAAATTCGTGAAGTGTCGAGTCATACAAGTCATAAGCCCCACCCGGTACCTCATCGCGGACATGACTGGTAAGACCCTGGGAATTTACCACGCAAAAGACCTTAGACGATGAAGTGCAACTAATTCCCACGAGAAACCTTGGCTTATCCCAAATCTCTGCCTAGACGAAGGCCTCCGAATAACACCTGACTTCCTACTATATAGTCACTGCCGAGTCTTCACGAACAGGGTTGTAGCCTATCCTTCGAAACGGATCTTCGACCCGCCACGTCCCTAACCAAGACCTTTTACCAAGGAGACGGGATCGTAATTACTTCGATTTTGGGGGGGGGAATGTGTAATGTGACGCCTACGCCCAGGAATCGAAGCGATTTCGATCCCGAACCCTTGTAACCTGCCAGATGGATATGTCCTCGAAGTGCCAGCGGACTTCATCTGTTGTGCGGATATCGTTGTGCAGAAAATATTTTTTTTTCTGTCCAAATATTTAGATCCGTGGATATAAATATTCGAAATATAGAATTAATCCAACCCCGGCACATTTCGAGACATAGCCATCAGGAAATGCCCCTCCACCGTGGCCATCGAGAAAACTATGCCACTGGCGACATCTGAAGAAGCACATTTCCGCCATATGAAGTGCCATTCCACGCACATATGTTTTGTCCGAGGTGACAACCGGAAATTTTGACAGCCACATGGAGGCGCTAAACGTCATCGTAAAGTTCTTCGTGATAATATCCAAGGTATTACAAAACCAGCTATACGTCGTTTGGCGCGACGTGGTGGAGTGAAACGTATTCCCTGTTTAATCTGTGAAGAAACGCGTGGTGTGCTTAAAGAGTTTTTGGAAAACGTTATTCGTGAGGCAGTGACATTCACCGGAGCAGAAACATTAGGAAAGAGGTTAGTTTAGTTAATAACTAAATAGAAAGGTTAGCAATATTTTGTCTGGTCTGCAGCGGAAGGCAGTGTGAACTGAATCGAAACCAGCGATACTGAAAATACCGGGGACACTTCTGCTAAAATAACCAAAGAGAAGAATACCAGTCCCGCCGAAGCCGTCGACCCCGCACCTTCTTCCAGTTCCCACGAAAATACGTCCGAATATACAAGCTTGGACAACATTAGCGAATGTTATTGTTAACGGAGTAAAAAACCCGATGAAAATGAAGTGACGTATATTGTTCACCAATCGAACTATAGCGAGGAAGTGTTTTTAGCTGTTTCTGATGCCTATATAAAATAGCGAGATATATTAACTCGAAGGACGAAAACAAAATGGAGTATAAAAATACTAGAAAGTTATGAAAGAGTGAAAGCAGACACAATTCGGATAAATTTCGACACAGTGAAAAAGGACAAGAAAGAACGAATCTTTACGGTTGAAGAAGGATTATGTCAGGAATTAGAGAAATATCTTCGTGGAATTCTTTCCAAGCGACTTCTAAGTGAAATGAATCAAACCTTGTCTAAATGTGTAAAATGCTCAACTCAATTTTCTCGTGAGAATACATACAAGAAATCAAGCGTTGACGTTACTTGTCCCGAATGCTCTAGTATTTTCGTTGTTGAACTTCACGAAAAGCTTAGTTCATCGACAAAAGGTTCGCTGCCAAAATACGAGGAACTTCCGGTCATAGCTAGCAATATTTCAACTTTAAATACAGTACCAACTAGTAATTTATCCTCTACAACACAAACAACAGCTACTGCAACCCAATCCAGTGCAACCGGACAACAAAGTGCGGGTGAGAAATATGTAATTGAAGAAAGTGCTTCACATAGCAGTATAGGTTCAGCTGGATCGTTAAACGAATCATCATCGTGTTTAAAAATTACTCAATCAGAAAAATCGTTTGATTCAAATCAAAGTGTCGCGGGTAGTTCGACACCTGATCGTGATATTGATTTCAATTTCAGTAAAAACGGTGAAAGTGATATCGAAATTTTAAGTAATCCCAGTCAAAGTAGCATTGAAGTTCTGGAGCATGCTTATCAAAGCCGAAAAACATCCGAAGAACGTCGTATCTCCAGAGTACCGTCCCTTGATACCATAGAGGATAGTAGTTACAACAATGCTCCTTGCATAACATCAGTTGCCATTAAGAATACTGCACCAGAAATCCATGTGGAGATAACAAAAGCTCCAGAGGTGCAGCAGGCGTTAGAAAGTAGTAATGCAGTAACACCAGGTGGTGAAACGAAAACTTCTTTAGGGCATATCAGTTTAACCGAAAGCAGTTCGTTGGGTTCTGTTACGGATAGCATTTGTACAGCTTACGAACAGGAGGATAAGTGCGGAACAGCTATTAATTCACCAGAACGTAAATCATCACAAATTCAAAATACAAATGGAAAGGAAATAAGAAGAGAAGATTCAATCATATCGTCTATGTTTGGCGGCTTATTCCAATCAACGAATATTTTAATGTCACGGTCACAAAAACCACCCGAAGATATTATTTGTGATAAATTAAATTCTCCTATACCGATTTTAGTGATGCCGATCTACGAAGACAGGTTGTTTACCTTCAGGTATTTGCACGTCGTTTATTTTATTTTTGTTTATTTTATTCAGAAATAAGTTGCTGAATGAACAATTAATTTAAACCAAAACTCTGATATAAAAAAAAAAAAAATTTCATACAAGAAGAATACTTTACCATTCGTGGTATCAAACAAAATGTATAACGGATTCCCCTATTCATACTAAAAAAAAAAAAAAAAAACTATAAAAAGATTGGTATATTCAAATGTAAATTGTAAATGTAAATTGTGATCCTCACTTTTCTATTTCGCATAAAGACAGACGTGGCAAAATAGAGCCTTCATCTTCAAAATTGTTCTAATTTTAATTACAAGTATGTAAGGTTAAAAATCAAACGTAAAGGCTAGCGAAATACCTATAAATTATTTGTGGGAAACTATAAAAGTAGAAATTAATCATGATACACCCATGTGAAGTGTTATTGTTATTGCCTGTTTACACGCGTAATTATACATCACGCTTTGTTTAAATTTGGCAGATGCCGTGTAAAGTTCACATGAAATTGCGTGATTTGGGATAGAAAGTTATCAATTGATTGATAAAAATTAAAAAAATATAATTGCAATTATAAAGATAAAAATATGAAGTAATATTTTCCTGAATTTAAGGATAGATTTATTGAGTTATATGAACTAATATGATAATATTAGATGTATATACGAAAACTGGCATATTTTCGGTATTTGAGGTAATAAAAATAACATGAATTGCTAAGTTAACCCACGACTTTCCTTTTCAGTGACTCTTCTTTTTCAGTGGGAACAGAGAGTGTAGGGTAAGTATGCCGTCGCGAGGGTAGGGTTTCTGCAAATCCGCTGAAGTCGGTTTCGCGTCGCGCGCGGTACGCGGTACCTTTGTTTGTTTCGTCATTTCCTTAGAGTAGCTTCCTTCGATTTAAGTTCGAGTAGCCTATTTTTCGGTACCGCGTCGGTGAATCGGTAACGCGCCTATGGGATTTTGTAGCGTTTTTTTTGATTTGAGATCTGTGGAAAGATCGCATCCAGAACTAACGTAATGTAGGTTTCTCGTTCTGGATGAGTAATTGTTGACGCGTTTGGAAAACGGGCAAGTTCAGGTGACTGAAATATTGTAATTGAGCGTAATCCATTCGGAGACCCGCGACCGAAATCCTCTCCGAACTAGCTGGCCGACAAGCAGTCACCGCATGAATGGGTTACGGTGCACGGATTGGTTGACCTGTTGGTACCATCCGTTGGCACTACTCAGACTTAACGTCTAGAACCGATGAGAGGTCGGTTCCGCGTCGAGTTGAAGGTAGAAAATCATTACAAATAGACAAAAATTCCCTATAAAAGGGTTTGTGGATTAGGAATAATCAATACAGTCTTGCGCTTATATTTATTCAGGTACTTCATTCAGTCCAATCAGTTCAGTTATTCATTCAGCAGAATTAAGTGTGAAATAAAAGTGAAAATTTGATTTGTTCTTAAGCGTCAGTAGAATTAAGTGTGAATAAAGAATAATTGTTACGTGCTAAAACAGTGTTCGTTAATTTAGTCCATTACAATATATATACGACTATTTCCTTACAGGCTAAAGTTTGTGGACCATGCAGCAGTGAAATGATAACAGTGATCTACAATCGGAAATGAATCGGTTGATTGAAAACCCGAATGTCGTTATGTCAATTAATTCTTCTACAACGCAAAGTAGTTTGCAATCATCTCAAATGTCCGCAACGGTTGAGAAGGAGAGTATGTCAATTCAATGTCCGTTAAACAGTAACTTCAAGTGTTTTCCTACAGGTCCAAGGACTCAAAAAATAGATATGGATGCGGTAATGACTAGTATGGTGGCAGGAGCAATAGCTGGAGCTCTTGCCAAAACCACTATTGCTCCATTAGATAGGACAAAAATTAATTTTCAAATAAAGTAAGTTTCTCTACTTCATTCAATATTAAGTTGAAAATGTTCCAAAACAGCCCTTTTTAGTAAAGATGTTCCATATACGTTTCGTGGAGCTGTTTCATTTCTTAAGAAAACTTTTCAAAACGAAGGTTTTCTGGCTTTATGGCGGGGTAATTCCGCAACGATGGCTCGAATAATACCTTATGCGGCAATTCAGTTCACTGCACACGAGCAGTGGCGCAAGATACTCAAGGTGGATCAGGGTAAAGAGTGAGTACCTACCCGAATTAAATGTAAAATGAGGATGAGTTGTTATTTGAAATTGGAATTGTTTCAGTACAAAAGGTCGACGCTACATTGCTGGTTCCTTAGCTGGAGTGACTTCACAATCGCTCACATATCCACTTGATTTAGCTAGAGCACGAATGGCTGTTACAGATCGTTATACTGGATATACGTAAGTTGTGTTCTTCACATTGTTTACAAATTATTATTTTAATTATTTTTAATAATAGTACCGCAGCTAGGAAGGCTCCCGTAACCATTTAGAAGTTCCTTTGGTTTTATAACGTATTTCTATGTTTTTTAGTGGGAGAATCGTTTTTCGAAGGTGCCAGGGCCCAAATGTGGTCCAGTAATTTGTTATAAACAATTTAATTGTCTAAAGGGCTATAATGAACGAACAACTTTTTATTCCTTATAAAAAAACAAACAATCGGTATTTGAAAAATTAAAATCCGTTAAATATGACCGGAGATATTGCAAATTTAGTGCAAAAATATTGGAAAATATCGATTTACCGCTCTTAACTCGCCTTCTAATCGAGATAAAAAGAGAAGTATTTAATGTTTGTATGGATAAGATACTTATAAACAAATAACTTGGGTTTTTTTCTAAAAAATTAGAAGTTTTATCTACTGTATCTTTTTAATAAACAAGAGTTGAGAAGTTTAACATATCTTATCTTAAATCTTGAGTTTTAAGCTTTAAAATGAGAGGATGTAAAGCCTTCCGACTTGATTAAAAGCCGAGTAATGAGCGAAAAAGCTCGGGAAATCGCTATTTTGCTATACTTTTGCACTATATTTGCAATATATTCATCCAAATACAACCTACCTATTGGTCTGGTTATGGAGACTGACCAAACACGATAAATAGAAATAGATTTACATTTTCCGTGCATTTTGCTTGCCCCTGGACCGCTTGATGCACAAAATGACAATTGTCCAGATTCTAAACGTTCTAATGACCTGTAGTGGTTTCCGGTGTTCGAATGTCCGTAAAGGACTGCAGCGATGAACTGCTGCCTCAGCGACCGAAGATAACAGTGTTCGCCGGAATTGACCTTTTCCGAGGACGAGCGAATGCGGTTGCAGGCTACGATTGCGGTGTCGTGGGGCAGGTTCTTTTCGCCAGCACAAGGGTCCACTACAAAACATATCGCATTCACGGATTTTTTAACATAATAATTGGTTCGACGGTGTCAAGGCCGAGGTAACCTTCTGAAGGGAGGAACTGTGGAAACCGCGGCTGACCGGACTCGATTGCCGCGCAGGACGCGAGACGGTTTCATCCTTACTCCGAACACTTACGACGGTGGGGCATCCAAGCATTTCTATATGAATAAATATTGGAATCAACCACAACAACCGAAATCATTTTGTATTTATTTAAGGCTGCAATGAAACCACAGCTGCCATAAGATATAATAAATAATAAAACCAAGGGTACTGTAGTGAAATAGGGTAGATGTATATGTTCGTAAAGGACTGCAGCGATGTTTGCTGCCTCAGCGGAAGAGGATGTTGGAATCCGCTGAGCGTTGCGATGTCGTGGGGCGGGTTCTTTCCCCCAGCACAAGGACCCACTACAAAAGAATTTCGCATCCACGAATTCCTGGGGTCAAATAAATGTCAAACGAATTCGAAAAGGAGGTAACCAATTAAGGGTCGGAAATTGCTGACGCAAAGGACAAACTGGACCTGGGAAAGACAGACGGACTTAGGAGGACTTCGTCGTTACCGACGATTCTTATGGCCTACAAATAAGAGTGGGGCATCCAGATGGAAGTGGTGCCCCCTCTCACTCTCCCAACCGGATCAAGATCCAAACGTAGACGTGGCCATATATTTTCCATTTGAATGAAAAACTCATGTTTACTCGTCTAATCATAGTATAACTTTATTTAGACTAATCATAGTATAACTTTATTTAGACCATATCGTATTTAAAAATATATAACAAGATAATTCCGAACAAATAAATATACATATGTACTTCATAAATGTCTAAAATGTACTTCATAAATGTCTAAGGCAAGGAGTCGATAAAGTTCTAGCAAAATATAATAGAGAGTAGGCTATTTTATTTTCAATTGAATTTGCTTACTACGACTATTATTAAGACAAATAAGTTGGGTCGCGTAAATGATTGAATTTCAAACTAGAAGGCAAATAAAATGATAGGATTTCAAAAGGGTCTACTAATATGCTTTATGTTTCGTCCTATTTAGAATACAGTTAAGTTGATTTCAGTTGATATTGTGATATTCAAAAAAAATAATTTGAAAATAATTTAGAGATGCGAATATGGTGTTCTTATTCTGGACCTACAAAAATACTGTGATTATATAACGCGTTTTTATTGAAAACCAATTGCGTTGATTGCGCGAATCAAATAGCTACACATGCTGTACAATTACTTTTAATTTATTTCATTAATATTTTGCAGGATTTTGTACACAATTAACACACTTTAACCGCCTCTTGCCCTTGTGTTTTCGTATGCTTTTGTAATTAAATATGCATTGAATGAAATTGGCAAATGAAAAGGCAAGAACTTAAGTTAAACTCTATCTTCATCGGACATATGATTTTATTTAGTTTGACTGTAGTGAAAGCGTTATTTAAAAATTTACAAATATATTTAATGAAAAAAATAATGTTTATTTGAAACAACGTAAATTTAATAAAAAAAACAAACAGGTACTCACCTACATGGTCGGCGGGCGCCCGCCCGCTGATGATGTGGTGAAATGCTAATAAAGATAAATTGGTTATTTGTTCAAACAGATTTATAACAATGAAACTTTCTTTTAAAAAATATTCCCCTTTTGCCTTATGATACCTCATTTCTAGTACAATTATCGCTACGATACGGATGAGTTTGACTTGGCAATGCGTCGCTCTCAGCATTCTCCGATTTGCACGGCTTTTGATGCAAATCTCCACATCGGGAATTCATAACACATCTTTCTCTATTCTCGATCGCATCCATTGAGGCAGGCCGACACCCGACGATATACTTTTCGGATCGGGAGACGTTTTCGCAAATCTTCCTCAACAATACGAAAGAATCACTTCTGGATGTTAAGCACTTGTGCGAATTTGTACAAAATTTAATTGCCGCCTCGATTTACAAAAATCAAATTTCGATAGTAATCTGCCAACGATATTAGTCTACAAAAGTTTCTTACTTATCCAAGAAGATTCTCGCAGTTAAAGTGTAAAAATTATTAATTCAGCTGTCAAGTGGCTTGCTATTGCGACTTATTCAAACAGTCTGTGATTATTTTTTTACTTTTCTTTGAGAGAACTGTCTCAGCTCAAAAATCATATCAAAAGAGTTGCTTGTATAAAAGAAGTTTGATGGCGCGAATATTAATTTGTATACTATATAATTTCTGTTGTTTCGTTACTCGGATGAATGATGACAGCGTAGATTGTATTTGTTGTTTGGAAACTTTTTAAGATAAGACTATGCGAAATTATCTATTTACAATATAGATGGAAACCGAAAAGGAGGAAAATTGGAGAAAAGAATAAATTTTCGTTGCTGTGTGCAACAGGGAACGAAGCGTCAAGCTTTCCTAATACTTTCTACTCAACTCCAACATCATAAATTTGAGAGCTGCACTTTGCTGTTCTTTTTATGGCAATCATTTTAAAACACAATTGATAGGATATATCCCACTACACACTTTACATTTCCCACACTTGGAAAAATTACAACACTCCTCGGATAATTCACTGTTTTCATGCCACCTTGAAATTGCCTGTGGCTCGGCGCAGCGCCACTAAAAGCTCGAGTGCAGAAACGTCCATCACCAGAAATGGACGCAAAAACTGCGCATCACCGAATTGCACACTAATCTCTACACCCACATACGTCACACACGAGCGACAAAATCGAATTCCCTTTAATTAATATTATTTTGTTCCCGGTTCTCGGGACCTGGATGCGTCTCGTTCGAATCAAAGTCCTGTTTGGTTTTTATATCAAATATCAAAGTGACACCATCTTAAAATTGCACAGATAAACTTCAGTTTCTTCGAGGCAGAACTACTATCTAACCGAGCACTAGTTTGCTGCAATCGTTCACCGGGATGAATCTTTTCGTTCGAGAATGAGGAAATCCCGGATATGTTTTATGCAGTCAGGCAATTTGCGCCACTCGAACCCGTCCGCCGTGCTTGCGGTTTTTCACGGACTCCCAGCACTTCTCGATCCGTTCAAAACTTGTCTTTCTCGAGTTCCGGCTGTAAGTCGACTTCCCAGCCGTCCCATAAATTCCCGACCTGTCTTCTTCCTATTACCGTGTACACGGTAAATCGCCTCAGCTGAGTTCAATTGCCTTCCGTAAGGTAATAAACCGTTGGGGTGCACTAAATCAGCGTTCCCATACTCGAAATTTTATTTGGCAGATTTAAAAATTAAGAAAAAAAAACAAAAATTAACGGAAGTAAAGAAAAATGAAGCAGATTTCAAATAGTAATAAAAGTTAAATGAAAATTGATATAAAATTACATTTAATAATAATAATAAGAAAGAAAATTATTTTACAAATTACGATTATGAATGGAAGAAATTAAATTTTTTTTCTAAATCTGCCATTAAAATTTTGGATAGGAGATAGGAAGGTTTTCGAGCAGTTTGCTTGTGTGACTGCTCGATTACTACAGTACTCATCACTCCTCCGACGAGCGTTCGTTGCTGGGGGGGTAAGCGTGCCTGAAACTGAACCAACTTTTGTTATTTTGGTTGTTGGGTTTATCCTTTTAGTATTTATTTCAAATCAAATTAAAAATCTGCCGCACGAACAGCACAGCTTTCTTATAGCATTCTATTATAAGATTTAAATTGAATTTTATTCGCTGAGTGATGAAGTTGATGATTCACGCGAGGACTTTAACAAACGTGCGGGCTGATAAAGGGGATCGATTTTCTCTCTTCCTTGCCTAGGAGAGATTTTCGACAAAGGACCACAAATCCGCGCCAAATGAATTTTATTCACATGAAAACACACTTGACTCACACACTTCTTCAGTTCAACACATAATTCCAACTCAGTAGTGAACAGAAAGAACTTTCTTGATCGTCGCGCTCGAACCAAAATTACTCGGCCGAAATTAAGCTGAAGAATTTCGAATTGAACAAGAATTATTCTTGGTTGATTCACGTGAGCCGCGCACGGGACGACTGGGGTTTTTGTTTTCCTATGTGTGTGGCTCTGTAGTCAGATTTCCCGCGTCTATGCTACGTGGTTGTCATATTTTGACGGCTGTGGCTGGCTTTAATGCTTGCGCTCCGCAATCACGAGCTGAATGCGAATTCGCTGATTTCTAGGTCATTCGCTTTCAATTGAGTCGTTGTCAAGAAATCTCTTATCCGACAGCAAGATAGCGGCGCTAAACTTATTGTCGCGAAATCACAGTTGCGAGTCATTAAAGAATGTTTGGCGTCAATTTTTACGAATTTTTCGGGACGTCCGATGCGATAACGTTCTGATATATTTTCATCACGAATGACAAATTGTTGCATGCACACGCTATACATGCAACCGAGCGAACCTCGGATTTCTGCACGAATTTCACTGTTCCGTTTCGCGCGGTTTAACACGCTAGCAATTTGCTCGTACGCATCCTGCTTTTGGGAAACGCGTAAACTTTGCCCTCGAAAACTTTTCTCTGCTCCTTTTTCCACGTACGCAAAGCTGGCGTAGCGCTTCTCCTGGTGGCAATTTCCCTTACTCTAAAGCCTTTTTCGAGTAGGTTGGAAATTATAACAAAATAAAAACTTCTGCCACTTAATTCAGTTTTTTCATCCTCTTCCCACCTTTTTTTCCAAAAAAGAGGCAACTCACGTTTCATCTTCTTGGATGTCATAAGTTAAAAGGTACTTGTGGAGAGTTTTCGAAAACACTTTTAAAGCAGTTGGATATTCGTATAGTGTTATTGCATTATGTTTGATAATATATGATATATATGATAATACTGTTCGAAATTGTTCGTAATTGTTTATAATGATGTTAATGATAAACTTTTTCTTCAATATTTTATTTTTCAAAACAATTCGAGAACGAACTGAATCATAATTGACTATCTATATACAATTCCAAAAATATATTTTTTTTTAAACTTCAAAAACAATATACATATTTAGATTTACATTATATGTTTAATATGTCAAAAGTAAAGTATTTTTATGTAAAGTATATTTTATGTATGGAATGAATATTTTTGAGTTATTTTGAATTATATATTATATAACCGCCACAGAACTTCCCCCCAAGTGAAATATTTATATTTCGCGATAAAAGGAAAACGACTTATGTGGGGTTAGTTAACTGTTACTGGTTAATTTTTCAATTTTAATGTAAAATTATTCTTTGAGACTTATTGGAACGTTTGCCATTCATAAATATCATGTTATAAATCTTGTTTTATTTTTACTGATGTCAAACGATACTTTTTTCGTCTCTATATTTCCATTATTTTTTATTACTTTTTTCTTAATTGCGGAAAAACAAGGTTTTAATCGATCTACCGAAATATTACACGCTTTATTATTAATCTCAATAGTGAAATATTTTTCTTTTCTTTGCAATATCTTAAAGGGACCTTGGTATGGTGGTTTAAGCGATGGACGAACCGAATCTACCCTGACTAGAACTTCGGTGCATGTATCTGAACTTTTAATAATTTTTGTGTTATTATTATCATGATTTGCAGCCGGAATAGGTTTGAGAACCGACATAGCAACTTTCAGATCTTTAACAAAATCGTTTTGTATTTGGTTATCAAATGATGGAATTGAAAAATCACCCGGAATTTTGATATTTTCTCCATAAAGTAGCTCTGCTGGAGAAGTATTAAGATCTTCTTTGATTGCTGTTCTCAAACCTAACATCACAAAAGGTAAGCTCTTGGTCCATGAAGGATTATTATGTGTCATAATGGCCGCTTTAAGCGTACGATGCCATCTTTCGATCATATCGTTAGCTTGAGGATGATAAGCTGTAGTACGGTTGCGCTTAAAACCTAGAGTCCTTGCTAGTTCGCCAAATAGTTGTGATTCAAATTGTTTACCTTGATCAGTAACTATGGTTTCAGGAACTCTAAAACGTGCAATCCAAACACTGCATAAAGCTTCCGCACAAGATTGAGCTGTTATATTTGTCATGGGAATAGCTTCTGGCCATCTTGAAAATGGGTCAATAATTGTCAAGCAATACGTGAAACCTTGTGAATAAGGAGGAAAAGTGTTAATTTCACTTTTATTATGCCTTGAAATTTTGCAACGTTGACAACCTAAACAACTTCGAGTCCAGTTTGCAACATCCTTATTTAATGAAGGCCAAAAATATTTGTTTGCAATAATGCGACGAGTAGTTCGTATTCCAGGATGTGCTAAATTGTGAACAGTTTTGAAACTTGCTCACGAAGTTTTTCTGGAATGTAAGGCCTCATAGTTTTATCAGAAATTTCACAAAAAACTTCAATATCTGAATTTGGCAAATTAATTTGACTAAACATAATTTCGAATTTGTTCTCAAGTTTGTCAAACATTCATCTACAATTTGTGCTTCTGAAATAGGTTTGAAATCTATTGTACTAGGAATTTCTATTTGAGAAATCCTAGAAAGAGAATCAGCAACTACATTCTCTTTGCCAGAAATATGTCGAAAGTCTGTAGTAAACTCACTGATAAATGTTAGTTGACGGAGTTGCCTTGGAGAAGCTTTAGCTGGGTTTTGCCGAAATAAATATATTAATGGCTTGTGATGCGTGAAAGAAGGACCTTCAATGTAAAATCTAAAATATTTTACTGCTTGATAAGCCGCCAACAATTCACGGTCATAAGTACTATAATTTTTTTGAGCTTGATTGAGATTCTCAGAGAAGAAACCTGAGGGTTGCCAGTCATCATTTATGCATTGTTGGAGTGCTGCACCAATGGCAATATCTGAAGCATCGACAAAAATTGCTAAAGGAGCATCCATGTTAGGAAAAGCTAATACTGCTACGATTTGCATTTCGGCAGTAATAGCACCTGTAATGATACTGAAAAAATAAAAAATTATAAAATTTCCTTTAAAAGCGCTATTTATTCTTAAAGTTCTTAACCAGATACCGGTATTTCGAGGACAAGTTATCCTCTTCATCAGTGGCGGTATTCAGAATACCTCCAGAATATCCTCTTCATCAGTGGCGGTATTCTGAATACCGCCACTGATGAAGAGGATAACTTGTCCTCGAAATACCGGTATCTGGTTAAGAACTTTAAGAATAAATAGCGCTTTTAAAGGAAATTTTATAATTTTTTATTTTTTCAGTACTAATACTGCTGCTTCGAACAATTGTTGTTTTGAAAAATTAAAAGATTCAATAGCTTCTGGAGTCCAGTTAATTTTTCTTTTGTCTGACTTTTTAGCTCCTATTAGATAAATGTTAAGTAATGCATGATGTTGAGCTGCATTGGGCAAGAAACGACGATAAAAATTTATCATGCCTAAAAATCGTTTAAGTTCTAAAATAGTCTCAGGTAATTTGAATTGAAGAATATCTTGACACTTGTCTGGAGCTGGACGAATGCCTTCAGACGAAATGAAATGACCAAGAAATTTTATCTCAGTCTGTAAAAATTTACATTTGTTAATGTTAATTATAAGACCATGTTATTGTAATCTTTCAAAAATAATTTCCAAATGAGCTAAATGCACAGAAACTGATTTAGATGCAATCAGGATGTCGTCAAGATATACAAAACAAAAATTTACATCTTTCAATACAGAATTAATAAATCGCTGGAAAGTTTGCGCAGCATTGCATAGTCCAAAGGTCATTCGGGTAAACTCAAAGGGTCCAAACGGTGTGCATACTCGTATAGCTGTTTTTGGAATATCTTCGGGTTCGACTGGAATTTGACGGTATGCCTTGGTAAGATCTAAAGTTGAAAATGATTTGCAATCGGTCAGAAAATGAGTAATATCCTGAATATTAGGAATCGGATAACGATCTGGAACGGTTCTGGCATTTAAACGCCATTCACCATTACTTTTTTTTACCATGTGTAATGGTGAGGACCATTTGCTGTCTGAAGGACGGCAGATGCCTTGTTCCAGAAGAAAATTAAATTCTTTTTTAGCTGACTCTAATCTGTCCGGAGCTAAACGTCTAGGCTTGGACATGATTGGAGATCCAGAAGTAACAATTTTATGTTTAATATTATGTACTGCAACTTTAGTGAAATCAGATTCTAAGGTAATCGACTTGAATTTAATTAATAATTCTTTAACATTATGATCAACATCCGATTGAACGTGAATTGATAAATTTGAATAATCTTCCTTAGAAATAGAAGCTATCGATTTAAGATTGGTAACTGGCTCAATTAAAGCTTTATTAGCTACATCTACTAAAAGACCGAAATGACCAAGGATATCTGCTCCTATAATGGGACGTGTAATGTCGGCAATTTAAAGTGCCATGAAAAATCTCTTCTATGTCCCAAATTTAATGTTAATAACTTTCTGCCATATGTATCAATGGAAGATGCATTAGCAGCAGAAAGTTTAAATCCCGATGGAATTAATTTCAAAGTATTTGATTTCGGAAACACGGAAATTTCCGCACCTGTATCGATTAAAAAATTCTTCTTTGAAGAATGATCGAGAATTAAAAGGCGTCTAGAAGAAATACTACTTAAGTTTGCCGCCGTGGACTTAAGAGGAATTAGTTTTTTGAATTATTGAAAGTCTCCTTAGAATTTTTTTTAATAAATTTGCATGGTTCTATACACTTATGTGCATTGACACCAAATTTAGCATGGTACCAACAAAATCCTCTATCTTTTGAGCGTCTGTTGGATGAACTACGTGAACGGAAACCTTGAAACTGGCCATCATTCCTTCTTGGACTTCTAAATCTTAATGATTCTCCAACAGCGTTAGTAAGTTCTGCAATTTGACTTCTTAACTCTGTCATTTGTTGTGGAACGTTAGGTTCTGATTTGGAGGAATTTGCAAACGAAAATACTGATGGTCTATTTGAAACTTCAAAAATTTTATCAGCACTTGATGCCAGACCATTCAAAGAGCTGGACCGATTACATGCTAATATTGCTTGCATGTTTTCCGGTAGTCTTTGAAGCCATAATGATCTTAAAAGATCATCTCCAACTTTATCCCCCCCAAGTTGTTTCATCTCACGAAGAAGTTGTGTGGGCTGTCAATCTCCTAAAGTGAGATTCGAAATTAATTGACTTAATCTCGTATTCTCACTTGCTGAAAGTCTGGAAATTAAAGCTTCTTTGAAAGTTGTGTATGGAGTAGTGGATGACGGATTATTCACTAGATCAGTAACTGTCCTAATGGCTTCAGGATCAAGAGTTAACTCCGCCGTAATCCCAGCCAGAGCGAATTGAGCCTCCGAACGCGTAAACCATGTTTCAGGAAACTCCTTCCAAAATGAAGGTAGTTTCACTGCTACAGCATTTACTGTAGAATCCCCTGAAGGACTCGCATCATGGAAATGATCTTGGGCATAATTTAATTTATAATAATATAAGTATTCCTGCAAAAATAAATCCCTAAGGGCTCTGGGTGCGCTACGCTGGATATATCCCCCCTGTCGCAGGATATATCCTACCCTTCATCTGCGATCTAATCGTTAAAATTTTATTTCAAGTTTTAACATTTTTTTAAAAAATATTTTGAAATTTTGAAAAATATTTGAAATATTTAAAAAATTCTGGTATATATGTATGAATTTAAAATGTGTGTAATTGTAGAATGTAATGTTGTACATAAATTCTCTTACTTAAATTCCTTTCCGTTTCGGTTTGTAATACTTCCTTGAAAATCTTTCTCGATAAAACTGCCAATTGATCTTTGCCACACAATATTATGTCAGAAATATCCACAATCTGGTCCTAATATCAATCAAACGCAAAAACTCCTCTCGACTCACTGCTGAACATGACAAAATTTTCAAACTTCTTCTCCGTGTGTCCAATAACTGATACCAGGAAGTTGTCACAATTTATCTTCGTCAATGCTTAAATTTTTCCGTGACGGGTCCTCGAGCAGTTTGCCTAGGCGGACTGCTCAATTACTACACGCCTCTGATAAAAACATCTTTTTAAGGGTCATTTCGGTATAAGGGGGGACTCCTCTTAAAACATTTTTAAATTTTCAGTAAGACCTAAACTTTTGAGAGATCACAACTTCTTAACTTTCAACAAAGTTTGAGCCTTGTAGCTACAATAGCTTCTGAAGAAACTTGCTATGACGCACGGACAGACAGACAGATAGACAGACAAGAAGCGAAACCAGTAGGTCTTTGTAAACGTCGTTTTACAAAGCCCTAAAAAGTTGCGAGGACAGATCTAAATTTAACGCATTGGTTGCAATTCACCCTTCTGTTTTAATTATGTTTCTAACAGCTGAATAGAAGAATAACATTTCAAGATATATTCATATTCTTGTGTTTGTATTTCCTTTTTTGCTTTCAAACCCTTTTGATTTTAAACTTTTTAATTAAAAACAATTCCTTTACAGTTTTGCTTTTATTTTTACTTTTACCGCAGACGCGTTTCGGCAGCCACTTATTGCCTTCTTCAGTGCGAATGGTGTTACAATGGTCTTCGTCGAAAACACCACTTTTTTCTCCTAGTTTCTTTTTGTCCTTGGTGGATCCGAGTATCGACTTTAGCTGGAGTGCTCTGTTGCTTGCGGCGACTTTCATATCCTTGCGTTTTAGAATCGCCTTGTTACGTCCCTGTGATACACAATGCTGGTTTTTTTCTCGGGCGCTTTCTGTTTCGCCTGTCCGTATAAAGTCGAGAGTTGATTCCTTCGGCATTTTGTCTCTTCCGCAGTTTTGTGTGTCACCACCAGTTATGTAGACAACGTGGAATACACAATGTGTTAAATATAAGCATGAAGTAGAAGTCAACTCTATATTAAATGTCTCCAATAGAGAAGCACGGGCGATTATAAATAAAAACAGATACAAAAGGCTTTTCCTTGAAGACATAGCTCAAATGGATTTTCATCAATTGAAGAGGGATAAATTTACGAATAAAAGTAGGGATAGTGGTTTTTCGTGTGCTAGATTCACTTCGCACCCTAAGTAGAGCCCACATTAAAACAAAATATAATTAACTAATACCAAGAACCCACCAAACTCCAAATATCTTCGGTATTTTTCGAATCGAAAACTGGTTTAAACCGGGAGCAACAAACCTCAATTTTTCGAACCAAAAAAACGGTTTTCGGTTAAACCGGTGCGGTTTTCCCCATCCCTAAATAAAAGAAAGCCGGTAGGAGATGTCAGAATGAAAGACACATATGCTCAAGTGGTGGCCTCTCGTAAGAAAACCAACATCAAACGAAACAAAATATTTTTCCAATTGTGGAAAACTGCGAACTCCCCATCAAGCCTATAACTAACAATCCCCACAGGACAACAGATGCCAAGGTCCTAAGCCCGTTTGAGAAAGGAGGAGGGAAACCCTTGTTTCCCCAACCTACAGCTTCCAAGATTCCTCATCCCAAACTCCGCAATTAAATGGTAGCAAATGTTCTCGGGGTCGCACATTGGGTTTGCTGGTACCCCAATATTAGGACATAAAATGCCGAGGAATACTAATAACTGTAAACACTCGTACATCCACAGCTCTGCTACTAAATCCTACTTACACCTCCTTTGTGGGGACGTAAGAGGGTGAAGGCGACTCTTCTACGCCTTATAACGAAATCGAAGTAATAACCATGCCGCCGTAATGGAGGTTGGGCGACGGGCTAACTCCCCGCCCCTGGAAAACCCTAAAATGTTTCGATACCTGCAGATTGCCCTCGGAATGGATTGAACTCACGGCAACTACATCCGCAAATATATTGAACGCCGTTGAACGACGGGTCCTGAGGAGAATAATCGGAGCGAAGCCATGAGTTGTATGAAATTTTTGACGAACCGGAGGTCTCAACGATTGTAAGACTGCGGAAGCTGCAATGAGCTGGCCACATGAATCGTATAGGCGAACAACGGATACCCAAAAAGGTATTCGTTGGGAGAACTGAAGGCCAGAGACCAGTTGAGAAACCGAGGAAACGCTGGTCTGACTGGGTCGACGAAGACAGTTCATCGCTGCTCGGATTTCGAAATTGGAGGACGCGGTCAATGGACCGGGACAGTTGGAGGCACTATTTGCAGGAAGCGAGGCCCGAGAGGGGCTGTAGTGCTAATAAGAAGAAAAAGAAGTTGAAGATATTTTGCACGTCTTCCGGAAATATTGCTGCCTGTCAGGGAGATCACCAGCTGATCTAATTTTTAACAGCAGTCGCGACTTGGTTATTTCTTTAAGGAGCTTCCCGACAGAGTCCAGCATGCAAAACGACGGCAAGCTAATGGGTTGCTGGGTGTAGCAACTCAAAGTACAGGTTGTTTGAAAAGTTTTGAAAGCGACACCTATTAACCAGTACAAGAATCAACATTTATACACCGTTTTAATATATCATCTTCTATATGAACACACACAAAAGTTTATATCTATCTGTTTTTAAACAATGGATAAAACCAAATATCGTGCAGCAATTAAAATTTTTGCTTTGTAAAGTTTATCAGTAACAGAAATTCATATAAAAATGGTGAAATTGATAAAGGAATCTGCTCCTTCATTTCTAACTGTGCATCGATGTTTGTTCGAGTTTTAACGTGGTCATACATGCGTTGAAGATGAACCACGTAATGGACGTCCAAAAAGTGCAACAACACCTGTATTTTACACGAAGAATCACGTACGAAAAAGCTATTCAGAAAGATAGTGCCGCATTTGTCAACAATTCAACAAAAACTGAATCGAAAACAAATTTGTAAGCGTAATTTGGAGCGTTTTAAGCAGCATGAAACCAATTTTGCGCGTCGTTTTCTAACTGTGGATGAGACTAGGATTTACCATCATGATCCTTAACTGGAACAAGAACGTTTACAGTGGACTGAAGCTAGTTATTCAGCTTCAAAACACGTCAAACCAGAACAATCGACAAAAAAATTTATAGCGCCAGTTTTTTGGGATTCAAAAGGGATTTCGTTGATTATCTTGAAAAACGTAAAAAATTAACTCTGAGTATTTTTGCAACCTTTTGGACCAGTTGAATAAAAAAGTTCGTGAAAAAAACCCGGCTGAAAGAAGAAAAAAATTATTTTTCATCATGACAATCCACGTCTTCACACAAGGGCTTCAATGATGGCTAAATTGAAAGAATTAAAGTACAAATTGTTTGAACATCCACCGTATTCATCAGAATTGGCTCCTTGCGATTATTGCCCCTCCAAGAATTTGAAATAATTTCTTCGTAGTAATCGAGCAGTCGCCTAAGCGAACTGCTCGAAAACCACCATATTGCTGATCCAAATTTCAATTAAAATTTGGACACGGCAACCCCTGTACAACGCAGCTTATTCACGAATTGCACTTCCGCAATGCAATCTAGAGTGAATGCAAGGCTCGTCAACTGCCGTTGCGACTATTCCCGCAAGGTGACAAGCAGCGAGCACGCGCGAGAACCGCGCCGGCAAACAGTGAAAAACGAAATAGCGAACGGTCTCCCGATTCGCGTTAGCATCTCACCTGTCGCGCGGTCGTTCATTGTTTACCTTTCGGTGGCGTGAAATTTGCATCGGCTGTTGGCGGATCCAACAGATTGGATTCGATTTCGTATGAATAGAAAATTCCTCTATCACTTAAGCGCGAATTCGTTTCACGCTCGAATGAAAATTGCAGTTGCATGCGAACAACTTGCCCGGAAAAAGAGTGTTGGGATTGGTGTTGGTTGTTGGTGTGTGCTGCGCGTGTAAGAGGAAGGCAAAGAAGTGACGTAGCACCGTGGCAAGCGAAAACAAGAGTGAAAAGTGGATTAAATAAGTTGATAGCGTGCGTGCTCCAAGCAACCAGCGACCGCGATCCATCCCATAGTTCCATAGTACAGTTGCGTTTTGTGTGGAAATATTCAATCCTGCTTGAAATTCAAGTGTGCCGTGGTGAAGGTACAAAGAAAGTCTCGATAGGTTCGAGATCGAGAATCAATTGCACACGACTAGTTCGCTCCATCGCTATAGAAAAAGATTTTAGTAGTGTGTGCGTGTGGACTCGTTCCTTCTTCGCGACTCGGACAAAATTTCGGTTTTCACAACGAAAAGAGCAAGCTGATAATTACCGGCAATTACTAGAAAATATTATCACCAATTCAGGGAATGACTTGATTAATACTCTGAAATTGTTTGTCGGAGCAATTGTAAACGAACATGTAAGTCTTGTAATTTCACGACAAATTTTGACAGATGTTGGCGATCGTTTGGCTGAGTTGACTAATGATGTCTCGAAAGTAGTTTCACATTTTACTTTGGATAAAGTTCAACATCGGGTGGTTTCGTTTGAAGAACAAATAGCAGGAATTCGTCAAGATTCCGCTCAAATATGTGCAAGAAATCATAATTGGAGGGAAGCTGCGAACGTTTTGGTGAGAATACCATTGGAAACCGGTCAAAATAATACACAGTTGATTATAAACTTGAAACATATTTAAAAATCGCTCGTTTATATTTGGAAGACGACGATCCCGTTCAGGCAGAAGCATACATCAACCGAGCTTCTCTGCTTCAAGATGAAGCGGGAAGTGAAGAATTGCAGGTGTGTTGTGCTAAAGTTTTAGATTATCGAAGAAAATGCATCGAAGCTGCCCAACGCTACAATGAGCTTTCCTACCGAACAATTGTTGATGAAAATGAACGTATGATAGCTCTAAAGAAAGCTTTGATCTGTACAGTCTTAGCATCAGCCGGACAGCAACGATCACGAATGTTAGCGACTTTGTTTAAAGAGGAACGGTGTCAATAGTGGTCAGGGAAAAAGTCTGAAGAAGTTGCTAGACTCGAGAGCTCGTAAGTGGTGTACGTTGCGTTGAAATTTTACATCGCAAAAAGGATTCGCTCCGCTACCACAAGAAAGGTTTTCATTTCGCGATTTGTTCCTGAGAAATTGTCGACGGTTGAAGAATTAATTGTGTAAACGTTTTTTTTAGTTTCGGGGAATCCAGCGAAAGTTCGAATAGGATGTAGGTAGGAACTGTGCTACATTAATTTTCGAATTTCCTAAGATACTTTTCTTTTCATTTGATTTTCCCCCATAGTCTGTGTGAAATATTGTTGAAGAGAAAATAAAAACCAATCTCATTTGAGAAGAAATCAAGCTCGTGAGTTTAAAGTGCGTTTAAACGAAACTTTGGACGTTATTACGCGTAAGACCATGAATCCATCCGCGCGTCCATGACCGATTTCCGTACGACAAATGAAATGGTACAAAAACGTTCAAGTATGCTCATCCACTAGTGAAATAAGCTCATAGAGAGCAGGTGCAAATTGTTATTGACAATCAATTAGCAGACATGATAACTGGTATCAAGGGAAAAGTCGAGGACGTGAGAATGCCAGATGGGATTGAGAACGTTGATATTATAATATGTAAATGGATGGGATACTGTTTATTTTTCGAGTCAATGTTAGATACGATGTTGCTCGCCAGAGATAAGCGGCTGAAAAGAAAATGGGATGACGTTTCCAGATAGTGGAACTTTGTTCATAACTGCAATTGAAGATCGTCAATACAAGGATGAAGAAAAAAATTAATTTGTGGAGCGATGTTTATGGATTTGATAGGAAATGTATTCGAAAAGTAGCTATAACTGAACCACTTGTTGATGTAATTGACCCAAGGCAGCTCGTCTCGATATCATATATGAGTAAGGAAGTTGATTTATATACAGTGCAGATGTGTGATTTGAGAATTTCCTCACCATCTCAATTAATTGTAAAAATTAATGATTTTGTTCAAGCACTCGTAACGTACTTCAGAGCTTTCAGGCATCACCCACACCATCCAAGGGCGCCCGGCGAGAATGTTGGGTGAGTGCCCGTTTATTTTATGTATATTTATATGTATTTATAGTTATTTATAGTTATTTATATAGAGCCTTTTTAATTCCTATCAGAGTAAAATTAAGTTTTAATTAGACTCGAGCAAAGCAACTTTACAGTGATCTGGAAGAATTGTGAAGTGCGCTATTTGTTTTGCAATGAATTTAAGATTTTTTTCAAAATGTTATATTGGATATAAATGGTAACCTTATAAATGGATTCTATTAAAGGAAATTTAAAACAAAATATAATTAACTAATACCAAGAACCCACCAAACTCCAAATATCTTCGGTATTTTTCGAATCGAAAACTGGTTTAAACCGGGAGCAACAAACCTCAATTTTTCGAACCAAAAAAACGGTTTTCGGTTAAACCGGTGCGGTTTTCCCCATCCCTAAATAAAAGAAAGCCGGTAGGAGATGTCAGAATGAAAGACACATATGCTCAAGTGGTGGCCTCTCGTAAGAAAACCAACATCAAACGAAACAAAATATTTTTCCAATTGTGGAAAACTGCGAACTCCCCATCAAGCCTATAACTAACAATCCCCACAGGACAACAGATGCCAAGGTCCTAAGCCCGTTTGAGAAAGGAGGAGGGAAACCCTTGTTTCCCCAACCTACAGCTTCCAAGATTCCTCATCCCAAACTCCGCAATTAAATGGTAGCAAATGTTCTCGGGGTCGCACATTGGGTTTGCTGGTACCCCAATATTAGGACATAAAATGCCGAGGAATACTAATAACTGTAAACACTCGTACATCCACAGCTCTGCTACTAAATCCTACTTACACCTCCTTTGTGGGGACGTAAGAGGGTGAAGGCGACTCTTCTACGCCTTATAACGAAATCGAAGTAATAACCATGCCGCCGTAATGGAGGTTGGGCGACGGGCTAACTCCCCGCCCCTGGAAAACCCTAAAATGTTTCGATACCTGCAGATTGCCCTCGGAATGGATTGAACTCACGGCAACTACATCCGCAAATATATTGAACGCCGTTGAACGACGGGTCCTGAGGAGAATAATCGGAGCGAAGCCATGAGTTGTATGAAATTTTTGACGAACCGGAGGTCTCAACGATTGTAAGACTGCGGAAGCTGCAATGAGCTGGCCACATGAATCGTATAGGCGAACAACGGATACCCAAAAAGGTATTCGTTGGGAGAACTGAAGGCCAGAGACCAGTTGAGAAACCGAGGAAACGCTGGTCTGACTGGGTCGACGAAGACAGTTCATCGCTGCTCGGATTTCGAAATTGGAGGACGCGGTCAATGGACCGGGACAGTTGGAGGCACTATTTGCAGGAAGCGAGGCCCGAGAGGGGCTGTAGTGCTAATAAGAAGAAAAAGAAGTTGAAGATATTTTGCACGTCTTCCGGAAATATTGCTGCCTGTCAGGGAGATCACCAGCTGATCTAATTTTTAACAGCAGTCGCGACTTGGTTATTTCTTTAAGGAGCTTCCCGACAGAGTCCAGCATGCAAAACGACGGCAAGCTAATGGGTTGCTGGGTGTAGCAACTCAAAATACAGGTTGTTTGAAAAGTTTTGAAAGCGACACCTATTAACCAGTACAAGAATCAACATTTATACACCGTTTTAATATATCATCTTCTATATGAACACACACAAAAGTTTATATCTATCTGTTTTTAAACAATGGATAAAACCAAATATCGTGCAGCAATTAAAATTTTTGCTTTGTAAAGTTTATCAGTAACAGAAATTCATATAAAAATGGTGAAATTGATAAAGGAATCTGCTCCTTCATTTCTAACTGTGCATCGATGTTTGTTCGAGTTTTAACGTGGTCATACATGCGTTGAAGATGAACCACGTAATGGACGTCCAAAAAGTGCAACAACACCTGTATTTTACACGAAGAATCACGTACGAAAAAGCTATTCAGAAAGATAGTGCCGCATTTGTCAACAATTCAACAAAAACTGAATCGAAAACAAATTTGTAAGCGTAATTTGGAGCGTTTTAAGCAGCATGAAACCAATTTTGTGCGTCGTTTTCTAACTGTGGATGAGACTAGGATTTACCATCATGATCCTTAACTGGAACAAGAACGTTTACAGTGGACTGAAGCTAGTTATTCAGCTTCAAAACACGTCAAACCAGAACAATCGACAAAAAAATTTATAGCGCCAGTTTTTTGGGATTCAAAAGGGATTTCGTTGATTATCTTGAAAAACGTAAAAAATTAACTCTGAGTATTTTTGCAACCTTTTGGACCAGTTGAATAAAAAAGTTCGTGAAAAAAACCCGGCTGAAAGAAGAAAAAAATTATTTTTCATCATGACAATCCACGTCTTCACACAAGGGCTTCAATGATGGCTAAATTGAAAGAATTAAAGTACAAATTGTTTGAACATCCACCGTATTCATCAGAATTGGCTCCTTGCGATTATTGCCCCTCCAAGAATTTGAAATAATTTCTTCGTAGTAATCGAGCAGTCGCCTAAGCGAACTGCTCGAAAACCACCATATTGCTGATCCAAATTTCAATTAAAATTTGGACACGGCAACCCCTGTACAACGCAGCTTATTCACGAATTGCACTTCCGCAATGCAATCTAGAGTGAATGCAAGGCTCGTCAACTGCCGTTGCGACTATTCCCGCAAGGTGACAAGCAGCGAGCACGCGCGAGAACCGCGCCGGCAAACAGTGAAAAACGAAATAGCGAACGGTCTCCCGATTCGCGTTAGCATCTCACCTGTCGCGCGGTCGTTCATTGTTTACCTTTCGGTGGCGTGAAATTTGCATCGGCTGTTGGCGGATCCAACAGATTGGATTCGATTTCGTATGAATAGAAAATTCCTCTATCACTTAAGCGCGAATTCGTTTCACGCTCGAATGAAAATTGCAGTTGCATGCGAACAACTTGCCCGGAAAAAGAGTGTTGGGATTGGTGTTGGTTGTTGGTGTGTGCTGCGCGTGTAAGAGGAAGGCAAAGAAGTGACGTAGCACCGTGGCAAGCGAAAACAAGAGTGAAAAGTGGATTAAATAAGTTGATAGCGTGCGTGCTCCAAGCAACCAGCGACCGCGATCCATCCCATAGTTCCATAGTACAGTTGCGTTTTGTGTGGAAATATTCAATCCTGCTTGAAATTCAAGTGTGCCGTGGTGAAGGTACAAAGAAAGTCTCGATAGGTTCGAGATCGAGAATCAATTGCACACGACTAGTTCGCTCCATCGCTATAGAAAAAGATTTTAGTAGTGTGTGCGTGTGGACTCGTTCCTTCTTCGCGACTCGGACAAAATTTCGGTTTTCACAACGAAAAGAGCAAGCTGATAATTACCGGCAATTACTAGAAAATATTTTCACCAATTCAGGGAATGACTTGATTAATACTCTGAAATTGTTTGTCGGAGCAATTGTAAACGAACATGTAAGTCTTGTAATTTCACGACAAATTTTGACAGATGTTGGCGATCGTTTGGCTGAGTTGACTAATGATGTCTCGAAAGTAGTTTCACATTTTACTTTGGATAAAGTTCAACATCGGGTGGTTTCGTTTGAAGAACAAATAGCAGGAATTCGTCAAGATTTCGCTCAAATATGTGCAAGAAATCATAATTGGAGGGAAGCTGCGAACGTTTTGGTGAGAATACCATTGGAAACCGGTCAAAATAATACACAGTTGATTATAAACTTGAAACATATTTAAAAATCGCTCGTTTATATTTGGAAGACGACGATCCCGTTCAGGCAGAAGCATACATCAACCGAGCTTCTCTGCTTCAAGATGAAGCGGGAAGTGAAGAATTGCAGGTGTGTTGTGCTAAAGTTTTAGATTATCGAAGAAAATGCATCGAAGCTGCCCAACGCTACAATGAGCTTTCCTACCGAACAATTGTTGATGAAAATGAACGTATGATAGCTCTAAAGAAAGCTTTGATCTGTACAGTCTTAGCATCAGCCGGACAGCAACGATCACGAATGTTAGCGACTTTGTTTAAAGAGGAACGGTGTCAATAGTGGTCAGGGAAAAAGTCTGAAGAAGTTGCTAGACTCGAGAGCTCGTAAGTGGTGTACGTTGCGTTGAAATTTTACATCGCAAAAAGGATTCGCTCCGCTACCACAAGAAAGGTTTTCATTTCGCGATTTGTTCCTGAGAAATTGTCGACGGTTGAAGAATTAATTGTGTAAACGTTTTTTTTAGTTTCGGGGAATTCAGCGAAAGTTCGAATAGGATGTAGGTAGGAACTGTGCTACATTAATTTTCGAATTTCCTAAGATACTTTTCTTTTCATTTGATTTTCCCCCATAGTCTGTGTGAAATATTGTTGAAGAGAAAATAAAAACCAATCTCATTTGAGAAGAAATCAAGCTCGTGAGTTTAAAGTGCGTTTAAACGAAACTTTGGACGTTATTACGCGTAAGACCATGAATCCATCCGCGCGTCCATGACCGATTTCCGTACGACAAATGAAATGGTACAAAAACGTTCAAGTATGCTCATCCACTAGTGAAATAAGCTCATAGAGAGCAGGTGCAAATTGTTATTGACAATCAATTAGCAGACATGATAACTGGTATCAAGGGAAAAGTCGAGGACGTGAGAATGCCAGATGGGATTGAGAACGTTGATATTATAATATGTGAATGGATGGGATACTGTTTATTTTTCGAGTCAATGTTAGATACGATGTTGCTCGCCAGAGATAAGCGGCTGAAAAGAAAATGGGATGACGTTTCCAGAAAGTGGAACTTTGTTCATAACTGCAATTGAAGATCGTCAATACAAGGATGAAGAAAAAAATTAATTTGTGGAGCGATGTTTATGGATTTGTTGATGTAATTGATCCAAGGCAGCTCGTCTCGATATCATATATGAGTAAGGAAGTTGATTTATATACAGTGCAGATGTGTGATTTGAGAATTTCCTCACCATCTCAATTAATTGTAAAAATTAATGATTTTGTTCAAGCACTCGTAACGTACTTCAGAGCTTTCAGGCATCACCCACACCATCCAAGGGCGCCCGGCGAGAATGTTGGGTGAGTGCCCGTTTATTTTATGTATATTTATATGTATTTATAGTTATTTATAGTTATTTATATAGAGCCTTTTTAATTCCTATCAGAGTAAAATTAAGTTTTAATTAGACTCGAGCAAAGCAACTTTACAGTGATCTGGAAGAATTGTGAAGTGCGCTATTTGTTTTGCAATGAATTTAAGATTTTTTTCAAAATGTTATATTGGATATAAATGGTAACCTTATAAATGGATTCTATTAAAGGAAATTTACAATAGTTTAGAAAAATTGCGAAGCGCGCTATTTTCTTGCTACGAAGTGAAGATTCTCACCAATTTTTGATCAATTTTCCTTTTTTTGTAAACTTTTCGATCGTTTCATATAATTTTTTTACTTACCCAGATCTAAAAAGAGAAGTTGAATTGCACCTTTATGGTCTTTCCATTTCATCTTAAATCCTGACCGGGTATGGGACCCGCCACGTTGGCTGGCCCCTCCACTATAATGAGCTTGTCATCGGGTGAGCACACCTCTTCTTAATTGCAGGGTAGGGTGCCCTTCCGCTGGCGTACCTATTTATGGTATAGGGATATGTGATCTCTCACATAATACTATACATAAATTTGCCACGTTCATGTTTTTGATTTAAGGGAAAAATTCATGCAAATTATGTTTGTATGAGTTTGTCACTTCAATCCAAAATACAGGGTGCGGCAGCATAACTTCCTTTTTTCAAAATTCAACAAAACAAATTTTCAGCGGTACTTGTTTTTTATTACGCTCCGCACTGTTCCAACGCATGATAGCGACTAACCAAGGGATGAGCAAAACTTTAAAATCACCTCTCTCGAATGAGACTACTAGCGCCGCGCTATAACAGTTAGCACTTTAAGGGCGGGCATTTCAAAAAAGGAAGTTATGCTGCCGCACCCTGTATATGGCCATGCTTACGTTGGATCTTCATCCGGCTGGCGGGGTGCGAGGGGGCACCGCTTCCACCTGGATGCCCCACTCTTATATGGGGGCCATAAGTATCTTAAGATCGTCTGTTTTCTCCCGGCCCGGTTTGTCATCTGCGGTAACAATTTTTGACCCTTAGTAGGTTACCGCAGGCTCGACTCCGGTCGATATTTCTTTGTATCGTGAAATTCGTAGATGCAAAATTTCTTTTGTAGTGGGTCCTTGTGCTGGAGAAAAGGACCCGCCCCACGAAACCGCAATGCTAGCCTGCCAGCACATTCACGCGTCCTCAGACAAGGCCAATCTCGGCTAAACCCACCATCCTCTCTCGTCGAGGCAGCAGACCATCGCTGCAGTCCTTCACGGAGATTTTATCTAAAATCATTTCACTACAAAAGCGTTTTTACTTGAATGAAGAAGCTATTGAAGCCGTGAAACAGTATTTTGCAGAGCCTCCGAAAAATCATTACAAAAATTTATAAAATTATTAGAGGATCGCTGGAATAAGTGTGTTGAAGTTGAGGGAATAAACAGACTAATTTCATTAACTTTTACCATTGACAAAATTATATTTTTATAAAACGACTTTGCTACGTTATACTTTATCACAGAAACATTAATATAAAACACTTTACAAATAAATCTCAATATTCGACTCAATACGCTTACACACCTACACAGCAAATATTGCATTGCTATTTGGATTAGTTTGTGAAAATGTTTTCAGTTTTAAATATTTATTCTATTTTACAAGTCGTATTGTAACTAGATTATAAATAAACGATTGTTATCCAATTAGTCTCATTCCATCAAACAACAGATATTAAGTTTTATTTTGAAGACCTACAACACTGGGCTCCCCTTTACCCTTATTTATGAGTACCAAAAGAGCCGTTTCCCACAACTAAACAAGAATTATAAAAATTCTATAAAAGTTGCTGCTGGCTCTCTATCACGGCTTGAGTGCCTCGAAGAGATCCACATCAGGCTCCAGTTTTTTATTCTAAACACTTTGGCCTTTGTCAGCTCAATCTTTACCGCAGCATAGGCAGTAGAGAGTTCGGCCGCACGTGGTTTCAGTTGGTTTGAGTATTGAATCCACACGTGCTCTGCGAATCCATCTCCGAAGGGTTAGCAGCAACGGCCTCAACAGCTGTTTGAATCGCTAGTGTAAGTCTTCCTGAGTTCGGGCGGAGTGCTGCAAGCATCCTTCCCTGTCAAGTTTAAGGGCATTCATGCCACTTTCAAGGGGATTGAAACCGTTTATGCCTGCTCTCTGTAAGATCATCGGTATGTTGGAGTTAAACCAATATTCAGCACCAGTAATCCCAACATCAATATCATCTTGCCTTGTTGAGTGTTGACGGTGAGCATGCCCCACTTCAATGCTTTTGCATTACAGTAACGACACTATTGAGGGAAATGTGTAGTTTTGACCACACTAGCTCCTTCTGTAGTCTCGCACCTGCGATTATATATATATATATATATATATATATATATATATATATATATATATATATATATATATATATATATATATATATATGTATATATATATATATATATATATATATATATATATATATACATATGTATATATATATATATATATATATATATATATATATATATATATATATATATATGTATATATATATATATATATATATATATATATATATATATATATATATATATATATATATATATATATATATATATATATACATATGAAAACGAGAAAAGTATAAAGTTTTGACAAATTTAAAGATAATTTTGTTGTTGATTCTGTTCGGAGGACTATACTTTGTAAAAACATTATCAACGTTATTTGATAAATCGTTCATAAAAATTCCTAATATAAGATCACAAATTATCTTATTTGTGTAAACATTATATTTTGTGAACATTATATTGATTTTCGTTTTCGATGTTTTTCTTTAGTTCTCTAAGGCAAGTTTTTGTGAAAATTTGGGTAGAAGAAGGTCCACTCACGCTGTACAGAGGCTACGGCGCTACTGTATTAGGTGTTATCCCGTACGCAGGCACGTCGTTCTTCACATACGAGACGCTTAAAAAGGAATATTTCGGTACAATGCATTAAGTCTGTGATTCTTACTTTTAACCAAAATAATTTTGTATTTACAGAATTAACAGGAAATAAAACACCTCATACGTTGATTTCATTAGCATTTGGAGCAGTGGCTGGTTTGGCTGGTCAAACATCTAGTTATCCATTGGATATTGTTCGGCGACGCATGCAAACAATGGGAATTACGCACAAAGGAACGAACCAGTATCCCGACATACTCTCAACTTTACTCAAAATTTACAGGTGATGAAATTGTTGTCAATTGTTTATTCTGAATTAATTATTCTTTTTCACAATGCAGGGAAGAAGGAATCAAAAAAGGATTTTTCAAAGGCCTAAGTATGAATTGGATCAAAGGACCAATAGCTGTCGGGATTAGTTTCACCACGTACGATTTGACTAAAGAATTTCTTAGAGAATTATTACTTTATAAGAAGGGAAGGTTTGGATAGAAACAATTACTAATTTTTCAATAATAGAAAATATGTTTGTCTTCAAGTTCTAATATTTTTTGGATGTGCAATTAGCTTTCAAAAGCAGTTTTTGTCGTTATGTACATTAAATGTTATAACATTTATTAGTAAGGATCATACTTGGTTTTCCGAAAGAAAGAAGGCAGTTTTAACCATTTTGTAAAAGTTAAATAATTATTTAGTTTTTAAACAGCTTTTCGATATTGAATATTTATAAAATATAGACTGGAAGGCTTTGTTGATTTTGGGTTTGATTTCATCGGTGTACTATCGTTAGATTAACAATTTATTCGCCGACAATAGTTATATGGTGCCAAATTGATCGTTTTCCTTTTCAGTGCTTAGTATTACACTTTATAGTTACAGCACTATACACTGAATATAAATTTTCATTTATCGTTTCTATATACTTGCATCTGTCCAGATTTAAACAAGTTGGGTAGACAGACCTACGCTCAAGTCAGAAGGGTTTTGTACTCAACTTACAAAATGCGGGATTCTACATCTAGCACTCGTTGCGTGTAGACGTGTTTTTAATTCGGTCCTGTCAAGAATTTTTATAAATTAAAATAATTTTTAAAAACGTCAATTAGAAAGTAATTTTAGAAAAAAACTTATTACATCGTCGAACTTTTCGAACAATTTATTGAGTATCTGGATTTTACCTGCGAGAAAGTTTCAAAAATGAAGAAACGTTTTTTTCACCGAGGGGATGGAAACGTTTTTTTCACCGCTGGGGGACCCAGAGCCAGGCATTTCTAAAATGACAAATGATAAAATAATAAAGCGGAAAAACGAACAAGACAGCTGTGAGCATAGCAAGCTTATTACGCTTTCAAGTGAAGAGTACGAAAATGTAACCAGGGAAAACGCAAGGGTTACTAAACAAAACGATGAGTTGAAACTCCGTATACAAAGTTTGGAGGATATGGTCCGGACATTATCAAATGCGAACAAAACAAAAGTGATAAAGCCACAGAATACCATCCGCAAGAAAGAACCGATAACAACTAAGAAGAATGAGAAAAAGGAAACAACAATAGGCAAGACAAACGAAAAAACAGTACCAACGCAGAAGACTCAAATATATAAAGCGAAATCGCAAAATACGAGCAAGATATCAATCCATGATGCCAAAAACATCCTAAGCGCTGGACGACCGAACGACAGCGCCAATTACTATGCGGTCGTCTGTCTGCGATGAATGGCGAAATGGACATCCAGATGGAGTGCCACGATAGCATAGGTAATATTGATTGTAGTAATAATTTCATTGAATATTTAAAATCAAAAAACAAGGAGAAGGAGAAGAAGCCAACTGGTGTGTCTGCTAGTTCTCCCATTAAAAATAATAAGGTAAATGAGAAAGTTCCTCCAATTAACGTTTTTGGCAGCGTGGAGGAGATATGGTTCGGTTATTGGCAGCCGAACATAAAATCGATAACTTTGAAGTTAAGAGAGTGACCGCTGATAAACTCACAATCAAGACAAAGACACTGGCTGATTTCAAACTGGCGAAAGATGCTCTTAATAGTGTCAAAGCTCCCCACTTCACATACACGCCAAAGGCGGAAAAAATCAGGCCTTCCTGTTGAAGGGCTTGGACTGTGGGGAGAATACAGTTGATCTCCTTGAAATGTTGCAGGAGGCAGCACCAGCTATTAAGTTCATCAGTGTGAAAAATTTTGCTACAAGGAGATCAACTGTTCAACGTTAAATATTACCATTTTATTTGGTCCAAATTTCTAACGATAGCAGTCCGAGTACCCTCCAACAGGTAAGGTACTTAAACTTTAGAGTTGTGAGGTGGGAACGCCTCCAAAAAACGGAGGTGAACCCGTGTTACAGGTGCCAAAGATTCTGTCATTCTGTCACTGTGTTAAGTGCAAAGATATTCACGCCCCCGGTGAGTGCAAATTTACTCAGATGGAGCCAAAAGAAAAATTATACTGTGTTAATTGCGGTATATTTGGTCATCCAGCATCATATCGAGGATGCCCTCGGTATCAAGATGCAAGAGTTAAATTTTCCCCAAAACAAATCAAAGTAAATCACAATTTGTTACCTCACAACTTCGTCAAACCCGGGGTATCATTTGCACTTGCTGCTAGAGGACCAGCAGACAACAATGTAAATAAAATAAATAATGGAAGTGGCAATAATCAGCTGCTTCTCAAAATCTACCAACAGCTTGAATCTCTTTCAGATAGAATCAATAAACAAGACCAAAAAATCAATTTCGTTTTTTAACGTTTAGGCCAACATGATTCAAAATAGTTTGTCATCCAGTCACATCCCCATGGATAGGATTCGTCTCATCTCGATCAACGTCAACTACATTGTTACTATACATCGGCGTGATTTTCTCCTTGAATTCATTGTTAAGCAAAAGCCTGACATCATGCTTCTCACTGAAACCCACCTCAATTCATGGCACTCCATGACATTCAAGGATTTTGAATTCGTAAGAAACGATAGGGTAATAGGTGAGGGGGGAGGTGCCACCGCGATATTGGTTCGAAAACCCTATTGTTTGCAAAATATTGAAAAAGTCGAATTCAAAAGGTTTGAATCTCTTGAAGTGTCCGTTATCAAAATTTCACTGCCAGGTGGGGATAACTTCGTTATCTCTGCAACCTATGCAACTGGTGGAACTGTTCTCAAGCTCAAGGAGGAGCTCAATTCCTTGTTTGAAATACTTGAACTATTATATTCTTGCTGGTGACCTGAACGCCAAGCATACATCATGGCTGAACGCCACCAATAATCCTAGAGGATTCCTGAAATCGTGGATAACAGAGAACCAAATTGAATACAGATGCAATCTATATGGGTGGGAGCTCCCAACATATCCTAGGACAAATTCATATTTGGACCTCTGCATTGCTGATGCAAGACTTGAATTCAGCGTTAATAGTCCTCAACGGAAACTGCAGGTGCTTCCTTATGATAGCGACCATAATGCAATCGTAATGGAAATCAATCATCAAAGGGATGATTTTTTCTTCATTCCAGTTCAACACGAAAATCATCGGCTGAACTTCAAAAAAACAGACTGGGGAAAGTTTCAAAAGAAGTTTAATCGGGAGTATCAGGAGCAATGTCTTCCTTCTGATGATGGCAACTGTTGCTCAATGGTTCCTCATGACAGAAATCTAACTGATGATGAAATAGATGTCTATTTGTCGAAGTTAGAGAGGCTGACGTTGAAAACGATTGAGAAAGTAGTTCCCAAGATTAAACACCGAAACAATATGGAAGGATATGAAACACCAACCATCGCAAGGTTGAAAAGATTAAAAAGCCTTCTTCTCACACGCGTCAACAATATTTATCGACAATTTTTGGACGAGAACCATCCCTCGTTGGCTTTGTTGAAATAACATCTGAAAAATGTCCGGAACTTAATCCGGTCATACTTCAGGAGTGAGGTCAGCAATCAATGGGTGGAAAAATTGAGGGGTATTAGCCCACAGGATCCAGACGGCGTCTTCGTGAAAGTGAATAGCATATTCCGCAAGAAGTCTCGAGTGAAGGTATCGAATCTTGAAGTCACTAGTCATGAGATAAATCTTCTCGGTAGGGCTGCTATCGAAATTGATAGTACGACTCCGGATAGAAATGGAAACAGGATTATTTGTGAAGGATTGGATAAACTTGCCCTGATTGGAACACATTTTGAATTGGTTCATCAACCAAACCCTGAGAGAGGGAAAGAAATATTTTCAGAGGTCGTTGAAGCAAAAGTTTCCGACTTCAAATCAAGCCTGAACGGCCAATCAATTCTTCATTTCCATGAAACATTAACATCTGACCTCAAACCGAGCTTGAATCTTATTGATTATTTTGTCAGCTATGAAGACTTGTGTTTCATATTTCGCAGGATAAACAACACGAAATCATGTGGTACTGATGGTATTCCAAATATAGTTCTCCGAAATTTGCCTGAGGTTGCTATAAGGAATTATTGCATATTGTTCAACAACGTGTTGAGCAATTCATATTTCCCAAATGAGTGAAAAAAGGCTTGAAGAAAGAAAAAGAATCTTCATGCCACAAAAGCTATCGCCCAATCAACTTGCCGCCTAACATCAGCAAGGTGTTTGAAGTGACAAGTTCCCCAGATACCTTGTCATCATGATGTGCAATATGTTGTATGGGAAATCGTTTGTTGTAACTGATGGAAATCTGACAACAATGTGCGAGTTCAAGTTCTTAAATGGTCTACAGCAGGGAACAGTTACTGCGTCTCTGCTCTTCTCAATCTTCATTCGCAAGCTATTGAATGGCTTTGATTTTAACGTCTCGCCAACGCGATCATTGGTAGCGTTTGCTGATGATCTGATCATCTATACGGCAGACCAAAAAGCTACAATAGTTCAGAGAAATCTACAAAAAATGTTCAATGATGTACAGCTGTACACTGACAATTGGTGAATGAAAATCAATGCGCATAAGTGTGAAACAATCTTGTTTCGGACAACGCTGCGGGGGGTTAGTCAAAACCTGAAAAGTTGTTGAAAGAATTTCCACAACGAGGGCGAGGGTAGTTCAGAACGGGTTCCACATAAATCCTGTGTTCGATAACTCGGTGTTTATCTCGATCAGTATCTGTACTATACTGAACATGTGAAAATCATGCTCAGTAAGGCACTAAAAGTAGTCATGGCCCTACGAAGACTTTTTCATTCCAAATACATTGATCAAAAGGTCAAAATTATTTATTACAAGACCCTGGTTAGACCAGTTTTGACATATGGATGTCAGATCTGGTACAACCAGTGTGCTAGTACAATGGAAAAATTAAGAGTCTTCGAAAGGAAATGTCTTCGTGCATGTACTGGTTTGTACAAAAAGCCTGAGACGGATTGGAAATATTATATATCGAATAGAAGAATTTATCAAACTGCTGGAGTGTCAAGAGTCAATATTTTTATATTGAAACTCTTTCGGAATCATATCGCAAGATCTGTGACTGTGAGTGAAAACCCTTGGATTTCACAGCCGTTCCACCCTACAGACTGGTATATAGCGACTTGCCTTGCTACTGGCTTCGTTCCTCCAACAGCATTCGTGTATTTGGACATGAATCGATATGTTTTTGATCCTGACGGCGTCCCAGTCATATATTACATATATCGACGGGCCACCGATAAGATGATAAAATATCCTCCCAATTTGAGTTCACGAGACCAACAATTCCAATGGAGATACTCATTTGCTAAATTCAATCTAGGTATTGGTGGCTGAATGACAATGTCTAAATTATTCGTGTTTATTTTCAGTTTCGGTGTTTTTTCTGAGTTGCAACTCATTATTGCTACATTTAGTATTTTTGTTTATTTTAGTTAAAAATTAGGTATATGTTAGGTTTATTATATTAGGTTAGAGATAAGGTTAAACGCTTAGGTTAGGAACATTGTTATAGAATTGCTTAGTATAAGATAAAGTATTTGATTGAATTTTATTAGAATTAGGTTATAAAATCTTAGGTGTAGGATCAAAGTTCACTGTTGTGTTTAAATTATAAATAATTTTAGGATAATGTTGGTTGGTTTTTTCTCCTTTTTCCAATTGATTTTCAAAATATTTAATAATCTTAATTAATTGAATTTGCTGGAGTTTTTTTTTGAAGAAATATGTTTAATGATAATGTATAAATTTAGAGAGCCATTTGGGCCATTAAATTTTTGTATGTTTATTGTTTGGAATTTGCTTTATATTCTTTGAAAATCTATACCGATTAGTATTGAATAAAGCACTTTTGACTTTGACTTTGAACTTACAAAATGCAGTCACAAGCAACGATTAAACTCAAGAAACATGTAAAAGACGATTTGATTTTATAAAATATGAAATTCGAAGATCATACGCGAAAAGTTCGTACATTTCCCCTTCCACTGCTCTCCTCGGTACCGATAAGGTAATTTTAAGACTTATTTTGAAAAGATCTCATTAAGATCTTTCCAATGACACCCCATTCGACAATGGTGAAAAGTTTTTTTTAAGGTTCACCTCTTTATATGGAGAGACCCCCCTTAAACCCATTTGAAAAATGTTTCCACCATTTTAGTACAAAACCCTAAAAAAAGAATCTAAATAAAGTATAACTACTTGAATGTGATTCTCGGCCAGTTAGAATCAACGCACAAATGGAATTAGGTTTAATCGGTTTTCGTCCAGGAAATTTTGCGACTCGGTGTAATTTATCAATCGAATAATTGTCGCACAAAGAGTGGATTGATAAAATGTCAAAGCAATAAACTTCAAAGACTAGGAACATTGACCAACAACCATCACCTTTTCAAGTTACAGAACTTAAATATACCAAAGTATTTGGGCAGAGCCCCCAAACTACAACGAAATAAATGATTTAAACTGTTTCAGCATCCGCTGAAGATGGAAAATACTTGCATGAGTATTTGTATTTACAACCTGTCGACTAATTCCAGTTGGCAAAATAACAATGCATGATTGAAATTTAATTTTTACGAAGTGCGAACAGTAAAATTGCCTGGAATTGAGTGATACCGAATTCTTTTATCTATTTGAATTCATCATTACTTTTGATTAATAGTATAAATGGATACACCGTTGTTATTGCAAAAATCAAACCCGAAGTAAAATAAAAGCCATATGACAGCAATTCGCATGTGTAGTGGTCGGCCTACTTTAGACAAACTCTAGCGTGCTGTCAGCCTACTTCGGCAAAATTACATGCTTAATATATGTATACTATGTTTCGCATGAAAAAAGCGCAAAACGCACTCCTTGCATGTTTAAAATTCACCTTGCACTGTCCACTGTACTCCTATACTTTTTAAGACGGGTAAATGAAGCACATAACTCCAGGAGGGAACCCCTTGTTTCCCCAACCCACAGCTTCCATGATTCCTCATTCCAAACCCCCCAATTAAATGGTAGTAAATGCTCTCGGGGTCGCACATTGGGCTTCTGGTTCCCCAATAATGGGACATTAAATGCTGAGAAATGCTAATAACTGTAAATACTATACATCTACAGCTCTTCTACTAAATCCTACTTCATCTCTTGTGTGGGGATGTAAGAGGGTGAAGGCAAGAAGCGAAGGCCCGAGATGGGCTGTAGTGCTAAGAAGAAGAAGAAGAGGGTGAAGGTGAAGGTGAAATCAACATAATAACCATGCCACCGGAATAGAGGTTGGGCGACGGGCTAACTCCCCGTCCCTGTAAACCCTAAAATGTTTCGAAACCTGCAGACGGGCCTCGGAATGGATTGGACTCACGGCAACGACCTCGCAATCGGAAAAAAGGACTATGGCATTGGATCCTGGCATGTCAATCACTCAATTACCCTGGCGCTGTTAAGGACCTTTTACAATAGGCTAGTAATATCAACTGAAAATACTAGCAATCCACGAAACGAACTGGAGTGGAAACGACATTCAAGACATGAGATCGCACACAATATTTAAAAGTGGGAAGCCTACTGGAAAACAAGAATTCGGAGTGACCTTCATTGTGTCAAATCGCACGTTATTGATTTTAAGGCAATAAACGAACGGTTGTGTGCGATCCGTATAAAAGCGAAATTCGTCAAAATCTGGCTGATGAATATTCACGGGCCAACCGAAGAACAGGACGAAGGAAACGTTCTGCAGCCACCTGGCAAGACTAGTCAACCCATTGCCTACAATAGACATAAAAAATAATTCTGGGTGATTTCAACGCTAAGGTTGAAATCAGCTATCTCATCGGGGAACGACTGGAGGATATAGCCTCCACGATGAAACAAATGACAACGGCCAGCACCTGATTGACCTTGCATGTAGCAGAAATCTAGTTCTAGTTCTACGCTCGACGCTTCCAACATCGACGTATTCATAAAATGACCCGGGTATCACCGGATGGCAACACACAAAACCAGATCGATGAGGCTCTGATCCAACAACGTAGGGCCTCGAGCATACTTGACGTCCATACATACCGAGGACCCAATTGTAACCCAGATCAGTACTTGATCAAATTAACCTATCGATGTCGTATGTCAAAGGCATATTCGGCGAAGACCAGCCCGCTACAAAAATTTGACTTTGAAAGGTTCCAAACGGCGTCTGTGGCCAAAAATTTCACGGAGACCCTCGACAACCAGCTGGCTCCCATCTTATCAGACGCATCGTTAAAGACGAGCAACGAGATCTGGATCGAAGTGAAAGCGACTATTATGTTTAGCCCGGGGCAGAACAGACGCTCGAACATCAAGCCCGGTGCAAGAGGAATGATTGATTCGATGATGAGTGCCAGAATGCGTTAGTTAAAAAGAATCAGGCGTGCAAAGAATACATAGGTAGGAAAACCAGGACGAAGAGAGAACACTATGAAAATCTCAGAATAGTAGCAAATGAGGTAATTAAAATTAAGAAAAGAAAATACTATGACGACCAATTGAGAAGTATAGATGTAACTCAAGCAAGCAACAACACAAGACAAGTATACAAAGTAGTGAAAAGCCTGAAACGTGGTCAACAGCCCAAAACCACTGTAGTAATTAAGCAGTTGCCGAAACAAACTGCTCGAACACCTTCATAATGTTAGATTTGCAATTTTAACTTCATGAAAATTTTTCAATTGAAACTTAAAGTATAATATTATGAATTCTAACAAGGTCACCGTGTGCGCAAACGGTGTCTCTTGATTATTTTACTTTCACGCGGCAGATTATGGGCCCAGACACCCAGCCGCCCAGACACAAAAAGTCCGTGCATTAAAGTGTTTTGTTTTATAGTCATGAAAAGTGAAAATTCGGCATGGCAGAGTCGATCCATATAACGAAACTCAACAACACGAATTACCAAACTTGGAAATTCAAATTGGAGCTACTTCTAAAGCGGGTTGAGCTCTGAGCGGTTGTGAGGGATCCGAAGCCCGATACAGTTACTGACGCATGGATTTCGAAAACGGTAAAGCACGAGCGCACATCGTTTTTTCCGTTGAGGATGACCAGCTCACTCACATAAAATGGAAAGAGACAGCATTTGAAATGTGGAATGCTCTGAAAGCCTTCCATGAGAAAGCGACGTTGTCAAACAAAGTACAACTTCTTCGTAAATTGTGTCGTCTCAGTCTGCAGGTAGCTGGTGACATGCTGCTGCATATAAACTCCATGGACGAAATCATCGGCGAGTTGACAACATTGGGGGAGCCGCTAGCCGACGTGCTGACTGTTGCTATGTACCTGAGTAGCTTGCCCGATAGCTACAGTACATTGATTGTGGCATTGGAGTCTAGACCGGAGTCTGACTGAAATGAGCTTATTTTCATCCATACGTGTGTGAAGTACTTCTACTACATACATGCCTTCCTCTCGCATGCGAATTGAAACCCCCCTGCCTTTCGCGCTGCTAGAGAATCCACACATTCAAGTGGCTCTCTAGTTGCTCTCACGAAAATCACACTCCTCTTATACCTTAACCCTCGAATTGTCAACGAAATATCAACCATATGATTGAAAACATATGATTTGTGAAAATTTAACATTGATGGGAAACGTGTGAAGTTGAATTTTAAATTGTTCACAAAACAATTTTTTAAAGATAAACCGTGTTGAATCTAGTGCAAAAGCGATGCAAATGTGATGATTTAGCAAACTGAAAAGTTTGTTACGGATCGCGAGTGCTTTTGTGTCGAAAAATGAAAAATGAAGTGACGTGTGTGGGACTGTAAAAACAGCTCTAGGCAGAATGTCAGGGACGTATCCTTCATAGGGTAAGTCATGCTCAATCTTTTATATCGTTCAAGTTAGAATACCCCTTAGGGAGGGAAGAAAAGGAGTAAATGATAGCTCCAAAAATTTCCGAATGTCGGCTTTGTGTTTGTAAGGTTTCTTTGATTGTAGTGGTATTGGCTTAAAGCATGGGTAGTCTCATCACAAGAGGGGCAAACTTAATCATATGGCGGGAAAATTCAAATTGATAGCACCATACCGAAAATATTTAACTAAAAATAAATTTACTATTGAACTAAACTTTGGATTAAAATGCAATCAAGGAAGATGTATTTATAGAGGTTATTGAAAAATTTGAATTAGATAATGAAGAGCCACTGTTTAGTTTTTTGAGGTATATTTTTCAGCAGATTCCAATCGCCTTCATGCTTATTATTGAACATTAATCTGATAATAATTTATAATGATAATAATGTATAAATACATTCGTAAATAGCCCACATACTCTTTAGCTAAATCAAAATGCTATGTAAATTATTCTGAGTTATTTCCAGGCCGTTGGAATTGTTGTTGGTATTTTATTGATAAAATAATATTAACGGCAATACTCTTTCTGTTGAATATTTTTTTCTTACATACAGTAAAAGCGAATTGTTTTATTCAGTTTTTGGTGGATAGAATATCTTTTTGACTTTTTTTTTAGACAAAATAATACCTGGTGTTGAGATACTTTTTGATGAACAAACATAAAAGGGAGTAATAGTGACCACTTATGATCATACATTGTTTGTACTTAGTGAATAACAGCTTCTCTAAAAAACGTTCTTTGATTGATATGTTGTTCGCCTTTTTAGAAAAAATGTAGCATTTAATTACCATCCTGATTAAACAGAAGAAATCACATACAATGTTCACGTAGCATACTTTAGTAAAACACTATTGTTAGTATTAAACAAGTGGAAAAATTATCTACCCTAAAATAAAATTAAAATCCTGCAAAAAAGTTTTCTTGTATTTGTTCAAGCTGGAAAGTGAATCCTAATGCTTAGATAAAATCAATCTTCCATCTTTTTGATTAAATTACTTATATTATATAAAGCACCATTATAAGAATGAAATGCAAAATGGTACCTTTTACTTCTTTATTTTTGTTTATTATGTTCAAACTTAAGGTGATGCATTTAAATTTACATTAATACTGCAAGCCGTGTGAACCATCTCCCGTTGACTTTTTTCGTTTAGAAGCCTGAATAAAAAATGTCATAATTGATGCTACTTATCATATATTAAAACTTACACTTTCAAGGCTTTCCATAGACAACATTGCTGCTGAAGGGCTTAAATCAATATTAATATGTAACCGGAAAATTATCATGACGACATTATACAAAATATGAAAAGGTATCATGGACTTCGTCAAAAGCATGTTCTAAAATAGAGGGGATTAAAATTTAGGATAAGAAATTCATACCTTCTCCAAATTCCGTTTAGATCCCACTAAAATATTTGGGTGAAGACAGTTGGAGATTTCGTCATTTCCGGTCAAAGAGTCCTGAAATTGAGGGTGTTGCACTATCCAGGGCAATCAACTTATTCGCCGCTGAAGGAATTGTTTGGAAACCGCACTAAACTTAGCTTAATCTCTGAAGTTGATTTCTGAAATAAAGATAAATATAAATAAAAAAATAGTCAAACATGAAATATACTTACATGTCCAAAAGTAGCTGTAGAGATGTTAGTATCTGCAACTTGACATCGACTCTAAAATATATATTTTATTTTGTGCGAATATTAATTAAAAAATAGAAATCATACATTTTTTTGCAGCTTTCACATCTAATGTAAGAAATATACGCGTTCTTCAAATTTGATTTAGAGCCCACTAAATCATTCAGATGACATGCTCACAATTTCGTCGTTTCTGGTCCAAGAGTCCTGAAATTGAGCGGGCTAAATGTAATGTTCAGGAAACTAAATAACACTTACCCTATTCAGGCCAATGGACTTATTCGCCGAAACCGAAGATATCGTTTCATAATCGCACTAAAATTAGATACTTAGGAACGAAAATGGCAAATACATGTAAACTTACACATCCTGAATTAAATTCGGAATTCGAACAAAACTTTGTCCTATTCGTAGTTGAATTCTAAAATAAAAAATTTGAAATCGGCATTTTAATCAATTATGAAATATACTTACATGTCCAAAAGTGGATGTAAAGGTGTTAATATATTCAATTCCACATCGAGTCTAAAAATATGAGATACTTGAATTTTGTGCAAAAGATTAATTTAAGAATAGCTATCTTACACTTTTAGCTTAGATTCAAATAAACGACGTCGTCATCCTTGAAATGATATTCGCAAACTTGCGAACGTTTTATTTCCGGATTTATCCCGAGAATTCAGCGCCATTCCATTTTTGCACAAATATCATTCAGAATTCTAAAATGATAAAAAGTTACAATGAATTATGACCCCCTTAAAAATGCTCCAATTTTGTGCCGCTTCTGCTTTAAGCCACAAGATATCCGGCAAAATATGAAGCAATCAAAACAATAAATTGCAAATATTTTTGAGCAGTTTTCTTGCGATTCACAAATTGAAACTATTGAAAATAAACTTTCTTACGATTATAAATCAATGAAACTATCAATTTTTACCAAAAGTACGATTTTCCGCTCGAGCCACTATTGAAACTCGGGCGACACGGAACCGAACAGTGCATTGTCGTTTTCTAATTTTTGAGTCACTTGATTTGATAAATTTTCACTATATATCGTGTGAAACTAACCGAAGCAGTATGAATTACGTTCACCACTTAAATATTCACTACCGTTTTCACGAAAATCGCGAGAAAATGATACTTTCCGCATATTGACAACGATAAATGCACGAAGCCGTAAACAAAATTTTGACGTTTGTTATGATTTCCCCTTCCCTCGCAAAAACCGCCTGTACAAGCAAAATATCGGAATTCACATACAGGGTTTTACACGGATAGACTTACTCCTCTTCTCTCTCTCTTAGGAATACCCCAACGGAAAATTGATTTAGTTCAAGATGCGAAAATTAGTGGGAGACGTCACGTCAAATTTATTTGAAATTCGAATCAACAGCTAATAACGCGGCAACTTCACGCCACATGAAAAAGTGCTTCAATTCTCTCGATGCATTTCGTATCCTCTCTCTCACATCCTAAGATTAATAAGAACTGGATGGGCTAAGCTCATATAAAATGCATGAGAGAGCATGCGACCGGTTTCTGCTCTCTTCCAAGTGAACTGTCTGTCATTTCCTCCCCGTCTGCCTCTTGCTGGTCCCTTTCTTGTTCCAAAAGCTGACTAGATGTGAACTGACTGTCAAGTTGACTGATGCAAATTGGACGCCAAATTGGCCAATTTGCAAGTTTCGTCGCGAATTTTATCCGATATTAAAACTGTGGAAAGTGTTCGCGATCTAAATTCATTCCAAGCGTTTAAACATTCGATTGCAGTTTGTGATTCAAGTAACTTTAACGTGTGACACTGTGAAATTAATTTAGAATTTCAAAATGAAATATGTAGTGCCTTCGTGAAAAAATCATAGTGGAAAAGGACCTGTAGGTGTTTCCTTTCACAAGTGAGTAGTTAATATATTAATGTTTTGCATGTTTTTCATACAATGCTGAAGGTTTTTCAAAGCAAATTTTTGGTATTGTATGAAAATTTGTTTACATTGAGCAGCAGCCATGTTTGCTTGTGCATTTGGCTCTCTCTAAGGTTGTACACAAGAGCGCAGCACTAGGAAAAGTGGTCGCAGGGGTTGTTGCAACCATATTGTCACGTGGTTGTCCACTCCAGTATTATTTAATTACTCAATGCTCACATCTATGAATGAGACCGATAAAGGTACAGTTATGTTAGCTGATGGTTGCGCATTACCTGTGAAAGGAATAGGCATTGTTAGGATCAGAGGTAAACAAAGTGAAATGAGCAAAACAATAAAACTGAATGACGTTTATTTTGTGCCGGACTTAAATTGCAACTTAGTTTCGGTGAACAAACTGATCAGCAAAGGATGTGAAGTTTATTTTAATGAATCCTTTTGTAAAATTTCGCTGAAAGAAGCTGCAATTATAAGTGCTTATAATAACATTTACAGACTCTCAGTGGATCATAAAATCGTGAATTCGGTACAGTCGAACAATCCGAAATGTGTTCATAAGTGGCATAAAGTATTAGGGCAGTGCAATTTAAATGACGTTCGGAAACTGAATCATTTGGCCGATAACGTAGCGTTTAAAGACTATAAGCATAATAATGTTTGTGAAGTTTGTTTAATGAATAAATCCACACATGATCATTTTCCTAATGAGTCTAAGACTAGAACGAGTGAAATTCTTGAAATAATAGATTCGGATGTCTGTGGCCCTCTGCACACTACCCCAAGGGTAGTGATGATGATTTTAGAGGGTATACGTGTATATACCTAATGAAACGAAAAGACGAAGTGTCCCACATCATAAGGAATTTCATTAAAATGATGGAAACTCAACTGAATAAAACGCCTAAATGTATCTGATCTCATCGTAGCGACGAGCACATGGATATTGAATTAAGAAACTATTTTAAACAAAAGGGTATTAAAACTCAATTAACTGTACCCAAGACACCTCAACAAAATGGTAAAGCTGAGCGGAAGAACCACACGCTGATTGAAATGACGCGTTGCATACCTTATCTATCGAAATTACCTAATTGTTTCTGGGGTGAAGCAATAACAACAGCGAATCACATATTAAATCGTGTTCCTATGAAAAATGTTGTTATAACTCCGTACGAAATATTTAAAAATAAAAAGCCAGATCTAAGTTATTTTCGTAAATTTTGTCAAAAGGTATATGTGCATATCCAAAAGATCAACGTAGTAAATTAGAATCGACCGCCGACAAATTAGTTTTCGTAGGCGACGAATTGGGCACCAAAGGTTACAGACTATTAGATGTAAATACTAACTAAGTCAAAATCTCTAGGGATCTTCGATTCTCAGATGAAGATCCTTCACCTGATTATAACGATGCGGAAATTGAATTTGGAAGGGGAATGGAATCAGCGAATAAAGAGACTGAAAGTAGAATTAACAGGCAACTTGATGGTATCGAAGATCATCTAGAGGTACAGGTCTCATGAAGTCTACATGCGTCATGCAAGTTAGTACGAAATCTATATGGGCTTAAACAAGGTGCTAAAGAATGGTATCAAAAATTTGATAAGCTTATAAAAGAAAATGAATTTAAAAATAGTGGTTATTACCACTATTTTTAAATTCATTTTCTTTCATAAGCTTATCAAATTTTTGATACCATTCTTTAGCACCTTGTTTAAGCCCATATAGATTTCGTCTTTACATAAATGATGTCGTAGCTGACCTTGTGCGTAAACGGTGTCTCTTTATTATTTTATTTCCACGAAACATATAACACTTATTCGAAATTTTAATTGCATATTTGGGAAAAATTCCATTACTTCCATTGATAGTTATAAATCATAAAATATTTTTTTTTGTTATTATTATTAAATGTAAATTTTATATCATTTTCTTCTTTATTTAATTCAAACGTTTCCTTTTAATTCTATTCTTTATGATATTTAACTTTTTATTATTATTTAAAGTTTTTTCATTTTTTTCTTCTGTTAATTTTTAAATTCAAATCAGTAAATTAAAATTTCAGACATGGGAACACTGATTTAGTGCATCACATCATTTTATTGCATTGGCGAATGCAATATAACTCAGCTGAGCTAGCTGCGGTTTGAGATTTATCGATGCGCAGCAAAATCATGAGGAGATTTGAACGGATCGACGAGTCTGATATAAATCGTCACGGCAGGCACGTCGCAACGCCCAAGTAAAGCCGCGTAAAACCGTAACCGAAGTTGTCGCGCAACAAGTTTGGCATATGGATATGATTTCCGATTTGAAAAAGCGCATTTACTCGAGGGTTGTTTGCTAAATACTCCTTCGGAGGCATTATCTGATTCGTGCGCGAAAGATTTGGAAAAGTTCCCGAGGCTCGGGGGAAAGTGTCCGAGACGGCAGAGATTGGATTACATCCGCGAAAATTGAAGTTTTTTGTAAGAATTTTGCATTCAAATTTTCCTTCAGGCGTTGCAAAATTCAAGTGTGAAAATTGCTATCATCGTTCACCGCGGGGAAAAATTGAAGGAAAACTCATTCGCGAAGAGTTTGAGTGATTCGCAAAACTCGCATTGGAGTTGTTCCGAGCTACCTGAAATCAAAAAGAAAAAAATTAAACTATAAACTAGCAAATCTAATGTTTATTTACAAACCATCACCATCATCTGAATGTCAAGTGATTGTCATTATTTCCAGTCGTTCCAGTCGATTTAACGAAATCATATCAGCTGATATTTTGCATTATTAATAGTGTTTTCCAAAACTGACGATAGATACAAGCCATATAGTAGCAATTTGCATATGTATTAGCCGGCCTACTATGGACAAGCTTCCGGTAGCTGTCACCCAACTGCGGCATTAGCAAATGCTTATATATCGTCATATATACTATTTTCCGAATAAAAAACATGCGGAACGCATTCCGTGCATGCTATGAATTCACCTTGTATAGCCCATTGTACTCCTAAACTTTCCAAGACGAGCAAATGAAGCACACGTTTTGCACCTTCGACCGATAGCTCAGCGTTGAGATGTAAACAAACTCCTATAAATTCACTTTGGAAGGCGATAAAAACTAAACGGGTATAAGAGCTGAAATAATTTTCACTTCACTAGGAGCGCAATTGTGTTCCCCTCGGATCATCTGGATTTCACTGTAGAAATCCGTCTCTAAACCGTAGCAAACCTCGAATTTTTGTTGGCACCTCCACAATTCTTCATATAACGCCATGTAAGTTAGCCAGCAAAGTCGGCCTACTAATGGTCATGTGTGTGGTAGTAAGCGCTGCTGCCATATGGCTTGTATCTATCGTCAGTTTTGGTGTTTTCCAATTTTTTTAAATTGTAAACAACTTAATAGTAGACCAAACTAAACGGAAAAAGTACCGAAATTTTCATGTTGTATAAAAACCGTACAATTTGCTTTGTCATTTTTTAGTTCGTTGTTTGAAATTCGCTACGTTTGATCGTTGTGTCGCTTTATACGCTTTTTTCGCAAGTTTTCGAAAAGTTTTCGCCTAAGTTTATTCAGTTAATTTTACTTCAATAAAGTATGAAATCGAAATCATAGTGTTTTCTTTTATTGTGGTAAAATACAAAGTGAATGCAATAAACATTTGGTCCGTCGAGTCGGATCCGTGTAATAAATCCGTGAAGTGCAGTGCTAAACACAAATCTTAATTCGTGGTGCGGTTCGGTTGTAACTTGTGTAATAATATAAATTGCATGCAGTTTGCCGGGGTAAGTCCCTTTCCTCTGTAAATATATCCTTTGTTATATATGCATCCTTAGATTCTTTGTTGTTGTTCTTTTATTTGCCTTTTATATTGCCTTTCTTCATCCAATACACATTTTGATGGTTTCTCATAACTAACGGGGAAATCAGAACAATTGAATTACAAACGGTTGGTTAGATACTTGTATATTCGGATGTGCGTGAATGAATCAACGATAAGATTGAAATCGTTATTCATTGAATCCAACAACTTATTCGCCAAATTAAATTAGTTTTGTTGGGATATTTTGAATTTAAAAGCCAAACTCAAAGTGTTGTGTGAATTTTTCATTTTGAATTGCCACCTCCATATAAACTTGAGGAATTACAGCTGGACTTGGTAGTTTCTGATTATAATCAAGAAAATGGAGACTATTATTGTGCAACAAAAGTTGTTCTTACAGCAATTGAATAGACTCCGGTCTAATTTTAAAAAGACTTCAATAAGTCGTAGAACGTTGTCGTATTGCGGAATGGTTAGAGAACGTTTGCATAATTTACATGCTGATTTCGAAGAAAACCATAGGAGAATTTTGGCATTATTAACAGGTGATGAGGCGGAGTTAAATAAAGAATATTTCGCGAGTGAATTGTTCATGCAGTTTGATGAGCTTCAGTTAGAGTTCATGGCTGAGATAGATGATAATTTGAAAGAAGCATCGGATAAGCAGCGGGCAGCAGAGCAGTCAGAGGAGAATTCAACAAGCAACGATAAACGGATTTCAGAAAATTCAGATGCAGTGAAAACGACAAAGGAGGAAGAACAGAAACCAGTGGAGATCGGATTGCAAGGATCCCAATCAAATTTGGAGGATATCAAGTTACCTCGCATCTCAATACCGAAGTTTCATGGGAATTACGAGCAATGGATTTCATTCCGGGACTTATTCACCTCGCTTATTCATAAACGAACGAATCTTTCGAAAGTGCAAAAGTTGCACTACTTAAAGTGTAGTTTGTCAGGGGAAGCTGAAGGACTGTTACGCCAATACGCAGTAACTGAAGCAAATTACGACATCGCTTGGCAAATCTTAAATAATAGATACGACAATCTGAATATCTTATTGAATACTCAATTTAAGCGGTTGTTTTCGCTATCCAACGCCACTGAGTCATCTTCTTCTATAAAGACTCTTCTTGACACTACAATGGAGTGTGTACAAGCTATCGAAAATATGGGAGTTGAAAATCTGTGGCATGCAATGTTGGTTTTTATCGTTACACAGAGGTTGCCTCTTGCTTCAAGGCAACTTTGGGAGCAAGAGCACGCTCAAAGAACTACTCTTCCTTCACTAAATGACTTGTCTGAATTCATGCAGCGTAGATTCAGAGCGTTAGAGGCTGCAGGAATTGAACGTATTAAAGTATCTAGAAACCCAAATACATATCAAGCCTAGTTCAACCTTGTGTTGTTTGCAAAGCTGAGCATCATATTCGCCAATGTGCAACTTTCAGCCAAATGAGCCATGAATCCAAGTTTGATATAGTGAAACGTAATAAACTATGCATCAATTGTTTGACGAAAGGACACCTGTTAGCACGATGTCCCAGTGGCAATAGATGTGGAAAATGCCAAAAAGCGCATCACACGCTGTTGCACAGGAATCAACCAATCCATACTAACCCCCTTAATGTTAATGCAACAGAATTCGAGCCTGTACATGTACCGACAACCAGTTCCAATCAGAACGAATTGCATATGCAAACATTGAGTGCGGTTACATCGAAAAGAGTACTACTGGCTACAGCTCTAATTAATTTACAAACCTTAAGTGGCTGCATGGGTTTCAGAGCATTATTGGATCAAGGATCGCAAGCGTCATTTATAAGCGATAATGCAATTAAACAACTTAACTTGGAAAGAAGGCGCACAAACACAAGTGTGAGTGGTATTGGGAAGACACATCACACTCCAACTAAGGGACTTGTAAATTTGAAATTAAAATTGCGCAATGAACAATCTCTAAATGTCGACGCATATATTTTGAACCAATTAACTAATTCGTTACGGACATGGAATGTAGCTTCAGACTTGAAAACTTAACTTAAAAATTTCGATTTAGCTGATCCAAATTTTGATAAACCTGGAAGAATTGATTTGCTATTCGGTGCTGATGTTTATGCACAAATAATAACAGGCGACATTTACAGATTACCGATGGGCCCAATTGTTCAGAGAACGTATTTAGGATGGATAGTTTCCGGAGGAGTTAATGTGCAACCAGAGGTGAATCTCCATAGTTTTAAAATAGAACTGATCGAATATAATGATTTAAATGCGCAATTAAGGAAATTTTGGGAGTTGGAAGAAGTTGCAGTAACCCGGCAGCCGACAGTCGAAGAACAAATTTGTGAGAAATTCTACTTGCAGAATACTTATCGTAACATAGATGGAAGATATGTTACGCGTCTTCCATTTAAAAAGGATGCTGACAGACAGTCGTTAGGTGAATCAAGGAACATCGCCCTTGCCAGCTTAATGTCGTTAGAACGAAAGTTTTCTAAAAATTCGGATTTATGTATGGAATATTCAAAATGCATTCGAGAATATTTAGAATTGAATCACATGCATGAAGTCAGTGACAATAAAGATACACAATTTGAAACAAATAGCACGTCTAAATGCAAGGGTAATTACCTCCCACATCATGTGGTATACAAGGAAAGCAGCAGTACAAGGGATCGCGTTGTTTTTGATGCATCACGGAAAACTAGTTCAGGAATGTCTTTGAACGATGTGTTGTATGCTGGGCCTTCTCTGCAAAATAGTCTTGATCAAATTTTATTAAAATGGAGATGTTTGCAATTTGTTTTTGTAGCAGATATTGAAAAGATGTATCGTCAAATACGTATACATTCCGAAGATGCGGATCTCCAACGCATTGTTTGGCGCAATAATCCGAATGAGCCAGTCCGGGATTACATTTTAGATACACTGACCTTCGGAGTGACCTCAGCACCATTTCTAGCAATAAGAACGCGACATTTACAGATTACCGATGGGCCCAATTGTTCAGAGAACGTGTTTAGGATGGATAGTTTCCGGAGGAGTTAATGTGCAACCAGAGGTGAATCTCCATAGTTTTAAAATAGAACTGATCGAATATAATGATTTAAATGCGCAATTAAGGAAATTTTGGGAGTTGGAAGAAGTTGCAGTAACCCGGCAGCCGACAGTCGAAGAACAAATTTGTGAGGAATTCTACTTGCAGAATACTTATCGTAACATAGATGGAAGATATGTTACTCGTCTTCCATTTAAAAAGGATGCTGACAGACAGTCGTTAGGTGAATCAAGGAACATCGCCCTTGCCAGCTTAATGTCGTTAGAACGAAAGTTTTCTAAAAATTCGGATTTATGTATGGAATATTCAAAATGCATTCGAGAATATTTAGAATTGAATCACATGCATGAAGTCAGTGACAATAAAGATACACAATTTGAAACAAATAGCACGTCTAAATGCAAGGGTAATTACCTCCCACATCATGTGGTATACAAGGAAAGCAGCAGTACAAGGGCTCGCGTTGTTTTCGATGCATCACGGAAAACTAGTTCAGGAATGTCTTTGAACGATGTGTTGTATGCTGGGCCTTCTCTGCAAAATAGTCTTGATCAAATTTTATTAAAATGGAGATGTTTGCAATTTGTTTTTGTAGCAGATATTGAAAAGATGTATCGTCAAATACGTATACATTCCGAAGATGCGGATCTCCAACGCATTGTTTGGCGCAATAATCCGAATGAGCCAGTCCGGGATTACATTTTAGATACACTGACCTTCGGAGTGACCTCAGCACCATTTCTAGCAATTAGAACGCGACATTTACAGATTACCGATGGGCCCAATTGTTCAGAGGACGAGTTTAGGATGGATAGTTTCCGGAGGAGTTAATGTGCAACCAGAGGTGAATCTCCATAGTTTTAAAATAGAACTGATCGAATATAATGATTTAAATGCGCAATTAAGGAAATTTTGGGAGTTGGAAGAAGTTGCAGTAACCCGGCAGCCGACAGTCGAAGAACAAATTTGTGAGGAATTCTACTTGCAGAATACTTATCGTAACATAGATGGAAGATATGTTACTCGTCTTCCATTTAAAAAGGATGCTGACAGACAGTCGTTAGGTGAATCAAGGAACATCGCCCTTGCCAGCTTAATGTCGTTAGAATGAAAGTTTTCTAAAAATTCGGATTTATGTATGGAATATTCAAAATGCATTCGAGAATATTTAGAATTGAATCACATGCATGAAGTCAGTGACAATAAAGATACACAATTTGAAACAAATAGCACGTCTAAATGCAAGGGTAATTACCTCCCACATCATGTGGTATACAAGGAAAGCAGCAATACAAGGGCTCGCGTTGTTTTCGATGCATCACGGAAAACTAGTTCAGGAATGTCTTTGAACGATGTGTTGTATGCTGGGCCTTCTCTGCAAAATAGTCTTGATCAAATTTTATTAAAATGGAGATGTTTGCAATTTGTTTTTGTAGCAGATATTGAAAAGATGTATCGTCAAATACGTATACATTCCGAAGATGCGGATCTCCAACGCATTGTTTGGCGCAATAATCCGAATGAGCCAGTCCGGGATTACATTTTAGATACACTGACCTTCGGAGTGACCTCAGCACCATTTCTAGCAATTAGAACGCTCCGAAAACTTGCTGAGGATCATCAATCATCATTTAGCATGGCACATCAAGCAATTCTCAATGAATTCTATGTGGACGATCTTCTTTCAGGTGGTGTAAGCATAGATTCGGCATTAGCTAAAAGAGATGAATTGAGAATATTATTAAGCTCTGCAGGTTTTAAACTTAAAAAATGGGTAGCCAGTCACGAACAACTTTTGTGTGGTATTCCTATGGAAGACCGGGAAACGCTTACAACTTTCGATATGAATCTCGATCAGGGCCTTAAAACACTTGGCATTATATGGCATCCACTATCGGATGAATTCGCATACAAGATTCATATTAACATGGATGACGTTAAGTATACAAAACGCAAAATATTATCAGACATAGCAAGATTGTTCGATCCACTTGGATGGATATCTCCAGTTGTTGTAGTAGCCAAAATATTAATGCAATCATTATGGTTAGATGGCATAACTTGGGATGAAAGAGTTCCCATTGACATAGCAAATAAATGGCACAATTTTAAATCAGATCTGAAAACAATTCAGAATGTGAGAATACCTAGATGGTTAAAAAATAATACTAACGACACTATTGAATTACATGGTTTCAGTGATGCTTCTCAGAAAGCGTATGCAGCAGTCGTTTATCTCGTTTCTCGTAGTCCAAATAACAATGAATCTTCTTTGCTATTAGCTAAAACGAAGGTAACACTGGTGAAAGCTATTTCAATCCCACGTTTAGAACTATGTGGAGCACTAATGTTGGCTAAAATCGTAAATCAAATTACAAAAGCGTTAGAATTACCCGTAGCTCGAATATATTTATGGACTGACTCGACAATTGTCTTAGCTTGGTTGGCAAAACATCCATCACACTGGACTACTTTTGTTGCAAATCGAACAACGCAAATCCATGAAGCAGTGAAGGATATTCCCTGGAACCACGTACCTTCAGAACATAATCCTGCAGACTTCGCATCACGCGGTATGTTTCCAAAACAACTCATTGATTGCAATCTTTGGTGGAATGGCCCTTCTTGGTTGAGAAAACCAAAACAATACTGGCCTGAGAATGAATTATTGCCGGTATGCACCTTGGAACAAAGGAAAACACCACTTATATCATTATTAGCATCTGAATCCGAACCAAGTTTTTTGGATTTATGGTTTGGCAGATACTCTACATTGACTCGTCTCTTAAGAGTAACAGCATACTGTTTTAGATTCATTACCGCAGCAAAAGGTACCCGCTACGCCCAATCATATTTGAATACATCAGAACTCGATTCAGCTTTGCAGTTTTGGATTAAACATACACAAGAAATGGATTATAGGGAAGAAATTGAATGTTTGAAACAAGGCAAACAAATCGATAGAAAAAGCAATCTGGTAAATTTAGACCCTTTTTTGGATATAAATGGGATACTGCGAATTGGCGGTCGATTGAAAAATGCTGATCTTCCATATGACACCAAGCACCCAATGATTATATCGAAAAAGAGTAAGCTGGTGCCTCTTATATTCCTGAAATATCATACACTTACATTGCATGGAGGAATACAGCTTATGTTGAATATCATCAGATAAAAATTTTGGATCATCAACGCCAAAAATTTAGCCCGCCAGTTCATACAAAAATGCATCACATGTTACAAAATGAAGGCTCAATCTAGAGAACAACTAATGGGTAATCTGCCTGAGCCAAGGGTAACACCATCCCGACCATTTTCGCATTGTGGCATCGACTATTGTGGTCCAGTAGACTTGAAAATTTGCAAAGGAAGAGGATCGAAAACCTCTAAAGGATATATTGCTATTTTTGTTTGTCTTTCCGTGAAGGCGATACATTTAGAGTTAGTAGGCGATCTTTCAACCCCATCATTTTTAGCAGCTTTTCGACGCTTCGTTAGTAGAAGGGGACTATGCAGCCATGTGTATAGCGACTGTGGCACCAATTTTGTAGGTGCCAATAAAGAGCTGATGCAAACGATAAAACGAAATGAATCTTTAACACAGGAATTGGCTAACGATGGCATCACGTGGCACTTTAACCCTCCGTCCTCTCCACATTTTGGCGGACTTTGGGAAGCCGGTGTGAAATCGACAAAATATCATTTGAGGAGAATCATCGGAAATGCAACCTTGACGCACGAAGAATTTAATACAGTACTGACCAAAATAGAAGCATGTTTGAACTCAAGGCCTCTCTGCCCTTTGACAAACGACCCAAATGATTTGAATGCCTTAACACCAGGACATTTTCTTGTAGGAGACACTTTATTAGCAGTCCCAGAAGATGACCTCGTGAACATACAGCTTAACCGGTTGAGCCGCTGGCAATTCACACAACGATTAACCCAAGATTTTTGGAAAAGGTGGTCAATGGAATACATAACAAGATTACAAGAAAGACCTAAATGGAATCGTCGTCAGCCCAATCTCGAAGTAAATGACTTAGTGCTCATTAAAGATGAGCGTCTGCCATCATACAAATGGCCAATGGGTCGAATTACAAAGACACATTCTGGAAATGATGGATTAATTCGAGTTGTAACTGTTCGCACTTCTAACAAGGAATTAGATCGACCCATTACAAAAATTGCATTATTACCAGTTGAGAAACCCCGAGAAATGGAAAAACATTCAGTTGAATTATTGAGCATAAACAATTGATTCTATCTTGAATGTGAATTTGAGAATTTGAAGGCAATGAATACTATACTCCTACTCTGAAATTTGTAACGCAAACTGAAATTATCCTTTAGTATTATTATCCTTATCCTATTATCATCCTTTTTCCCGGCAATTATTAAATGGACGTTCCAGAATGGCGAGTCGGGGCGCCATATAAATAACCCCTTGTCACAGCATATGTTGTTTACTTGTAAGGAGGAAACGCCACAAGTAATACAAACATAACTAGTTCCTGGTCAGCTGAACTTATGTATCAATTGGAATGTTAGCGATAAGAATGCGATAAGAAGCCTAGGATTGGTATCTTATTATAAATAAAAAAGGTTACTTAACCTCCATTTATAGGTATAAATCTGATCCTGGCGGACCATCGGGGGGAGAATGTTTGGAGCTACCTGAAATCAAAAAGAAAAAAATTAAACTATAAACTAGCAAATCTAATGTTTATTTACAAACCATCACCATCATCTGAATGTCAAGTGATTGTCATTATTTCCAGTCGTTCCAGTCGATTTAACGAAATCATATCAGCTGATATTTTGCATTATTAATAGTGTTTTCCAAAACTGACGATAGATACAAGCCATATAGTAGCAATTTGCATATGTATTAGTCGGCCTACTATGGACAAGCTTCCGGTAGCTGTCACCCAACTGCGGCATTAGCAAATGCTTATATTTCGTCATATATACTATTTTCCGAATAAAAAACATGCGGAACGCATTCCGTGCATGCTATGAATTCACCTTGTATAGCCCATTGTACTCCTAAACATTCCAAGACGAGCAAATGAAGCACACGTTTTGCACCTTCGACCGATAGCTCAGCGTTGAGATGTAAACAAACTCCTATAAATTCACTTTGGAAGGCGATAAAGACTAAACGGGTATAAGAGCTGAAATAATTTTCACTTCACTAGGAGCGCAATTGTGTTCCCCTCGGATCATCTGGATTTCACTGTAGAAATCCGTCTCTAAACCGTAGCAAACCTCGAATTTTTGTTGGCACCTCCACAATTCTTCATATAACGCCATGTAAGTTAGCCAGCAAAGTCGGCCTACGCTGCTGCCATATGGCTTGTATCTATCGTCAGTTTTGGTGTTTTCCAATTTTTTTAAATTGTAAACAACTTAATAGTAGACCAAACTAAACGGAAAAAGTACCGAAATTTTCATGTTGTATAAAAACCGTACAATTTGCTTTGTCATTTTTTAGTTCGTTGTTTGAAATTCGCTACGTTTGATCGTTGTGTCGCTTTATACGCTTTTTTCGCAAGTTTTCGAAAAGTTTTCGCCTAAGTTTATTCAGTTAATTTTACTTCAATAAAGTATGAAATCGAAATCATAGTGTTTTCTTTTATTGTGGTAAAATACAAAGTGAATGCAATAAACATTTGGTCCGTCGAGTCGGATCCGTGTAATAAATCCGTGAAGTGCAGTGCTAAACACAAATCTTAATTCGTGGTGCGGTTCGGTTGTAACTTGTGTAATAATATAAATTGCATGCAGTTTGCCGGGGTAAGTCCCTTTCCTCTGTAAATATATCCTTTGTTATATATGCATCCTTAGATTCTTTGTTGTTGTTATTTTATTTGCCTTTTATATTGCCTTTCTTCATCCAATACACATTTTGATGGTTTCTCATAACTAACGGGGAAATCAGAACAATTGAATTACAAACGGTTGGTTAGATACTTGTATATTCGGATGTGCGTGAATGAATCAACGATAAGATTGAAATCGTTATTCATTGAATCCAACAACTTATTCGCCAAATTAAATTAGTTTTGTTGGGATATTTTGAATTTAAAAGCCAAACTCAAAGTGTTGTGTGAATTTTTCATTTTGAATTGCCACCTCCATATAAACTTGAGGAATTACAGCTGGACTTGGTAGTTTCTGATTATAATCAAGAAAATGGAGACTATTATTGTGCAACAAAAGTTGTTCTTACAGCAATTGAATAGACTCCGGTCTAATTTTAAAAAGACTTCAATAAGTCGTAGAACGTTGTCGTATTGCGGAATGGTTAGAGAACGTTTGCATAATTTACATGCTGATTTCGAAGAAAACCATAGGAGAATTTTGGCATTATTAACAGGTGATGAGGCGGAGTTAAATAAAGAATATTTCGCGAGTGAATTGTTCATGCAGTTTGATGAGCTTCAGTTAGAGTTCATGGCTGAGATAGATGATAATTTGAAAGAAGCATCGGATAAGCAGCGGGCAGCAGAGCAGTCAGAGGAGAATTCAACAAGCAACGATAAACGGATTTCAGAAAATTCAGATGCAGTGAAAACGACAAAGGAGGAAGAACAGAAACCAGTGGAGATCGGATTGCAAGGATCCCAATCAAATTTGGAGGATATCAAGTTACCTCGCATCTCAATACCGAAGTTTCATGGGAATTACGAGCAATGGATTTCATTCCGGGACTTATTCACCTCGCTTATTCATAAACGAACGAATCTTTCGAAAGTGCAAAAGTTGCACTACTTAAAGTGTAGTTTGTCAGGGGAAGCTGAAGGACTGTTACGCCAATACGCAGTAACTGAAGCAAATTACGACATCGCTTGGCAAATCTTAAATAATAGATACGACAATCTGAATATCTTATTGAATACTCAATTTAAGCGGTTGTTTTCGCTATCCAACGCCACTGAGTCATCTTCTTCTATAAAGACTCTTCTTGACACTACAATGGAGTGTGTACAAGCTATCGAAAATATGGGAGTTGAAAATCTGTGGCATGCAATGTTGGTTTTTATCGTTACACAGAGGTTGCCTCTTGCTTCAAGGCAACTTTGGGAGCAAGAGCACGCTCAAAGAACTACTCTTCCTTCACTAAATGACTTGTCTGAATTCATGCAGCGTAGATTCAGAGCGTTAGAGGCTGCAGGAATTGAACGTATTAAAGTATCTAGAAACCCAAATACATATCAAGCCTAGTTCAACCTTGTGTTGTTTGCAAAGCTGAGCATCATATTCGCCAATGTGCAACTTTCAGCCAAATGAGCCATGAATCCAAGTTTGATATAGTGAAACGTAATAAACTATGCATCAATTGTTTGACGAAAGGACACCTGTTAGCACGATGTCCCAGTGGCAATAGATGTGGAAAATGCCAAAAAGCGCATCACACGCTGTTGCACAGGAATCAACCAATCCATACTAACCCCCTTAATGTTAATGCAACAGAATTCGAGCCTGTACATGTACCGACAACCAGTTCCAATCAGAACGAATTGCATATGCAAACATTGAGTGCGGTTACATCGAAAAGAGTACTACTGGCTACAGCTCTAATTAATGTACAAACCTTAAGTGGCTGCATGGGTTTCAGAGCATTATTGGATCAAGGATCGCAAGCGTCATTTATAAGCGATAATGCAATTAAACAACTTAACTTGGAAAGAAGGCGCACAAACACAAGTGTGAGTGGTATTGGGAAGACACATCACACTCCAACTAAGGGACTTGTAAATTTGAAATTAAAATTGCGCAATGAACAATCTCTAAATGTCGACGCATATATTTTGAACCAATTAACTAATTCGTTACGGACATGGAATGTAGCTTCAGACTTGAAAACTCAACTTAAAAATTTCGATTTAGCTGATCCAAATTTTGATAAACCTGGAAGAATTGATTTGCTATTCGGTGCTGATGTTTATGCACAAATAATAACAGGCGACATTTACAGATTACCGATGGGCCCAATTGTTCAGAGAACGTATTTAGGATGGATAGTTTCCGGAGGAGTTAATGTGCAACCAGAGGTGAATCTCCATAGTTTTAAAATAGAACTGATCGAATATAATGATTTAAATGCGCAATTAAGGAAATTTTGGGAGTTGGAAGAAGTTGCAGTAACCCGGCAGCCGACAGTCGAAGAACAAATTTGTGAGGAATTCTACTTGCAGAATACTTATCGTAACATAGATGGAAGATATGTTACTCGTCTTCCATTTAAAAAGGATGCTGACAGACAGTCGTTAGGTGAATCAAGGAACATCGCCCTTGCCAGCTTAATGTCGTTAGAACGAAAGTTTTCTAAAAATTCGGATTTATGTATGGAATATTCAAAATGCATTCGAGAATATTTAGAATTGAATCACATGAATGAAGTCAGTGACAATAAAGATACACAATTTGAAACAAATAGCACGTCTAAATGCAAGGGTAATTACCTCCCACATCATGTGGTATACAAGGAAAGCAGCAGTACAAGGGCTCGCGTTGTTTTCGATGCATCACGGAAAACTAGTTCAGGAATGTCTTTGAACGATGTGTTGTATGCTGGGCCTTCTCTGCAAAATAGTCTTGATCAAATTTTATTAAAATGGAGATGTTTGCAATTTGTTTTTGTAGCAGATATTGAAAAGATGTATCGTCAAATACGTATACATTCCGAAGATGCGGATCTCCAACGCATTGTTTGGCGCAATAATCCGAATGAGCCAGTCCGGGATTACATTTTAGATACACTGACCTTCGGAGTGACCTCAGCACCATTTCTAGCAATTAGAACGCGACATTTACAGATTACCGATGGGCCCAATTGTTCAGAGGACGAGTTTAGGATGGATAGTTTCCGGAGGAGTTAATGTGCAACCAGAGGTGAATCTCCATAGTTTTAAAATAGAACTGATCGAATATAATGATTTAAATGCGCAATTAAGGAAATTTTGGGAGTTGGAAGAAGTTGCAGTAACCCGGCAGCCGACAGTCGAAGAACAAATTTGTGAGGAATTCTACTTGCAGAATACTTATCGTAACATAGATGGAAGATATGTTACTCGTCTTCCATTTAAAAAGGATGCTGACAGACAGTCGTTAGGTGAATCAAGGAACATCGCCCTTGCCAGCTTAATGTCGTTAGAATGAAAGTTTTCTAAAAATTCGGATTTATGTATGGAATATTCAAAATGCATTCGAGAATATTTAGAATTGAATCACATGCATGAAGTCAGTGACAATAAAGATACACAATTTGAAACAAATAGCACGTCTAAATGCAAGGGTAATTACCTCCCACATCATGTGGTATACAAGGAAAGCAGCAGTACAAGGGCTCGCGTTGTTTTCGATGCATCACAGAAAACTAGTTCAGGAATGTCTTTGAACGATGTGTTGTATGCTGGGCCTTCTCTGCAAAATAGTCTTGATCAAATTTTATTAAAATGGAGATGTTTGCAATTTGTTTTTGTAGCAGATATTGAAAAGATGTATCGTCAAATACGTATACATTCCGAAGATGCGGATCTCCAACGCATTGTTTGGCGCAATAATCCGAATGAGCCAGTCCGGGATTACATTTTAGATACACTGACCTTCGGAGTGACCTCAGCACCATTTCTAGCAATTAGAACGCTCCGAAAACTTGCTGAGGATCATCAATCATCATTTAGCATGGCACATCAAGCAATTCTCAATGAATTCTATGTGGACGATCTTCTTTCAGGTGGTGTAAGCATAGATTCGGCATTAGCTAAAAGAGATGAATTGAGAATATTATTAAGCTCTGCAGGTTTTAAACTTAAAAAATGGGTAGCCAGTCACGAACAACTTTTGTGTGGTATTCCTATGGAAGACCGGGAAACGCTTACAACTTTCGATATGAATCTCGATCAGGGCCTTAAAACACTTGGCATTATATGGCATCCACTATCGGATGAATTCGCATACAAGATTCATATTAACATGGATGACGTTAAGTATACAAAACGCAAAATATTATCAGACATAGCAAGATTGTTCGATCCACTTGGATGGATATCTCCAGTTGTTGTAGTAGCCAAAATATTAATGCAATCATTATGGTTAGATGGCATAACTTGGGATGAAAGAGTTCCCATTGACATAGCAAATAAATGGCACAATTTTAAATCAGATCTGAAAACAATTCAGAATGTGAGAATACCTAGATGGTTAAAAAATAATACTAACGACACTATTGAATTACATGGTTTCAGTGATGCTTCTCAGAAAGCGTATGCAGCAGTCGTTTATCTCGTTTCTCGTAGTCCAAATAACAATGAATCTTCTTTGCTATTAGCTAAAACGAAGGTAACACTGGTGAAAGCTATTTCAATCCCACGTTTAGAACTATGTGGAGCACTAATGTTGGCTAAAATCGTAAATCAAATTACAAAAGCGTTAGAATTACCCGTAGCTCGAATATATTTATGGACTGACTCGACAATTGTCTTAGCTTGGTTGGCAAAACATCCATCACACTGGACTACTTTTGTTGCAAATCGAACAACGCAAATCCATGAAGCAGTGAAGGATATTCCCTGGAACCACGTACCTTCAGAACATAATCCTGCAGACTTCGCATCACGCGGTATGTTTCCAAAACAACTCATTGATTGCAATCTTTGGTGGAATGGCCCTTCTTGGTTGAGAAAACCAAAACAATACTGGCCTGAGAATGAATTATTGCCGGTATGCACCTTGGAACAAAGGAAAACACCACTTATATCATTATTAGCATCTGAATCCGAACCAAGTTTTTTGGATTTATGGTTTGGCAGATACTCTACATTGACTCGTCTCTTAAGAGTAACAGCATACTGTTTTAGATTCATTACCGCAGCAAAAGGTACCCGCTACGCCCAATCATATTTGAATACATCAGAACTCGATTCAGCTTTGCAGTTTTGGATTAAACATACACAAGAAATGGATTATAGGGAAGAAATTGAATGTTTGAAACAAGGCAAACAAATCGATAGAAAAAGCAATCTGGTAAATTTAGACCCTTTTTTGGATATAAATGGGATACTGCGAATTGGCGGTCGATTGAAAAATGCTGATCTTCCATATGACACCAAGCACCCAATGATTATATCGAAAAAGAGTAAGCTGGTGCCTCTTATATTCCTGAAATATCATACACTTACATTGCATGGAGGAATACAGCTTATGTTGAATATCATCAGATAAAAATTTTGGATCATCAACGCCAAAAATTTAGCCCGCCAGTTCATACAAAAATGCATCACATGTTACAAAATGAAGGCTCAATCTAGAGAACAACTAATGGGTAATCTGCCTGAGCCAAGGGTAACACCATCCCGACCATTTTCGCATTGTGGCATCGACTATTGTGGTCCAGTAGACTTGAAAATTTGCAAAGGAAGAGGATCGAAAACCTCTAAAGGATATATTGCTATTTTTGTTTGTCTTTCCGTGAAGGCGATACATTTAGAGTTAGTAGGCGATCTTTCAACCCCATCATTTTTAGCAGCTTTTCGACGCTTCGTTAGTAGAAGGGGACTATGCAGCCATGTGTATAGCGACTGTGGCACCAATTTTGTAGGTGCCAATAAAGAGCTGATGCAAACGATAAAACGAAATGAATCTTTAACACAGGAATTGGCTAACGATGGCATCACGTGGCACTTTAACCCTCCGTCCTCTCCACATTTTGGCGGACTTTGGGAAGCCGGTGTGAAATCGACAAAATATCATTTGAGGAGAATCATCGGAAATGCAACCTTGACGCACGAAGAATTTAATACAGTACTGACCAAAATAGAAGCATGTTTGAACTCAAGGCCTCTCTGCCCTTTGACAAACGACCCAAATGATTTGAATGCCTTAACACCAGGACATTTTCTTGTAGGAGACACTTTATTAGCAGTCCCAGAAGATGACCTCGTGAACATACAGCTTAACCGGTTGAGCCGCTGGCAATTCACACAACGATTAACCCAAGATTTTTGGAAAAGGTGGTCAATGGAATACATAACAAGATTACAAGAAAGACCTAAATGGAATCGTCGTCAGCCCAATCTCGAAGTAAATGACTTAGTGCTCATTAAAGATGAGCGTCTGCCATCATACAAATGGCCAATGGGTCGAATTACAAAGACACATTCTGGAAATGATGGATTAATTCGAGTTGTAACTGTTCGCACTTCTAACAAGGAATTAGATCGACCCATTACAAAAATTGCATTATTACCAGTTGAGAAACCCCGAGAAATGGAAAAACATTCAGTTGAATTATTGAACATAAACAATTGATTCTATCTTTAATGTGAATTTGAGAATTTGAAGGCAATGAATACTATACTCCTACTCTGAAATTTGTAACGCAAACTGAAATTATCCTTTAGTATTATTATCCTTATCCTATTATCATCCTTTTTCCCGGCAATTATTAAATGGGCGTTCCAGAATGGCGAGTCGGGGCGCCATATAAATAACCCCTTGTCACAGCATATGTTGTTTACTTGTAAGGAGGAAACGCCACAAGTAATACAAACATAACTAGTTCCTGGTCAGCTGAACTTATGTATCAATTGGAATGTTAGCGATAAGAATGCGATAAGAAGCCTAGGATTGGTATCTTATTATAAATAAAAAAGGTTACTTAACCTCCATTTATAGGTATAAATCTGATCCTGGCGGACCATCGGGGGGAGAATGTTTGGAGCTACCTGAAATCAAAAAGAAAAAAATTAAACTATAAACTAGCAAATCTAATGTTTATTTACAAACCATCACCATCATCTGAATGTCAAGTGATTGTCATTATTTCCAGTCGTTCCAGTCGATTTAACGAAATCATATCAGCTGATATTTTGCATTATTAATAGTGTTTTCCAAAACTGACGATAGATACAAGCCATATAGTAGCAATTTGCATATGTATTAGCCGGCCTACTATGGACAAGCTTCCGGTAGCTGTCACCCAACTGCGGCATTAGCAAATGCTTATATTTCGTCATATATACTATTTTCCGAATAAAAAACATGCGGAACGCATTCCGTGCATGCTATGAATTCACCTTGTATAGCCCATTGTACTCCTAAACATTCCAAGACGAGCAAATGAAGCACACGTTTTGCACCTTCGACCGATAGCTCAGCGTTGAGATGTAAACAAACTCCTATAAATTCACTTTGGAAGGCGATAAAAACTAAACGGGTATAAGAGCTGAAATAATTTTCACTTCACTAGGAGCGCAATTGTGTTCCCCTCGGATCATCTGGATTTCACTGTAGAAATCCGTCTCTAAACCGTAGAAAACCTCGAATTTTTGTTGGCACCTCCACAATTCTTCATATAACGCCATGTAAGTTAGCCAGCAAAGTCGGCCTACTAATGGTCATGTGTGTGGTAGTAAGCGCTGCTGCCATGTGGCTTGTATCTATCGTCAGTTTTGGTGTTTTCCAATTTTTTTAAATTGTAAACAACTTAATAGTAGACCAAACTAAACGGAAAAAGTACCGAAATTTTCATGTTGTATAAAAACCGTACAATTTGCTTTGTCATTTTTTAGTTCGTTGTTTGAAATTCGCTACGTTTGATCGTTGTGTCGCTTTATACGCTTTTTTCGCAAGTTTTCGCCTAAGTTTATTCAGTTAATTTTACTTCAATAAAGTATGAAATCGAAATCATAGTGTTTTCTTTTATTGTGGTAAAATACAAAGTGAATGCAATAAACAGAGTCGTATTGTGCTGGGAAATCAGCGAAGTGATTTTCGAGTGGAATTTCACTCCTTCTCACATAATTGTGCGTTTTTGCCAATTGCTTTTGGGCTTTCCTACTTGGGAAACGCATTTGACCTGTTTCCGGCCTAGCTGAGTGCCCAGTTACCGTTTTGGGGCCGTGTAGCGACCGTTTGTGTGTGTTGTCTGATCACCACAAGTAGCGGATATCTACTTTGTAACTGCTCTTGGTTTGACTTTTGGCGAGAGGTGTTTGAGCAGTTTCATGATTGGCCGTTGAATAATTATCCAGGATAAAATTAATTTTCATACGAAATTCCGGAGATAAAATTTCTTCTACGTGCATGAATTTGGTGTAACAATCGCTCAAATTGATAAGAGTCATGTTTGGTAAGTGCCGTTTACTGTCAGAGGAGAAAAACGTCGGTAAATTTGTGTCGCGTCTTCAATGGCAACAAAATAAAAGTGGCTTAGAAAAGAACCTGAGCATGCAGAATTGAGAAATGCTTGATTTTTACGTTTTCACACGAATTGAATCGAAATCAAAATATTATTGAGGGTTGAAATTTTAGAACAGACCTGAAAACTGGTATTAGCGGGAAATGTCAGCTTCCGTCTGTGCAATGTCACTAGTAACATTCGGTGTCGCATGGGAAAACATCACACAACAGCGCCTCTGGAAGTAGCCTCGGCAGTCGAATTGCATTCAAGTGTTCGGTCAACGGGACTGGTCAGTCGATAGTACGAAAAACAGGTAATAAATGGAAATTTTAGTCTGAGTCACGTCACCCATTTTCTAATTAATGTTCTTATAAATTTTAAGATAAAGTGTATTATAATTATCATAATAATTTAAAAATGTTATTAAATAAGTTAGTGAAAGTGAATTCTTTATATATATTAAAACAATTGCAATGAATAGTTAAAACCCAGCATCATTATAAAACCATCCACATCACCAGCGGGCGCTCGGCGAGGATGCGGAGGGTAAGTACCGTTTTGTTTCGTTTTTTTTGCTTTTCACTTTATATTACTTTTATTTTTTAATTTATAATATAATATTGATGGAATATCGAAGAGTATTTTGAAGTCTTTGGTCCATGGAACGCGGACAGATATTATACTGATAATTCAAAGATAAAATTTAAAAAAATATATAATTTTTGATTAAACTGGGAAATAATGTTTGTAATTATAAATGTTGATCTGTTGACAGTTAGAGGTTGAAAGAAAGTTATAGTTTTTGCAATTCCAAACGGGTTTTCTATCTGGAAAAGATTGTTATTATTGAAATTAAATTTTTGATAAGGAAATAAAAAAAGGAGAATGTTGGATTAAACTATAAACTCGGTTTTTTCTTTCCTCTAATCTGATTGGGAAAGGGAGCGGGAACGATGGCCGGCCTCGCCACCAAAATGAGCGAGCCATCGGTCGTGCTCTCCCCTTTTATTGTGTTATAGGGGCTCTTGCTCGGATAGAGTGGTCTTCCGCTCACGTGCTCTTTTATGGTATAGTGTTGTGTGATTCCATCACATAGTACTATAACATAAATTCTTCTTCTTCTTAGCACTACAGCCTCTCTCGGGCCTTCTTCTTTCTTGTAGCCCTACAGCCCCTTTTGGGCCTTTGCTTAGAGATAGTTAGAGTATCTCATTATCATGTCGAATGTATCGGCACTCCACAAGGTGATATGATCATTATCACGCGCTGGCCGTGTGTCCGTCCACCCAGCTGTGATACGTTCTGATTTTAAACCAGCACGTATCATAACTGAACAGGCTTATAGTCCGTCCGAAGAATCACTCGAGCTAAATCTTCGTTGACACCAACCAGACTTGAACCAGAGACCTTCGGCTTACAGGCTTACTGCTCTAACCACTAAGCCACGCGGTCTATCCTCTTGGGCCTTCACTTCCTGTAAATAGCGCCTCCAACTGTCTCGGTCCATTGACCGCGTTCTCCGATTCCGAAATCCGAGCAGCGATGAACTGTCTTTGACGACCGAGTCAAACCAGCGTTACCTCGGTTTTCCCACTGGTCTCCAGCCTTCAGTTCACTCAACGAATACCTTTTTGGGTATCCGTTGTTCGTCCATAAGATTCATGTGGCAAACCCATTGCAGCTTGAAACCTCCGGTTCGTCAAAAATTGTATACAGCTCATGGTTGTATCGAATTCGCCATTGGTCCCCGTCTAGCTTCGCTCCGGTTATTCGCCCCAGGAGCCATCGCTAAAAGGCATTTAATATATTTGCGGATGCTTCGATTAGGGTCCATGTTTCGCACCCATAGCATAACACAGGTCTTATCACAGATTTGTATACTAGTAGCTTTGTTTTCCTGTGTATGCAGCTGGTCTTCAAGATCGTCAAAACTGAATAAAATATTTTATTTGCGAGCTGTATTCTTCAGCGTATTTCGTCTCTTTCAACACCCGTTTTCGTTATTTTGGCGCCTAAATACATAAATTCGCTAACATTTTCGATACTATATTCGCCAAGTGTGATATTTTGTGTATTTGAGGTATTTTTCCTCAACTGCGTTATGAGCTTTGTTTTATTTTCATTGATGTAGCGCTACTAGTTTTGCTTCGCTGTCGAGTTTCAGAAAAAGTTCTTTGGCAGTTGTTCATGACCGTGATTAAATGTTGATATCGTCCGCATAGGATAGTTAAAATACAAGTTGAAAGAAGATTCAAAGGAAAAAAATTCGAATAAATTAAGGAAAAAAACAATGCAAAAATATTCAACAAATTATTCAAAAAAAACTACCAATCGAGCCGAGATTATATAGATTATAATTGTAATATAATTATTGGGAAAAATAAAATGAAGTGATTTTTATACGCAATATGAAAATAACTGATTATCATTATGCTAGTAATTAATTTCAAATGCTAATCAAGGAATATGATTTCTATAAAACTGAAAATAGTTGTTTAAGTTTATGTACGAATTAAATTTGCATTTTAGTCGTAGAAGAAGGATTAGCAAGACTTTTCAGTGTATCAGTGTATTTCTAAAATTAAAATAAAAGTATAAATTAAAAGAATGACGAATAAAAATATGAATTGCTAGGCTAACGAAGTCTTTCCTTTCCAGCGAAACCCTTCTTTTCCAGCAGGAAATGTGAGTGAGAGGTGAGTATACCGACGAGAGGTCGGTTTCGCGTTGCGGTCGGTACGCGGTTCCATAGCTTGTTTTGCGTATTTTTACTAGAGTAGATTTTTCCAGTTTTGCATTCAATTAGTATATTTCGGACACCGCGTTGGTTATATTCGGGAGCGTGTATTGTTTTAGCGGTTGTTTTTCGATCATTTCCTCCGGAATAATGAACGAAAATTAAACTAGAGTCGATGGAAGTCGTTTGACGCGTTTTTTTTTAAATCGGGCATGTGAACCGGTGGCTGAGTTTTTGTGTTTCAGACTTAGTCTGCTCGGTGAAAGTCCCGCGACCGAAACTCCTCGCCAAATTAGCTAGCTAGCCACTAGCCACCTCGGAGTAGATTAAGAGTGTCCGGAATTGTTGACCTGATGGGTACAGTCCATTGTCAGGTTCAAGAATTTACGTCTAGAATCGATGAGAGGTCAGTTCAGATTTCCTTCCGGAAATCTCGACGTTCGAGACATGTGCGAATAAATCATTACAATTCCATCATATAATACTTTAATATAAATCTGAAACATTTTGTTTTTCTTTTAACGGAGAAGTTCATATAAATGGCTTTTGTATGAATTTATCATCTAGATGGAAAATAAATGGCCACGCCTACAATGAGTCTTGAGAGGAGGCACCGCTTCCCCCTGGATGCCCCACTCTTAGTGGGGATCGTAACTGTTGGGAGTAAGGCCGAAATCGTCTCGCGTCCTGCGCGCGTTAATCGAGTTCGGTCAGTCACGGTTTTCATAGTTCATCCCTTCGGTAGGTTACCTCGGCTTCGACACCGTCGAACCGTTACCTTTTTAGGGTTTTGTACTAAAATACAAAACCCTATTGCAATCACGACCTGTGTCCGTCTGTCCGTCTGTCCGTCCGTCCGTCCGTCCGTCCGTCCGTCCGTCCGTCCGTCCGTCTGTATGTCACAGCACTTTTTCTCCGAAACTATAGAGGCTATAGCCATGAAACTTTGTGGAAAGGTCAGAAGTGGTGACTTCTTGAAAGTTCAAGGGTGAAAAAATTTTTCGAAGGGGCTTGAGGGGGGTCTCCCCATATAGGGAGTTGACCCCTCAAAAAAAATTTTTCACCAATGGTAGTCGAGTAGGGTGTCATTAGAAAGGTCTCAATGAGATCTTTTGAAAACAGGTCTTAAAATTGCCTTATGAGTATCGAGGGAGGCAGGGGAAGGGGAAATGTACGAAATTTTCGCGTACCCCCCCCTCGCGATTGGACACCTTCCATCCGAGAAACCTGAAAAAAATCATGAATGTAGGCCTTAATGAGTACAACAACAACAAATACATGAGAAGTCGAAATTCGCTCAACTTTGTTAGTAATAGTATGATTTATCGATTTTATGTTTTCTTGAATAAAATCTAAATGGTACCCTTAAATTCAATAAAGTTTAGCAAACCAATGACTATTTATAAGATTGATCTTTTCTGAAAGTTTCATAAAGATCGATCAGTATGTAACGAAGTTATAGTGATTTGAATTTTCCTGTATTACTATGGAACAATGTGCCCTGTATTACTATGGAAACATATGGCTATGGAGCCATATGCGCTTTTTACCGACTTAGACACTACAGCTTTGCTAGGATTTGCACGAAAGTTTCAGGAATGATAGATATCATGAGGATGACTACATACACTTAAAACAAGTCGAAGAGGCAGGAGAGAGCTCCTAGCAAAAGGGCTTTGTAGCCATTCTAGGATTCGAATAAAATTTCATGAAAGGTAGCCGATATGAGTATCAAATGAAAGTTCTCTATGAGAGCTTTTCAAAACAGTTCTTAAACTGACAGTTTTTGCTTCAGGGGGCACAGAGGGAGGGGGGAGGGGGTAAATACATGAAAAATGTGTCTTCTCCCTCACGAATGGACATCCGTGATCTAAAAAAATCTGAAAAATTTATCAAGCGAGATATTTATGGGTATGATTTTAACAAATACCTCAGAATTACAAAATTCTTTCAACTTAGTTAGTAATAGTATGATCCTCGAACATGACGTGTTTTATTCGTAACTGGTTACGGCATTTTGTAAGTTGAGTACAAAACCCTTCTGACATGAGCATAGGTCTGTCTACCCAACTTGTTATGGTATAATTCGTGAATGCGAAATTTTTTTGCAGTGGGCCCTTGTACTGGGGAAAAAGAATCCGCCCCACGACACCGCAATGCTAGCCTGCAAGCGCATTCGCTCGCTGAGGCAGCAGTCCTTCGCTGCAGTCCGTTACGGACAATTTAACATAATAAAAACAAACTACAAATGTTCATTATGATTATCGTATCTGTAAGGTTTTTATACGTTCCTAATTAAATTTATTTAAACATGGGCAGGAATAAAACAAAAAGCCGAACCTACTGAATTTATTCAAATAATGGAAAATTTAGCTGATAATTCAATCTGGTGAGTAATTAATCAATTGTAAATGAATTAAAATATTTTATTAAGGTAAACATTCTCCTTCCTTTCAGTAGTTAGGGACTTGCCAGCGCAATGGGAGCGGAAGGTGAGTATGTTGTCTAGCGGATGGGGTTCGTAGTAACCCGCGTCTAATTGGTTTGGTTCGGGTACGCGGTGCCTTAACTAATGGTTTGGCCATTTTTATGTAGCGTAAAATATTTCGGTTAGAATTGGAGTAGCTGATGTCTGGCACTGCGTTGGTATGTAGATCGGAACGTGTGAAGACGATTTGTTTTTGTTCAGTTATTGGGAGAATTGCAGGGGCTGCAGTAAAACAACGACGAAATGTTTCAAAATGATGACATTGACAACTTCCCAAGTCCACATCAATAACCAACTCACCGATGCCTTTGAACAAAACCGACGTAAAATACAAACAATATGGCAGCGATTTGCTGTGCAGTAGTCGGTCTACATTGGACAAGCTCCTGTGAGCTGTCAGATTATTTCGGAAAATATGAATGTTTACATGGCGTAATATATACCATGTTTCGCACGAAAAAACCATAAAGCGCATTCCAGGTGTGTTTAAAATTCACCTTGCGCTGTCAACTGCTACTCTTACATTTTTTAAGACGGATAAATGAAGCACATGTTCTGCATCTTCCACTATTAGCTAAGCTTTGAGAAGTAAACAAACTCCTATTCATTCACTTTGGAAGGCAATAAAAATGAAACGTGTATAAGTACTGAAATAATTTTCACTTTCCAAGGAGTGCTATTATATTCTTCCCGGACTATATACATTTCACTGTAGAAATCCGTCTTAAAACCTCGAGTTTTCGTTGACACCTCCACAATTCTCCATATACCGCCATGTTAGTTTGCAAGGAAAGTCGGCCAACATGTGGTCATGTGTGTGGTAGTAAGCGCTGCTGCCATGTTTTTTTATCTTACGTTGGTTTTAGCTTTGATTTAAACATCGGGCAAAAGCATGGAGATGGGCTGGCCCCATTGTTATTAAATTTGGCTCAGGAATATGTCATAAGAAAGCTTCCTGTCGATACAAGAGATAAGTTACTATACAAGTCGAGCCAAGTGCTGCCCAATGCGGACAACAACAACATTTTGTCACGGTCGTTAAAAACCGCCAAAGGGCTTATGGAGGTTGATTTTATTCCACTATTTTAATATTCATTTTATTTAATCTTTACATTTTCAACTTTTTGGACGCAATCTTATCTATTATTTTTGACTTTCTTTTATAAGTAGTTTCGTGCAAGTTATGGAGGACGCCGTGGGATGCGATAGAGCGAGAGAGAGAGTTGAAGAGGTCCGTGCTGACTATTTATACCTTTTGTTTTGTATTGATCTCAGCGCCTCTGATGTGCAACACGTGCAATGATGTTGCGGCTGTGAGTTGTGTTTTGTGTTGTGGCATGCGTGGGCAATGCAGTGGAGATGTCATGTTCGTCGGAGCCGCTGTATGGTTGACATAGGGATTATGTAACTGCCACAGTACTCCCCCACCAGTGGTTGAGCCATTGGAGCGATATCACGATTCTGCGAATGACACGAACGTCTTTGGGAGATTAATGGCTCTTTCGGCTTTCGTATACGTTGGTGTGTCTTTCTTCAACTCGCTGTTATTGCTAGGAATCCCTTGCGTCGACGTCGGTTGATCCTGGAGGGGCAAATAAGCTGTTTTAACCGATCGATGCTAACGTGGGTAGCACGGTTTTTAATTTGAAGCTTGAATGTTTTGCTATTTCGCTCCAAAACTTTATATGGTCCGTCGTACGGTGCTTTAAGTGGCGGTCGAACTGAGTCGTCTCGCAAAAAGACAACCGAGCATGCTTGCAGATCTTTTTGTACATATACTTTGTTAGAAGCATGATTCGATGTTGGCACAGGTTGAATCCGTTCCATCAATTCGCGTAAATGTTGTGCAAAATCGGTGTCGAATCCATCATTGTTGGCCTTCTCGAAAAAATCGCAGGGCATCTTCAATGTTGTGCCATAAATCATTTCGGATGGCGTTGCTTTTATGTCGTCCTTGTAAGCGTTTCGTAAACCAAGCAGGATGAGAGGCAGGATTTCAGTCCAGCGCTCGTTACTGTGAACTTGATAGCCGATTTCATTGTACGGTGGAAACGTTCGATTAGACCATTAGCTTGCGGGTGTCTTGGACTTGACCGCAGATGCTTCGCTCCTAAAATACGTGATACTTCGTTAAACAGTTTGGATTCAAATTGTGTACCCTGGTCTGTGATGATTTGAGATGGCACGCCGTATTGCGCTATCCAGCCGTTGATCAATTCGGTGGCAACTGTACTTGCGTGAATGTCCTCTATGGGAATCACTGCTGGCCATCGGCTAAATCGATCGGTACACGTCAAACAGTATCGAAAACCATTCGAAATCGGCAGCGGTCCAACCAAATCGATATGGATTACCGAAAAACGCTTGTCGGGAACTTTGAAGCTTTCTATTGCGGATCTGTTGTGTTGAGTGATCTTCGATTTCTGGCAAGCGAGACAAGTTTTTACCATTTTGGCGATGTCCTTCTTCATGTTTGGCCAAATGAAACGTTCGGAAATCTGTTTGATTGTGGCTCTCTTTCCAGGGTGCGCTATGACATGAACGGAGTCGAAAACTTGTTGCCTGAATTCTCCGGTGATGAATGGTCGTACGATTTTTGTCGATACGTCGCAAAGGATGGTTTTAGAAGCGTTTGGAAGGTTAATCAATTTCAGCTGGAGCGTTGAATCCGTTCTCGTCTGAAAGTCAATTACTTCTTTGTCGACTTTCTGACTGTCGGCCAACTGATCGAAATTGATTTGCCCATTGCTGTCGATAGCTTCGATGCGTGAAAATAAATCAGCTACGGTGTTGTCCTTGCCGGCAATGTGTCGTATATCGGTAGTAAATTGCCCAATAAAGTCCAGGTGATGAAGTTGTCTAGGCGTTGCCTTGTCCGGATTCTGTTTAAAAGCGAAAGTTATCGGTTTATGATCAGTCGGAATCGTGCACTTTCTTCCTTCGCTAATATGTTTGAAATGTTTTATCGATTGGAAGATTGCAAGCAATTCTCTGTCATAGGTGCTATAACGCTTCTGTGTATCGGTCATACGCTTCGAATAGAAACCGAGTGGCTCGAGTTGTCCACGGTTTATGTGGTGGATGGCTGCACCAACGGAAAAATTGCTGGCATCCACGTGTAACACCAATTTGGCGTCGGGGACTGAATGTGCTAAAGTTGTTGCGTTCGCTAATGCCTGTTTGCATTCGTCAAATGCTTTCTCGGCATCATCGGTCCATATCACAGGTGACTTGTCACCTTTCTTGTTCCCTTTAATTAATTTCTGCAATTGTCCTTGCTTTGTTGCTGCTCCAGGGAGAAAACGCCGGTAAAAATTCAACATTGCAATAAACTTGCGCAGTTCGTTCGCTGCCTTCAGCTTTGGGAAATTGATGATGGCTTCAATTTTATGATTTGGCGGACGGATGCCCTTTTCGCTGACTTGATGGGCGAGAAATGTTATCTCCTCCTGTGCGAATACGCATTTCGAAACATTGATTTTGAGTCCGTGTTCACGCAAGCGCTGCAAAACGATTCGCACATGTTGGTAGTGTTCCTCCTCGTTGTTCGATGCAATGCATATATCGTCAATGTAGCAGATCACGAATTCTAGGCCGAATAGCACCTGGTCCATGAATCTTTGGAACATTTGTGCTGCGTTGCATAGGCCGCATGTCATCACGTTGAATTCAAATAATCCAAACGGCGTGATGATTGCTGTCTTTTTTCGATCTTCCTCGGCGATTGGAATGTTAAAATAGTCTTTTTCCAAATCGAGTGTCGAAAAGATATTCTTGCCGTTGAATGTTTGAGCGAAATCCTGAATGTGCGCGACCGGGCAACGATTTGGAACTGTTTGAGCGTTGAGTCGGCGGTAGTCACCGCATGGTCGCCATAGTCCATTCTTTTTTGAAACCATGTTGAGTGGACTGGCCCACTCGCTCTTTGATGGTACACATATTCCCAGGTTTATCATGTGCTCGAACTCTTGCTTGGTGATTTTAAATTTTTCTTCGTTCAGGTGGCGTGGACGTGAAAACACTGGTTGTCCGGTGGTGATGATTTGATGGCGGACTGTTGTTTTCCGTGCTATCGTATGATGTTGGCGACGTCAATGCTTTGAATTCCATCAACAGCTCTTTGAACTTATTGTCGCTGTTGATAGAAAAAACTGGCTCGTAGTTGATGAATTCAGTAACGCATTGAGTTTGTAGCTTCGTTTGCTTGTCGATGAGTAGTTTTTTCTTGACATCGACCAGTAGTTCGAATTTTCCAAGGAAATCGGCGCCCAGTATTGGCTTGGTGACGTCAGCGATTACAAAACTCCACTCGAATTTCCTTCGTAGTCCGAAGTCTACTGCAGATAGTTTGTTGCCGTATGTGTTGATCTGCGATCCATTCGCGGCGAATAGCGTATATGTTGCTGGCGTCAACTTCTTACCTACAGATGAAACAGGTAAAATCGAAAAATCTGCGCCAGTATCAATTAAAAATTTTAGTCGTGACGCTCTTTCGATGATGAAAAGACGTTTCGATTTCATGTTGCTGCAGGCTTCACCAACCGTTGGTAGTGAAGCGTCCTTTAGTTTTCCGACTTGTTGAATTGGCACGGCTGAGCGCATTTTTTAGCGTTAGCACCAAATCGATGATGGTAGAAACAGACCGCGTGCCTTTCCGCGCGGCTTTTAGAGCGGTTGCGTCTCTTGTCGTCACGTAATGGTGTTTGTGAATGCCCGCGTAGTTGATGCTGATGAGCCCTGATCTCGCTAATTTCTTTTCTCAGTTCGGCGATGATCAGGTGTAAAGAGCGCAGTTCGCTTGGCTGTGCCGTCGCTTGTTCTGTCTGGCCTTGAATAGATGATATGGTGCCAAAATTCCCCATTTCCATCATTTTGTCGGCCTGCTGCGCACACCGATTCAGATTTCCTTCCGCGATCGATACCACCGCACGGATGCCGCTGGGCAGTCGCTCTAGCCACAAAGACTTAATTGCCTCGTCGTTCGTCGCGCCGCCGGCCAAATCTCTCATTTGGCGTAGGAGTTGCGTCGGTTTGTTGTCTCCTAGCTCACATTCCTGCACTAGTCGGCACAGCTTTTTGTTCTCCGAGTCCGTGAATTCCTTGATCAGACGTTCCTTGATCGCCAGGTACTTGTTGTGGACCAGAGGGACATTTGACAGTGTTGTACTGTCGAGTGATCCAACGACGTAATCGTACATCGTTTGATCACGTGTGATGCTTGCATTACGAAATTGCGACTTCATTTGTATAAAATACAAATCGAGATCGCGTTTGCTGAACGCTGTTGGTCTCACGCCGATTTTACAAATCTCGCCCTGCGTATCTGCATCTATCCGTAGCGGAATGGCGGCGGCGTCCTGTCGACCGCCATTCTCATCGTTTCCTTCCGTCACCGGTACTGCGTTCGCGTGTGTCGACATGTTCACTTAAGAGCTTACCTGTCTTCTTGTACGTCGTTGGCTGACGTAATTTCACTCAGGTAAAATGGCGCGGAGCGTGCACGGAAACTTTTTATTATCCTTTGTACAGAGCGATGAATAAAGGATGCTGTTCGCTGCGTGCCTTGATGTCCGTGCGGATGTATCGGCTTCCTTTGCAGTTCTTAATTTCGTTGTTCGTGTTCCGTTGTTGGGGTCACCAGTTATGGAGGTTGATTTTATTCCACTATTTTAATATTCATTTTATTTAATCTTTACATTTTCAACTTTTTGGACGCAATCTTATCTATTATTTTTGACTTTCTTTTATAAGTAGTTTCGTGCAAGTTATGGAGGACGCCGTGGTATGCGATAGAGCGAGAGAGAGTTGAAGAGGTCCGTGCTGACTATTTATACCTTTTGTTTTGTATTGATCTCAGCGCCTCTGATGTGCAACACGTGCAATGCTGTTGGGGCTGTGAGTTGTGTTTTGTGTTGTGGCATGCGTGGGCAATGCAGCGGAGATGTCATGTTCGTCGGAGCCGCTGTATGGTTGACATAGGGATTATGTAACTGCCACAGGCTATTCCTGAAACTCTACAGCGTAGCAAAATAAGCAGGACTACAAATCAATGAGAATATGACTCAATATCGAAAATGTGCGCGAATTCGTATATTTAGGCGCCAAAATAACGAGAACTAGTAATGAAAGGGACGAAATATGCGGAAGAATACAGCTCGCGAATAAAGTATTTTATTCGGTTTGGTCGATCTTGAAGATCAACTGCATACACAGGAAAACAAAGCTCCAAGTATACACATTTGTGATAAGACCTGCGCTATGCTATGGGTGTGAAACATGGAACCTAACCCAAGCGTTCGCAAGCACATTGAACGCTTTCGACGGAAGGGTCCTGAGGCAAATAATTGGAGCGAAGCTAGACGGGGACCAATGGCGAATTCGAAGTCAAAGTCAAAAGTGCTTTATTCAATACTAATCGGTACAAATTTTCAAAGAATATAAAGCAAATTCCAAACAATAACAATACAAAAACATAATGGCCCAAATGGCTCTCTAAATTTATACGTTATCATTAAACACATTTTAGAAAAATAAAAACTATAGCAAATTCAATTAATTAAGATTATTATATATTTTGAAATTCAATTGGAACAAGGAGAAAAAACCAACCTACACTATCCTAAAATTATTTAGAATTTAAACACAACAGTGAACTTTGATCCTACACCTAATATGTTTTAACTTAATTCTAATAAAAATTCAATCAAAACTTTATCTTATACTTAAAACTTTATCTTATACTAAAAAATTCTATTACGATATTCCTAACTTAATCTTATCTCCAACCTAATATAATAAACATAACATATACCTAACCTATCCTTATTTTTAACACAAATAAACAGCAATACTAAATGTAGCAATAATGAGCTGAAACTCAAAAACTAAATAACGAAAAACACAAAAACTGGAAATAAACACGAATATTTTAGACATTGTCATTCGGCCATCAATACCTAGATTGCCCCGTCTCAACTCGATCAGGTTCAACGAATCTAGCACATGAGTATCTCTATTGGAATTGTTGGTCTCGTGAACTCAAATTCGGAGGATATTTTATCTTTTTATCGGTGGTCCGTCGATATATGTGATATATGACTGGGATGCCGTCAGAATCAAAAACATATCGATTCATGTCCAAATACACGAATGCTTCTGGAGGAATGAAGCCAGTATCGAGGCAAGTCGCAATATATCCGTCTGTAGCGTGGAACGGCTGTGAAATCCAAGGATTCTCACTAACAGTTACAGATCTTTCGATATGATTCCGAAGAAGTTTCAATATGAAGATATCGACTCTCGTCACTTTAGCAGTTTGATAAATTCTTCTATTCGATATATAATGCTTCCTATCCGTCTCAAGCTTTCTGTACAAACCCGTACATGCACGAAGACATTTCCTTTCGAAGACTCTTAATTTTTCCATAGTACTAGCACTCTGGTTATATTAGATCTGACATCCATATGTCAAAACTGGTCTAACCAGGGTCTTGTAATAAATAATTTTGACCTTTTCATCAATGTATTTGGAATGAAAGAGTCTTCGTAGGGCCATGACTACTTTTAGTGCCTTACTAAGCATGATTTTGACATGTTCAGTATAGTACAGATACTGATCGAGATGAACACCGAGGTATCGACCACAGGATTTATGTGGAACTCCTTCTGAACTACCCTCGCCAGCCATGATGTGGAAATCTTTCCAATTACGTTTCAGGTCTTGACTGACCCCCTGCAGTATTGTCCGAAATAAGATTGTTTCCAGTTGTCAGTGTACAGCTGTACATCATTGAACATTTTTTGGAGATTGCTCTGAACTATTGTAGCTTTTCCGTCTGCCGTATAGATGATTAGACCATCAGCAAACGCTACCAATGATCGCGTTGGTGAGACGTTAAAATCAAAGCCGTTCAATAGCTTGCGAATGAAGATTGAGAAAAGTAGAGGCGCAGTAACTGTTCCCTGCTGTAGACCATTTAAGACCATGAACTCGCGCATTGTTGTCAGATTTCCATCAGTTACAACAAACGATTTCCTGTATATCATATTACACATCATGGCGTCAAGGTGCTTGGGGAACTTATCCTGAAGGAGTTTAAAAACTAATCCATCTAACCACACCGTATCGAAGGCTTTCTCCATATCAATGAGACATGCTCCAACACATTGCCCATCATTTAGTTTCCAACAGATGTCTGAGGTAACTTTCGTTATTGCATGTGTGGTCGAATGCCTGGCACGAAAACCAAATTGCAAATTCGACATCAACTCATATTCCTCAATGTGGGCGTTTAATGCTCTGCTGAGTATCACTTCAAACACCTTGCTGATGTTAGGTGTTTTAAAGTTGCTCGTTTCGTGTGTTTTGCACTGTTTTGTTCATAGGCTTTAAGTTTTATAAAACACAGCGAGTTATAGTAATTCAAACAGTTTATTCACTAACAGGTATTCAATTCATTTAATACAATTCAATGCAAGATATTTAACACTTGATATTGGCGCGCGATATCACATGTTGCGGCCCGAAAGGTTAGGAAAGAAGTGCCCGAAAAATTGGGATGCAAATGTGTATAATATACTGTATTTGTAAAAAGAGCAAATATATTTCATTTGTATACATATATAACATCCTCTTTTTTTTCTTTTAATAAGGCGCTTCATGTCTATTTACGGGCTTTATAATTCTAGATGATTTTCTGATCGGTCGCTGTTGATTAAAAACGTTGAAGCCATCTCTCGCTAAAGGTTCTCGGTCTGTTGCAAATCTCTCTTCTACTGGAACGCTGAAATTATCCGAGTGCTCGACACGTTGATTTGGTAACCTTCGAATATGGATCGAATTACGCACATATTCGTTTCGTCCCACACGAACGATATATGACCTCGCGTTGATAGACTTCACGATGACGCCTGGTTCCCAATGTTTAGTTTTGACGTTAACTTTGGTGAAAACATTTTCTCCTTCGTTTAAACGACGAAGATTTTTGGTTCCATGATCGTAATATTTCTTCGAATACTCCCGGTTTTCGATTATGGACTCCTGAACATTATTCGTTACTCGTTGTTCGTTATCAGCTGAAGGAATATCACATCGCAACCATCGACAAAAGATTCGCTTTGCAGGACTAGATCCGATTTTGTTGGACGTGTTTCGCCATACTAACAGAGCTTTTTAGAAGTCCTCGTTGGAATCTAAACATTTTGTGATCATCGTTTTCGCCGTTTTCACAGATGCTTCCACTTTACCATTACCTTGCTGGTGATGAGGACTAGATGTCGTGTGTTGGAAGTTCCATTCTTTAGAAAACTGTTTAAATTCGTGTCCAATGAATTGTTGACCATTGTCCGATATCACCTTCTTTGGTACGCCATGCCTTGCAAAATTTCTTTTGCATATTAAAAAGTTTCTCTGGCTAATTTGAGAGTATTTTCGATTCCGGAATGGCTTGTATGCAATCTGGCTAAGATCGTCTTTCGTAAAGAATCTGGTATGAGAATACGATTTCCTTTTAAGATCAAACCGTCTTGTATTGTTAGGAGTTCTTTATAAGGAAAGTATTGTTTGAGTGTTTCGTTTAATTTGTTCTTAGAATTTGGCCAACCGTTTTGTATTTTCTCGTATAATTCTATCATTGCCGGATCATTTTTTGTTTCTTCTATTATTCTTTTCGTCGTGTTATCACTTATTGGCAATTCATCAATGCAATTTATATTTTCTATTGTTTCGAATATATTTTTGATTCTGTAGATATCATATAGCTTTTCTTCGTTTGATATGTTTTCGGGAGCTCTTGAAAGGGTATCCGCAATATACATTTCTTTACCTTTCTTATATTTGATATTAAGTTTGTATCGCTGTAACATGAGTATCATATTTTGTAGTCGCTTTGGGGCTTCTAGCAGTGGTTTCGCGAAGATTTTCACTAATGGGCTATGATCCGTTTCAATAGTAACATCAGATTTGCCACAGATATATTGGTCGAAACGTTTACAAGCATAGAGTATTGCAAGCATCTCTTTCTCTATTTGTGCGTAGTTTTTCTGAGTGCTAGATAGTGTTTTCAAAGCATAAGCTATGAGCCGATTGTCTTGCAAAAGAACGCTTCCGATACCAAATGAAGATGCATCGGTTTGTATGGTTACCGGCTTTGTAGCGTCGAAATATTTAAGCGTTGGAATTGTTGTTAGAATATTTTTTAATTCTGTGAATTGGTGTTCATGTACCTCAGTCCAGTTAAAATTTGATGATTTGTGAGTTAATTCTCTTAAGTTATGCGAATTTGAAGCTAAATTCGGGATGTACGTTCCAAGGTACGTTATCATACCGAGAAATCTTGCTAGTTTCTCTTTGTTGCTCGGACTTGGTAGGCTGCGTATCGCTGACGTTTTTGTTTCATCTGCCTTTATTCCATTCTTAGTTAGTATATGGCCATCGAATTTTACCTCTTTCATGCACAGGTTTATCTTCTCCTTGTTGAGTTTAACGCGTTCCGCCTCAAGCCGTTCAAGAAGCTTGCGTAGATTCCTGTTGTGATCGGTTAGCGCTTCTTCATCGGTTTGGCCACAGCCAAATATTAAAATGTCATCTGCAATGTTAATTACACCATTTAACCCACTTAAAATTTCTGTGAGTGCAATTTGAAAAAATTCCATTGCTGGTTTTATACCAAAAGACATCCTTAAAAACTTGTAGTTGCCAAAGCGTATGCTGAATGAGGTTAGATCACTGCTGCTTTTGTCCAGTTTTAGTTGCCAAAATGCTTTTTTTGCATCAACTGTTGAAAATATTTTAGCGTTTGTTAGACTCGGTAAAGCTTCTTGTAGCGTCTTCGATGTGAACCGAACGTCTTTCAGATGTTTGTTGAGTTCGCGTGGATCTAGGCACAATCGAAATTTTTCGTTTCTCTTGACCAAAACGATGTTGTTCAGCCAAGGCGTTGGTTCAATTTGCTTTTCAATGACTCCATCGCTTTCCATTTCATTTAAAATTGAACGGAGGTTATTATGTAACGCGATTGGAACTCGTCGCGGCGTTTGCTTTCTAGGCACAACATTTTCTTGTAGTTCAAGTTTCACCTCACCTTCGAATTCTCCGAGTCCTTCAAAACAGATGCGTACTCCTGGCAAATTCGTTCTGCTTCTGAAGAAATTTTGTTTACGTTGAAGCAAAGTTTGATTAAATTCATCTTCTGCCAGGTGCTTGCTGAGAGTAGTGGTGCATGATCTCCGGTCACTATTTCAAAAGTTTCATTGTAAATATTATCTTTATGTTTTAATTGCAACAGTACTTTACCCAATGCCACTATTATGTTATTCCCGAATGTTTGCAATTTCGTTGTTGTTGGCGTTGCTACTATTTTCCGTTGTTGTGTGACACGCTTCAACTTGTTTAGTCCGATTATATTGCAGGTAGCTCCCGTATCTAGAATACATTTGACGTTTTTGAATATGTCGCTCTGTTGTCTGATGTCTAAATCGATTGTTACCAGATTAGTGTTGTCGTTTAGTGTTAGCATTAGTTCTTGCTCATTTTGTAGACTTTTAACGTGTTTAATGTTGGGTGTTCGATTATTGCTTGTACTCGTATTAGTTGACATACATACAGATGCGTAATGTGCATCTTTGCTACACTTTTTACACACCACAGATCTCGCTGGGCATTCCCTCAGATATTTATGGTACTGGTATCCGCAGTATTTGCATAACTGTTTATTATTTCGGTCCATTTTGCTTATATGTATGCTTTATTGGTTGCAAATTTGCGCACTTTGCTGACAATGTCGGTACTGCGTGAACGTTATTCGTACTATGAGATTGTAATTCCCCTAATTGTTTTGCGGCATTTTCTTTTGATTTGCAAATATCAATTGCTTTTGACAAAGTAATGTCTGTATCTAGCCAAAGTTTTTCCTTGAGTCCTATATCTTTTATGGAGCATATTATCTTGTCGAGTAGTATACCATCCGACAAATCTCCGTATTGCGTATTTTTATTCAACTCTCGTAGACACGCAAAGTATTCGTCATGGGTTTCATTTTAGTTTTGAGTCGCTAGGTTGAAAATCGCTCGCTCATACCTTTTATTAACTCGTGGTGTTAGATTCTTCTCGATAGCTTTCAGTATGTTTTCAGCTGTCGATTTTTCTTGCTCAGTTAGAGGTAGATTGTCGTACATTTGAAAAACGTAATTTCCGATCGCAGTTAGAAGAATCGCTTTCTTTCTTTCCTCGGGCTTGTTATCGAGTCCACTGGCGATGACATAGTTGTTCCATCTTTCTTCGAAATGCTTGAAATTCTGAGAAATATCGCCTACCTTGATGTTCAATGGCTCTGGTAGAGGGATATTCACGTATGCTGTCGCTTGTTGCGAGTTCAGAGTTTGCTGCAAAGCCTGAATTCTGCTGGCTGATGCTTGTTGCGTGTTTAAATTTTGTTCCAATGCCAGTAGTCTGCTGGTTAGCACGCCGAGTGCTCGTTTATTTTCGTCTTCGGCCATTTTTCTCGTTTTCATGGGCACTTTTCAAAATTTTCACAAACCTGACACCATGTTTTAAAGTTGCTCGTTTCGTGTGTTTAGCACTGTTTTGTTCATAGGCTTTAAGTTTTATAAAACACACCGAGTTATAATAATTCAAATAGTTTATTCACTAACAGGTATTCAATTCATTTAATACAATTCAATGCAAGATATTTAACACTTGATATTGGCACGCGATATCACATGTTGCGGCTCGAAAGGTTAGGAAAGAAGTGCCCGAAAAATTGGGATGCAAATGTGTATAATGATATATGACTGTATTTGTAAAAAGAGCAAATATATTTCATTTGTATACATATATAACCTTATCCTGAAGGAGTTTAAAAACTAATCCATCTAACCACACCGTATCGAAGGCTTTCTCCATATCAATGAGACATGCTCCAACACATTGCCCATCATTTCGTTATTGCATGTGTGGTCGAATGCCTGGCACGAAAACCAAATTGCAAATTCGACATCAACTCATATTCCTCAATGTGGGCGTTTAATGCTCTGCTGAGTATCACTTCAAACACCTTGCTGATGTTAGGCAGCAAGCTGATTGGGCGATAGTTTTTAGGACATGAAGATTCTTTTCCTTTCTTCAAGGTCGGAAATACCTTAGCCTTTTTCTACTCATTTGGGAAATATGAATTGCTCAACAATATGCAACATTGCTCAACAATATGCAATAATTCCTAATAGCAACTTCAGGCAAATATCGGAGAATTACATTTGGAATACCATCAGTACCCCACGATTTCTTGTTGTTTATCCTGCGAAATATGAAACACAAGTCTTCATAGCTGACAAAATAATCAATAAGATTCAAGCTCGGTATGAAGTCAGATGTTAATTTTTCATTGAAATGAAGAATTGATTGGCCGTTCAGGCTTGATTTGAATTCGGAAACTTTTGCTTCAACGACCTCTGAAAATATTTCATTCCCTCTCTCAGGGTTTGGTAGATGAACCAATTCAAAATGAGTTTATACTTCTTTTGAAACTTTTCCCAGTCTGTTTTTTTGAAATTCAACCAATGATTTTCATGTTGAACTGGAATGAGGAAGAAATCATCCCTTTGATGATTGATTTCCATTACGATTGCGTTATGGTCGCTATCATAAGGAAGCACCTGCAGTTTCCGTTGAGGACTATTAACGCTGAATTCAAGTCTTGCGCCAGCAATGCAGAGGTCCAAATATGAATTTGTCCTAGGATATGTTGGGAGCTCCCACCCATATATATATTGCATCTGTATTCAATTTGGTTCTCTGTTATCCACGATTTCAGGAATCCTCTAGGATTATTGGTGGCGTTCAGCCATGATGTATGCTTGGCGTTCAGGTCACCAGCAAGAATATAATAACAATGCAGCCTGTTCAGTTCGAGTATTTCGAACAAGGAATTGAGCTCCTCCTTGAGCTTGAGAACAGTTCCACCAGTTGCATAGGCAGAGATAACGAAGAGGTTATCCCCACCTGGCAGTGAGATTTTGATAACGGACACTTCAAGACATTCAAAGCTTTTGAATTCGACTTTTTCAATATTTTGGAAACGAAAGGGTCTTCCAACCAATATCCCGGTGCCACTTCCCCCATCACCTGTTACCCTATCGTTTCTTACGAACTCAAAATCCTTGAATCTCATAGAGTGCCATGAACTGAGGTGGGTCTCGGTTAGGAGCACGATGTCAGGCTTTTGCCTGGCAATGAATTCAAGGAGATAATCACGCCGATGTAAAGTAACAATGGAGTTAATGTTGATCGAGATGAGACGAATCCTATCCGTGGGAATGTGGCTGGATGACAACTTATTTTGAGGCATTTGAAAGCCCTAAACGCTGAAAAACAATGTTAATTTTCGAATCTTGTTTATCGATTCGCTCCGATAAGGAATTTTGTTGCTGATAAATTTTAAGGAGCAGCTCATTATTGCCACTTACATTATTTATTTTATTTACATTGTCTGCTGGTCCTCTCGCTATCATCATTCACCGCGAGGAAAAATTGAAGGAAAACTCATTCGCGAAGTGTTTGAGTGATTCGCAAAACTCGCATTGGAGTCGTATTGTGCTGGGAAATCAGCGAAGTGATTTTCGAGTGGAATTTCACTCCTTCTCACATAATTGTGCGTTTTTGCCAATTGCTTTTGGGCTTTCCTACTTGGGAAACGCATTTGACCTGTTTCCGGCCTAGCTGAGTGCCCAGTTACCGTTTTGGGGCCGTGTAGCGACCGTTTGTGTGTGTTGTCTGATCACCACAAGTAGCGGATATCTACTTTGTAACTGCTCTTGGTTTGACTTTTGGCGAGAGGTGTTTGAGCAGTTTCATGATTGGCCGTTGAATAATTATCCAGGATAAAATTAATTTTCATACGAAATTCCGGAGATAAAATTTCTTCTACGTGCATGAATTTGGTGTAACAATCGCTCAAATTGATAAGAGTCATGTTTGGTAAGTGCCGTTTACTGTCAGAGGAGAAAAACGTCGGTAAATTTGTGTCGCGTCTTCAATGGCAACAAAATAAAAGTGGCTTAGAAAAGAACCTGAGCATGCAGAATTGAGAAATGCTTGATTTTTACGTTTTCACACGAATTGAATCGAAATCAAAATATTATTGAGGGTTGAAATTTTAGAACAGACCTGAAAACTGGTATTAGCGGGAAATGTCAGCTTCCGTCTGTGCAATGTCACTAGTAACATTCGGTGTCGCATGGGAAAACATCACACAACAGCGCCTCTGGAAGTAGCCTCGGCAGTCGAATTGCATTCAAGTGTTCGGTCAACGGGACTGGTCAGTCGATAGTACGAAAAACAGGTAATAAATGGAAATTTTAGTCTGAGTCACGTCACCCATTTTCTAATTAATGTTCTTATAAATTTTAAGATAAAGTGTATTATAATTATCATAATAATTTAAAAATGTTATTAAATAAGTTAGTGAAAGTGAATTCTTTATATATATTAAAACAATTGCAATGAATAGTTAAAACCCAGCATCATTATAAAACCATCCACATCACCAGCGGGCGCTCGGCGAGGATGCGGAGGGTAAGTACCGTTTTGTTTCGTTTTTTTTGCTTTTCACTTTATATTACTTTTATTTTTTAATTTATAATATAATATTGATGGAATATCGAAGAGTATTTTGAAGTCTTTGGTCCATGGAACGCGGACAGATATTATACTGATAATTCAAAGATAAAATTTAAAAAAATATATAATTTTTGATTAAACTGGGAAATAATGTTTGTAATTATAAATGTTGATCTGTTGACAGTTAGAGGTTGAAAGAAAGTTATAGTTTTTGCAATTCCAAACGGGTTTTCTATCTGGAAAAGATTGTTATTATTGAAATTAAATTTTTGATAAGGAAATAAAAAAAGGAGAATGTTGAATTAAACTATAAACTCGGTTTTTTCTTTCCTCTAATCTGATTGGGAAAGGGAGCGGGAACGATGGCCGGCCTCGCCACCAAAATGAGCGAGCCATCGGTCGTGCTCTCCCCTTTTAGTGTGTTATAGGGGCTCTTGCTCGGATAGAGTGGTCTTCCGCTCACGTGCTCTTTTATGGTATAGTGTTGTGTGATTCCATCACATAGTACTATAACATAAATTCTTCTTCTTCTTAGCACTACAGCCTCTCTCGGGCCTTCTTCTTTCTTGTAGCCCTACAGCCCCTTTTGGGCCTTTGCTTAGAGATAGTTAGAGTATCTCATTGTCATGTCGAATGTATCGGCACTCCACAAGGTGATATGATCATTATCACGCGCTGGCCGTGTGTCCGTCCACCCAGCTGTGATACGTTCTGATTTTAAACCAGCACGTATCATAACTGAACAGGCTTATAGTCCGTCCGAAGAATCACTCGAGCTAAATCTTCGTTGACACCAACGAGACTTGAACCAGAGACCTTCGGCTTACAGGCTTACTGCTCTAACCACTAAGCCACGCGGACTATCCTCTCGGGCCTTCACTTCCTGTAAATAGCGCCTCCAACTGTCTCGGTCCATTGACCGCGTTCTCCGATTCCGAAATCCGAGCAGCGATGAACTGTCTTTGTCGACCGAGTCAAACCAGCGTTACCTCGGTTTCCCCACTGGTCTCCAGCCTTCAGTTCACTCAACGAATACCTTTTTGGGTATCCGTTGTTCGTCCATAAGATTCATGTGGCAAACCCATTGCAGCTTGAAACCTCCGGTTCGTCAAAAATTGTATACAGCTCATGGTTGTATCGAATTCGCCATTGGTCCCCGTCTAGCTTCGCTCCGGTTATTCGCCCCAGGAGCCATCGCTAAAAGGCATTAAATATATTTGCGGATGCTTCGATTAGGGTCCATGTTTCACACCCATAGCATAACACAGGTCTTATCACAGATTTGTATACTAGTAGCTTTGTTTTCCTGTGTATGCAGCTGGTCTTCAAGATCGTCAAAACTGAATAAAATATTTTATTTGCGAGCTGTATTCTTCAGCGTATTTCGTCTCTTTCAATACCCGTTTTCGTTATTTTGACGCCTAAATACATTTATTTTGGCGCCTAAATACATAAATTCACTAACATTTTCGATACTATATTCGCCAAGTGTGATATTTTGTGTATTTGAGGTATTTTTCCTCAACTGCGTTATGAGCTTTGTTTTATTTTCATTGATGTAGCGCTACTAGTTTTGCTTCGCTGTCGAGTTTCAGAAAAAGTTCTTTGGCAGTTGTTCATGACCGTGATTAAATGTTGATATCGTCCGCATAGGATAGTTAAAATACAAGTTGAAAGAAGATTCAAAGGAAAAAAATTCGAATAAATTAAGGAAAAAAACAATGCAAAAATATTCAACAAATTATTCAAAAAAAAACTACCAATCGAGCCGAGATTATATAGATTATAATTGTAATATAATTATTGGGAAAAATAAAATGAAGTGATTTTTATACGCAATATGAAAATAACTGATTATCATTATGCTAGTAATTAATTTCAAATGCTAATCAAGGAATATGATTTCTATAAAACTGAAAATAGTTGTTTAAGTTTATGTACGAATTAAATTTGCATTTTAGTCGTAGAAGAAGGATTAGCAAGACTTTTCAGTGTATCAGTGTATTTCTAAAATTAAAATAAAAGTATAAATTAAAAGAATGACGAATAAAAATATGAATTGCTAGGCTAACGAAGTCTTTCCTTTCCAGCGAAACCCTTCTTTTCCAGCAGGAAATGTGAGTGAGAGGTGAGTATACCGACGAGAGGTCGGTTTCGCGTTGCGGTCGGTACGCGGTTCCATAGCTTGTTTTGCGTATTTTTACTAGAGTAGATTTTTCCAGTTTTGCATTCAATTAGTATATTTCGGACACCGCGTTGGTTATATTCGGGAGCGTGTATTGTTTTAGCGGTTGTTTTTCGATCATTTCCTCCGGAATAATGAACGAAAATTAAACTAGAGTCGATGGAAGTCGTTTGACGCGTTTTTTTTTAAATCGGGCATGTGAACCGGTGGCTGAGTTTTTGTGTTTCAGACTTAGTCTGCTCGGTGAAAGTCCCGCGACCGAAACTCCTCGCCAAATTAGCTAGCTAGCCACTAGCCACCTCGGAGTAGATTAAGAGTGTCCGGACTTGTTGACCTGATGGGTACAGTCCATTGTCAGGTTCAAGAATTTACGTCTAGAATCGATGAGAGGTCAGTTCAGATTTCCTTCCGGAAATCTCGACGTTCGAGACGTGTGCGAATAAATCATTACAATTCCATCATATAATACTTTAATATAAATCTGAAACATTTTGTTTTTCTTTTAACGGAGAAGTTCATATAAATGGCTTTTGTATGAATTTATCATCTAGATGGAAAATAAATGGCCACGCCTACAATGAGTTTTGAGAGGAGGCACCGCTTCCCCCTGGATTCCCCACTCTTAGTGGGGATCGTAAGTGTTGGGAGTAAGGCCGAAATCGTCTCGCGTCCTGCGCGCGTTAATCGAGTCCGGTCAGTCACGGTTTTCATAGTTCATCCCTTCGGTAGGTTACCTCGGCTTCGACACCGTCGAACCATTACCTTTTTATCGTATAATTCATGAATGCGAAATTTTTTTGCAGTCCGCTCTTATACTGGGGAAAAGAATCCGCCCCACGACACCGCAATGCTAGCCTGCAAGCGCATTCGCTCGCTGAGGCAGCAGTCCTTCGCTGCAGTCCGTTACGGACAATTTAACATATTAAAAAAAACACTACAAATGTTCATTACGATTATCGTATCTGTAAGATTTTTATACATTCCAAATGAAATTTATTTAAACATGGGCAGGAATAAAACAAAAAGCTGAACCTACTGAATTTATTCAAATAATGGAAAATTTAGCTAATAATTCAATCTGGTGAGTAATTGGTTAATTGTAAATGAATTAAAATGAATTGTTAAGGTAAACATTCTCCTTCCTTTCAGTAGTTAGAGACTTTCCAGCGGAATGAGAGCGGAAGGTGAGTATGTCGTCTAGTGGACGGGGCTCGTAGTAATCCGCGTCCAATTGGTTCGGTTCGGTGACGCGGTGCCTTAACTAATGGCTTGGCCATTTTTATTTAGCGTAGAATATTTCGGTTAGAATTAGAGTAGCTTATGTCTGGCACCGCTTTGGTATGTAGATCGGGAACGTGTGAAGACGATTTTTATTTTTGTTAAGTTATTGGGAGAATTGCAGGGGCTGCAGTAAAACAACGACCAAATTTTTCAAAATGACAATGACATCGACAACTTCCCAAGTCCACATCAAAAACCAACTCGCCAATGCCCTTGACTAAAATCGACGTGAAATACAAACAATATGGCAGCGATTTGCTGTGCAGTAGTCGGCCTACGTTGGACAAGCTCCCGTGAGCTGTCAGACTATTTCGGAAGAAGCGACTGTTTACATGGCGTAATATATACCATGTTTCGCACGAAAAAAGCATAAAACGCATTCCTGGTGTGTTTAAAATCCACCTTGCGCTGTCAACTGGTACTCTTACATTTTTTTAAGACGGATAAAAGAAGCATATGTTCTGCACCTTCCAGTATTCGCTAAGCTTTGATAAGCAAACAAACTCCTATTCATTCACTTTGGAAGGCAATAAAAATGAAACGGTTATATGTATTATATATTCTATTAAATTCTTCCCGGATTCTGTACATTTCACTGCAGAAATCCGTCTCAAAACCTCGAGTTTTCGTTGGCACCTCCACATTTCTCCATATACCGCCATGTAAGCTTGCGAGGAAAGTCGGCCAACATGTGGTCATGTTTGTGGTAGTAAGCGCTGCTGCCATATGGCTTTTTTATCTTACGTCAGTTTAAGCTTTGATTTAAAAATCGGGCAAAAGCAGGGAGATGGACTGGCCCCATTGTTATTAAATTTGGCTCTGGAATACTTCATAAGATACAAGAGATAAGTTATACGATACAAGAGATAATAGAAAAAGACAGCTTCCTTTTAAATTTGTGTTTATTTTTCTTCTCGAGTTCGATTTTCGACCGTAATCGTTCGGTCTTCTTCAGCGATTAATTTATTTTCACTCACATTCCTGCTTATATACATTCGATGCGATAGATACCAGATTTTTCGTATGGTTCGCGATTGTCTCTCGTTGATCCGAGAACGTTTTTGAGCTGGTTCTTGCTGCTTGATTCGATTAACCGCACAGAATTGAGCTGATTAATTCGCCTCTTGATCCGATTTCTGGTGCCTTCGTGATAAGTTAAAGCCTTCCAGTACGCTCTTTCGGTATTCGCATTTGATAATGTTGATCGTCCCTGTCGCTGTCTATTTATCTGGATCTTCTGTGCTATTCTCCTAATCGTCGAGCCCTTGAAGCCGTCTAGTCTAGCTGTCTCAACAATGTACCTCATCTCCTTTTCCTTAGCTTCCTTACTTAGCGGCAAATCGAGCATCCTGTGGATCATGGCTCTGTACGGAGAAACCTTGATTTGCTGCGAATGATTTGATGTATTTGGAATTGTTCTCTGTGTGTGAGTTGCTTTCCGGTATACATCGAAAGTTATATTTGTTTGGGTCCTCCTTACTACTATATCTAGGACCGATAGTTTACCGTCTTTCTCTTACTCCATCGTGAATACTATATTCTTGTGGGCTCCATTCAGGTCGGCAAGCACCTTCTCCACGTCACTCCTTTTCACATATGCAAACACATCGTCCACATATCGGACCCAATGTTTTGGTAACTGGCCTTTCTCCTGCAGTCCGTCTTCTAGTATCGTCATAAATATCTCGCCGAAGAATGGTGAAAGTGGTTTTCCCATCGCTACTCCGCCTTCGTCTTATAAAATTTCCCCCGAAAGGTGAAATAATTTTCGATCATGCAAAGTCTCGCAAGTTGGATATACTGCCTAGTTTTTATTTTCCAACATAATGAGTTTTCTTGGTGAGAAAGCCATTTTTCTGGCAAGTCGCCGGTAGCGGAACATATTATCACGAAGGGACACGAGATAACAATGGAGGACGCTGTAGTCATCAAGGAAGCTAGAGATATACGTGAATTGGATGAGATGGAAAGCCTGGCAATTACCCGGGAAAGGAAAAAGTTGATGAATCAGGATGACACAAAATTGCCGATCATGGCTATTTAAATTAATTAAATAATATCTTTTCTGAATCTTGTAAAAACAATATTTTTATAACCACCCCTTTTGTAAATTACCTTTCCTACCTTTTATTAGCTTAAGCAAATTTTTTCAGTTGGAGTATTTTGTGAAGGCGAAAATGAATTCGATTACAAATATACAAGAGATAAATTATTATACAAGTCGAGCCAAGAGACATTTGTCACGGTCGTTAACAACCGCCAAAGAGCTATTCCTACAGCGTAGCAAAACAAGTAGGGCTACAAATCAATGAGAATAAAACTCAATATCGAAAATGTGGGCGAATTCGTGTATTTAGGCGCCAAAATAACGAGAACTGGTAATGAAAGGGAAGAAATATGCCGAAGAATACAGCTCGGTAATTCGGTTTGGTCGATCTTGAAGATCAACTGCATACACAGGAAAGCAAAGCTCCAAGTATACAAATCTGTGATAAGACCTGTGCTACGCTATGGGTGTGAAACATGGACCCTAACCCAAGCATTCGCAAACACATTGCACACCTTCGACGGAAGGGTCATGAGGCGAATAATTGGAGCGAAGCTAGACGGAGACTAATGGCGAATTCGATTCAACCATGAGCTGTACGGAATTTTTGACGAACCGGAGGTCTCGACGATTGTAAGACTGCGGAAGCTGCAATGGGCTGGCTACATGAATCATATGGACGAACAACGGATACCGAAACAGGTATTCGTTGGGTGAACTGATGGGCGGAGACCAGGGGGGGGGGGGTGGAACCGAGAAAAGGCAGGTCTGTTTCGGTCGACGTTGACAGTTCATTGTTGCTCGGATTTCGAAATTGGAAGACACGGATAATGGACCGACACAGTTGGAGGCGCTTGTTGCAGGAAAGCCCGAGAGGGGCTGTAGTGCTACGAACAAGCACAACGTATCCATCCACTTTTGCTTTGAGGCTTAAGGGATGTCTCGTTCTCAAAGTCAAAAGCGCTTCAATCAATATTGATCGTTATAAATTTTCAAAGAATGTAAAGAAAATTCCAAACCATAAAAATACTAAAAAATTAATGTTTTAAATGGAACCCCTATTATCTGATCGTGGCAATGGGTGTAGAAAACCGAGGCATTTCAGGAAGTAATGTGTCGAATGGCTTCAGGCTAAGAACTAAGGGGTTATAGCACTCTTTTATCGAATGGTTACCGCTGCACCGATTGCGTTCAAATTTTGTATTCCGGAGCGCTTTTTAATTCTAAAACCGATAAGGTGAGGAAAAATCCGATCCAAAACGTTTTTCAATATAATTTTATTAATTTTAGTATCGAACTGACAGATGAGCACTACATTTATTCGTCAATTGACAACCCACATATTTATTCAATTGTGATCAGATGTCATATAACACAATTGAAGAAAATGGGATGAGAATTGTATTTCAACAACATTTTGGTGGAATTTAAGGCATTAATTTATAATATTTGAAATGGCAGATCCCCGATGCTGCTATAATATATTGTGCAAGGACGGGTTCTAGAAGAGCAGCCTTCTTTTCTCTAGGAGGGCACCCTTCTATTCTCTAGAGGAGCACCCTTCTATTCTCTAGGGGAGCAACCTTCTATTCTTTAGGTGTGTATTCTATAGAAGGGCATCCTTCTATTCTCTAGGGAAGCATCCTTGTACTCTTCCTTCTACTCTATAGAAGGGTACCCTTCTATACTTTATGATACCCTTCTATTCATTTGAAGAGTAACCTTCTATAGAATAGAAAGGTGCTCCTCTTGAGAATAGAAGGGTGCCCATCTATTCTTTAGAAGTGTACCCTTATATTCTTTGGAAGGGCACCCTTCTATTCTTTGAAAGAGCACCCTTCTATTCTTGACAAGGACACCTCTTTAGTTTTTAGAAGTTATTTTCTTCAATTGTGTTATATGACAACATCTGGTCACAATTGAATAAATGTGTATGTTGTCAATTGACGAATAAATGTAGTGCTCATCTGTCAGTTTGATACTAAAATTAATAAAATTATATTGAAAAACGTTTTGGATCTTATTTTTCCTCACATCGGTTTTAGAATTAAAAAGTGCTCCGGAATACAAAATTTGAACGCAATCGGTGCAGCGGTAACCATTCGATAAAAGAGTGCTATAACCGAACTAAGGTTGGCAAGGGACCTTGTCCAATGTAGGCCGACTACTACACATGCAAATTTTTATCACGGCTTTTATCACGGTAGTCCCGACTATTGGTTCCGACATTCGTGCACGCTCTTGTCAGAAAGGATTTGTACTCAACTTATGAAATGCGGATATTTGCACAATTTTGTTGCAGTATTGTAAATTTCATAATTAAACCTTAGCTTACTTCAAAAGAGTGATAAAAAAACTAAAATTAGTATTTGGTGGATAATGATTTGATCTGTGAAATGCTGAAAGGGTTCAACACTCCACAATTCTCCATGGGGCTAACTACATGCTCGTTATATCACACTTTTAAATTTTGTGTTTTAATAGAACTTTTCCTTAAACATAAACTCAGTTTAAAACTGCTTTTTAGTGTAGTAAAAGCCTTTTGTACTTTTTAACATGAATATCTACCAACATTTAACCAGGCAACTAACTTAAATGCACTATTTACACAAATAAACTATTGTCATTGGCTGCTTGAACCATCGCCCGGCGCTCCTTGTAATTTCTTCAGCAAATATTTCGTACCCTGAAAAATAGTCGTGCCAGTCTTATTTAAAGCAACATGCCACGAAAAAATTACCGTTACGATGGGCAAGTCAATCCTTTCTTCTTTCTTCACGAGGGCTTCGTCCTTCTGCAGCAAATACCATCCATAGTGCAATGCAATGAGTGATGGTACCATTACAATAGCCACTAAGTTTCTGTTTAAAAACGATCGGGGGTTCTTCCCTTTGAAGTCATTTTCGTAGCCGACCATTTTACTGAATACAATGTGATATTGAATGCTTAAATATTAAACAAGCAGCTAATTGGTTTATAATGTATTCTATATAGTTACCAGTTTCAGTGGTTTTAAGATGACAATATTTTCAAAACCAGCTGTTTTATTGACGTAACCTTGAATTGTCAACATGACACTGATAACAGAAGAAAAAGCATTACCATGACAGGGAGCCTAAAATTTATTGTAGGGTTGCTACGCATCGTATCGTTTCATCGTGAATCAATAAATCATGGTGGCCGTTTGAGACCTGATTCTTTGGCGCAGGTATACCGAAATAATTCAGATTTGAAAAAATATCATGTAATTGAATGTATCAAGCTTACCTATCCATATTTTAATTGGAAGCCAGAAATGGTTACGACATTTTTTCCGGCGTATTTCCCATATCGTTAAATAAATTAAGGGTTTTGAAAGCTAGTCGGAATGATTAATTTCCTTCTTTTTCCAGCATTCAAGTATAGAGTACATGTTTAATGGAATGTTTATTATTTTTATTGCATTAATATTATCCCAAAGACAATTAATCAATTATAACATAAACGGTGAAAGAATCATATGTGGTACCTTTTTTGTCAATGTCAATCCAAGCTTAATGGGTTCTATTTTTAGGAATATGGACTAAAATACAAAACCCTATTGAAATCGGTACCTATGTCTCTCTGTCCATTCACCAGTATAGCATAGTAGTTTTTTTTTATGACGTCAAGAGTGTTTTGAGGTGAAAAAAATCAACGCGTTTTAACGGGCCCCACCATTTGCAGGAGTGACCCCGAACATCTTTTTTCATCAAACGCGTTCAGACGGGATCTCATATGAAAGGTCTCAATGAGATCTTCACAAACCAGGCTTTAAATTTAAATTTACGTTGCGTAGAAGGGGGGTAGGGGAAGGGGAAATGCACGAAGTTTTCGCGTACACCTACTCGCGATCGGACAGTTTTCACCCGAAAAAAATCATGAGTATAGATCTTTATGAGCACTACAACAACAAATACGTCAGAATTTGAAATTCACTCAGCTTTGTTAGTAATAGTATGTTATATTCATTTTACACTTTTTTGAATAAAATTGTAAGTGCAATCTTAAAGTCAATGAAATTCAATATGCAAATGATAATTTATAAGTTTAATCATTACTGAAAATTTTAGAGAGATCGAATAGTTATTTAACAAAATTATTGAGGTTTAAATTTTCTTGTATATTATTATAATAGGAACTATACATGGCTATAGGACAATATGCACTTCCGGCCAACTCAGACATTACGGGTTTTCTAGAATTTGCATGAACGTTTCAGGAGTTATATGCATAATGAATATCTTTGAGAATTTGTTCAACGGATGACATCCGTAACTGTAAAACAAAATGGTGGCCGTTTCAAATGAGAATAATGCATAAAATTGTGTTATTTTTCAGGAACTTTGATATTTAAGGCACATGGTACTAACACTTAATTAAATTTATTAATGAATAGATGAAGATGAGAACCTTAAAAGTAACAGGTGAAATAATTATGGAGATAGATCCAATAACAAATAACTTGAAGGTTGAAATTCATCTACCTTTGCTAATATTAGTAGGATTTATAAATTTAATATATTCGCCTGTAAAAAATATATCAGTGTGATTAAGTTGGCTGAAAGTAGATATTTAAGTAGTATTTTAAAAGGCTCTTGTATTCTATAAGCTTTAATATGTACAGAAGTTATTTCTGGGTGAATTCCCTCCGATTACAACAATCATACACGGTTTTTCTACTCCATGGGTTTTCCATCGAACCAGATACTAAACTTTTGATTGTATTTTCTTCAAATATGTAGTATAACAAAAAGAAATTCAAGATTCGGCTTAGTTGGCCGGTTAAAATGGAGTAACATTTTTTTCCTTTTAAAGCAAAAATATATTTGTTGTGGATGTCATAAAACTTTTTCTTGGATTATATCATTCTATATGTCTGCATATCTTATGTTAATTACAAAACTCTCCTGAAATAAGCGAAGTTCTGCCTACCCAACTTGTTTCATTTAAAATACGTTCAAGATTAGTTAGGAAAAATAATAATTGCAATAATAATGTTCGTCTATGAAGGATATTGGATAAAACGTCTTGTAAATATTTCCATTCCGAAGCCCTTAACAAAACCAGAATGAAGAGAGAACACTATGAAATCTCAGAAGTGTAGCATATAAAATAATTAAAACTAAGAAAAGAAAATACTATGACGACCAATTGAGAAGCATCGATGCAAGTCTAGTGAGGAACAACACAAGACAAGCATAAAAAGTAGTGAAAAGCCTGAAATGTGGTTATCAGCCTAAAACTACGCTCTGCCATGATGAAATCGGGATTATCATCGCTGATTAAACCAAGGTTAAGGAAAGATGAGCATCATATTTCAAGAACCTCCTTAATTGGAGCCTATAGATGTCTGCAAAGAGCTTTCATTGGTTCTACCAACTCTGGGTGAAGTTTATTTCATCATTAAGGCCCAACAGAATAATCCAGCACCGGGCATTGTAGTGATTTGAGGATGTTCTTTATCCGTAAAGGACTGCAGCGATGGTCTGCTGCGAGGATTTCAGTGCTCACCGGAATTGGGCTTATCTAAGGATGCATGAATGTTCTGGCAAGCTAGCATTGTGGGGCAGGTTCTCTTCTCCAGCACAAGGACCCACTACAAAAAATTTCGCATTCACGAATTAAAAGATGAAAAAACTCGGTTTGACGGTACTGAGGCCAAGGCAACCCACCGAAGGGATGGAATACTAAAACAAAACGACAGGCCGAGCCTGATGAACGTGCATGGGACTCGAGAGGACTCGATATCTACGACCCGCAAACAAGAGTGGGGCAGCCAGGTGGAAGCAGTGCCTCGTGTAGATGTGGCCACATATTTTCCATTTAAATGAAAAATTCATGCAAACATAATTCGCATAAACGTTTCCCTTAAATGAAAAGTAAACATTTTACAGATTTATGTTATTCTTATATGACTGAATTATATAAAACATTACCAAAAATAAGAAATCTGTGCGGAAGACCGCTCCACCCTGCAAGAGCACGTGTAACAAACAAAAAGGGGTGAGCTCACTTAATGGCTAGCTCATGAGTCGCTAGCCAGCCAACGTGGCGGGTCCCATAACTCTTCAAGGTTCCATGGAAATGAGAAGACTGAAAGCTTTCAGGTTTTAACAATTCATTATTTTCATTTTAAAGCATTCGTTGAAATTCACAATGTAGCAAAGAATTATGCTTTTCTTAGTTCTTCATGTTTCCTTTAGTATATAAACTAGTTTTTTATGCAATAAAAGTATGATGTTATCGTGTCATCTCGTTGGTATTTGAACATTTTTATTTCAAATTTTTAAATGAAAAGGATAATTTAACTAATAAACAAAGAAACCACCTCACAGTGTACACTGATTCCAAGTGCTCAAAGTTCGAACGTTAGAAGAAAGTTCAGACTATCCAAAAATTAAAGTATGCTATAAAAAAATAGCTTATACTTTTTTTACTGCTTTTGACTAAATTTCAATCAAAAAGCGAATAATTTGTCATTTCACATTAAATAAGTTCAAATATTTACTTCTCATACAAAATTTAAATGCCAAAATTATTACAATGTTGATGTAATAATAAACCTGCTTGGTTGGGTAAAATAGAGAGTGATGACGTAATTTAATACACTGAAAAAAGATATGACTAAAAAAATATTTTTCTTGACAGTTTTACTTCTTATATGTCGATTTGTGTCGTTTCATTTTATATAGTAATTTTTTTTGCTATAAGTAATGTATTTATTTGAAAGATTTTGGGGTGGGTAAGAGCTAATCACAAACATATATTCTTCATTAAAAATAACATTATCCTTAATGGCTGCTAGTATCCATACGATTTTGTTCAAATGTATAGGAAGAAATAAAGCGTGGATATGCAATTTTACGTTTGTATTAAATAATTTGTATGGCTAAACTGTTACTTCTATTTCAACAATGCATTTGAAAATTAAAATTTTAAGTAATGTCCTATCTAGTATCGGGCGTACTGTTCGATTTGTTTATTTTTTAAAATTATTTTTTCATAATATAATCAAAAACAATTCTACCTACAACGAATAACAATTAATAAATTTTTATGTGTTTTGTGATTATTATTACCCCATTTCAGGCGATAAGTGACAGTCATTAGTTATGTTTTTATTTAATTTACAACACTTCACTTCAACTGTTGGCTTATAATTTATCACGCAGAAATGACGAAAATGTACGAATTTCTGATGGAAACTGCGGAATGATCTTAACACCTGCTTACAAACAAAATTTGTTGCACGCCTTTTCTGTAGAATATGTGTTTTTGTCTTAAATTTCTGAAAATTCCCAAGAACACCCTGATGGAGAAAACGTCAATACGACGTCTTGAAAATGTAGCGCGATCACAATTCACCACTGAATATTCGATATCAAGGGAACCCCATTAAAATTACCGTGAAATGTTCCAAACCCAAATGGAATTTCGACCAATTCAATTTCTCCAAATTTGTGAAGCTAATTCCCAACTCAATTGTTCAATTTGACATCACTTTGCACAGCAAATCACTAACATGAAGGGTTCCATCACATGTTTTAACAAACCATAAAATTATTCACAATGAAACTACACTTCATCGAATCGTCATTATACTGGTATTCATCGTAAATCCGCGAAAAATTCCTTCACAACCGAAAATTGAAGAATTCTATTGTCCGACATATATGGTACTCAATTCGATTGCACTCATATCACATAACAACAATATCTTTTGCATTTCACCACACGGTCCATTATACATATTGTAGTGAAATATGTATTGAAAATTGTCCGTAAAGGACAGTAGCGATGGTCTGCTGCCTCAGTGGAAGTGGATGTTTAGATCCGCCAAGATTGGCCTTGTCTTGGGATGCGTGAATGCGCTGGCAGCCTAGCATTGCGGTGTCGTGGGCGGGTTCTTTCCCGCAGCACAAGGACCCACTACAAAAGAATTTCGCATTCACGAAGTACGGGGTCAAAAAAATGTCAACGGAAGTCTTTCAATGATATACTACGGCAAAATTGAATTGAACGCGATCACTCACTAGTTCTCATTGAAAGCGCGACTGTGACTACGATGCATTCGTTCGTGTCTCCTTTTACATCAAGACTCACCGACTTTGAAGAGCTATTTGTAAGAAACTTTATATGGTTCCGTCCAAAGTTTCTAGTGAATTTGAACTGCAGTGCTGTATACTCGGACACTTCAATTTCGGTATTGCTGTCTTAATTGCGGCAACCACAGTACAGCATTCCGTTCAGTAAAGGGAAAAAGTAAAACTGCTGTACGCTTCTACACGAAAAGTGACACATACGCGTTCTTGAAATGCCAACCGTATTTCAATGTCCTCTTTGTACATTGGAGACTACCAATTAAATAACCGATATGTTGGACTCAATGACACGATAGGTTACGAGCGGCATCTGGAGATTGATTACACTTCATAAGTACAGCCATTCCACTCAAAACAATTTGTCTGAGCACCACAAATGCACCATTTATCTTTTCATTGATATCTTTGGAATCAGAATGTTTCACACATTTTCTATTCTAGGGGCGCAAACGTTATTATATATGTACGCCATCGACGCGGACTATCAATTACTTCCCAAGAAACACCATCTCAACCAATGCCAATTCATTCCATGGTTATTCTACGTTGGCTTCTTCGCGTTCGCACTAAATTGATATCTTTGGGTTCGTCGTTCTGCGATTGCTTACAATTCCTTTGAGCATTTCAGATGCAAAACACTCTATATTAATTTTGACTCTTTCTCGGACACTGATCGGCGCTTCATAGAACTATTCTTTCGCATTGAAGATGACGAAACGACAACGGGACATCGATTAGCAGGAGTAAAGCGGTCGGTCTCCCGATGCTGGGAAAATCTGCTCGAACAACATTCGTCTACTAAATCCCGACATCTATTAAGGCAAAACTTAGATTTTGTGGCAGGATGCAAATGAAAACGACCACCAATGGGCTCTTTCACACGGGAATGGTAAAAACCCATATCCAAACAGGTTTCGCGCTTACGCCCTTATGTTTACACGTTGCATAGTTCAGCCAACCTATTTTTGTATACGATACACGTCTTGCGAGTGTATGTGTCAAAAGGGTCATTTGATCGTTAAACGTCGTGCGGACAACATGGAAGCGAAGACAGAGAGATAAGCGATTGAGAATTGATGTTTTAGCCTTGAATTGTGCACGAGGTAACAAAAACTGGAATGAAAAATGTATTTTTTGATTGTTAAAGTTTGTCGATTCAAACTTCTATTGGATTTATTAGAATCTCCGTGTTTTTCCGCTTTCTGAAAAATATATTCCAAATTTGAATATCCTTTTAAGTCGCATATTTTTCTTGTTGTGTTGTCAACTGGCATATTATAATGCGATTCTATGAAGATTATGCGTTAGTTAATTTTCTATGGATTTACAATAGGCAATTTAACTTTATTGAAATCGTGATATTCATCGTGTTGTTTCCTGAAATTGAGCATGGCCTCCGCTTTTATAAGTTTATTAAATAACGCGTAGCTTCTCGGGTCCACGCATCCGTTTTCGCACGCAAATTATGGAAAGGCAATCGTTTCATGACGACTACCTTCTTCACCGAATGTTCAATTCGGAATGATTACCGGAGTTTGTATAAAATTTCCCCCACCAAATGATCAACAAAATGCGTTTGTGTATGTGCGTTACGCTCGTTCACCCTACAAAATGTTGGCTTGTTTTCACCATCAGGTCCCCTCAATGCCTCTCACTCTTCTTGCCCATATAACCTGTTTAACGCTCACTTTAAACGCTGCGTCTGAAAAAGCCCAATCATTGTGATTGATTGTTGTGGATTATGAATGATAGGGGTTTGACGATCTTTATAAGTTCAGAAACTTTTTCTAACACTTTAATCTGTTAGATATGAACACTTTGAGGTCGTTTTTGATTAATGCAATAAAATTAAAACTCTCTTATTGACCACAAATATTGATTTAGAATAAAAAAACCAAGATTTTGATGGTAAAAAACGATTTTTTATTCTACAAAACACACGGATGCATTTCGGTCGGTATTGCCGACCATCTTCAGTGCTATGCGCGAAACTTCTAATGAAATTACTGAATAAAATTGAAGTTTATTAACAATTAACGGGTTATTGATTCTATATAATTTAGTCGGGTTAGATAAAAATGAAAAATTCTGCTATCAATATAAAATTACTGTCCTGTTATGTGTTAACCACATATAATATATAATAATCTATGCAAAATAAAAGTAACCGTTAACACATTATTTAGCCAATTGAAATAAATTTGAATTTATTGGGCTATCGTCGATATTAACTAGATTATCCGTTATATGCATGAATAGCGATCCATACGCGTCGAGTTTTCACGGATTACCTACTGTTTTTAGCAATTTAAAATTATTTATAAGCAATCCCGTGTAGTGTCTTCCTGTGTTGTTTAATTCCAATGCATGTGCAGCAATCCCTTTGTTAATGTCTTTGTTTTGATGTATCGTTCATGTTCCTTCAGGCGAACTTCATCAGCACGTTTGGTTTGTCCAATATATTTTTTATCACATTCTGTGCAATTGACTTGGTAGATTCCGCTTTTTTGTTTTGGCGAAAAAGAATCTTTCGTAGAACCAAGTAATGCGCAAAGCTTACGGGTGTTGTTATGCACAATCTTCAGATTCGCTTTGCTGAATTCCTTTTTTAGAGGGTTGGAAATCATAGGGGCGATTATAGATCTCTTTCGATAATGGAAACGGGCTAATCCATGCCGTGGTCCGCTAACAATAATCGATGAGTAATCTGTTAAATAATATATGATTTGGATGTGTTATCGATTGCTAGAATACGGCCCGAACGAAGGAAATAATTTTAAGATCATGAATTCATTCTACACTGAATTTATATGAATGCATTTTATGATTATTTTACTTGAAATTTTAATGGGAAGAAAAGGAACACATTTCGTTGAAGTTTTGTTAATGGGTATTTTGGGGAAAAATTGAATCTTTTAAGAGAACACCATCACCAGAAATACTATCAAAGTGATCCACGACTACGGAGGAATTAAGCATTGTCGTGTTATATGTTTGCCGGTTGGAATTGCACCGCATTTGTTTTTCTAACAATGTCACTTTCACTCGTTACAGCATTTTATCAAAAGGAATTTGGAGGCAACCGCAAATTTAACTTCGAATTGATTTCACGAGTGGGGTGTTGACATCCTACATGCGGGACGGAAGACACATGGAGCCGCAAATTTACACTTCCAAAGGGTGCTCCTAAACACTTAAAAAAGTAAACAAATCAATTTTTACAACTCACATGTACGTTTTATAAACTTTACAGTGATTTTGGAATCTAATTTAATCTAATTCCCCAAATATTCCCGACGTTAAAACACGGCCAAGAAAATATCGCAGTCGTTCTTCGCGTCCACGCCACAGATTAAAAATTTTTCAAGAAAAATTAAGTGAAGTGAAGGAAAATGAAAAAGATTCTAAATAGTTATAAAAGTTAAATCTCATGAAGGATATAATAAAAGGAAAACGTTTAAATTTGATATAAAGGGAAATTGATATAGAATTACATTTAATAATAATAATAATAATAATAAGAAAGAAAACTATTTTACAAATTACGATTATGAATGGAAGTAATAATTTTTTTTAAATCTTGCATTTGGATAGGAGATAGGAAAATTTTCGAGCATTTGCTTGTGTGACTGCTCGATTTCTACAATATCAAGGTACGTGTACTTGCACTCTCTGCGTTCTAAGGCGACTTCTTCTGCTCATTCTATTCTATATCGCTTCGTACGAGTTGCGCTTACTTCCACGAGCATCTTCATGGTGGTAACGGCAGATTATCGTTGACACAATCTAGTAATTGCTTCACTAGATTGTGTTGCATTATTGATTTTATTTGTTATTATTTGGGCACCTAAATACACAAATTTGTTAAAATTTTTGATACTGTATTCACCAAGTGTGGTATTTTCTGTATTTAAGGTATTTTTCTTCGACTCCATCATGAGCCTTATTTTATTTTCATTGATCTGGAGCCCTTCTAGTTTTGCTTCGCTGTCGAGTTTCAGGAAAAGTTCTTTGGCAGTTGTTAATGACCGTGACAAAATCTTGATGTCGTCCGCATAGGCTCCTACTTGGTTCGACTTGTATATATGTAGTAATGTGCCTCGCGTATCGGCAGGTAGCTTCCTTATGAAGTACTTCAGAGCCAAATTGAATACCAATGGGGCCAGCCCATCTCCCCGGTTTAGCCCCATATCTGTGTCAAAGGCATCGGTGAGCTGGTTATTAATGCGGACTTGGGAGGTCGTCGACGTCATTGTCATTTTGGTAAGACGGACTCATTTGGCTGGAATGCCAAAGCAAAGCATTATTTGGTACAGTACGTTACAATCAATACTGTCGTAAGTTTGCTTAAAGTCAACGAAAATTCGGTGTACATCTATGTTGAACTCCCAGCACTTTTCAAGTACCTGCTTGACTGTAAACAATTGGTCTCTCATCCATCTACCTACTGTGAAGGCATCTTGATACTCCCCAATAAAACTGTTGGCGCATGGTTTGATTTGATTTGATTTTTTAATATCTTTGAAAATATTTTGTACGCCATACAAAGTAGTGATATGCCTCTATAATTTTCGCACTGTAACATGTCACCTTTTTTGTGGAAAGGGAATATAATTGATTGGCTCCACTTTTTCGGCATATGTTCTTGTTGCCAAATGTGTTGGATGACTTTGTGAAGGCTTGATGAACACTGCTGTGATGGCAGAACAAACTTCATCCAGAGTTGATGGAGCCAATGGACATTCTCCCCAGGCATCTATAGTCTCCGATTTTCTGGAGCTGTGCGGTGGATTAAGGAGGTTCTTGAAATATGATGCCCATCTTTCCTTAATCTTGGGTTCATCAGCGATGATATTGCCGATGTCATCACGACAGAGCGTGATTTTCGGCTGAAAACCACTTTTCAGGCTTTTCACTACTTTGTATGCTCGCTAAACTTACGTCATAGTATTTTCTTTTCTTATGTTAATTCTAATTATCTTATTCGCTACTTTTCTGAAATTTTCATAGTGTTCTCTCTTCGTCCTAGTTTTCCTACCTACGTCTTCTTTGTACGCCTGATTCTTTTTATCCAACGCATTCTGGAACTCACCATCGAATCAATCATTCCTCTTGCACCGGACTTGATGTCCGATCGTCTGTTCTGCCACGGTCCTAATAGCCGCTTTCACTTCCCTCCAGAGCTCGTTACTCGTCTTTAACGATGCATCTGATAAGATGGGAGCCAGCTGGTTGTCGAGGATCTCCTTGAGATTTTTGGCCATAGACGCCGTCTGGAGCCTTTCGATGTCAAATTTTTTTAGCGGGCTGGCCTTCGACAAATATGCCTTTGACATACGACATCGATAGATTAATTTGATCAAGTAATGATCTAAGTTACAATTGGCTCCTCGGTATGTACGGACGTCAAGTATGCTCGAGGCCCAATGTTGTTGGATCAGAACATGATCAATCTGGTTTTGTATGTTGCCATCCGGTGATACCCAGGTCATTTAATGAATGCGTCAATGTGGAAAGCAAGTCGTACGTATGACTAGATTTCTGCTACATGCAAAGTCAATCAGGCGCTGGCTGTTGTCATTTGTTTCATCATGGAGGCTATATCCTCCTCATACAGCTCATGGTTGTATCAAATTCGCCACCGGTTTCTGTCTACTTTCGCTCAAATTATTCGCCTAAGGATACGTCCTTTGAAGGCGTTCAATAAGTTTACGGATGCTTGGGGTTAGGGTCCATGTTTCACATCCATAGCATAACACAAGTCTTATCACAGATTTGTATGCTTAGAGCTATGTTTTCCTGTGTATGCAGCTGGTGCTCAAGATCGTCAAAACTGACTAAACAATTTTATTTGCAAGCTGTATTGATCGGTATATTTCATCTCTTTCATCAGTGGTTCTCGTTATTTTGGCGTCTAGATACATAAATTTGCGAACATTTTCGATACTGTGTTCGCCAAGTGTGGTATTTTGGGTAATTGAGGTATTTTTTTTAGACTGTGTCAGAAGCTTTGTTTTATTCTGATTGATATGTAGTCCTACTAGTTTTGCTTTGCTGTCGAGTTTCAGGAAAAGTTCTTTGGCAGTTGTTAACGACCGTGAAAAAATGTTGATGTCGTTTGCATAGACTACCACTTGGCTCGACTTGTATAATAACGTACCTTTTATATTGACAGATAACTTTCTGATAACATATTTCAGAGCCAAATAGAATGGCAATGGGCCAGCACATCTCCCTGTTTTAGTCCGATATTTGTGTCAAAGGTGTCACTGAGATGGTTTTTGATAAAGACTTGGAAGGTTGTGGACGTCATTGTGATTTTGTTAAGACGGACTAAATTGGCTAGGATACCAGAGCAAAGCGTAAAAATAATCAAGATCGGAAGTACCTTCTTCTTTTTCCATTCATTAGGGAAATATGAATTCTTCAACATATTGTTGAACAATATTCAATAATTACTATTAACAACCTCAGCCAAATGTTGGAGAACTTTGTTCGGAATACGTTTAATACAGCGAAATTTCTTGTTGTTTATCCTGTCAAATATGAAACACAAGCCTTTATAGCTCATAAAACAGTCAATGAGATTCGAGCTCGGTATGAGGTCAGGTGTTAATGTTTCATTGAAATGAAGAATTAACGCGCCTTTCAGGCTTGATTTGAAGTCAGAAGCTTTTGGTTCAACAAACTTTGAAAAGAGTTGATTCCTTCTCTTAGGGTCTGGTAGATGAATCGATCAAAATGTGTTGCTATTAGGGCATGTTCCTCCAATCCATCACATAAAATTCTCTTTCCATTTCTATCAATTTCAATATCAGCCATATTGAGAAGATTTATCTCATCACTAATGATACCTTCACTCGAGACGTCTTACGGAATAAGGTATTCAGTTTCGTGAAAACGCCATCTGGGTCCTGTGGGCTACTACCCTTAAGTTTTTTCATCCATTGATTGCTGACTTCACTCCTGAAGTTTGAAATAATTCTTCAGGTGAACGCACTGTCAATGCATTGCCGTCAAATGATGTTAAAATTGTTCTTGGTGACTTCCAAGCAACAGCACATAAAGGAACAACCGGAGGGCACAGCCTCTATGTAGAGATTAACGCACCAAGATATCTACAAGAGAACATGGGCATCTGCAGTGGGTTGCATATTGAACAAAATCGGCCATGTTCTCATACAAAAACGAGTGGCCACCAGCATTCTCGACACTTACTCATTCTATGGTATTACTTGCGATTCAGATCACTATCTTATAAGAGTCAAGATCCGATGCCATAACTCCAACAGCAGTAAATAAGGAAGATCAGTTCACCCAAAGTGCCAGTTATAATCTAAATGGTAGTTCACTAGCGTCCACATACATATCAGTGCTGGTATATCGCATCAACATATCTCCGCAGGTGGGAGATGGTAATGATGATATCTAAACCATATGAAAGGCAGTAAGGGATGAAGTAACAGAAGCGGTCGAGGTCTTGGGGCATCGACCAAACAAAAGTAGGGACGAATGGTATGACAAAGAATGCAAGGAAGCGGTTAAAACAAGTCAAGTAAGTAGTAGAGCACTCCTATTAGAAGGGTTTTGTAACCATGCTAGGGTTCAAAACAAGTTTTTTTATGACATGAATCGATGATTCGTTCAAATTTATCCAGAACAAAGCAAGGCCCGATGGCTTTTCAAGAAAAAAGAGAATTGGCCGGCGGATATCAAATAAGCAAAATTATTGATTATCCAAAATATGCTGGGTTTTCAAATGTTCGGCAAATTGAACATATTCAAAATAAACACTATTTCTCATATTTTCATAAAAATCCAAAGAACATTAGAGTACTTAGGTCGATTTGAAGTACGCATCTACCATCAACACGAGTTATTTTTGTTGTAATTCCATACAACTGATATGGCTATAATTCACTTGATTATGATCTGCTTTCCATAAAATTGTGTAATCTACATATGTAAGTGTAAAATTCTAAAAATATAAGTGTAGCATTTTGATTTTATAGGAGGAAAAGTCAAATTGTTAAACCCTAATACATAATTGAAGGTTGATTGAATTTTGATTTCGGAGATATTTGTTGCCTACTCATGAAGACGTACCTTCATTATTATTTTCCGATTTTTCGGTTCAAAGATGTCCAGTCGCCAGGGGGGAGGATACACACATTTTTGTACACTTGGCCTCGCATTGGACCCACTGATGTATAAAATGACTATTTTATTTCAAATTCTGACAGCTCTAATCAAGACCTATCATTTGATACCCCACTCGACAACATTTGATAAAAAACATTATTAAATGTCACTTCAACACTTCAAAAGTTTTGAAATATTTAATAAGCCCTAAACTTTTGAGAGACCACCACTTCTGACCTTCCCACAAAAATTGAGATTTACAGCTTGTACACTTTCTGAGAAAACTTACTGTGATACAAGTACAGAGGGAAATACAGGACGCGAAACTAGGTCTTTGTAAAACAAATTTTAGCATGCCCTAAAAAGGAACCAGGCGCACAAAGAATACATCCACCGATCAACTCTGGCAGAAGAAGAACATAATTAAACCCTCCGATCACAAGTCAAACAAGTGTGCTGAAGAAAGAAACGGCTGACTATCAACACCAAGATCCAACAGATAAATAAAAATATAACTACATGAAGTCAGATCAACGTATGCTTTCATAAAACAACTATGAAAAGGCATAAATCCACAAAAAAGCCTTTACGAAAGTGCCCAACGACCAATCACAGGTACTCCAGTCGAAATCAAAACCAGATAGCCGCAATATTTCCAGAAATATTCATAGCACTGCCAACAATTGCTGAAGCTGTGAACCTTCCAGAAGAAGAACAAAATTTCCTAGTCGCAGCACTAACCAAAAATGAACAGGCAGCAGTACGAAACCTCAGAAAAATAAGGCACCTTAGGTTTATGGAATATCAGCAGAACTACTCCAGAGGGGTTCCCGTCTAAGTAATTTTCTCCACCGACTAATATGCAGAATGTGGTTTGAAGTGCAGTCACCAGAGGACTGGCGAATTAGTATAATATGTCCTGTGCACAAAAAATAAGGCAAGCTAAGGTTTGAAAATTATAGAGGCATCGCTCTACTGTGTTTGTTATATAAAGTATTCTCTAAAATCATAGGAAGTAAACTAAAGCTGTATTGTGAAAATATTACGAGCAAAGCAGTATAAAAAGGAGGCTTTTGAAGTAGAGGGTCTACAGTTGACCAAATATTCTCAGTTAAGCAGATGGTCGAAAATTGCTGAGAATGTAACATCAATGTGCATAAACTCTTTCTAGACTTCATGCAAACATATTAATGCATCCAAATGGAAAATATGTTAAAGGTATTTTGATATCATGGTCATTATTGGCTAAGTTGAAGACTCTTATGCCCACTAAACCTGTCAAACCTGGTTTGCAATGCCTTGAGGCACCATCACATTGTAAAAATTCTTTTTCATTGGGTCCAATCAAGGAGCTCTAGGTATTTCAATGAGAATGAGGGCACAATAAATTAGAAAAGATTCAACTGCAAAACACGAAATTCATCATAATCATCATCATATATGGCGCGACAGCCCAAGCAGGGTTTGGCCTCCAGGATTCAACTCCTCCAATCATTATGGTTCCGCGACCTTGTCCATCAGTTGTTTGCTCCCTACAATGATCTGCTGTCAGCAAGAGGAAACAGGTTAATCGTCAAATAGTTCATACTGCTCATCGTTTTAATTAATCCTCCACTCTGTTCCTTGTTTCATTGAACCATCGGATTTTTGGAGCAATTTGCGTTCAAAAAAGTCCACTGCCTTTTCGTATTTGCTCGTCAAGTTCCATGTTTCGCTTCCATATGTATAACAGCACAGATAAGACTCGTGTTTTATAAATGCGGAGTTTATTTTGCAACTCTGGACCTTAGAATAGGAAGTACGGAGTAATTGGCTTTATTTGCGGCGCTTATTCGGCGTCCAATCTCGTCCTTTTCTATTCAGGTTGACTCCAAGATACACAAAATTATCCATGAATTCATGAATTTAGTTTTAGTTTCATTAACTCGTAGGCCAATTTGGGTTGCTTCAGATTCTAGACTCAGAAATGCTCCTTTGGTATCTAAGATTGAACGTTTCATAATATTCACGTCATCAGCATATGCTACCAATTGTGTGGTCTTGAGCATTAGTGTACCTGAGGTTTCTGATGACGTGTTGCTACGCAATATTAAAGAGCATTGTGGCATGTGCATCCCCTTGTTTTAAGCCTGATTCTGTTATAAACCTGTCTGTTTGCTTTGTTCCATTTTGTAATTGGATTATGTTTAATCTGTTAAATGAAATTCAAATAAATAAATAAATAAATTCACATTTGGTTATTGTAAACCGTCCATTTTGAAAGCCTCCCTTTTTTGTTTGTGGCAGGGAGGCGAATGCTATTTATGCACAGAGTGTGGAACTCCCATGCGCGACTGGACTTCCCACTAAACACCTCCCCTGTCAACCTGAGAACCCAGCCTGGAACCGTTTGACACATTACTTCGGGCCAGGTCTCGTTTTGTTACGCCGTGGAGCGCCTTCAAGCTGGGGAGTCCCTTTCCTAGCGGGAGGGGAGAGGGGAATAGGAAGCGCCAGAAGAGCGATCCCCCAGCCCCAGCGCTTCCGGCTGCTGTGAGTCCCTTTTATATTTTAGGACTGCCCGAGCATAATGTGCCACCTGGTTCCATTTGTCAACCGATTCGAGCATCACCGCAACTATATTATCCGGGGTGAGCTCCCCCGTCTCCCTGTAAAGTTCCTTTCGCAGCCTGACCCATTTTGTACACGCAAAAAATGTGTGACAGGCATTGTCCTCCTCTCCTGGGCAAAACCGACAATCGGGGGACCGTGACTTACCGATCTTGTGCAGGTAAGACTGAAAACACCCGTGCCCGCTCAAAAGCTGGGTCAGATAGAAGTCAGTCTCACCATGCCTTCGATTTAGCCACGGTTTCACATCCGGGATGAGGCGCGCAGTCCACCTTCCCTTCGTGCAATTCACCCAAGACTGCTGCCAATCGTTGAGTGAGCGCTGTCTTTCTTCGCGGACAACGATCTCCCCCGCATCCTCGTTTCGGTGCAGGTAAATAGCGCGGCGCTCTCTAGCAAGGAAGGCGATAGGTATCATGCCTGCAATCACTCTCACGGCCGAGTCGGAGACTATTGGATACGAAGATGCAGTTCTCAGTACTCCTCTTCTCTGCACCCGTGCCAAACGTTTCCGGTATACCTCCTTGCTGAGAGCGTCGGTCCCTTTCCTCTGCTCCGTACAGTAGCACTGACCCTACAGCACTCATCAAGAGGCGTCTTCTTGATGGACTGGGCTCCCCTACGTTGGCCATAAGTCGACTCAGAGCCGATATTCCCGAAGCAGCCTTCTCAGCCGTTGCCCTGATTTGCTCAGAGAAACTCATCTTCGAGTCGATCAGTAGCCCCAGGTACTTCACCGCTGGCTTCGATTGGATTTGTATATCTCCAATACTGATCATCCTTACTCTAGGGATTCTTTTTTTTGTCAAGATGACCACTTCGGTTTTCTCCAGTGTTAAACTCAGCCCGTGAGCAGTCATCCAGTCCCTCACTCGGCGCATTAGCATACCTAGCCTAAGTTGCGCTTGTTCAACGGTGCGTCCAGCGACCAGAGCCGCAACATCATCCCCATAGCCAACCAAGCGCGGCTCATCTGGCATCTCAAGTCTCAGTAGCCCGTCGTAAGACACGTTCCACAAGTCCGGACCAAGGATAGATCCCTGGGCAACACCCGATGTAATTTCCATCCTTCGTTGGCCCTGTGTCGTGTCGTAGAGCAGGCTTCGGTCCTTAAGGTAGTTCCTCAAAAGCTGCATTAGATATTTTGGAACTTGAAAAGAGTTTTCCAGCGTATCCAGACTATCCACCCATCTAGCGGAGTTGAAGGCATTCCTGACGTCGAGTGTCACCAACAGGACGATCCGTCACTTGGTGCGACTATATGCCTCTGCCTTTTGGACCGCGCTCACCACCTCTGCAATCGCATCAATGGTAGAACGTCCTGCTCTAAAGCCGTAGTGCCGAGGAGATAGGTCCCCAGCAGCACGAATCGCGTCAGTGAGTCTTCCCTTGATGAGTTTCTCCAACACTTTCCCAGCCGTGTCTAGCATGCATAACGGGCGGTATGCAGACGGCGATCCGGGATTTCCCTTCCCCTTGCTGATCAGCACGAGCCTCGCCACCTTCCATCGTACCGGGAAAACCCCGTCCCGTAGGCAAGCGTTGAATGTGCTGAGCAGCAAGTCAGGACAATGGTGATAGACGAGCCGCAACATCTCAGCTGGAACACCATCTGGCCCTGGAGCCTTCCTCGTTTTCAATGAGAGAACTGCCTCCTCCAGCTCCAGCTGTGTGAAGAGTTGGCATTCTACTGCTGTTTCACCATGGACAGCGTCAACACGGACGGGATGGGCGGGGAAGAGTCCCCGCACTATCGCGTCCATCTTTTCCGCGTCATGTATACAAGGCTTCCGTAGGGCACCAAGTTTCCCCATGACCAGCTTGTAGCCAAGGCCCCACGGATCCTTATTCACATTGTCCACTAGGTCTTGTCAGCAGCGAGCCTTGCTACTGTTGATCAGCTTGCGAAGGCATTTCCTGGCCGACTTGTATGCTGCCATCTGCTCGCATGCCTCATCAGGGTTCCGCACCCGTTGAGCCTCACGTCGAAGCTTGTGACACTCCCTTCGCTTTTCAGCGATTTCAGCTGACCACCAGTACACTAGGGGCTTGCCGTGCCGGGGTCTTTGATGGGGCATAGAAGCGCAGCAAGCAGTCGTAATGATGCTCATAGTAGAGTTCACCACGTCTTCAGCTGCCCGTTCTTCCGTCCCCTCCGAAGCTCCCTGCAGCGGCTCACCTGTTGTGAGAACCTTGACGAACCTCTTGACGTCCATCCTTCCGATGCTCCATCCAGTTGTGGAAGGCCGAGAGCACGGACGTCGGGAGACAGCATCACTTATCTCAAGCAGAATGCACTGATGATCACTGGCTGAGTAGTCCTCTAATACTTTCCAGTTGTGTATCCTTCGTACTAAGGACTCCGAGGCGAATGTCACGTCCGGTATGGTTCCCTCACAGCCAATACGGCGGAAAGTCGACATATTTCCGGAGCTTAGTACGACGAAGGCCGTCCTGGCCGCCATTTCCAGGATTCGTTTTCCCCGCGGATCCGTCTGAGGCATGCCCCATTCGATTGCTTTAGCGTTGAAGTCGCCCCCAACGAGCACTTTGCCCTCTGCGTTCGAGACAGCGCCCTCCGAAGCATTAAGCTTGGCTTGGAAAGATGATATCGACTCGTTAGGCGTAAGGTACACACTAAAGAAGGTGGTCCCTGAGCACCGAACCCACACGAAACCATCCCCCGGTCCACAACTCTCCGCTTGAAAGTCACTGTTCCAAACCCAGATGGCGGCAGTACCAGTTTCATCAGAATACCATAATGCAGGACTTTTACTATGGTGTTGCTCACTCAGCAGCAAGAAGTCGGCTTTCATGTCACTCGCAAACTGCTCAAGCAGATTTTGGGCGGTTGAACTGCGGTGTAGGTTTAGCTGCAGGATGCGGGTCATCGAAGTTCTGATTTGGCCTTGGCTAGGGCTTCCTGGAACACCCGGCATTTTCCTGATCCCAAGACGTGTCCAAAATCAGGTTTTGGATCAGCATCCTTGCAAAGAATACAGTGTGCCTCCTTCGTACACTCTTTTCTTTTATGTCCCATTTCACCGCATTTGTAACATAGGGAACTCCTATCGGGTCCTTTGCATAATTGTGTGGTGTGACCATAACCAAGGCATTTGAAACATTGAAGAGGCGTTGCTCTTCGCTGTATCCTGCAGACAACCCACCCTATTCGTACTTTGCCCTTGTTCAGGAATTGTTCGGCGTCCTTTTCGGTTAAGTCAACTATGGCCATGCGTTGTCCCCTGTTGTTTTCTGGTGTCAGTCTCGCTTTGATCCTTCCCACGCTAGGGAACTCCCTTTTGATGGCCTCTTCTACCTCGGCCAGATCCGTCACGCAGTCAATGTCCCGTATTTCGATCATTGCCATAGGCTCGAGCGGGGCTATAGTTGCGATTTTGCCGAGGACTTTCTTTACTGCGTCACAGGATGCTTCTTTATTGCCGGCCTCTGCTCCGAATTCGACCAGTATGTTGCCCGACCGCGGGTCGTACTACTTTAATGGTAGTATTGGTGTCTTCGGGCCTTACGTTTCCCCTGATGTCCCACAGCACCTCCGCGTAGGATCGGCCATCTTGGCACTTTACAAGCAGTGCCTGCTGCCGGGGTCTTCGTCGGGGCTTCTGCCTCTCCTGTTTTGCATCAGGTCCTTTTTCTAATTCGGCGTCCGTGCGAATTTTATTTTCTGGCTTTTTTTGAAGGAGTTTCTTTGCGGCTTTCTTCGTTCCTTTTGTAAGCACTGTCTGGAACCCCTGATCTGCCGCAATTGTACCTTGCAACCATCCATGAGAGAGGTTTTCGCGTTCCGTTTCCGAGTGCAGTACTTCCGCCACATTTTCAACGTTGGCGGTACAATCACGCGGTGTCTGGTCACTCTTTGCTTTTAGTGCCGTAATCTCCTCGTTTGCTTCTGGATTTTTCGTTGCAATGTCGGGATTTGTGACCCTTGCATCGGTCGCTTTAGTAACGATCGCAGCGGTGACAATCGAATTTTCGGTGCTCTTTATGTTATCTTCCACTGCTCGAACACCTGAAGCATCCTGCCGAGTCTCCCGCTTCTCCTTAATGGGACGCTCGGGTGTTCGCATAATTTTTTTGCTGTGCCCAAACGCCGCAGGAATCTCAGTCTGCACCAGACTGTCTGCCGTTCTCCGTTTTTCGTCTACCGTCACTGTCGTCGTGTTAGTCTTCGTTTTTTTCGTGGTTAGTACAGCTCTCGATGTACTGTTGACATCGTGGCTGCAACCGCTGGTTGTGTCGTCGTTGCAATTATTTTTTATTTCCTTTTTTGGATTTTTTTGGTCTTTTGATTGCTCCAGTTTTGTTGGGTCCCCCCTCGGAGCCGCTATCTCCGTTCGTGTGTGAAGTCACCTTTTGGTCCCATGGTTATCTTTGCAGAGCAGGGAGGCCATGCGAGGGTTGGCACAAGCCCTTATGGTGCTCAGAGCCAGACCAGCGCTAATCGGGAGTTCGTCTCAACCGAACGTACACCACCAACCCAATGGTGCGAACTTCGAACGTACTCCGAGGCCTGCCAAGGTTTTACCAGGACGGAGACGGTATGATAGTTGAATTGGAGCCGTTCACACAGGAGTTTCACCTCCCTTGGTACTTTCCTATAATACTTTCATAGTACGGCTTTAACGTTCTATGATTTTGGGGAGCCTTTATAAGGCATGCACAATGGAGCAATGCCTCTATAATTTTCACACCTTAATTTGCCCCCTTTTTGTGTACAGGACATATTATACTTTTCCGTCAATCCTCAGGTAACAGCTCCTTTGACCATATTCTGTATATTAGTCAATGCAGAAGTTTACTTAGAAGGAGACCCCCGCTCTGGCGCAGTTCTACTGGTACTCTATCTATATGTGTACATGACATATTCCACTTTTCTACCAGACCTCTGGTCATTACTTCTTCGACCATATTCTGTGTATTATTCGATGCAGAAGGTTACTTAGATGGGGACCCCCGCTCTGGAGCAGTTCTGCTGGCATTCCATCTATTCATGTAGCCTTAGTTTACCTGAGGTCCTGTACTTCGTCTCTGGTTGTTGGTGGGACTAGGACCTCTTGCTCTGCTTCTAGAATGTTTACAGTTTCAGCCGTTGTTGGGACGTTGTGAATAGTAACTGAAAAACTTTTGCAAAGACTTGTTTGTGAATTGAAGCCATCCCTTAGTTGTTCAATAGAGGGATACGCCGATCTGACTTCATGTAAGGTCAGGTTTTCTTTTATCTGCTGGATTTTGGTGTTGATGGTCAGTTGTTTCTTTCGTCGGCAAAAATGCTAACGTGTAGTTAAAGTGCTTAATACTTGCTGAATGATGCCATTGAACCGAAGTATCTTTGTATACTGAATACAAAGTATTTATCAAAGGAAATCTGACTGTAATTAAAATAATGCAAATTTAACTGGTATAGAAATAGCCAATAAATTGTCTTGATATTTTCAAATGGTCTTTCCACCTAAATTATGGTTCTTAGAATCAGTTTGTCTGTTTTTTTAAACAGACACATTTGATAAATTGGTTGGTCTTTATGTCATTAATAATAGAATATAACTTCAGTTTCTCCATTCACTGATTTCATTGGCTCAACTATATTATATCATTTTATGGCGAGGATCGCCGTATCCAACGCCACAGTCTGAGGTTGAGACAACATCGTTTGTTGATACAGCTTTTTTTTCAGTGTATGTATACGAGTATATTGAGTTGGGGATTGCGGATGTTTTCCTCCCTAATTGATTAAGTTCTATTGGCCTAGTTTTTAGTAATTGCGTTTATCATTAATATGAAGTGAAGTGAGTATTTAAAGTTTGACTTTGTTTTGCTCAACAAAACTACAATATTATAACCTTATAAATAATTACTATAATTTAATCACAATTAACCCTTATATAATTTAAATTTACATTTTTCTTCTTTTCTATTCGTTCGTTATGCTCTTGCTTATACGTCGAAACCTTTTTCCCAAATATGAAGCAAAACCAAAGTGATATAGGCACCATGGCTAAGCCTAGTGGCATTAAGAATAGAAGTAAGAATTCTGATGGATCTGTTCTGCTCTGAAGGTCTACTGCTGCTGGCTCTACATTCACATAAATTTCTTTAATTCGATGTCCACGGTAGTTTAAAGCCACGCAAGCGTATATACCACTATCATCTTCAGTGACGTCCTCCAGGATTAGCTTGCTCAGATATATCTCGTCCCCAACTATCCTTTCCCCAGCTGAGCTGATTAGTTTGTAGCTTTTGTTGGAGTACACAACGATGCCACTTTGATCACGGAGGTCATGTGGTAGAGTATCCAGTCTTCGGAACCACTTGGTGGCTAGATGAGCTTTGCTTTGCACTCGGCAATGTATTACTATTCGCGATCCTACTTCAACGGTTGTGTTGGATGGAAGATCATCTATGAATTCTGGTAAGTTGATTGCTGTAAAAATAATAAATTATTGAAAAGATGGAAATTAAGGAGACAATTTAGAAGCTTACACTTTACTTCTAGTTGATATAGCTTAACGTAATGTATTTTTATTTTTTTGAAGTCATTTGTTTCGGGTGGCCTAAGAGTGCACTTATACAATCCGGAATGTTCTTCGCTTACATTTCGAATATGAAAAGTAGGTCGACATTGACCTGTATCACAGCTTAATTGGTTCCATTCAGAATCTAGAGCATTTTCGCATGTGTGTGGTATTCCATTACTGCCGCAAGGCTGGAAAGGATTTATTTCAATGGTAGCAAATTTGATGCTTATTTTATAGTTTAATACCTTGAAAAACCAATCTGCGAGCATTTCTGGTGCTAAATCTCCTGCTGCATCCTTCAGGCTACATTTCAATCGCACGTCCTTGCCAGCTTCTTGTTGTAAAATCTTAGGAGCATGTGAGGTTAACTCAGATGAAAAGAACGCTGGAAAGAAATGTTTTCAACTTTCAGTATAATACCTTCAAGACTTTCGTAAATTGCAAGCAATGTTATGAAAGTCGGTAAAGATCAAACAGAATTTCTAAAGGAGTAAACAAATAGCCATATCAATATATTTTGTAAGTATTTTTGCACATTGCTACGGCCACAGATCATCTATTTTTTTAAGAGGAGGGTCCCTATTTCTTGGGGAAGTCTTGTGCTGGCTAGCATCAGTCTGGTAGGGTTTTTTGGGAATGACACCTCCACCCTTGCCGGCCCACCTTATTTAAAGACGACACACACAAAGAGGAGGGATAGGATGGGGAGGATCATCCGAGAAATGAAATATGGCCGTTTTTATTGTTAAATTAATATAAAAATAATAAAATTGGAATTTAACAGGTGAAACATAAAACTAATCAACTCTCTTAACGATTGAATAAAAAATAAGTTAGGTAGACAGAATTACACTCATGTCAGAACGGTTTTGTACTCAATCTAGAATTTGTAGATATGTATCATGATTTAATTCAAGAAAAACTTCCATGACATGCAAAACAAATATACAAGGTGCGTTCGAAAATAAACGAGATTTTTGTCATATGTAAATTTTTTTTTTTGTGGCGCCATCTGTAAATGAGATCATGCGTTGGAAAGTTACATCCCTCCTTGATTTCCAGTGAAAGTTTGATGATATTCGGTTCAGTTGTAATGTGACGCCTACGCCCGGGAATCGAAGTGATTCCGATCCCGAACCCTTGCACCCGGCCAGATGGGTATGACCTCGAAGTGCAAGCGGACTTCATCTTTCGTGCGGATATCGTTGCGCCGAAAATATTTTTTTTCTTTCCAAATATTTAGATCTGTGGATATAAATATTTGAAACATAATATTAATCAAAACCCCGACACATTTCGAGACATATCCATCTGGTAATGCCCCCTCACCGTTGCCATCAAAACACTATGCCACTGGCGACCAATAAAAAATGCACATTGCCGCCATGTGGCGTTCCATTCCGCGTCAGTTGCGACGACTCCCAGTCCACATCTGTTTTGTCGGAGGTTGTCAGATTGACAGTCCGACGCAACGAGGGAGAAAAAGCGCGGGAAAGAAGGCTGTGTTTTTCGTTGTCCTCCCACAATCTTAACATTCTAAAAAAAGGGACGAAAATAGGAACCAACTGTGGGTAAGGAGTAATTGAATTGTTTTTCATTTATTGAGTAATAATTTTCTTATTAGGAAAAAGAAAGGAGGACGGTTGGACATATTTGATGCCTCAATTTTTGAAAAACTTGGCTCGCAGTAGTACGATTATGATCGGCCCGGAGTTTGCGTTGACAAAAAAAACAAAGTATACAATTCATTCTGCGAATAGCTCTCCTCCAAGTCCTGCAATTTTCCCTTGGCTCTGCTAAGCATTCGCTTCCGAATCGATGAGGATGTTTTTCGGTCTTAGCATGGGAGTCGGACGATATAGACAATAGATTCAAAGCGAACGATCGACTTTCTGCAAGTGGGAGCCTGCTGGAACAAAAATGCGGATATCGCCTCATATGTGCGGTCAATTTGAAGTATTATCTACCAGGTCAGACAGTTTTCAACAAATATTACTCGCGCAATATCCTCTTTTATAAGGATGCCAACATTTACATCAGATTGAAATAATTCAGGTCTTACTGTCTCCATTACCAGATGATACATCTAGGTCTCATTAATTTATTTCGCATCGTATGGAAGCTAGTTTTTCACACAAAAGTTTCTCCATAATTTATCCCCGGTTCAAATAGCAAAACGTTACTTTAGGATTAGAAATGATACAAACAATCATCTGTGTTAAAATAATTGTAAGAAATCTTTCTTTGAAACCGAACTCCTACTGTTGCTAGAAAAAATGTGTTGAGCAATCTACTTGGCAAGAAGAGATTTCATCTCGCAGTTTAATCATTTCCTTCATGTCAAAATATTGATGATTTACCCAAATCAAAATTTTTATCAAATTTCGCAAAGTCAGTTTGCATGACTCATAATTGTTAAATTTTGAATAACAGATTGGAAGTCTCGCAATTTGGAACATGAATGACATACTTCTCAGTTTATAAAAAAAAAAAAAACTGATGTAAGACTTCCTTGAAATGCTCAATCGTTAGAGAGCTAACATGTTGAAATTTTTTTAATCAAGTATCTCCAAGTTAAAAGGTGGAAAAAGTTTATAATTGTCTTGGTCGGTAAATCGAGTTACACATTAACTTCGAGAGCCAGTCATAAATTGTGATGTAGTTTGTAGTGTTTGTTATTAACGAAGAATGAAGTGTTTGCCCAGAATGAAGCATGCGCTTTTGTTCCCCATCATGTGTGCAACTTTAGTTAATGCGCTAGTATGTTGAAAATGTATCAAATGAAGTTTAATTTTTGTAATACCCGAAACTAACCTGATAAGAAAGCTTGTACGAAAAATTTCATATTAACTTTTTTTAAAAAACTACGTAGATTTATAAAGAAAAAAGCCAATAACAAAAGCTACATCTCATATTGAGAACACCATATTCGTATCTTTAAATTATCTTCAAATTCTTTTCTGAATCTCACAATATCAACTGAATTCAACTTAACTGTGTTCTAAATGGGACGAAACTTAAAGCATCTTAATAAACCTCCTTTTTTTTGAGATCCTATCATTTCTGTCTTCTATTTTGAAATTCAATACTTTACGCGATCCAACTTATCTTTCTTAGTAATAGTCGTAATAAGTAAATTCAATTGAAAATAATCTAGCCTACTCTCGTTATATTTTGCTAGAACTTTATCGACTTCTTACTTTAGACATTTATTAAGTACATATGTATATTTATTTGTTCGGAATTATTTTGGTATATATTTTTAAATACGATATGGTCTAAATAGAGTTATGATATTCTCGGTATCCAGACACATGTTTGCTAAAATTTATGAATAAAAATTATGAAATGCTAATTAATTAAAGACTTTCCTTTTCAGTGGTCCGTTCTTGTTTCAGCGGGAAAGTGAGTGCAGGGTAGGTATGCCGTCGCGAGGGTAGGGTTTCGACAAATCCGCTGAGGTCGGTTTCGCGTCGCGCGCGGTACGCGGTACCTTTGTTGTTTTGACATTTTATTAGAGTAGGTTTCGTCGGGTTAATTTAGAGTAGAATACTTTTCGGTACCGCGTCGGAAATTCGGGAACGCGAAATAAAAATTAGCTTTTGTTCTTTGACTGTTTATAGGAAGAAATACGGAGTAACGTAAAGTAGGTTTCTTCTCCGTATGGTTTTGTGTTGTAACGCGTTTTGAAAACGGGCGTGTTCACGTGGCTGAAAATTATGTAAATGAGCGTAACCCATTCGGAGACCCGCGACCGAAATCCTCTCCGAACTAGCTGGCCGACAAGCAGCCACCGCGTGAATGGGTTACGGTGCACGGATTGGTTGACCTGTTGGTACCATCCGTTGGCACTACTCAGACTTAACGTCTAGAACCGATGAGAAGTCGGTTCCGCGTTCGAACCTAAAAATGTGAAAATCATTACACAGTGGGAGCGAAGTTATTGCGTCTAAAGTAACAGTATGTTTGTGTCATCGGTACAAAAATGAGTTCCGAACAAAGAGCTGATATCAAATTTTGTTTAAAATCGGTAAAACGTTTACCAAAACATTTGAATTGATGAAAAAAGTTTATGGCGATGATTGTCTATCTCGTGCCAGAGTTCATGAGTGGTTTACACGTTGCAGAGATGGTCGTGAGGACATAAATGACGATTTTGGGCGACCCGTATGTCGTCGCCCAAAATCAGTGATCACCGAAAACTTCATGGAAGTTGTGCGTGAATTTATTAAAAATGAGCCGAAATCATTGAAATTCATGGAATCGGAGTTGAATATCTCCAAAACATCGATTTATATCATTTTAACCGATCATTTGGGCTTACGAAAGGTCTGTGCACATTTTGTTCCGCACATGTCAAGGTGCGTTCCAAAATAAACGAGACTTTTGTCAGAACAGTAATAATTACATCCACTCTTGTGGCTGATTTTTTGACTAGAAATCGCATTTTACCCATCAATCACTCACCGTACTCGCCTGATATGGCTCTCTGTGACTTCTGCCTATTAGAAAAATTGCATTTGGCCATGAAAGGAAAACGCTTTGCGTCTGCAGGGGGCATCCAAAAAGCTTGTACCAATATCCTGAAGGAAATTCCGGTCAATGACCTGAAACACTCTTTCGAAAAGCTTTTGGATCACGCAAAATAGTGTATCGAGGCCGGAGGAGACTATTTTGAATAAATAAACTCGAATTTATCAAAACAAAGCTCCTGTCGTTTCTATTTTAGCTCAGTCTCGTTTATTTTGGAAAGCGCCTTGTATTCTTGATTTAAAAGAACTCCATTTTAACCAGCCAACATTTTGATCCAATATGGCTAAAATCTTAAATGCATTTTTGCTATTCATCTGATCTGAAAATCTTGAGAAGATCCAATCAAAAGTATAGTGTCTGGTTCGATGGAAGGCTCATGTAGTAGAAACATCGTATATGATTGTTGTCATTAGAGGAAATTCAAATGGCTATAACTTGTGTAAATTTTATTATAACTTATAGAATATAAGGAAGAACTACTTAAGTGGCTAATTTCATGCAATTTAATGATACTAATACAGTTTTACTGATGAAAATGTTAAATCGTACTACCATTAGCAAATTTCATCGGATTCCAACCTTGATTCGATACGTGGATGATGTATTGGCCATAGTATGAAAAAGCAAACTTGAAGAAACACTTAAAAAAATTAATTCAATACATAAAAACATAGTTTTCACGATGGAGACGTAGGACAGCAATATGCTTACATTTTTGGACTTATGTTTTTATACGAAGAACGGCAAATTCAGCTTTGGAATACACAGGAAGCCAACACAAACACAAAGGACAATTCCGGCTACATCCTTCCACTCGTTTGCTCAAAGCATGGCTCCACACCATGCAATGGTCAATCGAATGCTAAGCATACCGCTTTCAACGGACGAAAAAGGAAATAAGAACTATATATCATACGAATAGCTAACATCAATGGCCACAGTTTCAATACCATCAAAAGTATCATCGACAAAAAAGAAGGCAAATTTAAGCGCAACAATTGGACTACGCTGTTTAAACAAAATAAGCCGAATGAAAATCTAAGAAGGGCAGCTATCAGACACACTCCAGCTATGGGAGCGCTCAAACAGCTACTAAACGAAACGCAAATTGAGTTAATTCCGACGAGCAGAAAACTGCAACTAAACAAGTTGGGTAAACAGACCTACGCTCATGTCAGAAGCGTTTTGTACCCAACTTCTCAGAAATGCAGTCACCAGCAATGAATAACGTCAAGGAATATGTGAAAGACATGTGCACGTTCAAAGGAAAATCCATTGTTTTTCTACTTTCAACGGTCGCTATTTTGTTGCAAACCGACAAAAATCACTCAAATTATGAATTCTCAAAAAAATAATGTTATTGGCCTTATTGGAAAATTTCAAGAAGATCAAGTCAAAACTGCAGTGACTGATTCGACGGAAAGTCCATAAAATACCAAAATCATTTGTTATTGTTGTTGTAATTGGAGAAATTTCAAACGGCTATAACATCCGTGTATATGATTCGATTTTCATCAAACTTACAAGGTTTGAGAACCCATAGTAGGACTACGTATATTTTGAATTTCGTTCAGTTTTAGGGTACTAATGCGATTTTATTGGGGAAAATGTGAAATTCGAATATCATACTATTATTAACAAAGTTGAGTGAATTTCGACTTCTAAGGTATTTGTTGTTGTTGTACTCATAAACACCTACCACCATAATTTTTTTCAGATTTTTCGGATCACAGGTGTCCAATCGCGGGGGGGGACACACATTGTTCGTGTATTTCCCCTCCCTGTGCACCCCTCCGAACCAAACTTTGCCAAATTAATACCTGTTTTGAAAAGTTCTCATCAAGACCTTTCATTTGATACCCATATTGGCTGCCCTTGGTGAAATTGTTTTTTTCGGTGGTCACTCCCCTATATGGGGAGACCCCCCCTTAAATACCTTATAAATTTTTTATAGTTGAATATTGAAGAGAGCACCACTTTACACCTGCATACAAATTTCTATGTTTCTAGCTTAAGTAGTTTGCGAGAAAAAGTACTGTGACACACGGACGGACGGACAGACAGGTCGCGAAACTAGTAGGGTTTTGTAAAATTATTTTACAAAACCCTAAAAACCGTCTCAAGTCTGTCAAGGACCCGTTAAGTAAAGACAAACAAAGCGGTGTGTAAAAAATTTCCTGCCTAGAATGTAACAAATGTTACATAGGACAAATGCGACGCCCAGTACTAACACGCTGCAAAGAACACCTCAGTGAAGCAGATAATTCTATTAAAAAACATAGAAAAATACAGGACATCAAATCGTCAGGGGCAAGACATACAGTTGAAACGAAACACAAGATTTCAACGGAAGATTTACAGGTGGTAAAACAGGTAAAGCAATTTCAAAAATTGGACGTAATCGAAAGCATTGAAATCTTCAAAATACCCGAACTAAATAGGATGAACCAGGATCAAGGCAACGCCCATTCATCACTCTTCAAATGGTTACAACGTTAAGGTAAGATGAGATCATTAACGAGCGGATCAATTAGGGTATAATTTCTTTTTGTCAATTAGCCATTGCTAATTAGTTGTTAATAAGTTTAGGTAGATATTTGGTTTTTGTTAACTAAAGTAGGTATAAGTACTGTTGTTTGATTGTTTTAAGGACTAGTTAGCACTGAAGAAGGAAGCAACTGACTTCCGAAACATCGGTATTTGCAAAATAAACAAAGTTCTATGGCTTAAAGGAAAACTAGTGCTTTTAGTTAATTTAAATCAACCATAGGAAAGAAATGCAAAAAACTTAAATACTAATTATAACTGTTTACTGTATTAAACAAAATATAACTTCATCTCAAAACTTTATTGATTACAAAACAAGACAAGGGAAGGAAAAGAAAGAAAGCAATAAAATAGAATATTAAATATAATTTTTACCTTTTAACATAATAATGATGAACGTGTCTTTTTTGCTTCTCAATAATGAATAAATAAAGCGTAGATTAGATTTGTAATTTGATAAATAATCGGCGAACGTATGCAACTACCTGCTAGGTTTAAATGTGTGTGAAGTACACAATTTTGATCCCTGGAAATCGCACTACATGAAAATAAATTTCCCGAGCAATCAGCGAACAGCTTTCACTTATTTGATGCTGACGCGTTTCTACTTATTTTGTTTGAGACTCGTTACATGAAAGTTGCATTCAATTCATTTTCGTTTAGAGTAATGCTGCCTACTCATCATCTAACTAAGTGTATAAAGGTTAAAATTTTTGTTCAAACACGCGTAACGTACCACCAAAGTTTACAGGCATCACCCACATCGTCAGCGGGCGCCCGTCGAGGATGTTGGGTAAGTACCCTTTTGGTTCTTTTTTACTTGTCAATGTATGGTGTATTGTATTTTTGCATATTCGTTTATTATTTAATAACCAACCATTATGATGGAATACCATTTCCAGCAGGTTGTTATCGGAAAATAGAATAGATCTTACACCATCACTCATTTAAACCGTTTGTGTTTTTGATTAAATTTATGCCCTATTTCTCATTCATTTCTTTCCTTCTCGTAACTGAAAGAAAAACACATGTTTGTAATTTTCGGTGAATTAGCATTAAATATTAAAGTAAGTTTATTATCGGAAAAGCCAGAAGTAAAAATGATTTGTAATTAAATCTAAAACTCAGTCTTTCCTTTCGGTGAGAACCTGACCGGGTATGGGACCCGCAACTATGGCCGGCCCCTCCACTGAAACGAGCTAGCCACCAGGCGAGCTCTCCCCTGTTATTGCGTTATAGGGGCTCTTGCCGGGTAGAGTGGCCTTTCGCTCACGTGCCCTTTTATGGTATAGTGTTATGTGATTCCGTCGCATAATACTATAACATAAATTGGCCACGTTTATATTCCTCACTTAATGGGAAAATTCATGCAAATTATGTTTGTATGCGTTTTTCACTCAAATGGGAAATATATGGCCACGCCTACGTTTGTATCTTGATTCGGTTGGGAGGGTGCGAGGGGGCACCACCTCCATCTGGATGCCCCAATCTTATTTGTGGGCCATAAGAATCGTCGGTAACAACCAAATTCCTCCTAAGTCCGTCTGTCTTCCCCAGATCCAGTTTGTCCTTTGCGTCAGCAATTTCCGACCCTTAGTTGATTACCACCTTTTCGACTTCGGTCGACATTTATTTGACCCCAGAAATTCATGGATGTGAAATTTTTTTGTAGTGGTCCTTGTGCTGGGCGAAAGAACCCGCCCCACGACACCGCAACGCTAGCCTGCCAGCGCATTCACGCGTCCCCTGACAAGCCCAACCTCAGCGGAACCCAAAATCCTCTTCGGCTGAGGCAGCAGACCATCGCTACCTACTTACACTACAGGTACTCGAAAAATGTTGATGTAATCAGTATCATGTTCAGTATCTTGGTTCAGTGATTCAATTTCTATGACTATCCTGACCCTGACTGGTAAGGGTTTGTATCAGGCAATGCCTTATAGGAGCGCACGCTTACGGAATCGAAATTATTACAACTGATGACTTGTGCAATAATTGTGGGCAACCAGAGGAAAGGGAGACGTTAGACCATCTTCTTTATAGTTACCCAACTCTTGCTGGGGGGAGATGTAAGAGACTCGGACAACGAGCTTAAATGATCTGAATGAGGGCCTTGAATGTGATATGAGACAAGTCTTCGGTTCATTCGGGCTTGACCAGGATATAATATTAAAGTGGTATCTTTATGACCCTTTAGGTCTATATGAGGCTCAGGCCGCCATAATAATCAAACTCAACCTAACCTGGTGCAGAAGGTTTGTCCTTTTGTATCAAAGTCTTAACCTTCAGTATAAGTGCTCTCACGAATTTACGGATGATAACATAACTGTTTGTCACGGATGTTAACATAACTGTTTGTCACCTCTATGACATCTCCCATAAGGTCCATGCTTCTCACATCATATTTTACTTTTCAGCCAGTATGCATTCGTGGCACTCAACTTTCATTATAACTCCGAGTAGAGGATGGTACAAGATAATGCTGGCAAGTCATTTACTGGCCTTGGTAGAAAGGATGAAGCTTCTCACATGAAAATCGACGGCTCGACTCATTCACTAAGCCTTACTGGCTGCATTATCCGGATAAATCTAACATAAGTGTGTTCAAAGCCTTCCATCCAGCCATGAGGTCTCTTGTCTTGATTTTATCAGTTTGTAATTACCATGCACGGACAATTTTAAAGGATCTTCTTTGCTAAAGTCACTGTTTCATGAAAATAAAAAATTCATAGTTTGAAGCTATTGTAGGATTTGGACAAACCGAGATATTGGGAACAAAATATGTTCAAATAATTTTGGTGGTTATTCAATAAATGATAAAACAACAATTGAAGCAATTAATTATGTATCTCTTCGATTTTTAAGAAACCGAGATAAGATAGTTTTAAAACCTTTCATATATACATACCCCTTCCTGCGAACTCATTGTTCGTGGCAGAAAGCACATTTCTCGAACAAAATACAAATAAACAAACGATAAAACTTTTCACACCCGTTTGCATATTATCAATTGATATTCACACATAGATCATAATCCGGTTGATTGCAATGCATGCAAGTGCTTCCTAATTGTTTTTCAGTTCTGGTGTTTCGATGCACATTTAATATCTTTTTACGCGATTTTAATCGCTCCGCTGTTACTCAGTTTCATAACAACGGTCGCGGATATTCTCGAAAAGTATTCTTTAAATTAAGTGGTTGCCGTTAAGATCTACACTTGCTTACTAAACGGATAAGAACTCGCACAGGTAGCCATTTCCAATTCCACTGTTTATACTAATATGCTGGATGATTTGGTTCTGTTTGTTTTTGAAATTATTTTTAAAACACTGTTTTCGCGGCGTCAGTTATTATTCCACTTCATGCACTTCGGCCCGCGGATCGCATGTATGAACACATACTCCATACACTCGGGCGATTACTTGAGGCTCCAAATCTGATTCCAATTTCACCTATTTGAAGCGTTGGTAATCGGTCCCATTCCATTAATAGATTTCGCTTAACCGCGGCAATTCGCGCGATCCCAAATTATGATTTTAAATACTTCGACTTCGATTATTTTATTAGCGATTTAGTTACATAGCAAACATTTTATAACTTCCTAAAGTTCTGGTAGCCCAAGACCGATTAGGGGCCGTTATTGGGAGTAAGCTTCCTTAAATCTTCGACGCTTTAGCCCTACTATAATTTTTATATTTGACTGGTTGCTACTGCGGAGAGCAAACTACCGCGCGAATAAATTCATTATGCCGCAAATACTCGCCAGTTTTATTGTTAGAATTGATAAGCTCTGTTCGACAACCATTTGAAGATAAACCGAAATCGATAAAGAACGTATAGCCCTGATAAGCAATTTAGCACAATCCAACGGTAACCAATGATTTAGGGTTGTCAATATATATTTATACCGCAATACATTTTAATCCACTGATTGTACAAATAATCTTGTAATGTTTGTGCAGAATACACATTCAAACAGTGTACTCGAAACTTGGTTTGGTAAACATAACACACGTATGAATATTAAGTACCTATCAGTTTTTTTGCTACGATTTTTAATCTTTTGATTGCCAATGATTGAAATTTTTTGGGATCTTATTGATTCCTTGCTGATACTTTTTCCCATTGGATGCTAGACAAATCTCTACTGTTGAACGAACACCTTATTATTAAAGCGTAGTCCTGGAAGTCACAGGTAAACAAGGAAGGGTATCTAATTAAGGCTAGCGAGGACAGTGCAAAGCAACTAAAAAAATTTCCTGTAACCAAGAAACGCCTCATGAAGTCATGATTAATATAAGTTGAGTCGGCAGGAGAATGTTCCGACCAGAAGAGCTTTGTAACTACCCTAGCGTTTGTTTCGCTGATGACATAAATTGATGACTTGACTTATGCATCCATTACACATAAATATATGAAATCTTTCAAATACCCTCACTTACACAAAATAGCCACTTCTTCGTTCCAGTTTCAATAATTTTGTTGATGGCTCGGCCAATAGCACATATTCAAACCAAACCGAAGACAATTGCAGTGTCTGGGTCGATTTGAAATATACATTTACCATCTTGTTGCTGTTGTAGCACTACAGACCCTTTCCCGCTATCTTTTTGAAACGAAAGAACCACTTTGTCTAAAAATAACTTATCATAGATGTAGGAAAAAAAGCTAATGGAAAAATGAAATGGGCACCAGTAAATTAAAACACTTAGTTATGTCTAAGTTGTATACTTTATTTCTGTTTATTGTAACCATGCGCGCCGACGGCCAGATCGAGACTGATCTGATTCCCGTATTGCGGTCGACCGCGACATCTCTATATCTCTTTCTTCCCTACACTCAGCCTTTCTGATGGCTGCATCGTCCCCGATACCTACTTCGTCCTCGGACAACGAATCCTCGAATTAAGTCTCAACGGTCATGCCTCCGTCTTGACATTCTGGATATGGTTTCATTTGATCAGCTGACGTTGTAATCTCCTTGGGTCCTATGTGGTCACCGATTTTTTCGATTCCGTATCGTTCATTAGGGTTAACTGTCACAACCCGATAAGGGCCCAAAAACTTCCTTTGGACTTTTAGACCTCCTCCAAACTGAGGCCTTTTAATAGCTACGATATCGCCGACATCATACGGGCTTGCGGCTTTACGCCGTCGATTGAACGTTTTGCGATTTTCTTCTTGGACTTTCTTCATGTTGTCCACAGGTCTGCTTCTCAATTCCAATCGTTCCTTCTGAAAGATTTCTAAGATTTCAGCTTCAATTATTTCACGCAGCTTCAAGTCGTCTTTCGTACGTATACCTGTTCCAATCAGTATCTCGAATGGTGTAATTCCAATACTACAATTAAACGAAGAGTTAATGCTCTGTTGGACTTTGTCAACGAACTTAAACAACTCTGCTGGATTTTCTATAGACAGCTTCGTCAACACTGGGATAATCACTCGGTTTAGCCTCTCTACTTGACCATTACCGCATGGCACACCCATCGTGATGGGAATGTGTTCTATTCCCTCGTCCCTGCAATATTTGGCGGAAGCATCCGAAGTGAATGCGGTCCCTCAGTCTGAAACAATTCTACGTGGGTTTTCGAAAACAGTGGCTTGTTTTTGCAACAGCGATATAACTTCCTCCGTTGTCGTTAACTTTGTTAGATACAGCTAACACAAACTTGGTGAATACATCCGTAGCATCGAATATGTGTTTGAAACAGTCCAAGAGGATCAACATGATAGGTATCTAGTGGCCCATCACCTTTGTCCATCGGATGTAACAAGCCCTCCAGCTTTCCGTGTTTCTTCCCGGCTAATATACAGACTACGCATATATCGACGAATTTCCTTATGCGGACTTGCATGTGCGGGAACCGAAATTCCTGTCAAAGAACATATTCGGCTTTCCTCACGCCGAAATGACTACTTTCGTGCGTACTGCATTGCCTTGGGTACAACCACTACAAGATCTACTCGTTCTTTGCGGTAAAGAATTCCTTGTCGCAGTTTGAAGTCTTTTTGTTTCTTGTCGTTTATATCTTGAATGATTTTTTGTAGTTCGTTATTGTTCTGCTGGGCTCGGTGCACTCGTTCCATTAAAGCGTCTACTCTCTTCTTGATCAGATATACTGATGCCGGATATCGGCTTAAAGCATCCATGTGCTTCATGGCCCTGCCTTGCGTCTACTTTTTTGCCATGGTTAGGGCAAGAGGTTGACAGTCTGTAACAATCTTCACCGGGTTATCCAACAAATAAACGCGAAACTTATTCAATGCTTTCACAACGGCTAAAATCTCCAATTCATAGCTCGTATACTTCTCCTCTGCAGGCGTTGTCTTCCAACTCGTGTAGTAAACTGGATGTAACTTTCCATCTTCATAGTCTCTCTACAAAAGTATGGCAGCGAGTCATTGCTTAGACGCGTCCGTATGTAATTCTGTTTCGGATCCGACTCGAACAACTTGAGAACGGGACCATGTGCGAGTATGTCTTTTAGCTGTTGAAAGGCTTTAGCCTGGGCTTCTCCGAACTCAAACTTTATTCCGTCTTTTAACAGATTAGAGAGAGGACGAACTATGTCGAAAACCCTTTGATAAACTTACGAAAATAGCTGGTCAGCCCTAAAAAACTTTGTACGTCCTTCGCTGTTTTTGGTCATTTGAACTTTGTTCCAGCCATCGATTTTTTCTTTTCCTGGCATAGTAGTGCCGTTTTCGACAATGTATCCTAAGTATTCCACTCTCTTTTTCAGAAATATACACTTTCCCTAGTTAAACGTTACGTTGTGTTTACTTGCGACCTTGAACACTCTTTGAAGTCTCTCTAAACCATCTCGTTCATCTCTGGTCGGAATTATCAAATCATCTAAACAAGAAAATACGGTTCCATCCGCCAACAGGTCTCTAAATACTGCTCTGATGTGTCGTTGAAAAACTGCCGGTGAGTTGCAGATACCAAAAGGAACGCGCAAGAATTCGAACTGCCCATCCAGTGTAACGAACGCCGTATACTATACGCTGTTCTTTTCAACTGGCGCATGATAGAATCCATATTCTAAATCCAGAGTAGTGAATACGGTGGCGTCCTGCAATCTATCCAGCTGGTCCTTGATGAAAGGCAACGGAAAACGGTCCTTTATCATCTACTTCTTTAGTAGACGGTAGTCTACACACATTCTAATCTTTCCATTTTTTTTTCGTTGCTAGTGCTATTGGGCTAGCATATTCCGACGAACTAGGTCTCACCACGCCCTTTTCGATCAAATCATTGACTAGATCGCTCACGATATCGCGCTGCTCCGCTGACAAGGGTCTTGGATTTTGTTGTATTGGAATATCGTCCTTTAGGATAATTTTCATTTCCACACCGTTATTCTTTGTCGGTCGCGGTTTGTAGCTTTCAATCAAATCTCTTAATGTACGGCCTATGGTTCAGTCTTTAATGTGCGGCAACTGCATACTGGGCCCTTCAACGATGTTTATGCGCATAATCTCTTTCACTGCGTCTTGGAAGTTCTTCTTTGCTTCGAGCTTATCCGTATGAGATTCAGCGTTGAGCTCTACCAATATAGCATTGCCATTTTTCAGACGTACTTCAACGGAGTTTGTCAGCTCTGCTCCGAGCAAAATATTGCATCCCGCATAACCGTCTGGAACAACGTGCATCTGCAAAACAAAATTAAATCAATCCACACATATTGGTGCAGTGAAGCTACCAAGCGTTCTCAAACCAACTGAAACTACGAAGAGTACTGTCGACGCCTTCAAAGCAGGTGCATCCAGACTTTCGTAGTTGCTGCTCGTCATTAAGCGAAGATCACTGCCAGAGTCGAACATAGCTTTAATATCCTTTCCGCACACCTTCACTATTTTGTTTGCTTTCCTCTCCATTGCATTTAATGCATTACAGTGTTTTCTTTCTGCCTCCCGTTCAATTCCTTGTTATGTTCCTTGGCATTGTGCTTTAGTGTGTTCAAACTTGTTGCACCGAAAACACTTCAACCCCTTCAACTTATCCGGACACTCACGGCTCAATTGTGTTTTATGCCCGCAGTTGTAACATCGCTTCAACACTATACCGCTTGGAAGTTTTTCACCACCAGCATTTTCGTTCGATTTCGTCGAGCCTTTCCGATCTTGCAAGGATATTTCCTCAAACGCAGGTAGTAAAGCGGGTATTGACCCAAAAACCTGTAAGGAAGCCACGTCACGCAATTGTGAATCCGGAATACCGTCAATTGCATAGCTTACAAATTCCTCTTTGTCCAGGCCAAGGTGATCCGCGAGAATTGTTTTTTTATGTACGTAGTCACAAAACGTCTCATTTCTCTTCCAAATCCGATCTTCGAATCGTCGTTGCATTATAATTTTATTTGTTCGACGATTAAACATCTTCCTCAATTCCCGTAAAAGTTCGTCAGGGGAGAACGCAATATACTCCAACTTGGAGTGAAACCACTCCATTGCTTTCCCCTTTAGCCGTATTTCTATCAATATTTTCGTCATATTATCATCGGGTTTATACGCCCGTCGTTAAAAGTAAACCTGCTTCTCCCATGTTTCGTAGATATCCGTCTTTCCATCGAAAACATTGAGAAATTCTGCTAGCGTTGCAGCATTTATCTTGGATATAGTGTGCACCATCCAACTCGAGCTCACTGCCCGCGTATTTTCTATGTTGGCATGCACGTCTGCATTGTTCTCGATATGACTACCACTGTCGCCACTAACACTATCACCAACTGATTGGCTTCGACGTAACATCTCTATTTCGCGACGCGCTAAGGCGAGTTCCCGTTCGGCTAACTCTTTCTCGTGCTTATATGAAACGATTTCGCGCTCACGGATAGTCTCCGCCATTAACACACTTGCATTAATGCCATCCTCCTCGCCCGACGCACCATTCACTGAATTGTTTTTCGAAATTTCTCGAAATTCCATCATCCACTGTCCCGACGGATTTGCTGTGGCAATGCGTTTCACTAATTCGGCTTTATTTCCCAATAGACTAAGGTATTTTGCTTTTAATACTTCTTTTAACTGTGGAACCGTGCGTCTACATGCATCTTCTTCCACTTCGCTCATATTCCGTGATTTTTCAACACAGTTAGCGTCACTGTTTTTTTCTCGCCGTGTTGAACACCTGTTAATTTTCACATAAAACTTCTCAATTTCCTGGTTGAGCCCCCATGTAGGAAAAAAGCTAATGGAAAAATGAAATGGGCACCAGTAAATAAAAACACTTAGTTATGTCTTAGTTGTATACTTTATTTCGGTTTATTGTGACCACTCGCGCCGACGGCCAGATCGAGACTGTCCCGATTCCCGTCATCTTATAGTATCCCTTCTTCCCTACATAGACTTCGAAATGGTGTGTAATGCCTCTAATACAAAGTCTCAATTTGCCATCAGATTTTTTCGGTTTCTCATGAAATGTAAAATTCATGATATTTGACAGTTTATAAAAAACAAGTGATTTGATTTTTTCATGTGTGAAAAGTGTCTAGATTTTCATTGAAATTTAACATTTATTCCGTCGAGCCGGATTGTTGACTTCGTAGATTGTTTGAGCAAAGTTCTTAAATTTCATGAATATTCAATTTTTGTGCATATTGTTCGAGTACCATTACAGTGGTGTGAATCTTTGTAAATTGACTTTGAAAGGACGTCGGTACTTTATAAAGCAGTTATTACGGTCTGTGAATTTGTGAATTTACTTTGAAAGTGCATCGATACTTAGCCATACAGTTACTCCTGAAAGTGCGTCGGTAGTTTTTCGTACAGTTCCTCTGACTTATAACTTTACAAATACACTGCTGAAAGTACGTCGGTACATGTTAATAATTCCCATAAAGGCACGATAATGCATAATGAACAGGGAGGGACACATATACAATCAAATAATGTTGCTTGGGCATCTTCTTAAAGTGTAAGTAAATTTTTGCCAGGAAGCGAAGGCAAGGAGGACCGTGTTGACGGTTAAAAATTGGTTGGATAGGCTCAAGACCATCAGCTGTATGAAATTTTTGACGAACTGAAGGTCTCAACGATTGTAAGGTTGCGGAAGCTGCAATGGACTGGACACATGAATCGTATGGATGAACAACGGATACCCAAAAAGGCATTTGTTGGGAGAACTGAAGGCCAAAGACCAGTGGGGGAAACCGAGGAAACGCTGGTCTGACTCGTTCGACGAAGACAGTTCATTGCTGCTCGGAATTCGAAATTGGAGGACAGTTGGAGGCGCTATTTGCAGGTAGCGAACGCCCGAGAGGAGCTGTTGTGCTAAGAAGAAGAGAAGAAGGCTCAAGAGGAGCTATGACGCCTTCAAGTCAGGACACAGCACGATGAACAACCATACTTTGCTGAAAGCATTGATCGGGCGGAGGAGGTTTTCTTCGAGACTCAGCTGGAAATGCAGGGAGTAATAGAAAAATTGATTGCCAAGGCAGCACCAGAAAAAGATAAACGGGAATTTGCGGCAAGTGGACATCGAACTACGGAGTAAACCGTTATGAGATTGCCTCCAATATCTCCCCCCAAGTTTGCAGGTAGTTACGAAGATTGGCGGTCATTCCGGGGTCTTTTTTGAACGCTCATACATGAGCGGTCTGCATTGTCACTGTATAACTGGTGAAGTTGCAATATTAATCAAACAGTTCCCAGTCACAGACTCTAATTACGCAGCTGCATGATGAATCTTATGCGGCGTTATGATGATAAAAACGCGCTATCAAACGAGCTTCTCAAGCGTCTCTTTGTTATTACTCATGCAAAGGAGACGTTCTCGGCTTTGCGAATGCTACTAAACAAAACCACCAAGTGCATCCAGTTCATTGAGAATATGGGAGTGAAAGATTTGTGGCAGTGCGTAGTGGTATACATGACTGTGCAAAAATTACCTCATGAAACTCGGACGATGTGGGAACAAGAACATGCCGCTAAGCCAAATTTCCCTACAATCAAGGATGTTAAAGTATTCCTGCGGGCACGATGTTGAACTTTGGAAGTATCAGGGAAAGAACGGATCAAGGTTCAGTCGACAACAGCATTGAATTGTAGCGGTCAAGCCTATCATATAGAAGCATCACAGGCATGTACGATATGCAAAGGGTTTCATCCAATTTGCCAGTGTTCGCGATTTAACCAGATGAAACACCAAAGCAAATTGGACATTGTTAGAAAGGGAGGCCTGTGTATCAATTGTTTATGACATGGGCATTTTGCAACCAGTTGCTCAAGTAAACATTCATGCCAAAAGGGCAATAAATGCCATAATGCTGGGCTCCACCGTAAACTGAATGTAAATTCAGCAGAATTCTATTCGTCACAGTTTCCAGCTTCTACAGCGCAAGAAGGTAGTAAAGTGCACGCTCACCGTGCATCAGGCGAAGCTGACGTCATGCTGACGTCACAAGCATGATGCCAACAAGCAACGTATCATCGACAATACGCGCCCAACTGAAGGGATTGTCGTGAGTAGACCCGAACTTTGACGGGCCGGGGAGGGTTGAGTTATTGCTCGGAGCGGGGTATACGGGCAGATCATTCTTGATGACATCCGAAGTTTACCTAATAGACTGACAGCTCAAGATATGAGCAGGAGACGTTGGTACAGCACTATGCGCGTCTTTCAAGTCATTTAAAGTTGAAGTGAAGTGCAACGAAAACATTGATGACGCATTACGAGCATTCTGGGAGTTGAAGGAGGTGGAAATTCAAAGGATAAAGTCGGAAGAGAAGGAAGCTTGTGAGCTCTTGTTTAAGGGTTCAACGCAGCGAGATTTGAATGGGATATTCCAAGTTCAACTGCCTTTTAAAATGGAATCAAGTAGAAACTCGTTAGGTGATTAACAAGCCATTGCGATTGCAAGTTTGATCTAATTAGAGAAGCATTTTGAAAAGAACCCAGCTCTGGCAGAAGATCACCAAAAATGCCTGCCAGATTATTTGGAACAAGGCCACGTGCAGGCGATCGGACGTATTATATATATATATATATATATATATATATATATATATATATATGTATATATATATATATATATATGTATATATATATATATATATATATATATATATATATATATATATATGTATATATATATATATATATATATATATATATATATGTATATATATATATATATATATATATATATATATATATATATATATATACATATACCTCCATATATATCCATTTATGTATATATATATGTATATATATATATATATATGCATATGTATATATATATACATATATATATATATATATATATATATATATATATATATATATCTTCTTCTTCTTAGCACTACAGCCCCTTTCGGGCCTTCGCTTCCTGCAAACAGCGCCTCCAACTGCCTCGTTCCGTTGACCGCGTCATCCAATTCCGAAATCCGAGCAGCGATGAGCGATGAACTGTCTTCGTCGACCGAGTCAGACCAGCGTTTCCTCGGTTTCCCCACTAGCCGCCGCCCTTCAGTTCTCCCAACGAATACTTTCTTGGGTATCCGTTGTTCGTCCATACTCCCAGCCCATTGCAGGTTCCGCAGTCTTACAATCGTTGAGACCTCCGGTTCGTCAAAAATTTCATAAAGCTCATGGTTGTATCGAATTCGCCATTGATCCCCGTCTAGCTTCGCTCCGATTATTCGCCTCAGGACCCGTCGCTCAAATCCGCTAAATATATTTGCGGATGCTTGGGTTAGGGTCCATGTTTCACACCCATAGCATAACACAGGTCTTATCACAGATTTGTATACTTGAATATGCTTGGTCTTCAAGATCGTCAATAGTGAATAAAATATTTTATTTGCGAGCTGTATTCTTCGACGTATTTCGTCTCTTTCATTGCCCGTTTTCGTTATTTTGGCGCTCAAATACACAAATTCGCAAACATTTTCGATACTGTATTCGCCAAGTTTGATATTTTGTGTATTTGAGGTATTTTTCCTCGACTGCGTCATGAGCTTTGTTTTATTTTCGTTGATTTGTAGCTTTGCTTCGCTGTCGAGTTTCAGGAAGAGTTCTTTGGCAGTTGTTAGTGACCGTGACAGAATGTTGATGTCGTCCGCATTGGCCACTACCTGGCTCGACTTGTATAGTAATGTACCTCGCGTATCGACAGGTAGCTTCCGTATGACGTACTTCAGAGCCAAATTGAATAGTAATAGGGCCAGCCCATCTCCCTGCTTTAGTCCGATATTTGTGTCAAAGGCATAGGTGAGATGGCTATTGATGCGGACTTGGGAGGTTGTCGACGTCATTGTCATTTTGGTATGACGGACTGATTTGGCTGGGATGCCAAAACCAAGCATTATTTGGTACAGTACGTTTCGATCAATACTGTCGTTTGCTTGCTTGAAGTCAACGAAAATTCGGTGTACGTCTATGTTGAACTCCCAGCATTTTTCAAGTACCTGCTTGACTGTGAACAATTGGTTTGTTGTTGATCTACCTGCCCTAAAACCACCTTGATACTCCCCAATAATACTGTTGGCGTATGACCCGATTTTATTTTCTAAGATTTTAGAAAATATTTTATACGCCGTACAAAGTAGTGATATGCCTCTATAATTTTCGCACTGTAGCTTGTCACCTTTTTTGAGGATAAGGAATATAATTGATTGGCTCCACTCTTTCAGCATATGTTCTTTTTGCCAAATGTACTGGATGACTTTGTGAATAGCTTGACGAACACTACTGCCACCATATTTGATGAGCTCTACTGGAATCTCATCAATGCCCAGTGCTGTATTATTATTTTGGGCTTTGATGATGGAACAAACTTCATCCAGAGTTGGTGGGGCCAATGGAAGCTCTCCGCAGACATCTATAGGCTCCAATGTTCTGGAGCTGTGCGGAGGATTAAGGAGGTTCTTGAAATATGATGCCCATCTTTCCTTATTCTTGATTTCATCAGCGATTATATTGCCGCTGTCATCACGACAGAGCATGGTTTTGGGCTGATAACCACGTTTCAGGCTTTTCACTACTTTGTTTGCTTGTCTTATGTTATTGCTTGCTAAACTTACATCTATACTTCTCAATTGGTCGTCATATTTTTTTCTTTTCTTAATCCTAATTATATTATTCGCTACTCTTCAGAGATTTTCATAGTGTTCTCTCTTCGTTCTGGTTTTCCTACTTACGTATTCTTTGTACGCCTGATTCTTTTTATCTAACGCATTCTGGCACTCGTTATCGTACCAATCATTTCTCTTGCGCCGGGCTTGATATCCGATCGTCTGTTCTGCTACGGTTCTGATAGCCGCTTTCACTTCCATCCAGAGCTCGTGGCTCTTCTTTAACGATGCGTCTGATAAGATGGGAGCCAGCTGGTTGTCGAGGGTCTCTGTGAAATTTTTGGCCACAGACGCCGTTTGGAGTCTTTCGATGTCAAATTTTTGTAGCGGGCTGGTCTTCGCTGAATATGCCTTTGACATACGACATCGATAGTTTAATTTGATCAAGTAATGATCTGAGTTACAATTGGCTCCTCGGTATGTACGGACGTCAAGTATGCTCGAGGCCCAGCGTTGTTGGATCAGAACATGATCGATCTGGTTTTGTGTGCTGCCATCCCGTGATACCCAGGTCATTTTATGAATGCGTCGATGTGGGAAACAAGTCTTTGGTTTCCCAATACTAAAGCTCAGAATAATTAGATTGTTGTCGCTGGCATTTAATGTAGCAATTGTGTCAGGTTCATGTGAATGTAGCGTTATAAGAATATTCATTCATTCTCGCCGGCATTTAATATTGATCCAAACAAATCTCATCTTCATTGCTACTCATCCACAGCATTAGCGCACATTCGGTGTTTTGTTATCGGCTTTCTCATTTGGACATTTGATAGTGTGGCTAATGTCAGATAGTTGCATAGTGGTAATTTGTACTGTTGCAAACAAAATTCATTTCTAAAACTCGAAATCTTCTTCAACACGTTTGCATTGTATTGAATGGAAAATGTCTAGACGCGCGACACATAGAAATAATACAAAATTGGGAGCGATAATTATCCAACCTAAAAAACATGCCATCAGTTCGGACGGGAACATTTTGATGAACCTACAGGATTATCACAAACCGTTACATTAACAGTATCTCGTACAGCTAAAGAAGCTTAAGCTCTAGGCAAAGTCGAAACTGGTGGAATAGCTTCTATTTGGACAGAGGAAATTGCTTCGGCTAATGGATGGTTAATAATTTGAATTATAATACATTCTGAATAAATTGTGTGGGAAAATTACAAGTTGCCATACCCTAATACTTTAAAAATTGCATCGGCTCAGACTTTGCACCAATTGAATGGTTTATAAAGCACTCATACATTAACGAACAGGATTACACAACAAGTGATTCGCATTTGATATTGGAGGCGTTGAAAAGTGCTTCGACTGTGGGGAATTGTTATCATTTTCGAATACTTTTCACTTGCATCAAATAATTCGGTGAAGCCGCGAAGCAAGAACAAACAATGGGGCTCTCTGTTTGATCTGATTGATTTGGCCGACACTTATTGGAGGAATGCATCCGTGGCCGCTACAAAGTGGAAACGCAAAACAATCGTGTTCCCTTATGGTGTTGCTTTTGCGAATTAAGAAAAAAATATTTCGGAATTGAAATTCGCAATTCAAGTGGCCCAAATCAAATGAATTTCTTAGTGGTGCAAAAATATTTTTATTCATCTAAAACACGGTTGTGCCTTGCATTTCAATTTATTAATCCTTTTAAGATAAGAGTGATTTGCAACTTTCCTCACCATTTCAATTAATTGTGAATTGTAATGTTTGTAAAACGTAATGATTTTGTTCAAGCACTCGTAACGTACTTCAAACAGAATTCCAGCAAAGTTTTCAGGCATAATCCAGATCATTTACGGGCGCTAGTCGAGGATGTTGGGTGAGTACCCGTTTATTTTATGTATGTTTATAAGTATTTATATAGAGCCTTTTAATTCCTATCAGAGAAAAATTAAGTTTTTAATTACATTCGAGCAAAGCAACTTTACAATAGTCTAGAAGAATTTTGAAGCGCGCTATTTGTTTGCAATGAATTTAACATTTTTTTACAAAATGTTATATAAGATATATAGCCTCTATGATGAAACAAATGACAATGGCCAGCGAATTATTGACTTTGCATGTAGCAGAAATCTAGTCATACGTTCAACTTACCTCCCACATCAACGCATTCATAAAATGACCTTGTTGCAACTTACAAAACAAAATCAACCATGTTCTGATCTAACAACGTTGAGCCCCGAGCATGCTTGATGTCCGTACATACCGAGGAGCTAATTGTCACTCGGATCATTACTTGTTCAAACTAATATAACGATATCGTATGTCAAAGGTGTATTCAGTGATAATCAGCCCTCTACAAAAACTCGACATCGAAAGGCTCCAAAGGGTGTCTGTGGCAAAAAATTTTGACAACCAGCTAGGTCTAAGCCTATTAGGTACATCGATTTAACCAAGCAACGAGCTATGAGTGGAAGTGAAAGCGGCAATTAAAACCATGGCAGAAGAAACGAAAGGACATCAAGCCTGTTTGAAAAGAAATATTGGTTCGATGATGAGTACCAGAATGCGTTAGAAAAAAGAATCAGGCGATCAAATGATATTTAGGTAAGATGCCCAGTGTGAAGAGAGGACACTATGAAAATCTCAGAAGAGTAGCGAAAAAGATCGTTAGAATTAAGAAAAGACAACATAATGGTGACCAATTGAGATGCATCGATGTAAGTTTAGCGAGCAACAACACAAGACAATCATACAAAGTAGTGAAAACCCTGAAACAAGGTAACCAGTCCAAGACCACCCCTCCTATGATGACATTGACAACGTCATAGCTGATGAAAACAGAATTAAAGGAAGATGGGTATCATATTTTAAGAAACTCCTTAATTCTCCCCACAGCTTCAGAACATCGGAGCTTATAGATATCCCTAGAAAATTTCCGTTGGCCCCACCAACCCTGGATGAAGTTTGTTTCATCATCAAGGCCCAAACGAATAATAAAGCGCCGGGCATCGGTGAGATTCCAGTGGAGCTCATCAAATATGGTGGCAGCGGTATTCAGAAAGTCACACCCCAACCGTATTATTGAGGAGTATCAAGGTGGCTTTACAGCAGGTAGATCAACGATAGGTTAATCACAGTCAAGCAGGAGCTTGAAAAATGCTGGGAGTTCAACATAGACGTACACCAAATTTTCGTCGACTTTAAGCAAGCATACAACAGTATTGATCGAAACGTACTATACCAAATAATGCTTTGCTTTGGCATCCCAGCCAAATTAGTCCATCTTACCAAAATGACAATGACATCGACGACCCCCCAAGCATCAATTACAAACTCACTGACACCTTTAACACAAATATTGTACTAAAGCAGGGCGATGGGCTGGCCCCATCGCTATTCAATTTGACTCTGGAATATGTCATCTGAAAACTACCTGTCGATAAAAGAGGTGCGTTACCATACAAGTTGAGTCAAGTGATAGTCTATGCGAATCACGTCAATATTTTGTCATGGTCGTTAACAATAGCTAAAAAACTTTTTTTTTGTTTTTTACCAAAGGTAGCCAATATGGGTGTCAAATAAAAGGTTTTGATGATAACTTTTGCAAAGAGGGGTGCAGAGTGAGGGGCCATCTTTGGACAGAAGAATCTGGAAAAATAACGAAAGTTGGCCTTTAGAGTACAAGGCTGACAAATACCTTAGAAGTTAAAATTCGATCAACTTTGTTAATAATAGTACATTTTACAAATTCGTATCTCAATTTTGTCATGTAGAACGCTTTCTAAAGTTTCAGAAAAATCAAGACGTAAACAGCTAAATTATAGACGATTGAAATTTATCAATTACAATACTAATTACACGTAATACTGTGCAAATACACTTTCGCAAAGGACCCAAACACCACAGGTGTTAAAGGGTTTTGATGAAAATTTTAGAAATATTTTAAAACATTGATATGTTATCATGACTACTCAAACATTGAGGTCGACAGACTGAAAATAAAATAGCGGCAAATTAAAATACGTAATAACCATGTATAATTTTCTGAGCTCGATTTAGTCCTCTTTGCCATACATCAATGAACAGTTGAACCACATATCGCCCGCTCTATCTCGAAGTGAAACAAATTCATCGATGACTCAATGGAACGCCCACCTCTATCGCGATGAACAACCACATCAAATGCCCTTCAATCGTACAAATCTCATCCACCAACAAGCTTCCAACAACAAAAAAATCCGGAAAGGCAAATTTCTCGTATGTACCCATATTTTTAAAAGCAAACAATCATTTTATTGGCCAGCCATTTGAAAATCAAGCACTAATCAAGGACAAGTGAAAGTAGCTGGAGAGTCTTCCTACTAGAAGGGTTTTGTAAAATAATTAGTAAATCAAACAAGGTCTTCTGAATATCAAAACTTGGCTTGCACATATATTCCATGAATTTGAGCTCAGAAAAACCATATATGGTTTATTATGTATTTTAATTTGCCGCCATTTTATTGTTAGCCCGTAAATCTCAATGTCTGAGTAGTCATGAAAGCATATCAATGTTGTAAATTATTTCTAACATTTTCATCAATACCCTTACACATCTGTAGTGTTTGAGTCCTTTGCGAAAGTGTATTTGCACTGTCTTACTGTAATTGTTATTGTAATTGATAAATTTCAATCGTCCATAACTTAGCTGTTTACGTATTGATTTTTCCAAAATTTTCAGAAAGCTTTTTAGGTCAGAAAATTGAGACACAAATTTTTAGCAAATTTAAGGGTTATCCTTCGATTTGATGAATGAATATGTAAAATTCACAAAATGTACCAATATTAACAAAGTTGATCGAATTTTAACTTCATTAGAAGCTACTTTTTGATAGAAGGAGTGCGTTATTATACAAGTCGGGCCAAGTGGTAGCCTAAGAGGATGCCATCAATGCTTTGTCACGTTCGTTGATAAACACTACAGAACCTTTCCTGAAACTCAACAGCGTAGCAAAGCTAGTAGGGCTACAATGAAAATAAAATAAAACTTACCATGAATTCGGTGAAAATGTAAGTGAATTTGTATATTAAGATGCCAAAATAACGAGAACTGGTTATGAAAGAGAGGAAATACACCGAAGAATACAGCTTGTAAATAAGGATGTCTACGAATGAAGACTGCGGGTGTTGTGATGGGCAGTTGATGGACCGAGACAGTTGGAAGCGCTTTCTAGTGAAGCGTACGAGCATATTTGCCCTAGACTGTATCATTGTGTAGAGTATAAATGTGTTGGATCTAGGCTATGGTGAAGATCTGTCTCGTTTAACCGGTTGAGTAGTGAGTGCTGAGCCGAGTGTGTTTTGGTCATGTCTCTATGTAAATTGCATATCATTATTGTCACTATAAAGAGTATTATGTGCAGCAAATGTAGAATATTATGCGGCCCCTTGTCGCTACACGCTTGTGTAGAAAGCAAAGCCCCGAGTTCTGTAGTGCTAAGAAAAATAAATTGTGTGGTATTACGTTTCGTTTCATGATGCCATTTTCGACTACACATTCACGCTTGTAACACCAAGTTGTCGACGAGGATGAAAAAAAAAAACTGCAAAACATTGTGAAATGTGGATGGCATAAACATTAACCAGTCACCAACGCGCCCAGTTTTTTTTTAAGCTCCGTTACGGTTCCAAGTTGTATCTGTTCAAGTAGCCACTCCAATGTTCTGAGATAATTTATGCATTTTGGGCTAACTCAAAATCGGCGAGCAGTCGCAAATCGGAAACAATGAATTCAGAGCGGCTTGAAAGGTTCTTACCAGTTTTGACATCTACTATTGGAAGTCAGCAAATCACACCAGCAACACAAGTGACACTTTAGAAAGCGATGACGCCAAAAATGAAAGGGTTTCGTCGTACATGGAGCACTTTGAAAACTATTGTGATCTTAAAAATGCTAGTGATAATAAAAAACAGGCTCAACACTTGCATTCATCGATTGAAAAAGATCACTAGAACAATCTAGCTGCATTTCTAGGACCAGATAATTCTATCAGGGAAATCGAATATAAAACCTTGAAGAGTAATTTCGGAAAAACGCTGGCTCCATCAGTCTCAACCGTTGTTTCTCAGCACTACTTTCTCAGCATCACTCAGCCATCATATTAGTCAATCTCGGATTTCGTCGCATCTCTGAAAGGAAAATTGAAAGACTGTGATGTCTACATTATCTGTCCCAATGCTACTTGTAAAAAGAAGCTCTACACAGCTGATATACTCCTTCGTGGTCGGTTCATCAGAGGCCTGATGGACAGCTGGACATGCCAACAGATCCTACAAGACACAACCCTCAAGGATTTTGACGGATTTCTAACGAAAGCGACAGCCCTGGAGGTCAACTCAGTAAGTGACTAATGAAGCCAGTGGATCAAGTTGCAGATGCATTAAAATCGATCGTCAAGAAGGAAATCGTAGTAGCCACCAGCGTTCCTAGTCTCAAGACAATCGTCGTCAGTTTAGCTTTCATCCGCGTTATCATTCTCAGTTCCGCAGTTCTAGAAGCCGTGTGGATCATTGGTTATTAGGTCTCGATGGTCTTTATCTCAACTGTGATCACGCAAACCATAAGTCGCGTGCCTGCAGAACAGATCGCAAATTCATGAAGTGCGCCTCTTGTGGAAAAATTGGTCATGTCACCAAAGTCTGCATCATCACGCGGCTCCGCAAATTGAAGATCAACATGCTGTTAATTCATTATTCTCACGAAGAAGAAAACCGTCACCTCAAGAACGAAGATTTGTATGACACTTATAAATACATTTTTACGGTCACACTCAACAACAAGCCACAAGCATGTGAAGTAGACTCGTCTCAGTTGCCTACAAAGGGAATCCAATGGAAGCTGATCTATTCATAGTGCCAGCAGGGTATGACGCTTTGCTCAGCCTCAACGAGATAGGTAGCCACAAAAACTAAGCTCTCTGTCCACTCAACATCGACGTAGTCACTTCGCTCGAAGACATCTTCGAGAAATACCAATCCATTTTCGAAGAAAGGATTGGGTGTGTTCCGAACGTAGAAGTTAAGCTTTAACTCAGAGGAGGCGTCAAACCAGTTTTCATCCATGAACACGATGTTCCCTTTGTATTTTGAGAGTGAGTTGAGGGAGAGTTAGCCACCCCTGAAGTCTCGAGGCATCATCAGTCCGATTACATCAAGCGATTGGCGAGTGCCTATGCGTGGATTACAAGTGTTGGGCGAATTCCAGACACGTTGCTTCAAATCACCCTATCTGTAGAATAGACGAGGCTCTCCATTGTCTCAGAGGTTCCAAGTACTTTTGTAAATTGGACTTGCACAAGACATATTTGCATTTACGGGTCGATGAAGAAGGGAGCAAGATTCAAACGATTTCGACGCATAACGGTACGTTCAAAATGAACCGTCTCAGTTTCGGTATTAAGATTGCTCCAGCGGAATTCAACTGGATACTGAGTCAATTGTCGAACGGCCTTCCAAAGGTCGAGGCATACTTTGATAACATCATCTGTTATGGCTCAGATCTCGAGGAGGGCACCAGGAATCTCGGCACACACCTGGAACTTCTCAAAGCAAATGATCTCCACCTCACTCGTACTAAACGCTCATTCTTCAAGGAAAGCATCAACTATCTCGGTCATGTAGTGTCACACAATCAGATTTAAAAGTGTACCAGCTAAGGTTCAAGCAGTTTTTCGGAAGCCGCGACTGAAGAATGTGGATGAATTGAGGAGATTCCTTGGCAGTCGTGTGAACAAACTGCTCGAAAACCAATATATTGCTGATCCAAATTTCATTTGTAAATTTAAAATAATATTCATCATTTAAATTTGCAATTGGAATCTGGACACGGCAACCCCCTTTCCAACGGAGCTGATCCACGATTGCACTTTCGCAATGAAATCGAAAGTGGATGGATGACACGCCGACAGGTTGTGAGCAGTCCCGCAAGGCGACGACCAGCAACAACGTGAGTCGAAATGAAACATCCGTGGGCACGACGAGTCGTGCGTACGATACGTGCGCGGATTTTTTATTGGGAATCAAAAAACACTTATTACGGGATTCGCCATGAGTCGTCGCGGAAAATTCAGTGTTCTTGTTGGTGGCAAATAGTAATCGAGCTACAGTGAAATGCTGCATGGACGAATGTTTGCTCGAATGAACGTTCAGGATGTAGTTTTGTATGAAATCGAGTGATCGTGGTAGAGAGAAGTGACTGACCGCGAAGGAAGAATCTTTGCTAGAAACGAAAATGGAAATTTTCTTTTGTTAGAATTGAAGCACGAAACTGATTATTGCAGAGTGTTTTTCTTTCGTAACATGGATTTGTACAATAAATATTACTAGAAAGCATTGTGGAGTGTGAAAAAGTAAAAAACACCTTCGTGGTCACCTGAACCGTGTCGATTATTTCGATTCTCGATTATCGCAAGTTATATTAACTTATTCCTGCTACTTGTATGGGCCAGCAAATAAGAGTTGGATTATGCTATTTACCCAGGAAGAGTTGTGTTAGTCGTTCCTTGCATTTAGTCGGATCGACGCTCAAGCATTGCCCACTCTCGTTGTCGTCGGTACGGCATGCATTCAGAATGCGCATTTTCTCAGCAGTTTTCTTCAACGTGAAAAATGCAATGCTGTTCATGTGACAGCGATAACGCCAGCGGTGGCGGTTCGATCATAATTGATGGCAGACTCACGAGTTACGTGAGCCAGGCAGGCGATTTATTACAATAGGTCCTGAATGATCAACGTAAAGCAAACAAATTCACAAAAATAAGAATATGGTATTAGTGTAATTGCAGTCTGAAAGTACCGTTTCCCCATTTGAAATGTTTGATTACGACTACAAAACACTAAAGGCAATCAATGCGTAGACATCACGAAGCAACATCGGTTTTGTTACGATAGAGTAATCGGTCACTGTTTCAGTTTGCTGTGTTCTGAGTTAACATACATATTTTTTAGTTGGAATGGATTGGATTGATACTTTTCCTAAAGGGAATCGTTGAACTATATCATGCACAAAAGACTAACCCATCACTTGACGGCAGGAGTTTTTTCAGTCGGATGTGAACATGTCGTGAAATTCACTTTGAATCAAATGCAATGAGCAGATGCCAAGTGTGAAACTTGTATAAAGAGTGCAGTTGCCGAGTGCGAGACGCGAACAGTTTGCGAAAACGTGACTTCAAAAGTCAATTCGTCGAGTTGAACGAGGAGGAAGATAACTTTAACTTTAGTTGGTGTTTGAAATTGAAATACGTGGATGCACATCGAAAGTTGAACAATTTGAAGTAATTTTCACTGAATTGGATAGCACACATGTCCGCGGCTATGCGCGTGTTCCTGCTGAGATATTATCCGAATTTGGCGCTTATATCACGCACGCAACGATATAAATTATCGCTTTTACGTTGAAATATCGTAAAAATTGTTGACAACATATGCGAACAGGACCCAAGGCATTGATTTGAAACCAGTTTAAAATTGGAAATTAATCAATGGAGAAAAATTTAAATTCCATTTCGGTAGATTGAAGATAACTTTTGTTACCTTGGGACTTAAAAAATAGGGGAAAAGAAATTTTTGGGATCACTAAATTGCCCTGCAATACTATCATAAGCCGTTATTACCGATGTTTACAATTTGAAATATAAATTTTCTCTCAAATACTTTTTGGAATAATCAAAAAGATATTATCACAGTAAAGTCAGAATAATTCAGGCAAAGGAATTATAGAAAGTTAATTGGGTGCACGATGAAAGTGTCTTTAGATAATTATATATTTGGACTTAAAAGCAGATTGTAAAGGTCACGAGGAGATACCCTTCATAATCGTTCTTCAATGTCTTCCTAAAGATAACATCATTGGATGACTACTAATCACGTAATAATATCAAAAAGTGACAGTTTAGCATAATCGTGATGAATGTTTCCCTGTATTTCATTGTTATTAAAACAACATTTTGTTTGTATCTGCATGATCTTAGGATCTTATACTATGCGTCGGTTGCAATTTAATTCACCCGATTTTTCAGAATAAAGCCTTTGAATGTACGAGTATTTTTCCTGAACCTCAGTAATTCTGCACTTAAACTTCAGAATACGTCTTTCAACGCAAAAAAAAGATAAGCGATCTTACGAAATGAAAATTTGACTATTAGGAGTAGATCAATTCTGATGTTATTTGACAGAAACTAATCTTTAAAAATATAATGAATTGTTAAAATTGTATCTTCGGTCTTTCCTTTTCTCATAACCTGACCGGGTATATATCGGTGGCTGGCTCCTCCACTGAAATGGGCTAGCCATAGGGCGCGCTCTTCCCTTCTTTTGTTTTATAGGGGCTCTTGCCGGGTAGAGTAGCCTTCCACTCACGTGCCCTTTTATGGTATAGGTTATGTGACTCCATCGCATAATGCTATAGCATAAATTAGCCACGTTTGTATTCCTCATTTGATGGAAAAATTCAAGCAAATTATGTTTGTATGAGTTTTTCACTCAAATGGGAATTACATGACCACGTCTACGTTTGGATTTTGATCCGGTTGGGAGGGTGCGAGGGGGCACCGCTTCCACCTGGATGCTCCACTCTTATTTGGGGGCCATAAGTATCATCGGTAATGATGAAGTCTCCTCAAGTCCGTTCGTTTTTTGCAAGGCCCTATTTGTCCTCTGAGCCAGTATGTTCATAGTCCTTAGCGGTTACCTCCTTTCTCGACTCCGGTCGATAATAAAAGAACCTTTTTAAAAATTCGTGGATGCGAAAAATGTCTTTGTTGTGGGCCTTGTGCTAAGGGGGAAAGGAAGTTGCGACACCGCAACGCTAGCCTGCCAGCGCATTCACGCCTCCCCAGACAAGGTCGATCTAGGCGGATATCATCATCCTCTTCCGCTTAGGGAGCAGACCATCGCTGCAGTCCTTCACGGACATGTATCTACCTATTTCACTACAGGTTACTCAGGACGGGTGAACGATTCTTTTAGTTTGCAGCTGCTGAGGCCTCTCGTGAATTTCAAGACAGAAATATGCTCAGAAAGAGTGCTGATTCCGTCAAAGTCCAAAGTGCTATATTCAATACTATCCCTTATAAGTTTTAAAAGAATGTAAAGCAAATTCCAAACAATAACAATACAAAAAACTTAATGGCCCAGAGCCATTTGGGCCATTTATCATTAAACACATTTTAGCAAAAAACCAATAGTAAATTCAAATTAATTCAAACTATTACATATATTATGACTTGATTGGAAAAAGTAAAAAAACTAACGTACACTATTCAAAAATTATTTAAAGTTCAAACACAACAGTGAACTTTGATCGTACACCTAATATGTTATAATCTAATTCTAATAAAAATACAATCGAAAACTTTACCTTACACTAAAAAATTTGATCACAATATTCTTAACCTACGCGTTTAACCTTATCTCTAAACTTATAAAAGAAACATAACCTATACCTAACCTATACCTAATTTTTAACACAAATAATCAACACTAAATGTAGCAATAATGAGCTGAAACTCAAAAAACTAAATAACGAAAAACACCACAACTGAAAATAAACACGAATAATTTAGACATTGTCATTCAGCCACCAATGCCTAGATTGCGCCATTTCAGCTCGATCAGCTTCAACGAATCTAGCACATGAGTATCTCCATTGGAATTGTTGGTCTCGTGAGCTCAAATTCAGAGGATATTTTATCTTCTTATCGGTGGCCCGTCGATATATGTATGTGATATATGACTGGGACGCCGTCAGAATCAAAAACTTATCGATTCATGTCCAAATACACGAATGCTTCTGGAGGAACGAAGCCAGTATCGAGGCAAGTCGCAATATACCCGTCTGTAGGGTGGAACGGCTGTGGAGGCCAAGGGTCTTCACTCACAGTTACAGATCTTGCGATATGATTCTGAAGAAGTTTCAATATAAAGATATCGACTCTCGTCACTTTAGCAGTTTGATAAATTCTTCTATTCTATATATAATGCTTCCAATCCATCTCAGGCTTTCTGTACAAACCAGTACATGCACGAAGACGTTTCGTTTCGGAAACTCTTGATTTTTCTATAGTACTAGCACTCTGGCTGTACCAGATCTGACATTAATATGACAAAATTGGTCTAACCAGGGTCTTGTAACAGATAATTTTGACCTTTTGATCAATGCGTTTGGAATGAAAGAGTCTTCGTAGGGCCATAACTACTTTTTGTGCCTTACTGAGCATGATTTTGACATGTTCAAGTACAGATACTGGTTGAAATGAACCCAGGAACTACCCTTGCCAGCCATGATGTGGTAGTCCTTCCAATTACGTTTCAGGTCTTGACTGACCCCCTGCAGCGTTGTCTGAAACAAAATAGTTTCGCAATTCTGCGCATTGATTTTCATTCGCCAATTGTCAGTGTAAAGCTGTACATCATTGAACATTTTTTGGAGATTGCTCTGAACAATTGTAGCTTTTCGGTCTGCCGTATAGATGATCAGATCATCAGCAAACGCTACCAATGATTACGTTGGCGAGACGTTAAAATTAAAGCCGTCAATAGCTTGCGAATGAAGATTGAGAAGAGCAGAGGTGTAGTGAATAGTAATTTTCAAACCGTCCGTAAAGGACTGCAGCGATGTTCTGCTGCCTCGGCAGAAGAAGATGACAATATCTGCCGAGAATGCCCTCGTCTGGAGATGCGTGAATGCGCTGGCAGGCTAGCATTGCGATGTCGTGGGGCGGGTTCATTTCCCCAGCACGAGGACCCACTACAAAAAATTTTGCACTCACGAATTTGATGTTGTTCAAGAGGTGACCGAAGTCGCAAAAAGTGTAGATAACTACACCGAGGGAGAAAATACTTGTTCCGAAAACAAGTGGAACCTGAAAAGAAAGGCGGACTTGGGGTAACCTCGTCATTACCCGACGAAGCTCATGGCCCACAAATGAAAGAGGGGCAACCGGGTGGTGATGGAGCCCCTTCGCACCCACCCAACCGGAATAAATCCATATTTTGTTGCAGTGGCCAGGTATTCCTCTTCTGAGTGGAAAACTCATAAAAATTGCCTTGTATAAACTTTCCCATCAGAAGGGGAGTACCCCGGTGACCAATTTATGCCATAGAATTATACAACTCGATTGCATAACGCTATGCCATAAAGAAGCACTCTGCTTGGGCCACTCAGCCAGCGATGTCACCTGAAACGAAAAAAGGATTAATTAAGTACCCGGTGGCTGGCTCATGTTTTTCGTGGGCAGCCTGCCACTGTACCGGGTCCTATACCCGGGCAAAGGGTATCGGAAAGGAAAGACCGATTTTCAAAAGAATTAGCACCTCATTTTTTCTTTTACTTTATAATTACATTGACATTTCTATATTTAAAATTTTAATTAGTAAAATTTCAAATAATTTATCTATCCTTCCCATGCAAAATTTATATATAAAAGGATTATAATAATATTTTTATATTTAAAATTTTAATAAGTAAACTTTCAAAAAATTTATCTATCCCTCCAATGCAAGATTTATATATATAAGGATTATAATAATATTTTCATATTTAAAATTTTAATTAGTAAAATTTCAAATAATTTATATATCCCTCCCATGCAAAATTTATATATAAAAGGATTATAATAAAATTATATTAAGTAAAAATATATATATAAATAATAAAATGTAAGGGTACTCACCCAAACATCCTCGTCGGGCGCCCGCTGACGATGTGGGTGATCCTCGAATGTAGATTTCTTTTCGTTATAGCTACTTCTAACGTTAAAATGCAACGACGAATACTGAGATTCCAACAAAAATTCCAACAAAAGTATCGGAGATTAATGACAAACAGCTGTTCTTTGATAATTGCTGCCCTTGCTAACTTCCATCAATAGGAATAGTTGACGAAGTAGTGACTTTCCTACCCCTTTGAAGACACCGATATTTTGGGCATACATTGGAGCTTCTATGTATAGCGGCAAATCGATAGAAACAATGCAATTGGCTCCTAGTTTTACCAAATGATTTAGGGGCACAGTGTATTAGACTGTTTGAATGTCACTACGTCTGCCCCTTTGTATCGTTCCTCCTTCAATTGTTGAAATTTACGTACGGTTAATAAGTGCTTGCTTTCGGCAATAACAATAATTAGAGCAACGCGACGTTCCCGATCACTTCATACTTGCGACAGCCCTAAGAAGAGAGTTCGGAATGCGAGACTTCACAGTTCTGCCCACTAGAATCCAGCCCAAACTACAATTTACAATTTACCACGAAACGACCGGAACAAATCTATAAATGAAACAAACTGCCTTCTATCTAACCTTTTCGAGGGGTTTTAGTCAAAAACATTGTCTTTCGCTCAGCTGGATGTTATTTTGCTTTTACACGAATCCCGATTAGACATTCAACTGTTTCTTTGGGTCCCACTCCACATCCGATTCCGAACTTAGCTAAAAGGCTAAACCAAAATTCGCGTTCACCATATATTACAATTCCGCTAAATTTCGTCAACCTGCGATGAAAAGACAACAAAACTCTGCCATCTTTGACGTTTCGAAATGCATTCACTAGTTGCTTCAGGGAATTTATCTTTGGGATGGATGAAGATAATGACGAATAAATTCTCTTTACAGTATGTCCAAAAGTTTTGTTCGATCATACGCGCCTTCGTCTCGCTTAAAAAAAAAAAACCGTGCACCTTGAGTTGATCTGGCTTCGCAAGTCCAGATTTCGTTAGCCACTCGCAAATGGTCTCTCGCTGATCACCTTGAAGCTGTAATACTTCACCGTATCGGGACGCTCTATTACTGTGCCATTGCACGCAAATTCCCTTTTACATGCTCGCACAATTTTCTTCAGGTTATATTCCGAGGAAAGGCCCGGCACCGTAGTAAGTGTTTTTCGACCATTTCTCTGCTGAATTCTTATGTGTGCAAGTCCGTCCTGTACAGTATCATCAGCACAATTGATTGCATCAGCAAAGGGGTCAAAGTTTTGGAAATTCTGGATGGACATGCGCTAAACAAATTAAACACAGGCAAGAAATAAAACTGCCAATCGAATATCGGGCACAACTTGTCAAACGTGTGTTGCCTGTTTAGTGCACTTGAAAGATGTTTCCTATCACTCGAACAAAACACAACCAAAATCTAAATGCAAAAAGCCACAAGATAACAAGATAACACTTGAAAAATGTCTTTTTCTTACCTTCGCCCAATGGCAACTCTTCCATATAAAAAGAAAACTGGTTTATTTAGCGTCGTCTTTCAACTATGTACTTTGCCTTAACTTTTGCTATCCACTAGCCAGAGTTGAATTCGAATCCCCAGAAACGCGAATCACATGCTCGTTTTTCCTGTCCGACCTCGGCGACTCCTGTCAAAAATATTAAATCGTCCCAGATCAATCTTAAATCGTCCCAGTTCGATCGTAAATCGTCCCAGTTCAATCTGAAATCGTCCCAGTTCGATCTTAAATCGTCCCAATTCGATCTTAAATCGTTCCAGTTCAATCTTAAGTCGCTGCGTTCGTTTGTTTAGTTGATCTGGGACATTTTATGCCAGAATTTCCTTTAACACTTAACTGCTCGATTACTACAGAGGCGCAGTAACTGTTCCCTGCTGTAGATCATTCAAGATTTCCATTAGTTACAACAAACGATTTCTCGTATAACATATTACACATCATGGCGACAAGGTGACTGGGGAACTTGCCCTGAAGGAGTTTTAAAACTAGTCCATCTAACCACACCGTATCGAAGGCTTTCTCCATATCAATGAGACATGCTCCTACACATTCTCTATTATTTATTTTCCCACGGATGTCTAAAGTTGCTTTCGTTATTGCATGTGTGGTTGAATGCCTGGCACGAAAAACAAATTGGCAAGTCAGCATCAACTCATATTCCTCAATATGGGCGTTTAATGCTTAGTCGAGTATCACTTCAAACACCTTGCTGATGTTAGGCAGCAAGCTGATTGGGCGATAGCTTTCAGGGCATGAAGATTCTTTTTCTTTTCTTCAAGATCGGAAATGCCTCAGCCTTTTTCCACTCATTTGAGAAATATGAATTGCTCAACATGTTGTTGAACAATATGCAAGAATTCCTAATAGCAATCTTACGCAAATGTCGGAGAACTACATTTGGAATAACATCAGTACCACATGATTTCTTGTTGTTTATCCTGCGAAATATGAAACACAAGTCTTCATAGCTGACAAAAGAATCAATAAGATTCAAGCTCAGTATGAGGTCAGATGTTAATGTTTCATTGAAATGAAGAATTGATTGGCCGTTCAGGCTTGATTTGAAGTTGGAAACTTTTGCTTCAACGACCTCTGAAAATATTTCATTCCCTCTCCCAGAGTTTGGTAGATGAACCAATTCAAAATGTGTTCCAATCAGGGCAAGTTTATGCAATCCCTCACATATAATCCTGTTTCCATTTCTATCCGGAGTCGTACCATCAATTTCGATACCAGCCCTATCGAGAAGATTTACCTCATCACTAGTGACTTCAAGATTCGATACCTTCACTTGAGACTTCTTACGGAATATGCTTTTCACTTTCGCGAAAACGCCGTCTGGGTCCTGTGGGCTAATACCCCTCAATTTTTCCGCCCATTGATTGCTGACCTCACTTCTGAAGTACGAACGGATTAAGTTCCGCACATTGTTCAGGTGTAATTTCAACAAAGCCAACGAGGGATGGTTGTAGTCCAAAAATCGTCGATAAATATTGTTGGCGAGTGTGAGAAGAAGGCATTTCAATCTTTTCAACCTTGCGATGGTTGGTGTTTCATATGCTTCCATATTGTTGCGATGTTCAATCTTGGGAACGACTTTCTCAATCGTTTCCCACGTCAGCTTCTCTATCTTCGACAAATAGAGATCTATTTCATCGTTAGTTAGATTCCTGCTATTAGGAACCATTGAGCAAGAGTTACCATCATCAGAAGGGGGACATTGCTTCTGGTACTCCCGATTAAACTTCTTTTGAAACTTTCCCCAGTTTGTTTTTTTGTAATTCAACCGATGATTTTCATGTTGAACCGGAATGTGGAAGTAATCATCCCTTTGATGATTGATTTCCATTACGATTACGTTATGGTCGCTATCATAAGGAAGCACCTGCAGTTTCCGTTGAGGACTATTAAAGCAGAATTCAAGTCTTGCGTCAATAATGCGACCCATATAGATTGCACCTGTATTCAATTTGGTTCTCTGTTATCCACGATTTCAGGGATTCACCTCTTGGATTATTGGTGGCGTTCAGCCATGATGTATGCTTGGCATTCAGGTTAACAGCAAGAATAGAATAATTATGCAGCCTGTTCAATTCGAGTATTTCAAACAAGGAATTGAGTTCCTCCTTGAGCTTGAGAACAGTTCCACCAGTTGCATAGGCAGAGATAACGCAGAGATTATCCCCACCTGGCAGTGAAATTTTGATAACGGACACTTCAAGAGATGCAAACCTTTTGAATTCGACTTTTTCAATATTTTGGAAACAATAGGGTCTTCGAGCCAACATCCCGGTGCCACCTCCCACACCACCTATTACCCTATCGTTTCTTACGAATTCAAAATCTTTGAACGTCATGGAGTGCCATGAATTGACGTGGGTTTCAGTAAGAAGGATGATGTCAGGCTTTTGCTTGACAAGGAACTCCAGGAGACGGTCACGTCGATGTAGACTCACAATGGAGTTGACGTTGATCGAGCTGAGACGAGTCCTATCCGTGGGAATGTGACTGGATGACAACTTATTTTGAGGCATTTGAAAGCCCTAAACGCTGAAAAACAATGTTAATTTCCGAATCTTGTTTAATTTTAAGGAGCAGCTCACTTACATTATTTATTTTATTTACATTATCTGCTGGTCCTCTCGCAGCAAGTGCAAATGACAGCCCGGGCTTGACGAAGTTGGTAGGTATCACACTACGGTGTGCTTGATTTTTTTGGAGTGAATTTCACCTTTGCGTCTTGATACCGGGGGCATCCTCGATATGATGCTGGATGACCAAAGACACCGCAGTTCACAAAATATAATTTTTCTTTTGGCTCCGCCCGAGCCAATTTGCACTCGCCGGGAGCATGGATATCTTTGCATTTAACACATCTATATTCCATGGCGCAATTGGCAGCCGAATGCCCGAATCTTTGACACCTGTAGCACTGGTTGACCTCACTTTTCTGGAGGCGTTCGCACCTCACCACACGGAAGTTCAAGTACCTTCTTTTTTGCAGGGCACTTGAACTGCTTTTGCTGGAAATCTGGACTAAGTAATAAGGCAAGTTTTTATGCTCCACAATCGATCTCCTTGTTGCAAAGTCTTTAACGGAAACAAATTGTATTTCTGGTGCAACTTCTTGGAGCACCTCAAGAAGATCGACTGTATCCTCACCGCAGTCCAGACCCTTCAATAAAAAGATTTGGTTTCTTTCGGGGTGTATGTAAAATGCGGAACACCTCCAGAATTTAACGCACTTTTTGCTGCGTGGAGATCATCCAACGACTTAGTCCTAATTATCAGTTTATCGGCATTAACTCTTTTGATCTCAAAATCATTTAGCTTCTTTTTGGCTGCCAAAAGCCGAACCACATCTTGCGCGTTTGCCCAAATACATTGATTGGTGGGACTTTTTCTTTCTTTTGATTAATCTTGACGGACGGACCAGCAGACAAAACTTTTGGTTGTTTCTCCCTATTTTTAATTTTTGGGTATTCTATAAATCCATTATCTAGCTTAGCAGTAGTTTTACCTGGATCCTCTTCAATACTCATCGTATCTTCTAGTCCAGCTAGCGCTGCATAATAATTCCTGCTGTCGTTTGCTCCGCCTGCGCTGAGGACATCCTCTTAATCAGCTTCTTGTTTTGGTTTCTTAGTTGTCTTATCTGCAGTGATTTTTGAATTTGTTTCTTTTCCTTTCTTGCTTTCATGAGCTTTGTTGAATGTCAATGTTCCAACGAGTGCTTGTAGTGATTTGATTCGAAGTTTGAGCTCTTCATTTTCTTTCTCAACCTTGTCAGCTTTCTCCTTATCTTTAATCAACTGGTCGATCTCGATGACCGATAAAATTTGCGGTTTTTCTTCGTTATTGTCGTATCTTCTTTTGAGCTTCTTTTCGCCCGTCATCGTTGGCGATGGACACGATCGTTTTGGTTGATAGCTGAAGCCATCCGGCTCCTCCATCTTGTTGCTTTTGCAGCGAGACTAGAGGGAATGTTCTCAAACTGGGACTTCTCTTCAACGTATTTCCACTTTTGATACTTCTTCAGGAAATGAATTTCAGGTATTCGATAAATGCTCGAATAATTCGACGGTGATGGTTTTCAATTAAAAAAATTATTTTCGTAGTCTCCCAGTGGGAGAGAGAGTGCAAGCAAAGATTCACCTGGGAAATCAAGAGGTTTGTCAATTCGGCACTATCAGGAGGAAACTTGACCAGTACCATGATATGGTCGAATTGGACACCGGCCACACTCTGAAACGCCACATTAATTAGTTGGTCGCCAAGTGGCTTTCGAAGAAACGAGTCTCCTTCACTCCTTCGGCAGCACAGAATTGGTGTGCCATCCTCAATAGAAACTGCAGGGGTGCCAACATACTGTCAGTTGCCACCAGCGCCAACTAAGCCACATGAAAGCCGTCCAGGTACACAATTCGACACAAATGGACCCCTTGTTCAGCCTAGTCCACATGCGACTCCATCACCCAGGCCTACTAGAAACTGACGGAAGCCTGCATATCTCAGGGACTATGCGTTTAACATGTGGCCAGTTCTTTAAAATAAGTGGGAGAGACTATAGTGAAGCGTGCGAGCATATTCGACCTTGAATGTATCATTGTGTAGAGTACGAACTTGTTCGATCTAGACTATAGTTAAGAACTATCTCGTTCGGGCGGTTGAGTGGTGAGTGCCGAGCCGCGTGTGTTTTAGCCATGTCTCTTTGTAAATTGCATATCATAATTATCACAATAAAGAGTATTATGTGCAGCAAATGTAGAATATTATGCGGCCCCTTGTCGCTACACGCTTGTTGTAGAAAGCAAAGCCCCGAGGTCTGTAGTGCTAAGAAGAATAAATTGTGTGGTATTACGTTTCGTTTCATGATGCCATTTTCAACTACACATCCATCGCTTGTAAATAAAAGATTACAATTTTCACATCACTTTTTCTATATTTTCTTCCTTAAATAAAAATAATTTACTCACGTCAATTAAACTAAATGTTCACTCATTCGATAGATTACATCGATTATAATATATAATATGTCTACAGAAATCTATATTTTCGTATTTTACACAGCCTTTGCGTTATGGAACAAAGAAAACACGAGTTCAAAATCTACTTTTCCACCATCATCATTTTTCAAATATTACTTTCATTAAGGAATATTGTAATAGTCTATCAGAAGTTGACAAATATTCTTTTTTTTTCTATAAATTACCGCCATTTTCTTATTATTATTATTATTTTACAAAATGTAGCCTTTAAGTATGTTTTCTAATGTGATTGACGTTTGTATTCTGTTTGCTCAACTTTACGAGTGTTCAAGTAATTACGTTTTCATTGTTCAAACCACATTCTCATTGAGGCTGACTTGGAAATTTCGATTAAGTACTTATCATTTGTGTAGTTGCAAAGAGCTTATCGCTAATAAAATTTCCTCGGATTTATTTCGCTATGAAAATAAGTGTATTTTGTTGTTATTAACAAAGACTAGACAACATTTGCATGTTTTTTATTTTTGTGTATGTACTGTACTAGGAACTAGTTCTCCAAATTTCTTTTGCAATAGTTTTGTAATCGTTAAAAATTTCTCTGCATTTGATTATAGGAAAAAAATTTGAGATATTTAATCTATTACGCATTACTAAGATGAAATAAATAATGAACTGTGATATGTTCTTCATAATTCAATTCTCTTGACGTGACAAAGCACATTCTCCAAATTCAAATATTTTGATTTGAAAAGTTTAAGCGGGTTATTGTTTGAAGTGAATGCAGGATTTTCATTCTACATACATGAAAATATGTTTACAGTCCAAATTTACGCAATGCGCTTCTAGAGGAATAAAGAAATTTATTTTATTCCACTTATCTTTTTTGCATCAGTTATCATGCTGGCATAATGTTTTAATCGTTAGCAGAGATGCTGATTGCGGAAGTTTGTGACGAAGAAGAGGAACTGGCGCTTGATAGAATTGTAGGAAGTAGGATAGAAGTGTCATCGGCGCTAGTATCCTGACAACTAAAATTGTTTCTTGTGAATGAAAAAATACAGCCTTCAAAGCTGATATTTTCAATTAAAAAAATTTTCTAAGAAATGATAATTAAATAAAGAAAAAATTGGAGAAAAAGATCAGTTTGATATTAGCACAGTTCATAGTTTATTCATCAACTTAATCATTTTCTGTTTTTTTTTTGTTTGTTTTCCATAGGCAATAAATAAAATAATTTTAAATAAAACTGACAAATGCACATAGTAAAACACAAAATTTATCTACATTAAAATTAAGACACTAGCAAACCGAATCAAATCAATGCCAGCTTAAAAACTTGACTTTTTTAAAGTAAACTTAGAACAGTTCAACCGGACATCTGCAGACGTCCCTCGATATTCGGCGCTCAACGGGTGACCGCCAGGAGTCGAACTCAATCTGCAAATACATCTACGTAAATCTATCTATTGTAGTAATCAATTCATTGTGTTCTTCCTTAAATCTCTCTTTCTAGGCAACATATTTACACATTCAGGTGACAACTTAAAATTATAGGTCTTGATTTATTCATTTCGTAATCAGTTTTAGGAAATCGCTAGTTCGGTGAATGTCACCAGATCGATTGTCGTTTATTGTTCTATCTCAAGGCAACATTGTAGCATAAGTTTTCAAAAGGTCTTGTACATTTAAGTCTTCAGTTTTTTGTTTTCCGGAGGAAAATACCCTGAATTTTGTCTTTTCCGCGTGACGATGCATATGAAGTATCAAACCGAAAATTAAAATTCAACCGGGCAAATTAAAAGCTCTTTGGTTCAAGCTCCTCTGGAACGGTCACATTAAAACAAATTAAATTTAATTCAATGGCGTTTTTTTGAAAATTGTTTTAGATAAAAGTGACCGACTTTAGAGAATATAAAAATTTCATAAAATTTCAACTGATGCTCGCAATAGTTGGTAAAGAAACACATTTCGAACCAAACTAGTTCCGTAATCACTTAATCATATTCTACACCTAAGACTTAGTTCTAGAGCTTCCTAACAAACTACGTATTAAATTCTACAGTCGGTTTGAATGTTCTTCGCTCCTTTTGAAATTCCCATTATAGTCGTTGGAATATGTCGAGTAGGAGGTTGAGCTACTGATTGATTGGCTATTGAAAGGATGACTAGAATCTTCTTTTTCCACAGGTGATAGATTAGTGCTGGGGGTCGATATGGCTGAGGACGATGCTGACGACGACGAACTTTCGCCTTCTTCCATCGAACGTGCCTCTCGGATCCTTGCATTCAGCTCCTCTTCGCTGTCGTCGCTGTCCTCGTCGAATGGACACATTGACGATGATTGAGGTGGTGGTGTTTGGGGAGTTTGTGGACCTAACGTTCCGTTTTCACGCAAATTTTGCTCCAATTCTAGCAGCTGGCCCATGAAGTTCAAGTTGGGCGAAATAATTGGACGGGCCATTTTGACGACTTTGTAGGCATCCAACAGAGAGAGCGCTTTGTAACGCATTACATAGGCAATAGCTATTGTGGCACTTCGTGATATGCCGGCCTGGCAATGAAGTAGAACAGTCGATCCTTTTTTTCGTGCTTCCTCTGAAAAGTAAATGAAAAATAGAATTAGTCAGGATAGAAACTAGTGAAGCTAAAAAAAAGTTAAATAATGGTCGTTATGTCTTTTATGTCCGATTGTCAGGTCAAGAGTCGGTTAGAAAATTAAAATATTTTGTAGTTGGGAAATCCGTTTTTCAGGGAAGCTTTAAGATTCGAGTAAAGATTTATCAAGCCGTTTGCATGTACAATGGGTTAAATTGAACTCTGGACTGGCCGGGATTGGAGACTAGTGTCATGGAGAATAAATTACATGGAAGAAAAGGGAAATGCGGTAAAAGTCTGGTCTGGTCTGGCAATGCAAAAGACTGTAAGCTCGTCTATTTAATTCATTCATAGTAAAACTTTGAAGACAAGACTAAATGTAATTTGGAGAACTACAAAATCTATTCATTCAATGGTAAGTACACGCAACTCGAGAGATTCCCATTGATTTACATTCAACCCAGCTTGCGTACAAATGTTGAATGAATCATTGATGACTATCCATCAAAATAACAATAAATAATCGACACGATCTTACAAAGTTATGTCGCGTAAACAACATCCCTATTTGCTCAGCATACACATGTCGTTCCATAGAATCTTTCCGATGGATATGATTCGTCTAGAGCTTAGCGGAACTCCATACTAGAATGACTGATCCAATATAGCGAAGCCCCGCCACGTAACACAAATCCGTATTCTGTTTGTTGAGTGAATTATCGAAAATTCACATTGAGAGGTTGCCTGCTTTTCGATGTAAATTATACTTGAGGCGACAAATTGTATGCATAAGTTACAAAAAAAAACTTAGCAACTGTTTATATCAGCTCTTTCGCGGTAGCGAGTGACGTGATGCCGAAGAAATGTTACAAAGCTCATATGCGATACTGATTAATAATGATGATCACATATCTCGCCTCGATCAGCGATTTTACCATAAAAATGTTCGGTAGAGGAAATTCTTCGACCGATTATTCATTACAAAACGCTTTATTTAATGCGGAGCACATTATTTCATTCAGAACTAGATAATTTCCGTAGTAAAACGTCACTCTTTTTATCGGGAAGAGGTCAGCTGTCTGCGAAATCGTAGGCAGAGTTCTTGCCTGACAAAATTCTAGCGGCGTTGTAGAAGAACCAGTAAGAGTAAAAGCAGGGCAAGCAATTAAACAGTAGAATCCAAACCGGTATATTTTATTTCAGTTTGAATTCTTAATCTACCAACTGATAAAAAGACACACAGTGTGGAGATAAATTTTATAGGTATTGGGACTTGTTCGCTGCGCACAGCACCTATAATAATAGATTAAGCTTCAGAGATAGCAACATGCCTATATGGAAGTTTATAGTAGGTAAAACGCGCGTCATACGCGATGATTAATTCTCGACGCTTTTAGATTATCAATGCGACGAACGTCTTATTGTAAGACGCAAGCTTCGAGATCTTATTGTTGATGCACGCTTTTGTAGCCTTCAAAAACGTAATTCACGTTGTTGATTGTTGTAGGAACTGGCATGCAAACTAAATCATGAGTCACGGGATCCCAAGCAGTGCAAAAGTGCTATAGGTTTGCACATTTTATTTTAAATTAAATCAAGCAGTTCAATACACTCTCTTTGCCATTGTCACTGTAAAAGACAAGTTCAAGCTTATTCCCAGCGAAATTTTCAACTAATATGGATGTCCTTGTAAAATCTCGATCAATGAAAGGTCGGTCAAGCACAATTACCCCATACTTTTAAAATTAAGGCGTGTGGTATATTATATCCATAAAATTCTAGTTGAAATTATTACAAATGCGACGTTTTTCCTAGATATTTTGCAATTTCTATTTGGAGAGTCCTTCCCAGAAATGATGAGTTTATATTCTTTGTAACATACATTCATACAAATATGTTGTAGTATTCCCAGAATAGTTATGACTCGGAATTGTCTCTGCATTTTCGAGTCATGAGTCACTAGCACAAAGGTGCCGGACAAAAACAAATATGAATAATTAACGTGCATGCCTGATTTACTGTTTTTGCAAGGTAATATCGTTACTTGGCTCATTTTTGTCTTTGGGAAATTTCCGACCCAAAAGCTATTAACTTAAACATTTTGGGACAACTGTGAGATGATAAGGTATTGGAAGATATATCATCGTGGTATGTCAAGTGAATACAATGAATACAATTACAAAGTTTGGAAACAGAGTTGACTCATTTTTTTCTAGATTTTATGGAAACCTCGTCCAATTTTAAATCTAGAAATGCTTGGAATTGTTTTTTTTTTTTTGATTTTTTAAGGTTTAGGTTCAAAGACAGGAGACAGCAGATTTTAGGTTCAAAGACATGAAACAATTTGATAACCAGAATAGAATTTCATAATCATTCGTCCAGCAATATCGATCTAATGAAAAAGTATTTCGACTTAAGGTTAGAATTCTCAATAATAATAAATTCGACTACAGTGTGTATTGCTTTGAAATCCACGAGTATTAGGCTATCTAGTTCCGTGACCCTAATTGTATTCTAGACGGTGATATGGTCAGTATCGAGCCACATTGTGTGTTTCGATCCTGAATATGAATCAGTATCCAATACGGACGGGTGAGCCCATGGACGGTCCAAAGAGTCATAAAAAAACACTCATTGCTCGGAGCGTCATTTTAGGAAACGAACTTCTGCATGGATGGCAAGCGCCTGGCTCTAATCACTACAGCACTTGATCCTCATTTTAAAGGGAAATTTTACAATGACCTACACATTTTTGCTCGTGTTTTCGTCTTTCGTGGAGAGATCATAATGCATTTAAGGCACCTGACGCTGTATCTTTCTATAGTTTCACGTTTGACCTTTAAAAAGCTTTGCCATTCCCAGCTTTGGTTACGTCAGCTGCTTATTATACTTACAACTAGGGCTACCATAAACTTGGATGTGGTTCAGGACTTACGAGTATGTACTGTTGAGACGAAACTATTATTCCTCACGTGTGACAACACAAGGGGCTGGTTCCTGGATTGTCAAACTTTTTCAATCAATAGCAGCATCTAGTAAGCAGATAGTTTTCTTTTTCTTCTTAGCACTACAGCCCCTCTTGGGCCTTCGCTTCCTCCAACAGCCTCCAACGGTCTCGGTCCATTGACCACGTCCTCCAATTTAGAAATTCGAGCAGCGATGAACTGTCTTCGTCGACCGAGTCGGACTAGCATTTCCTCAGTTTCCCCACTGGTCTCCGGCCTTCAGTTCTCCCAACGAATACCTTTTTGGGCATCCGTTGTTTGTACATATGATTCATGTGTCCAGCCCATTCCAGCTTATACAGTCTAACGATCGTTGAGACTTCAGGCCCGTCAATACCTTTTTGGGTATCCGTTGTTCGTCCATACGATTCATTTGGGCAGCCCATTGCAGCTTCCGCAGTCTTACAATCATTGAGACCTCGGGTTCGTCAAAAATTTCATACAACTCAAGGTTGTATCGAATTCGCTATTGGTCCTCGTCAATCAATATATTTGCGGATGCTGGGTTAGGGTCCATGTTTCACACCCATAGCATAATACAGGTCTTATCACAGATTTGTATACTTGGAGCTTTTTTTCCTGTGTATGCAGCTAATCTTTAAGATCGTCAATACTGAATGAAATATTTTATTTGCGAGCTGTATTCTTCGGCGTATTTCGTCTCTTTCATTGCCCGGTTTCGTTCAATAAAATTTTCAATTTTTGGAAAAAAATTTTTTTTCGCTTAAAACGTGCTTTAGGGTCTTAAAAATAATATACCAAGTGATGGAATACGGCAAAAGTGTCCGAGTGCCCAAATTTTTCATTCTGCGGTAACGCCTCTCAGGTATGCTTCGATCTTATTTTGTGATCCCGGCGCGCGCTGTAACTTATAACGGTAGTTCATAGAGAACAAAGTGCCCTCCGAATAGTCTAGAATTTTAAGAATTCCTATAGGGGTCACTTTACGTAATAGACATACGAACAAAACACGTGTAGCGTCAGTGATGAGAAATTTCTTGCGTTGAATACAACGCTTTTTCTCGACGCTTCACTTTCATGCATACATATATAACATAAATAGTGATAAAAAGCAGTGATATTTGTAAATCATTGTTATTATGAGTGACACATCGTCGAGTCCTGTTAGAAAAAGGACGAAAAAGGATACTGCGTACGAAAATCGACCGAAACGTAAGGGACCATCGCCACGAAATCGAAAAGCCGGAAGATTTAAATGTCAGCGCACCGGCAAGGAAGTTGAAAGAGAATGATAGTAATGACATTGAAGTGGATCCTACGTTTGGATATCATCTCGAGAACTTCGTTACAGTTTTTGCCGCCATTTCTAACGTCGTGGTGTGCAAAGAATGCCACTCTAATGTGCGTTTTACGGAAAGCAGTAAACGAGGCTCAGGTTTTAAAATCGTTATATCCTGCGATAGAAAGAAATACCGAACAGCCCATTTATTAAGAATGCTTACGAAATTAATCACAGAATTATTCTCGCCATGAGAGTGCTGGACTGCAAGGCATCAGAAAATTACGTGCGTTTATGCAATTCCCTCGCCCGGTCTTCCAAATCGGTTTACGACACCATCATTGAAAATATTTTGGCTGCCTCAGATGGTGTTTCCAAAAATAGCATGTCCAATGCAGCGAATGAAGAAAAAAGAATCAGTAACGAGAAAGGAAAAAAAACGGTATCACGGTATCGGGAGACGGACCGTGGCGAAAAAGGCGCTTCTCACCTCTATACGGTTTAGTTTCCCTGATTGGCTGGTACACTGGTAAACTTGTCGATGTTTCAGTTAAATGTAAATATTGCAAAGCGTGCGAGTATTGGCAGAAGAAATATGGACACCGACGAATACAAAGAGTGGGCAGAAAATTACGCCGCCGAATGCCAAGCAAACCATGACGGATCAGCGGGAAAAATGTAGGTCGATGCAGCAATTGAAATGTTTCAGCGCTCTGAAGATCTACATGATGTCAAGTATGTGAGTTAAATCGGCGATGGCGACTCCAAAACCTTCAAAGGTATCACGGATGCTCAACCGTATGAAAACATCACGATAACGGACACCATGCGGATAATTCCTTTCACTTCGAACCATTGCCAACAGCAAAAATGGGCGACATTTAGCTGGCTTGTGAATCGAATGCTCACGCTTCCATTGAATGAGGCCTGAAAAAAAGAAACGTCCCACATTTATAAGTTAGCCGAGTGGAATGGATACCCTACAGACTAAGTCACCAAATTGATAGCCAAACGAACGAAGGAGATCTTCAACAAAAAGTTCACAACGCTAACTGCGGAAGTCGAGCAACGAAAGAGGTTGGTTGTAACTTTTGACTCAAGGACGGAAACAATGAAGAGGGCTTTAAAACCTTGACATCGACCTAGTTTATACGAGCCGGGCCACAAAACTGCAGAGCTTGCTAGGATCAACCAAGGACCCCATACCAAAAATGACGCGGAGCGGAGTCTACAAGGAATCGTGTACGAAATGTAATGGATGTTATATTGGACAAACGAGAAGATCACTAGGTGTCAGATGGAACGAGCATTTAAGGGAAGTAGTCAACAGAAACAAAAATAAGGATGCAAAAAACTTCTAATCAAAAATGGCGGAGCATATAGTTCTTGAAAAACATGACATCACTGCGAACAACGTGAGCATGCTGAAAACGATTACAAACGGGTGGAAGCCTGATGTAGCAGGACGTTTGGAGATATTCAACCGAAAGACGCAGGATGTTTGGAACGGCGACCCAGGTAACGGATACACCTGGCTATTCAAGCTTACAAAATAATGAATGTAATTAAGTAGTAATAAGGAAAAACAAAATTTTTCAATGGTCAAAGGATCAGGTAATTAGAGATTAAGTAAAAGAACTTTGAGGGATTAGAGACATGTTAGGTGTAATTAGAGATTCAACTTAATAGTTTAAAGAGTTTAGTAGAAATATTAGGACACTTGTAGTATAGGGAATAGTAGTACTGAGGAAGTTCTCAAGTAGAGAACGAAGAAATTGTATACAAAATAAAAATAGTAGGATTAAAGGGAATTTACTTTCTTTCATTTTTTATATTTGAATGTTCTGCTAAAGGCGGAATATCTTTAACGATCATATCCATTTGCTGATATCCACACTAGTGTAAGTCTTCGTATTTGGTAACAAAATGGTTTAGTGTCATTGGCTTTTGTAAGGTATAATGGTGCAAGTCATTTTGGTTGGTTGTTAAGTTGAGACCTAAGTAGCACCCCTAACACAATGCCATTACAGTATCTTGGTTCATGAATTTATTTATTACAGTACATTTTGCAATATTTTACGCGTAATTTCGGAAAAAGAAAGACTGTGTGACTTGAATCGATGTTACTTCCACCTACATGTTACAGGATATCACTATTGAGACCACAATCAGCTTGACCATTTTTCTATGCCTAGGGAACAATCCAAGTATTCTATGCGTGTACTATATATAAAGGGCGATATAAGATGCTTCAAACAGATTAACAGTATGTTCCCGCTTATTAAGTAAATCTTTTAAATAACAACCAGACCCATTACTAAATTGGAAGGAATAACATAAAACAAAAGAACTTGTCTATGAGTAAATCTAGTTATTCATCATCATATTAACCTGATGACTCAAAAAATAATAACAAAGGAAGCTATTTTCAACGATTTCAGAATAAATGTTTAAAATGTTTTAAATTATAGTTCATCATGACATTGCAATAAGAAAATCGATGCATTCGCTATCGCAAAGTTCGTCATCCGTCTAGATATAATACAGCTTAGTCCTTCTGACTGTAACCTGAGACACATCAGATTACAAATCTCAAACAGTATAAAAGTGTCCTGCGATTATTCTCTCGGAACACAAAACACACTCGTATCCTCCTCAATGACTCACCATTATCATCCATTGTTCTTCCTGCACCTCATAGTTCACAATGCAGATGCAGATGACTCACCTAATAACCCGTGCATTGGATGCTTATTCGTTGTACGAATTACTAGGGGTTGCTTATTCACCCTCGCATGCGGAAGCATTATTTTCATTTGTAAAGAAAAGACGTTATGCGAGCTACTTTTTGGTACTTGAAGCTCTTTCGATTTGCAATCCAGGAATATTAGTAACGTACCGAATTGGTGAGTCATACATCTCCGTAGGATGGTTGATAGCTGATACGATTAGGGGTGGAAATACGAGAAGGAATCTCACAAGGACGATTTGTTTAGAAACTATGGTTAAAAATCGAGATGAGATTAGTAGTACCACCTCAGGTTTCATTCACATACTCGCCGGCGCTCATAATAGAGTCGGGATTTCAATAACTAAAAGCAGGGGGAAGGGTGGAAAACATAAATAACAGATTTGAACATTTCCTTCCCTCATTGTCATCGTGTTTAAAAGCAAGCAGTCACCTTGCATTTACTGCAAATGAGTCACCAACAGTGAAGTATCATGCATTCAGGAGTTGTTAAATGCAGAAGGGAAGTTTTTAGAGAACAGCGTTGCTGTGAATGTAAATGACTAAAGTTGGGGTTGCATGAATATAAGAGCATCTCTCTTGAAAAAAAATATTCTTCGTGAATGAATTGAATGGAATCTGCACAAGTCTTGCGTTTCCAGTCCCGAGTTAAATCACAGTAGCCACGACACTAGATAAACCGGTTGAGCAACACTTTTTCTTAAGCACGAGCAGCATTAGTGATGTGGACTAAAACATACATGACACAGGGTGTAGCATCTGGTTCCGCCAGATAACTCAGTCTCCTATAAAACATAGGAAGTATTGCGTTATAGATCTGAACATTTAGCGTTCAGGAATAAAAGAATAGTTACGAGTAAAGAAGCCTAATCGGGACTATGGAGATAGTATTCAAATACGACAAAGTTAGGCTGTTAAGTGTGTTGCAATTTTCATGTTAGCCTCCACACCACACAACGCTGGCAACAACAGTCTTTTACTAGACTCCAAAAGACACGAAACATTGCATGCATTCCACCATACTCGTAACTGTGCAGAGATTTTGAACGCTACACACTGGCCACCACCGAAGAAGGCGGTGGTGAGCAGAGGTAAATACTTGAGTAACCTGCATCTTACGTAGTCCACCAGCGAGATGCCTAAGCAGCCACTCTAGCCAGCCTCAAACCAGCCTGCCTCCAATGACCACCCCACATATCAGGTTCTCGATTCGTATGTTATTCGGCCTTTAGAATGATGTCAAGAGAAGTAAAGGTCATTTCGGTAAACAGCTATGAGGCTGAATCATTGCGCCTAGCAGTCAGCGGCCGCAGTCAACATAAGCCGCGGATGGGGATGTATCCACTCAGGCCAGCCGCAGCGGGCCAGGTTGGCTTTCAGGTATGAAAAGGTGGAAGCAAGCAGCTTACGAGTATTTACCATACACCTTTTCATGATGCGAACGCTTAAACCACATACCTCCATGCTATAAATTCGCTGCACGAATGTTGACTACAAGAGAGTCGCGGAATTAATCAGCAATGCGTGCTTCATTTCATAGAATGGATGGCAGTGGCAGACAATGCTAGGCGAATAGCTCGCGAATAAAAAGATACGATTAAAAGATAGTTCCCTTCTCCATTCAAAACTTGTTCGTGAAAAGTTTCATAGCATTCCGCAAGAGTGATGCATGTTGTGTACTTGTATAGAGCGAGCACCACCAACCAAGACGTTAACACTTTTCGTTGTTGCCGCATTGGCATTTATGTTTATATTTGGACTTTCGCGAAGTGAGTCAATCGTGAGACGAGACAACGGTTGAGCACCTTTTATTTCATCCAAGATGAATCACTAGAAAACGTGGATGCCCGCATACCCAACACCGCGAATCGCGACATTCAATAGTTTCTTTTCTATCATCACATTTGACTTTGTAAAAAACAATTATTACCTATTTACTAGTGCGCTATTCTTTGCATATTCACATTCTACCTGTAAATAGTCAAGTGACTTCGCAGATGCGAATAACCGCGTTTGCGGGCCTGAGGGGTGCAAGTGATTTCGTAAACACATTCCCAAGAATTAATCATAAGACGGCCTTGCTGTGAACTGCAGAAGCAAGCAACGTACCTACTAGTCTTATTGTTTGGGAGTGTAGAAATTACGTGGGCGAAGAAGAAAGTCCAACAATTAGTTTTGATTTCATGAGTAACCAATTAGGTGATTAACCCTTTGTTAGATAAATGGAATTTCGTTGGATTGCATTCGTTTGGGTAGTCCATATTAGGAATGTGACTGAGAGAAGTGATTTCATTTAATAGTATAATTAAATGTAGGACAGTTTATTAGTAACAGTTCTACTGGAAATATGGTCAATGTGAAGCATTGATCGCATCTGATTTTAGCCGTTCTGCGAAAATTTCTGTACTGCAACTTCTTGACTTTGACTGAAGGATCTTACCATTTTGAACTGTTTCCAGCAGAATATTTCAAATTTTCAGTAATCTTCTTTGTAGCGCTACAGCCATTCTCAGTCTTTCGCTTCCTGCAAAAATCTTCTCCAATATCTTGGCCCATTGACATTGTCCTACAATTTTGTAATCCAAGAGCGGTGAACTGTCTTCCTTAAAGAAACGGATCAGGTATTTTCAGTTCTTCCAGCGAATACATTTTTAGATATCCGTTGTTCATCCATATGAGTTACGTGACCAGACCTTTGTAGCTTCCGTAGTCTTATCTTGGAGACCTGTGGTTTGTCAAATATTTCATACAGCTTAGTAATACCAAAATTCATTCCTGGCCTAAACACTAAAGAGTTCCATGGACATTGTGGGCATCGCAAGCATATGGTAGGAAAGGAATCCTTGGTGACGATTTTTGTCAGGTTTGTAGATGCGACGCGGAAGAAAGGACAATTCATCTCTTGTCCGAGTGTCTAGCCCTTGGTAGAAAAAAAAATGGATTATTTGGCTCGTTTCATATTTCTGTCTGGTCTAACTGAAGTATAATTGGTGAACGTGAGGTAAATCTTCCATTTCAAGATGAAACTCTTTGTTGGGAATATTTCTAAAGTGGAAGGTGGAAAAGAATTGGATTGAAAACGTTGCTTCTTTGAAGAATAGAGAAGCTGTAAATTTTGCTCCACTATCGACATGTATTCAAGTCATACCTACTGTTCATTGACCCTAGAGAATAGGGCCAATGCTTACTTAAAGATGTGCTGAAGCATGCAATTTGCAACTATGATTAATACCTTCTTCTTCTTCTTAGCACTACAGCCCCTCTCGGGCCTTCGCTTCCAACTGTCTCGGTCCATTGATCTTAATACCTTATTTTACTCATTACTGCGAAGTTGTTTCAGGTTTTAGTCTGCCAGAAAAAATATCGTTACATGCGAGACTTTTTCCAACGAATCTCTAACTAAGAGACGAATAACTACACTCCTCTAGATATGTGGTTAACGCCTTTATTTGGTATTACTTGGTCGTCAATGGTAGAAACTCTCCCAGAAACTGAATAGTTAATCCAAATCGTTGGCATGGTGATAGGCTTCTCAAAATATTGGTGCGCAATTTTACCCATCGTTTTTAAGTATTCTATTTATATACGAGGGTCATTTGAAAAGTTTCCGACCTTACCGGCAAAAAGTGATGGTACATTCAAGTTCCCTTGCCAACTAATGAATGGCCTTTACATATGTACGCTGTAAAAATTTCAAGTCATTCCGATCAGTACAAAACACATGGTACCCTTCCAAAGTTGACAGGTGACGTTTGTTAAGCATAATGGATAAAATCATGTATCACGCGGTGATAAAGTACCTCTATGAAAGGGAAAAAAACTCGGGAAGTGAAAGAATCGTAACCCTCATTTAGAACAGTGAAACATTGAGTGCGATCGCACAAGCATTTCTGGACGTCCAAAAACTGTTTCAACGGAAGATATCGTCAGTTTAGTGCACACAACCGTGATGGAAGATCGCCGATTAACCATTAAGGAAATTGCTGAGGCTTGTGGGATATCAACTGAACGGGTGCATAAGATTTTACGTGAAGATTTATGCATGAGAAAATTATCCGCGCCATGGGTGCGGCGTTTGTTGATGATCGACCAAAAGCGCGTACGGATGGTAATACCGCGCGAGATTCTTCAGCTGTTCCAAAAGGATTCTACCGAGTTCTTACGTCGATTAATTACTGTCGACGAAACTTGGATCCGTCACCATAATCCGGAGAATAAACAACAGTCAATGCAGTGGATTGTGGTGAGGGAACTAGCTCCTAAGAAGGCGAAGATCGTTCTTTTTGTGGGAAAGTGATGGCGACAGTTTTTTGGGACAGCCGTGGAGTAATGATGGTTGATCACCTTCAAAAGGGTAAAACCATTAACGGACCCTATTAAGCTGCGTAGCTCGATCAATTGAAGACGGTACTCAAGAAGAAGCGACCACACTTGGCGAGGAAGAAGGTACTGTTTCATCAAGACAAAGCGCGAGTCCACAAATGTATCGTCGCAATGAGGAAATTGGACGAATTGAAGTTCGAATTGCTTCAACACCCACCCTACTCACCAGACTTAGCTCCGAGTGACTTTTTTTTGTTCCACAACTTGAAAAAAATTTCAGGGTGGGAAAAATATGGGTCAAATACCGAAGTTGAAGAGGCAGTAAACCTGTATTTTTCAGGTTTACCTAAATAATTTTTTACTGATGGCCTGAAAGGTTAGGAAAAGCATTTGACCAAGTGTATTGGCTTGCGTAGAGACTACATATGTCGAGAAATAAATTTTTGTTTGGCTAGAATTATGTTTTTCTTTAAAAGGCCGGAAACTTTTCAAATGACCCTCATACTTGTATTGTTGTATCTATGATATACAGTAGGAACTTTATGAGAACTTAAATCAAGTTTTAAAATAAGAGTCGCTCGAATAGCATTTCGAACAAACGGTTTTGTCATCTGAATTTGTGGCGACAGAAATACTTCAAAAGGTATTCATGATCTGTGAGTGAACATTTTCAGATTCATCAAAAAACTACAAATATGGTAGTTATCGCTTCGATACATATTTTCTAAGATTTTGATGATCTGGACTTTTTTTATGAAGCCATCGAATCCTTTTTGCTTCAGCACTACAGCCCCTTTCGGGCATTTTCTTAAGGTAGTTCTTCTTAGCACTACAGCCCCTCTCGGGCCTTCGCTTCCTGCAAGTAGCGCCTCCACCTGTCTCGGTCCATTGACTGCGTCCTCCAATTTCAAAATCCGAGCAGCGCTGAACTGTCTTCCACGACCGAAAGTTAGAGTATCTCATTATCTTGATGGAATATATCGACACTTGGGGAGGTGATATGGTCAGTACCATGCTTTGGCTGTGTCCGTCCACCTAGCTGCGATACGTTCTGATTTGAAACCAGTAAGTATCATAGCTGAATGGGCTTATAGTCCGTCCGAAGTAGCGCTCGAAACAAATCTCGTTGTCGCCAACAAGATTCGAACCAGGAACCTTCGGCTTATCGGGCGAGTGCTCTAACCAGTACACCATGCGGACTCCATTTACTTAACATTATTTCAAGCTATTTGTTGCTTTTATTCCAATTAAATGTCTTCTTATTCACATTTTTATTGTAATCTGATTGTGCTTTAAGGCGTAATGAAACAAGGCCTATCCTGATGTAATGTGTCCAATGGTCCCAGGCCAATTTCACACTTGACAGGGGAGGTATTTAGTGGGTAGTCCGGAAGCCTAGCGCATTTAAGAGACCAAAATTTTGGCCTTAAGTAGACTTTACCTTTCGACCACAAAATACAGTCCATAAATATAGGAATTGTTATATGGACTCTTGATTTTGTTTGCGGGTTGCAGAAGATGATTGCACGGGCAAGATGTAGTGAACTTGTAATTTCTAAGAGAGAAACAGTGGGAGCGATATAATCTCTGCTGCTTCGATCATTTTACTTATTCTCAAACGATTCTTTGTATGAAGTAACTATTGTTTAGGCCGGTTTAGGCCGAGTTTGTCTTAAATTATGTTTTATTTTTGATCCCAAGTTAGGCTAAATATCCAGCAAATAGGTCTAGGGCTTTGTAAGACGGATGTCTCAATGATTGTAAAACGGCAGAAGCTGCAATGGGCTCGCCACGCGAATCATATGGACGAACAACGGATACCCAAAAAGGTATTCGTTGGGAGAACCGAGACTAATGGGGAAACCGAGGAAAAGCTGATCTGCCTCGATCGACGAAGACCGTTCATCGCTGCTCGGATTTTGAAATTGGAAGACGCGGTCAATGGACCGCAACAGTTGGAGGCGCTTTTTGCGGGAAACAAAGGCCCGAGAGGGGCTGTAGTACTACAAAGGAGAAGACATCAATGGGAGCGCTTCCACCTTGTGATCCGTGATGTGTTGATTCGTATTCAGCTCGGCTCTGGGTAAGTATGCGCTTGCAGGAATAAATGTTTGAAGTAATTTGTATGAATAAACATTTATCCAACATTTTTTTAATAGGAAATAGAATGTAAAATGGTAGCCAAGAAAGATCGAGAAGGTATTAAAATTGGCAGCATGTAAATTTCAGGTTGCCTTTGATAAATTGGCTTCATATGCCTAGATATGGGAGATTTACCTCAGGCGCATAGTATTAAAGAAAAAGTTTATTAATGTTTTTAAAAATTTGCTATAGATTAAGCCAAAAGAGCCCCTAAACCTTGTGTTGCATAAGTATGATTTTAGCGTAGTTTTACATAAATATTGTTTCTAGCTGAAAGAAAGGTCAAACATAACTGTTAATTACATTACATGGGCTGATAAGTCTCAGGATTTTTCAATAGATAGCGACACTTGAAAATGGACATGACTCATTTCGAGAGGCTCATCCGTCACTAGTTTATGCATGAAGTTTCATGAAATTACGTCCATTCATTTACAAACTACAGTCGTTAGAGTGACGCTACTTTCGCCTCCTTAAAAAATGGAAAATTAGGCACATCGCATCGCGAACATTGTATTTTTATGGGAAAAATTTCCGAACAATCATTGCAATGGATGGAAAAATGTTAATCCACAGTGGTTTCTTTGAGGACAACAGTTTATCAGTGCGTTAGTGAATTTAAAATGGGTTGTATAAGCGCCGTAGATGCACATCACTCTGGAATGCCAAAAGAGGCTACGAATGCAGAAGTCATAAAACAAGTGCATCGAATCGTTTTAAGTGATCGTAAAGTGAAGTTACGCGAGTTAGCTCAGGCCATGGGCATCGCAAAGGAACGAGATGGATACATTATGCACGAAATTTTGAAGATGAAAAAGCTATCGGCGTGATGGGTGCCGCATTGATGATTCAACGGCCGCAGCGTAATTAAGCAGGCTTTTTCGACGTTTTGTGACAATGAATGAAACATGGGTCTATTACCATACGCCCGAGTCCAATATGCAGTCTACAGAGTGGCTGTAAAAGCCACGAACGCAGACCAAAGCGGCCAAAAGCTTCGTTTTTTGGGATGCGCATGGAATAATCTTCATCGATTACCTGCAGAAGCAAAGAAGAGTCATAGCAGTGTTATTGGACAAATTGAACGACAAATTAAAGAAAAAATGGCCCCGTATGGCGAAGAAAAATGTTCTCTATCATCACGATAACCCACCGTTACGCACGTCCTTGAAAGCGATGGTCAAATTTGACCAATACGATTCAAATTGGTTGCTCACCCATCTTATTCTCCAGACTTGGCCCCCAGCGACTATTATCTGTTCCCAAACTTCAAGCGAGAATGCAATTGAAGGAAGGATTCATTGTGAATAACGTGGCGTATTTCAAAGGTTTGGACGTTTCATCCTAAAGAAAGGGCATCGAAATCCTGGGAAATCGCTTTACCAACTGTATCACCCTCGAAGGCAGCTATTTTGCGGAATAAATATAACTCTGCCCAAAAAACACTTGCTTTCATTAAAAACCCCGGGACTTATCAGCCTATGTAGTATTTATAACCTATGGCGCGAAAGTTCTGACTGAGCCTTAGAAGTCAGCAGTATTCGTCTCTAATCAAGTTAGTGTTGACACCTTAAACAAATGTTTACGTTTCCTATCAGGCATCAACTGTCGGGTTTCACTGAGTTTACAAAGCTATATGGTGGTCCGCGTGGTGTAATGCTTAGAGCGCTTGCTGTGTAAGCCAAAGGTCCCTGGTTCGAGTCCCATTGGTGACAACGAGATTTGTTTCGAGCGATTCCTCGGACGGATAATAAGCCCGATGAGTAATGATACGTACTGGTTTAAAATCAGAACGCATCGCAGATGGCTGGATGGATACATGGCGTGGTACTGACCTTATCACCTTCCCAAGTGCCAAAACATTCCATCAAGACAATGACATAATCTATCAGTAAGCGAAGACCCGAAAGTGGCTGTGGCGCTAAAGTAAACAAGCATGTATACCATGGCCCAATCCCATGCATACATAGGATTTGAATGAGAATCAAAGAACATATGCGGTTCATTTTTTATTTGTAGAGTACATTCCGTGCGTTTGGAGTAATGTCTACCGTAGACTTGAAGTAGAGGTTATTCCTGATAGTCATACTTTGGCCCAAAAATCACGATTTTTGACAATGCCCAACATTTTCTTAAAGACATAAATTGTCGGCCTTCTCTAAATAGAGCCAACTTCTAAACTTTGAACTATGATTCCTTACAGAAATAATCTTCAGTGTTTTTTCCAAATTTCGGTCTTCTTTAACATAACTTGATTTTGACTTGAGTGCAACCTTTTATACAACTCTGACCGCTAAACCATTTCAGTCGAAGGATTTTTCGTAGGTATATTACTGAAGAAGATTTTTCGTTGGTATACTACTGAAGAAGATATAAGAAACTTGATTAAAATGGGAAATTAGGTAAAACGGCCAACTTTTGATGAAAAGATGGAATTATACCAATTTTGATTGCTTCAAATTCCTGTAGAAAGATAGGCAGATTTAGTGGCAATCTTCTCTGCGTTCCCAGTGAAGGTTCACATAGGACCTGGTGGACATATGCTATTGCGATACTACACTCCATTTATTGAAGTGCAGAGATTAAATCACCTTGATGATGACATCAAGCGTACTCTAGACGAGGGTTCCTCATTATTGTTCAGGCAATTTCGGCTCTTAATGCACTGTCAATACGGTAGGAGCCTGACGTCTATAGAGAATTCCTAGAAACCACTTTCCAATATTCTGCAGGCAAAGATCCGAGATAATAGAGCAAGTAAATTTTTCTGTTTAGAACGAGCATATTCTGTGTTTAGTAGAACAGGATTTTCCTTCGTTTTCCAGTGGCAATCTTCCCTTCCACAAAAAGCAGCGCCATCGAAAGAAAAAGGATTGACTAATGTAAAAAAGAAATATCAAGGGAAAATCAAACAACAAAATCGTTACAGTAAACCATGAACAAACTATAAAATGATTCAAATACAGTTTTATTTTACAAATTAATACTCCTATTACGAATGGATAGATATAAAAAATTATCTCAAATTAATCTTAGGGTGGCTTCCTTAATTATAACCTAACAAAGATCTATAAATTACCCCAAATCCAGACCAAGCTTCTATTGATACATCATTCCAAACAAATTCCCAACGCTACATATGGCATACTCATGAATGATTGTATGAGAATATATTGCGTTTTTGTCGCTACATCTTGAGTAACAGGAAAAAAGAAGAAAAAAAAACTAAATGAAAATTGTACACTACAAATACTTTTCGCCATGCTGCCACATTCAGCCAAACTAGCAGTAGTTTAGCTAAACCAGACGACCAAATAGAAGCGAATAAACGTACTCGCATATCCAATCCAATAATACAATAATAGCAACAAAAACAAAGCTGGCAGAACCACGTAGAAAGCCCACGAAATCCACACGTAAAATATGTCAGCAGATGAGTCAGCTCCTCGCGAGTTCTTAGCTAGCGAATGTGTAGTTAACAGAATATCTGTTAGCTAATATGTGTATAACTTGCTATCGCAGCGTATACGAGTACGAGTATGAGGGGCTTAGCTGTAGTTGTTTGTTTGAATTGAATTCTGAGATTAGATAATGCTCAGTCGTAGCTGTATTATGCTAACTAGTTTATCAAATTTTTAAAATGAATTAAAATTGATAGCGGAGAATATAAAATTGAAAAGAGGAGTAGGGAACGTTTTATGGTTTTATTGGGAAGCTTATTTTCTGCTAGTTATCTGGTGAGGAACAGGCTTTCCTCTTGTTGCTAAAAGTACATTTTACTAAGTGTTGAACGACTAAACGAATTTTTAAAACAGACGATAGGTATACCGTGAGAACACTCCTCTCAATGCCCAGCCTCCTTGTGACAGCGCGCAATTATTAATATTGCCCTGGCTTAATTCATCAAACTTTCGCTTATCGTCCTAGATAGGAAAACCAACAAACTACTGTCGTAATAGTTAAAAATACCTCTCGAAAGTCATGGCGTATCAATATCGCAATTTCATATATTCAGACATGTTTGTGAAGGAAAAACGATGGTCAAAATGAAGTATGTACTCGTCGAAACAAATGAGTGAACACTGATAAGGTGTATTTACCTTATCCAGTAAAATACTTGACTTTTATCGACGTTAGTCATTGGATTTTGAAATGATTATCAAATCTTGTATTTCAACGATAAGGACGAATGCTTGAGTCACCTTTTTTTGATAATGATGCAATTGTAAAATTCGAGCCATTATGGCTGGGAGATGTGTACAGTACATTTGAACTTGTCGTCGTCTGGTATGTCCAGGTTCTACAGTAAGTGTAAGTTTTGCTTACCTATAAATTCGTATGCCTCCTCAAAATACTGCTTGATATTTTGATGTGGCGTATCGCTGGCGGGAATTTGTAAGTAACTAAGACCTGGTTTGGGCTGCGTGCTCGGTGGCTGACATGTCACATTCAGGACACAATTTGCTCCGACGCTCGCAGGATCCACAGCATCGCGGCCATTACCCAACCATAAATGTGGGAATACTGGCGATGCAGGATGTGTTTCAATGTCTGAAAGAAGAAAGAGAATTGATAAGAAATTACATTAAACAGCAAGAGATTATAAAATAATTAACATTCAATTCGTTTTTAAAAAAGACAAAATTATTTGGTATTCAGTGTTGAGACATTTTAAATTTCATAGAGCGATTAACATCAAACTCTTCAGACGAATTAGAATAGAACTGCCAGATCTCATATAAAAAAAAATCGGAGTACGCTCATTTTTAGTATTTTGTACTAATATACAGAACCGTTGGTTTTGTACTAATATACGGAAACGCTGGTTAAACTGTCTGTCTGTCAAAGGGCCAGTTTCTTTGCAACCATAGAAGCGATAATCACGACGATAGAATCACATCAAAAGTGATGGTATCTGGACGATTTTGGGGTAGACCAATTTTTCAACGATTTCAAGGGTAGTCTCTATACATTGATTTTTTTTAAGTTGGTCATGTAAAGAATATCAAATCAACGAGTTCTGCATAACTATTAGCGTCAACCCCATTTTATATTAGATTTAGCCAGTTGAAAACAATGACTACTCAAACCCTATTGGCCCAGAAGTCACTAAGTGATTAAATTTGCCTCTTTATTAACTAAACATCAATAAAATATCGTAAAAATCTAAATACGACAAAAACCGACTTTTCGTTCAATTTGATTGTTTCAAAACGCGAATTTTATTATTTGCATATCCCTGTCCTCCACCCGTTCCAAAAAACCCCAAGCACCATGCTAAAAAAATCAACCGCTCAGCCTTCGCCATTGAATGAGTATAGAAATAGATTCTCCTTGGGTCGCAGAACTGCGTGTCGTTGTCCGTTGAAATTCGCCATCAAATTTCCAACACACAATACAAAAATAATTTTCAGTATGATTCATACGTCTTATTTGAGTCTACTCTATATCATGCTCCTCCAAATGACACTCTTTTCCCGATTTAGCAAACCAAACTAGCTGCGAATTGACTGTTGTTATGAGGAAGCGACTCTCAGTCTGCTAGCGATGTCTTCTCTCACATCATGGCTTGAGGGGCCTTATAATTTCCTTAATACGCGGTACATCAAAAACCTATGAGTAAGCAGTCTATAGCCGTGCCATATGAAGTAACACAACAAATGCTGGGAGATCTTTATTTTTTCAAGCTCACATTCTTAGCACGCAAATTATCAGGCTATTTTTGAATCCGATCCAGGCTATTTTTAATATCTTTTTTAATAAAATGTATGTTGAAATTTCAACCTTCTGTTGAAAGTTCCAATTTTTTTAGGAGCTTATTATAAATGGAACACAAGCTGTGGAAAATGGAGACTACGAAGGAGTATATTGAGAACGACAATAGCTATGACGAATCCTACTTAAAAATATTTCAACGTATTTCTTTCAGAGCACGTGCATTGTTAATCGTTGTCTGAAATGTGTCGCAGCAAAAAATTATGTTTATATTTATTTATATATATATATATATATATATATATATATATATATATATATATATATATATATATATATATGATTATGAGTGTCGCTATTCTGAAAGGAATGAAAAATAATGGGAACGACTTTTGCATATATTTTAAAAATAAATTTTAAGGCATGACGCATTTCTTTGTGTGAACAATCTTTTTGGCCAAAAATAGTGACAAGATAATAAACGCTGTCTCCAATCTATTATTGGTGATAAATTGACATATCAAGAATATTAACAGTATCAAATATTGTTTTATAGTGAAGCAGATAACGGTGCAGTCTTAAAGATTGATTATGACGTATGCTAGCCGATAAATTACTTGAAGTGTTCTCAACAATATAATTTCACCATTTTTCATTGGTATTGATTCCAGCAACTTTAATTAGAAATTAGACCTAAAACGGCATCTATCAAAGAAGAAATGTAGAAATTTCAAAGAAGTTGTTAAGTGAAAGCAACATTTTAAGACACTTAAAAATATATTTTGAATCGGGCAAAGTATCAAATAAGCCCGTAAAATCGGTTAAAATCCAAATATATGTCTCGAAGAGAGCAGAATACACCCAAAATTGTACCTTTCATCTCAATTTGACTTAACCTAAATCATGAAGACAGGTCTTTCTTTGAAAGAACGTACGCAGCCGATACCAGAGACGTAAGATTCACTCCACTTTATTGTTTTCCCAATAATTTTCAACTTAACCTAAAATTTAGTTCCTGAACATGTTGAAAGTGGCTTTTTACTCAATAAAATAGCAAGGTAACGCATCTTTATTGAACTGAATTAAAATCAGAGCAAAATATAAATGTTAACGATTCGCACACTTTTTTCTAATCCAGGGAAATCTTTAACTAAGTAAATTTGCTCGTATCTTCTGGTTGCGACAAAATATGAAATAAGAGCCTTCCTACAATTCGAAGTAGGCGGAGAAAATTCCTATTAGCATTCATAAAGCTCTGACTATTGCGCGGAGGTACTGAATAATAAAATTTCATAAATTGACTAATCGATCCGAATATAAACGCAGTTAACCATAGTCCAGTGGTGAGTTTTACAAACCAATAGGTTCGAAAGAAGTCAAATTTTTGAGATTTCAGGCCGAATGATACCAGAATCATTTTGTTAATGCGTGGTCTACCTCAGGAAGTCCTTGTTTCAATCATTACTTGTTAGACCAAGTATGTTTCAATAAAGATCGCAGAGCAACCTCTCGCGAAGATTCACTTAGGCGCACTCGGATCCATTGCGAATTGCATATAATAGACACGACCTTTTTATACCGTCCGAGGTTTTAACAAACTGAATGACCCATCTCAAATTTACCAAGAGGGAAAGTTACGTTACTCCTATATAGTTATGAACGTTTCTCCTTAAAAGCTATTCATCTCATAGTATATAATCACTTAGCAGGATTTTTTTTAAGTTTTAATAAAAATTAGTAGGATCATACTAGCTTATAATTTTTACAATTGTATGAATAAAATGAAAAATATATTAACTTACCATAAATGGCGGGACTAGATGAGCTTCTTGATAATGGTGAAAAACCACCTGTTTCGTCTGAAGGCGTCAGAAGGTCTTTTCTTTTGTTACTGTAGTCTTTGTGATTTGCTGTAATAAATGGAAATATATGATGAATATTTTATCTGGCATTATCAATCAATTTTATGTTATTTTAATTAAAAGGTCCAAACGTAAGGATAAAAAAGTCTTTCATCTGAGTCTTAGGACTAATGCTAATATTCTGAAAGAGGAGAGTTCATTGCGAATTGGATAAATAAAAGTTTGTTATGCTTCACTTAATTAAAACCCCAACAAAAATATTATTGGGCAAAAGGAATCCGTCTAAAAAAACAATGTAAATAACTTGAAATAAGGTAGTTCATTCCGGTGTATCTAGATGATAATTCACCTCTGATATATGTCAAAATTATTAAACAAGTTGGGTAGACAGAACTCCGCGTGGCTTAGTGGTTAGAGCACTAAGCCCGTAAGTTGAAGGTCTCTGGTTCAAGTCTCGTTGGCGTCAACGAGATTTAGTTCGAGTGGTTCTTTGGACGGACTATAACCCTGTTCAGTTATATGTGCTGGTTTAAAATCAGAACGTATCGCAGCTGGGTGGAAGGACACACGGCCAAAGCGTGATAATGATCATATCACCTTGTGGAGTGCCGATACATTGGATCATGACAATGAGATACTCTAACTATCTCTAAGCGGGGCTGTAGGGCTACAAAAAAGAAGACAGAACTGCGCTCCTGTCAGATGAGATTTGTACTCAACATATGATATGTAGACACCAACAACGAATACAGGCAAGAAAAACTTCAATGACATGTACATTAAATACTTGGTTGGTTGGTTGGTTAACTTGTCACTATTTCGTTGTAATATAACGATTATGAATGGGATCTTTAACATATTTATTTTGTTAATCTTTTCTGAAAATGTTGAGAATATCCAAACAGAACTGTATCGTCTGGATGAATATTAAGTCCAATAAACAATAGTATGAAAATCCTGTGTTATTGTTGTTGTAATCGGAGAAAATTCAAATGGCTATAGCTTCGGTGCACGTAATTTGATGCACATGAAAGTTACTAAAAGTAAGGCCCTTTGTAGAACTATGTAAATATCAAATTTCATTGAATTTAAATTTAAAGGCGGCTCATAGTTTATTCGTGCAAATATGAAATTTATAAATCCTTATATTATTAACAAAGTAGAGTGAGATTCGACGGCTTAGATATTTGTTATTTTTGTACTCATACAGACCTATATCTATGATTTTTCGGATCAAAGATTTCCAATCGAAGGGGGGACGTACATTTTTCGTAAATTTCTTCTGCATCCAGCTGATTGCACTGTTTGAAGACCTGTTTTGAGAAGCCTTTCGTTTTCGATATCCAACATGACCACATTTAGGAAAATTTTTTTATGGATCCGCTTCCGATATGGGGGGAGGCTCTCTTTAAAATTGTTGATACCGAAAATTTTTGATACCCAAACTTTTAAGAGGTTATCACTTTTTATCTACCTACCAAATTTGGCTTCTGTAGTTGCTTTAGTTTCAGAGAAAAACTGTGGTGACACATAAACGGACAGATAATACCGATTTCAAAATGGGTTTTTTTAAGTTACACAAAACCCCTAAAATGTGTTATTTATTTATTAGAAGATCTAGGATTAAGTTGACATATCATGATTAAGTGTGAATAACAAAAACTGTGATTTGCCACGTAGAAGACAATTTTGACACTTTAAATTGGAAATTATTTATTAAGATGGGTTCCGACCTTCTAGTATCGATTTTAGTTTTTCTAAAGTACCGATACTGAGCCCAGATGACCGGCACTTGCAGGTATTCATTCTAGTATAGGAGTTTTTTTTAACACAAGCGTTTTTTAGTATCGGTATCACCACCGGTTTTCTACCATGAATCGGTTTTTTCTCAGTATTGGTATTACTGTCGATAATTTAATCCATAAGCCTCTTTTATCCAGTACCGGTTCTGAAAATATCGATAATGTCTACAAGTTTCTTTCAGTGTTTTTACTGTATTCGGTTTTTAAAGTACGGCACTAATATTGGTATTTTTATTCTTGCATGTTTGACTATAAGCCGCTATTAGTAAAAATGAACAACCAGTACCGGTAATAGAAAGAGGCCTAATACAAGGCAATTCAAGTTGGGATCTATTTAAGCTGATTATACATATTTCGCTTTAGAAATCATACATTCATCCTTTGAAAAATAGCATATGGTAGGGTAGAAGCTGGCTGATCATATAATGCGTAGAAAACAGACTGAAAGTTGACTTAAAACAAAAGGCTATGGACAAGAAGTAATCAGAAATTTGCCTCATATTGAACGCTTATCTTTTCGAGCATTTTCTATAGGGGGAAAACAATAAATTGTCAGCTTTGAAGAAATGAAAATCTAGAACCGTTTCACAAGATTCCGGTGCAACCAGAAGCCTACCGTTTTGTTGAAAATTAATTGTTATAAACGAATCTTACATCAGCTACCCATCCGACTTACAATTGATTGGCTCAAATTACACAACGTTTCACGTTTATTTATACTACCTAGGTTTCTGTGATGCTCAGATGAGTTTCTACTAGAATACACGAAGACGTACGTTTGCTGGATAATTTTAGTATAACAAGCGATTTAGAGAACGTGTGTTGAACGGAAAATATAAACTCCGCCAAACTTATGCGTTAGTTAATGCCTTCAGATAATGCTTTTGATCTTTACGCGCAACTGCTAGCATTTACTGCATATATGCCCACTTCTCCTCTTGTCGTAAATACCGGTTTATATGCTACATGTGTTATCACTACGTAGCAAGATCAATTGCCTTGTAGGAAATGTTTCTTGCTGAAGAATACCCGTCCACAGCCCCCTTTTAACTAACCGGTTAGCTGAAACCTTTCTCAGGACTACACGCCCCAACAGTACACCCATGCATTGTCAAAAATCAATTCTACAATCAAAACAGCAAATTTGAATAAAGATTTTTCCAATAACAGGTGTTGCTTTGAATAGCCCGCTATTTCGGTAGTCACTTTTGAAGCTGTCATTTTTTGACATTTGACAAGTAGAAACTAGGCCATTAATAAAAATGGAACGATACGCGCTTCAACAACTCATTGAAATTATTAAAATTCACTATAAAAATGGTGAAAATTTGGCAGAGATGGTTCGTAAAACTCGAACATTTGTGGGTCGTCGTGAAGCACTTTGTCGGACCGCAATACAGAAATTGGTGGAAAAATTCGAGCTGTTGGGACAGCTTAGTGATGTGAAGGATAAAACCCGTCCACGTCACTCAAGAACAGCAGAGAATATTGCTGCTGTAGCCGAAAATGTTGAAGAAAACCCAGGTTTGTCCATTCCTCGTCGTTCTTTGGAATTAGGCGTTCCACAAACGTCATTACACCTTTTTTTGCATAAAGGTTTGGGTCTTAAGGCTTATAAAGTTCAGTTAACACAAGAACTCAAGCTGGTCGATTATCAAAAACGTCGTGGCTTTGCTGATTGGGTCCTTGAAATGTATGTAAAAGATCCGGAAATCCATCCAAAAATCATCTTGAGTGATGAGGCCCATTTACACCTCGGTGGCTTCGTCAAAACCCAAGAGTTATTGTTGAAAAGCCTCTCTATTCTCAACGTGTGCCTGTTTGGTGCGGTTTATGGTCCGGCGGATTCATTGGACCTTACTTTTTCGAAAACGAGGCTCGAGAAACAGTTACGGTGAATGGGTTGCGCTATCGAGAGATGATTAATGATTTTTTATGGCCGAAATTGGATGGTATTGATCTGGACAACGTTCACTTTCAACAAGACGGCGCCACGTGCCACACAAGCAACGAAACCATTGATCTTTTACGGGAAAAGTTTCCGGACCGTGTTATCTCTCGAAGAGGTGACCACAATTGGCCACTGAGATCTTGTGATTTAACAACCTTGCGACTTCTTCCAGTGGGGCCACGGGAAAGGTAAGGTCTACACCAACAGCCCAGCGTCGATTCAAGACCTCAAAGATGGAATTCGTGAGGCTATCGAGGACATAGGGCAGCCACTTTGCGATTTGGTTATGGAAAATTTCATGAAAAGGATATGTTCCTGTAAGCGTGGTCGTGGTGGTCATTTGCCTGATGTTATTTTTCACTATTAACGGCATACCTTCCTCTTTATAATGAAATAAACATCCGATCATTTATATTAAAAAATGGTATTTTTCTTTTAATATCAAAATAACACCTCTTATTGGAAAACCCTGTTTTAGGTTTGAAATATTCTTGCTAGACTTGATCTCTTTTTGACGATAAATACAAAGAAGTAGGTCTTTGCTAGCGCAAGAACATCAAATACTCAAACAAGAGCTCAACACACTGTAAATAAAATGGACTTTTTATTATGAAACAAGATATTGACATTCAGAGTAATTTGTGTACAATATCCTTCTGGCAGGAGTATTCTCCTGTAAAATCAACTCATTTCTCCTTGAAATTTAGCTTGTTACTACAGAATAGGTACAAATGGAGGGAAAGGTTAGGAAAAATTCGCGGGAAGGGCTTGGAGACATTGAGATACGTATGGTGTTGCGGTCACATACAAAAATTAACTTTAAACGAAACTAAAAAAGCAAAGTAAGTTAATTAATGGTACCCGAAGCCAAGTTGTTGAATCAAAAGGCGATTCGAGGCGTATAACTTCTGTGTGTATTTATTCTGCTTCTGCATAGCATAGAAGTTTTTTTGAGTGAACCTAAAATTTCCGACCAAACCAGTCCGAAATTTCGATACCAGAGAACGAGTATTATGCATTCATATTCATTTGAAGCAGGTCATCAAACCATTCCAAAGCCACACTATCCGATTCGCCCTAAATCCTTCTAGTCTCATCAACATATCTGTCTTCCGTTTATTAACTCGCTTCCTCAAGCACTCTTGACCTCAGTTATCGAACACAAGTCGTTTATGGAATAATTTATGTAAAATGCCAGCTCTGTCGTCAAACAGCTGCATTTGAATACCGAACCCATTAAGTCACATACCAGCAGCTTTGAATCATTGATTCTCACCTTGCCAATTTTAAAGGCCAAAAGCAGCATCGAAGAGTTCACACACAGTTGAGGCTTGCGAGTAGGTTCCGCGGTTCAGTTTACGAGTATGTCGCTGATAAGAAGACAATCGCAAAGCATCGCTTTCTTTAATCCGCGGATACTTTTAGGAAAGTGGTTCTTCTCCCCGGAAGGCTGCGAGGGTCAAAGTGTTCATAGCGCGGAGGGGAGCATCGCTGCCGCGAAAATAACTTCCCGAAATTCCAGACAGAACAGAAATCTCTATTTTTGGATGCCTCTAACACCGGCATTGGGTACCACAGGCGCGCTAAGCTTGCCACATTTATTTTAGCGTTTTCCGTCCACACATGCGAGCGAATGAGTGCTCTTTCCTCAGCGTCTTGAAGAAATCTCACAGAAACGTGGGTATTTGCAATAGCGAAGCGTTAAGCAGTGACTCATCGTCGTAAAAATAATATTTATCATTCAGACGATTCGAGGTGCGAAGTGGTCGGGACGCAAGAGCTTGCTTACGTAAATGAAGTGGATGATGAATGTCTTTTGGGGCAGACAAGTATGAAAGCAATTGCGCTTTGCGAGTAGGATGAATGCTGGTGTTGATTGATTCGCGGGCCAGCCAAACGGTGCGACAATTTAGATTACGCGCCGTGCTGAGGCAAGTGAAGGTTTTATCTGGGCTTCTTATCTCATAGATCGCCTTCTGGTGGATTCGTTCAATTATGCAGCCCGAAATACCAGCTCGTAGGTGGTGAGAAAGTATGCAGCAATTTAGACACAAACATTTGCGCGGATATCATTGCTGGGGGATTTGGACTTTTATAGAAATTCGCCTAAGGAACTTGCATCGCAATGCTTTCGCGATATACAGAAAAGAAAGAGAAAGCCAAGTCAACTTATGAATCAGCACGAGCGCCAGCTAGAGTACTCTCAGATGGCGGGAATGTGGCAGTCGGGTCAAAGAAATTGCTTGCCCCTGCTCTCTGTACCTGTCATCACTCGCGGGCCGTTTTAAATATAAACATTAGTCACAAAAACTCGCTGTGACGTAAACAACCAGCGAACCAACGTGAAATGCTGGCTGTAGCGCGTATCAGCATTTTACTATGGTGTGTATGTTTACTGTTCACCTTGTTCTCTAATGTGTTTGTGCTGTAGCGTACTCGTACGTGTGTGGCGGAGCTAGCGCTACCACATATTTTGCTTCTCGTAGAAATGGTGGCTTAAGCTACGATATACATGTGCAAATATGGAAGCTTACAATTTACTAACAATACAACTTTTATTGGATTAAACAAGTGAACATGGGAAATGCTAATGAGGTTTTCAATATGTTTTCATTTGAAGTTTGCCTCAATTTCTCTTTGTGTCAATGCTTTTAGGGTTTCGTATTACTACTAAACCCAATTGAAATTGATTTCGTCTGTCCGGCTGTCTGTTGTCCTCTGAAGTTATAATAGCAACATACACTAAACTTGTTAGGTAGATCTGAAGTGATAACCTCTTGAAAGTTTGGGTATCAAGAAATTCTTCAAAGGTTTTCAGGGGGTCCCCCAAATCGAAGGAGGGCCATTAACACTTTTTATCGCAGGTCGTTTTTTTTTATCGAAGGTCGCCAAATGAAAGGGCTTAACGAGAGCTTTTCAAAACTGGTCTTCAAAGAGTGTTATCGATTTCGTAGAGTACAGGCGAAGGAAAAGTGTACGAAAGATTGGTGCTCTCCTCCCTCGCGGTTCGATATCTTTGATCCGAAAAGTCAGAAAAAAATCTGAAGGTAGGTCTTTAGGAGTATAACAACAAGAAATATCTTAGAAATCCACCCAACATTGTTAATAATAATATGATTTTTAAATTTCACAATATCACCAATAAAATCAAATTCAATCATGTTATTAGCAGCATTACAGAAAGCACTCATAGTCTGTAAGTTTCCAAAAAATCGAATCATATTTAAGGAAGTTATAACCATTTGAATTTTCTCTGATTACAACAATAGCAACAAACACTAGATTTGAAATGATCTTAAAATTTTCAGATAAGATGTATAACATAAATATCTAGAAGTCAGGATGTGAATGATTTTCTTTACATGGCGGTCTAACGGAGTAACAACGGTTTTTCTTTTAAACATTTAATCATTGCAGTGTTTCTTGAGTTTACTGGTTGTTGTTGTCTACATATCAAAGATTGAGTAGCGAATCGTTTTCACTGAAGTAAAGTTCTGTTTACCCAACTAGTTTCAAAGATCCTACCGATAGCCTTTCATTTAAAGTACGTATCAAGTTTTTGCGGAAAGGAACTGCAATTTTAGGCATTTATTTAATTGAGAAACCCCACCGGCTAAGTATTCTTTCAACTAACCAATATCTTAGGTTTACGTGATTAAGAAACTCTAAAGCTATTGCTGAAAACTACAATTAATTCGCTTCTGTTTACATTTGTTGGACATTTGGATAAATATGTTTAATACATATTTTAAACGGTACTAATATTTAACCTTAGCCTTTTGATATAAAAAGTTAATAATTGAGACTAAAGCTTAAAGCATAAATCCGGGAATAATATTTGTGATATTCTTATGAATAATACGACTGTATTAAAAATCTCTATAAATTATAAGTTTGCTACAGATACTTAAAAAATATGAAGGGAAACAGATTAAAATTGTACTATTGTTTAGCCTTATTAAAACTGTTTCATTGCTTCCATAAAATATATGATTTGACAAAGTTAGCTGGAATATTAGTCAACAATAAGGAAGACCCCAGAGATAATTGGGTTGTACCCATCATCTGATGAAATTCATCGATTTGTAACATATTTATGAATCATTTTTGAGAATAATTGAGGGATGATGAATATGTATAAAGCGCCCGCGCACAAAATCGATTCAAAAGATTACGCATCTATGAGCGATGTTGCATTTTTGAAAAGAGCTGTAATTTGCGAAATGTTTTAGTTTTGGTTGTCATAATTTCAAAATAGATAAGATGAAAGAAATGGACTTCCTTAATATTAATAGATCGCCCAACAAACTAGACCGAACATTGGCATTTAAATAGTTAAAAATGCAACTTTTCTCCCTTATATCGTAAAAATTGATATGGTCAGTAGCAAGTTATGATCATATGAGTTCTGATTATAGAAGAGATAAGCAGTGAAAACACTGAAAAGTAAAGTACAATACAAAAATAATCAATTTCAGTTAATAATCAAGATTTATATTTGCATAATTTATGTCTAATATGAGTTTTATCCACAGCAGGAGACTGTGGTAGAGGCTCAAAATGTTGCTGATTGTGCGTTCAACAGAAATATAGTACAGAAGAGTAGAAGAGAGAGTTGCGCGTACACAAGAAACATAAAATTGAAATATAGACTTATTGGGGTGAATACCGTCGAGTCTGATTATATGCCTGCATAGGCTTTGAGGTAGAAGATTCTGATCGAACTTGAACAAAAGACGTTTATCAAGGAAGGTTTGCCTGAATTCGAGGGAAGGAGCTTAAAAAATGTGTAGAAGATCGCTATACGGGATATAGGGAAGATTGAATTTAAAAAACCAAGATCATGTGAATCTGCATTGTATAAGTTGAGTATTGTTCAAAGGTATTGCGGGCAAATGAAAAATACAGACGAAAATAAGATACTTGCTAGAACGAGAATATTGCCTGGTATTGGAATCGTAGATTTTCCTCAATTTCTTTGATTTTCTCTGAAATTAATACTGGATAGATAAGCTGCAAATCTCAAATAAGCACCTTTCTCAAATTTAGCCGCAACTTCGGTAACTGTATGTTTAATATAGTGTGTAATGGAAAAACGCTGACCTAGAATGTTGAGAGGCTTTTCGCAACAACGTTCTGAAGGAAAACTATGCCTTAAGGGTTCGCCCACGTTGCAATTTTACTGTCGTAGCGAGCGATTTTTAGACGCAAACATGAACACACTGCGACAAGATTTGCAAAAGAACTTCAGTATGCGCAGAGCTAATATACTCTTCTGAAGATATGTCTTTGCCAGGAACACATGCGCTAACTCATTTGTGAACTCCCATGCACGCTAGCGTCATATGTCCAAATGATGTGCGCCTGCGCGAGTATTATAAAAACTTCCTACTAAACTGGTTTTAGGAAAAATGGCAAATTCCTGCGACTGCCAATCTTGCCAAAACCGTCACAAATCGCGGTGTGCGCGTTTCCATTTAACCATGTGTAACTTGCGACAGTAGTGCGACTATATAGTCGTAGTCTGGTCCACCCCTAAAGCAATTTCGATAGAATGGAATCAAAACCGTAAGGGATGAAACTGACTATGACTCAATAGTCGCGCAACTATCGCGATTCATATATGGTCAAATGGAAGCGCGTACTGCGACTTTTTTGCCAGATCAATTGTCGCAAGAATTTGCGATTTTTACTTAAAACTGGTTTCCTAGGTATGATCATTTGTGGGTGCAACATTTTCGTGATACTTACGCTCCATTCCTGGGAAGGCCATATCTTCAATTGAGCATATCAGTTCTGCGCATGCCCAAGGATTCAGCAAATCTTGTAGCAATGTGCTTATATTTGCGAATAAAAATCGCCCAATATGACAGTCGTATCGCAATCTGGGAAAACCATTAAGCGTCCATTTACTGAAATTATGCGTAGTGGAGAAATATGAGAGTTGTAAACGCACTAATGCTTTGAAGGCCGGATTTTTATATATAGTAAAAGTAGAACCCATTGGATTATTAAATGCTAAATGCACTACATTGATTTTGACAACAGAATACCGAGTAGACCAGACATTTTTCAGCACAATATTATAGGAAGGTAGATATTCGCATAAAATATTCAATGAACATATGAAACTAACTTTAACTTCCACAAGTAAAAGCGATTCTATTCAAAATTATCAATCCATATTTCTTAATGTTTATTTGATAATGCATTTAACTGATAAATAATCAACCTTTAACATAAAAATGTGATTACTGTCTGCTGTCTATTTTTTAAAGATTTTGATCAGTTCACCCTCGGTTAATCAATGACCACCGAGTTTTACTTGAGATTTCGACCGTTATTAAAAAGAAAGGTTATAATTCTTAACGTCGAAGAACGATCAAAGGTTGGAAGTAAAATCCAACTCTATATCTTCAAAGAACCTTAGAAACAAGATACAACCCAGAACGCAGGAAAGGAAAGGTCATTTTAGTCTATGCTCCACCGGTTGGACTTCGTAAAACCAACACATATGTTTTCAAATCATTAAATTACCGCTCCAGACGTAACGATGCACGCGTGTTTCTGCACCAGACTGCATGGAAGCATGCTATCCAAATGTAGACAAGAATTGGTAATAAACCCGTTAGCGCTACTGTGTCCGACGTTTTCAATTTTCTGTATGGTTACTTTGGAGCCATTTTTAATGATCTGATTGTTTACGTAAGTAAAGCAAATAGATGCAGGCAGAGGTATGCAAAATGTTATGAAGAAATTGATAAGATTATGAAGCAAACACGATTGCAACCAGAGGTCAAATGTCACCAGTCATGAAATAGGAACGAAATGCTGGAAAATTGACTGATTCATTATAAAACTTCCCATTTTACCAAGTGAATCCATGATTGTTGTTGTTCTGTTGCTTTTTATTGTAAACAGATCTTTCATAGTCAATCGTCAGCATTTGCACTGAAGCATGTTTGTGCAGCGAATCCAGATTACATAATTATCTCTCAGATCTAAGTTTTGTTGTTCTGTTTATATGAAGAATATTTCTTTTAGAGGAAAAAATTATTTTCAAATGCACCGTGAATGGCTGCCCTTAGGAAATACGACTTCGGAAGCGAATCCAGCTTTCCCTTCGTCGTCGCTATCCGTAACAGAAATCATTCATGAGATTAACATAGTGTTAGTGCGCCATCTGAGCGCGCAAATTTAGCGCACACACACACCACTGCCCGACTCTTATCGACAAATCGAGTGTGTTGTCAGCATAATTTCCTCTACTTTGCATAACATTTTAAACTGAAATCGCAAGGCAACAGGCTTTGGGGGGCAACGATGCTTTTTCGCACCCCGCCACCCTTCTGGCTCCCGCTGGAGGTCGATGGGACGAGGACTTACCTATTTTGTTGATGGGCATGAATCGCAGCACCAAACACGGGGAATCTCGCTTTATCCTCATTTTCATGTCAGTCCTATGACTCACTTCGGAATCACACACTTTTTTGGTTCTCTTCAAAGAACAACTCGGCACCGTCTTGCCTTCTATTTTGGTTCTATATTATTGGCTTTCAACTTGTTTAGATCTCATACGGACGGCACTTGTTTCACTTGAATGCCGAAAGGTACAGGAGGCGCGCGCTCGGTCGGGGGACGAAAGCAAGTTCACTGGCGGAGGCAACTGTAACGGAAGCGACTAGCTGCCCAACTGAACTATTGACGCACGCAACGGAACTGCGATGGAACGGGCGATAAACACACTTAACTTAATTCGCACATAGTCTAAAGTAACGTTCACAACGTCCCAATTACTCCTAATGTGTGCAGCGCAGGGTTAAACAAACGAATCCACAACTGGCACTTCGCTTATAGTTTCCTGAGAAAAGGACGAGCCTCTCGCGCTAAGAATCAACACTTGACCGCGGTTGCGATAATCCCAATCCTCGCACTACAACTTTATAATCGCAAGCGTTAGACAATTTCCAAAGACACTCGCACGAACCGTTCACTTGCTGTGACTTCGCCGGAATGACGAATAGCACGGCTGTTGATTCGAGACGTGGAGTCAGCGAGCGCAATGTTGTTGTTGGAAGATAGAATGCTGAGGGGACAGAGGTGGCCTGGGATGTCAGCTATCAATGTCGGCTGGCGAACCGCTACTTCGTCGCGACCCGACTCAGCAATTGACCATTCTACGATTAAACAATGACTCATCGCAGCACATACACACGCACAGAGCACTCCGCGCGCGGCGTTGAAGGCATCCGACCCGACGACTTGGCAGCCGCGGAAACATACGGCGGAGGATGAATCATTGCTGAATGGAATGATACAGTGTTTGCCGCGGGCGGAGCGCGGACGAGCTTAGATGGGATGGGAAGCATGTCAGCCAGGGCTGCCGTTGGAGAGTTGCACCAACGGCCTTTGAAGGGCGCATTCTATAAGCTACTTTACTGGTATCGGCATGCAGGGGAACTGTTGACTAATGGTGAGTGCAGTGGCTTGCAACCTGCACAAGAGTGCCTCGCAAGTAAGCTCGAGGAAGAATTACCTATGAATATGATTTAGCGTTTAATATAATGATAAGATGATTAACATGCATACCTTATGTGGATTTATTTGTTGTTTCTTGACTAATATATATCATGTTGTGAGGAAGCTACCATTTTATTTATGAAGAGCAAAAATTTAAATTCTATTTTTTCACAAACATAGATGGCAAAGTATTCTTCAGATGATATTGTAGGAAAATATTTTGATGCTTTCAGATCTAGCTGAAAAAAATTCGATAAAATTAAACAGATCAAAGATCAATTAGGAAAATACGCAGGTTGTAAGAAAAATAAGGATAATGTTGCCTACAGTACGGAAACGCTTCGAGTCTGTGTATAAAAAAGTACGCATTAGACTTGTATGCTGTTTACACTAGCTGGTTGGAAGAGATTTGAATATGTTTCTACAACAGAATTTATATATAACAAGTCGTAGCAGCAGGAGAGTGCTCCTGCCAGAAGGGTTTTGTGGGCCAACTTGTAACTCAGACAATATCTTCTAAATATCAAAACTTGACCAATATGCAGATTCCATAAATTAAGTTCGGAGAACTAAATTCTGGTTATTATATATTTAAATTCACCACCATTTTGTTTCAAGTGCTTTGACTCCGATGCTTGAATAGTCATGATAACACATCAATATTACAAATTAAATTTTTATCAAAATTTCAATTTATTTGTAGTGTCTAGGTCCGTTGCAAATGTGCATCGCCCTAGTATCATGCGCTAATGTTATTATAATTGTTGAATATTCGATCGGCTGTAACTTAGCTGCTTATCGTTCGATTAGTATGAAATTTTCAGGACATGTGCAACTGTTATTAGATAAATATTTGCATGACATTGTTTAATTTTTACACATTGTACTCCGTGTGGGGCAGTGGGTTAGTGCACACCCTGCTTGCGCAGCAGCTTGTAGTAATCGAGCAGTCCACCTAGGCATACTGCTCCAGGAACTTTCATGAAAAGGACAATAGGAGTAGAGGAGAAAATGCAATGATTGTGAAATCGTCTTTTGCTTTCGTGTTCTAGTCATTTGTAGTGAACATTAAATGTCCCTATAGTGTAGGGATATAAAGTTTGTGAATGTCCGTTCAGGACTGCAGCGATGGTCTGCTGCCTCGGCGGAAGAGGATGTTGAGATCCGCCGAGATTGGCCTTGTCTGGGGACGTGTGAATGCGCTGGCAGGATAGCGTTGCGGTGTCGTGGGGCGAGCTCTTTCCCCCTAGCACAAGGACCCACTACAAAAAAATTTCACATTCACGAATTAAAAGTGTCAAATGCCGATCGATTGGTTTTGGGGCCGAAGTAACCTACTAAGGGTTGACATTGCTTATACAAGGAACAAGTTGGGCCGAGCAAAAACGGACGAATTGGCGGAGACTTCGTCATTACCGATGATTTTTATGGCTTACAAATAAGATTGGGGCATCCAGATGGAGGTGGTGCCCCCTTGCACCCTCCCAACCAGATCAAGATCCAAATGTAGACGTGGCCATATATTTCCCATTTGAGTAGAAAACTCACACAAGCATGATTTGCATAAATTTTCCCATCAAATGCGAAATATAGACGTGGCCAATTAATGTTATAGAATAATGTAATCGAATCACATAACTCTATACCATAAAATGGCATGCGAGCGGAAGGCCACTCTACCCGGCAAGCGGCCCCTGTTAAGCGATAAAAAATGGAGGAGCGCACCCTATGGCTAGCCCATATGAGCGGGGAAGCCTGCCATTGATGCGGGTCTTATACTCGGTCAGGTATAACGGAATGGAAAGATCTAGTTTTTAAGTTTAATAATTCATTTTATTGTAAATAACTATGATTCTCGTGTTCTTTTTTTACACATTTGCTTGTTTATCAATACTAATTACAATGTCATGGCAAACTTCGCTTTTCTTACTATTTTGTTATTATATAATAATGTTAAAATTTATTTTTCGTTTTATAAATAATTAATAAATAATTAAAATTTTAATCTTTTTACTTCCATCATAAATACATCTATATATTTTCATGAAGATTTAATTGAAATGTATATCTAATAAATGCTTTAATTAATTGTATTTTTTTTTAATTATCTTCACCTATATACTTTGAAATGAATTTAGTTTTATTTATTTCTATTGCTTCAAATAAACTTTATCTATTTTTAAATGGTATATAAACTGTATTTATCCAATTGATTGGTAGCGTCGATGCTACTCTCATGGTTATAACTTAACTCAGGTATTAAGTTTCCTTGAATATCAAAACAATTTCCATTTAAATAAATAAAGTTTTTCTTTAAAAATTAAGTTTTTCTTTAAAATTCAAAGGCGATTGTCTGTTCCATAATCAATCGTTTTTCTGAACTCCGCATATCGGGATCGGGGCTAGTATCCATTTTACTATTCATTTACTCAAGAACTCTTTGAGTTTCGCTTTCGCACGATGAATTTGAGCCATTGAACGCCGTTCTGAATAGTTTTGGAACCGATCGCTTTGAGTTGCACTAGTTGCTTCATTCAAATTAGACCAGTTTAACGCTATGAGCTGAGTACCACTTAGTGTTATGATAGTGCCGTATTCTGCAAAAGCACCAACATTTTTCGCGTCAATTCGATAACCTGTGCATTATACAACAATACCTTTTGTTAGCAAAGGCCAGAACAACTGCCTTAGATTGACATTTGGATTTGAAAGACACATGGACGTAACTACTAGTTTTCTTTGGAATTATTTCAGCTTCTTTTCTATTAATGCTTCTTTCGGTATCTTAAAAACCGTGTTATTAAAACCCACGCAAACTTAGTAGTATGTTTCACGACGTCATCTCGAGAAACCCGATAATATACAATGGGCTAAAAGCTTGTTCGACACCGGAAAACTAATTCAGAGCTTGACGCAGTGTTTTCAATATGGAATGTAGTTTGCATGAAAGTGCGATTGGAGCCATGTTTTATAGATGGACAAATCTGAAAGGGGTCAATAATCTCGTCTCGAAACATTACTTGAACAATAAGTTACGCGTGACGAAAGTCAACTTGAATTGAAAGGCTGCATTGTTTGCTAGGGGAGACTTTACAACCCACGGCGACGCTTGATTGTGTCAGAGTTCATTAAAGGGTTCCTCACAAATGTTCGAAAAACAGAAAAGTACATTTGAATTTCACTTAAAAGTAGAATTTTGCGAGTTTATATTTCATCGTTCAAATACCTTCCAATGATCCGCAAGGCTGTTCAAGACTTTGATGTGGAATTGGCGCTGATGATATAGTACATTCGATAGTGGCAACCACGTGGACGAGAGTTTGCCAGTAGCAGAGATAGCTGCTGTATTTGTATAACCTGTGTCTGTCGCTAACGCTGCCGCAGTCGCTGGACTGAACAGTATGCATGTAACACTAGTCACAATTATTCCACACAAAAGCAGCAACAAGTTTTTGGTTCGTATTATTTACAATAGGCAGAATACCGCAGCCTCATTGATAGTCCAACAGCAAGCAATTTGTAATACAGTTGATCTTGCCCTGAATATTAGCGAGTTTATATAGCCCTGCGGCAAATTCACGCTCAAGCTATGAAATGTTTTTGAGGAGAATTGATTTCACCGTTTTTCATATTCACACCTGTATTTTTGAGTGAATAGCCATCTTTACCACTATCAGCTGTCATAAGTGCTGGTTGATATCCGGTTCGCATTAAAGAGAAAATTACAATGCATTAACTGAGTTTGTGCAAGTAACGCAGAAATTTTCACACAAGAAGGATTTCGTCTTTGTCGCTATGCACCATATTTTATTGTTTCTGCTTGTGCGTTAATTTCATACAATTTAGTTAGCAAAATTCGATTGTTTCCAGGACAAATCGAAACATTTCATTTGCACGGTCAATGTCAACTCATATATCAGTGCAATGCAGAAATTTGGCTGCACAGCTGTGGTATGGCAGACGCAATGTATATAACAGAGACAAGGGTACAGTTTTCGTCTGCATATATCACTTTTTATTTTGTTTTTTGGTTATATCTTGATATTCCCCTACAGCGTTCGATTCAACTCAGCTATATCCGCTGTCACTAACAATGTCACAATTTTCCACTTAATGCGGCCTAAAGGGGTTCCAGTTCGTTGAGAATAACACGCACTTCTCCGAAGCATCAGAATTGATGCATTTGGCCTAGGTAATTTTAAAGCATTTTAGCCCTCGCCGGGGAACGGAACAAAAGGGTCAAAGCGAAAAAATCACAATCAGACTAGTCTTACGACATCTTTTGGCTGTAATTACCATTTCAAACATTATTCAGCGCGCCGGAATGTTTTGTCTGTGGTTATAATCACATCTATGAAAATATGGAATACTCGCAAACAGTCAGTTTTTGACAGAGGGGTACGCCATAATCGTCACTCTGCAACTGCCTTTGATGGGAATCCACTAACTCATTCGATTCCAACCTCCCATTCTCAATCCATCCGTTCCATTTCCTTCCATTTTGGTCACCAATCTTGTACATGGTGGGGTGTACTAGCTCAGCGTTCCTACTCTGTAAATTTTATGTGGCAGATTTGAATTTTTCTAAAAGAAACTAAATTTGCACGAAGTAAACAAAAATCAAGGGATTGGAAACAGTAATGAAAGTTAAATCTCATAACAAGTATAATTAAAGAGAAATGTTTAAATTTAATAGAAAAGAAAATTGATATAAAATTACATTTAATAATAATAATAACAAGAAAAATTATTTTACAAATTATGATTACAATGGAAATGATTACATAATTTTTCTAAATCTGCCACATATAATTTTGAGTAGGAGATTAATACAATAGGACTGCAGCGATGGTCTGCTGCCTTGGCGAGTGAAGATGTGGATGCTCACCGAAATTGGTTTGGATATGCTGGCAGGCTAGCATTGCAGTGTCGTGGAGTGGGTTCTTTTCCCCAGAATAAAGGTCCCTACAAAAAAAATTTCGCATTCACGAATTAACTGGTCGCAGCATTCGGATCAACAATGTAATGATTTAGCACGTCTCGTCCGTTCGAGATTTCCCGAAGGAAATCTCAACCGACTTCCCACCGGTTCTAGATGTGAAGTCTGGGAACGTGACAGCGGACTGAACCCATCAGGTCGACAAGTCCGGATACTGTTAGTCTACTCCAAGGCGGCTGCTAGCTAGCTAGTTTGGAGAGGAGTTTCGGTCATGGGTCTTACGCGAGCAGACAACGTCCAAAATACAACAAATCTTAGCCACCGGTTTTAATGCAAGATTTAAAATGCATCGAACTTCCATCGACTCTACTCTAAATTATGTACTTCATTCCAGAAAAAAAAGAACGAAAACAACCGCTGAAACAATACGCGCTCCCAAATATAACCGACATGGTGCCCGAAATACACTGCTCGAATGCAAAATCGAAAAGAGCCTACTCTAATAAAAACACGCAAATACAAACTATGGCACCGCGTACCGACCACAACGTGAAACCGACCATTCGTGGATTACTGAAACCCTACCCTTTCGGCGGCATACTCAACTTTTGCTCGTATTTCCTGCTAGAAAAGAACAGGTTTGCTGAAAAGGAGAGACGTTTGTTTTAGTTAGCCGTTTATGTTTATTTGAAATTCATTTTACGATAAAAGCTTCTGAGTATTTTGAATAGGAAAAATTATTCTTTTTTAGGAATCCATATCTCTACAACGATAAAGGATTCTGAATAGTTTTAACAGTACAAATAGTTCTTGTTTTGAAAGTCGTATTCATTTAAATCTGTGTTGAAAAATACTTTTCTATGTTTGAACTTACACACTAAATTGTGTTTGTTATAGGTCATGCTGTTGCGTCCTTGAATCGTATATGTAAGTAAAATAAGTGATTTTAACCAATCATTGTATCTTTTTGCAAAGTTAAAAATAATGTCAAGTTTAGTGAACCTCATGTCCTCTCGATAAGTTCTCTTACTATTTAATTCAATTCTAAATGTGAATTTTTACAAAAAGATGTGAATTTCTTAGTAGTGTAATTATGGGATGCATCAGACTACGACTATATAGTTGCACTTCTGTCGCAAGTTACATATGGTTAAATGGAAGCCCGCACACTGCGATTTTCGACAATTTTGTCCAGGTCGGCAGTCGCAGGAATTCGCGATTTTTCCTAAAACCAGTTTAGTAGGTAGTTTTTGTGATACTCGCGCAGGCGCACATCATTTGGACATTTGGCGCTGACGTGCATGGAAGTTTCTTGCATAGCGCACAAATGAGTTAGCGCATGTGTTCCTGGCAAAGACATACCTTCAAATGAGCATATTAGTTCTGCGCACGCCTGAAGTTCCTTTGCAAATCTTGCCGCAGTGTGGTCGTATTTGCGTCTAAAAATCGCTGGTTACGACAGTAAAATCGCAATGTGGCCGAACCCTATACTTATCTGAATGGATATAAGATTTAATAATATTTTTGCTAGTTTAGGTTAAGGTAAAATAGAACTAAATTCCTTTTTTTTCATTAGAAATTGATAGTGACATAAACATTTAATGCATTAATGCAAAGTTTGAAGGTATTAATGATCAACAAGTTTTTGATTTCATCGCTATTACGAGAGAACTAAAAAATTTTTTTCTCGTACTCCATAGATGTCAGTATATTTTCGAATACGCGAGTACATTACAAATTATTTTATAAAATATTTCTATGTTTCAAGCTTGCTGTATTTATTGGCATATATAAAAGCCGAGTGCCTAAACAAGTAGGTAGAAACAAATTATCCGCACGTTTACTTATCATAAGTAAATACGCTAGACGTTTTCGGGGTTTTTATACTGTATATGCATGCATGCAATTTAAACCGTATAATAATATGAAGCCACCTAATAACAATAAATAAAGAACACATGAAAATGTTTTCTGACCTACTGATTCTACAATAGTTGTTAAAAATGTATACATTTATCGCTTTGATTCCGGATACTCGATTTAGAAAATATTTTTTTTCTTTAATCGGTATGTAACCAAGGTACTTTTGTTATTGGTTTGCCATTTTTTCTTTCTCTCTTCTTCCCTCTTTTTTTTGTCGATATATTAATGAAAAAAGTAATATTAATTTATGATAATTATTTTTAATCTCGAAAAGCTTAAAAATTGATTCGAATTAAATTCATTTCACTTGCGATATCTTAGAAATTAATTAAATACATTTTTGACTCTTAATTGAAAAATTTTTAAACGCAATGATTTTTTTATATCTTAAGTATAAATAATATTGCATTTGGGAAAAATCATTGTATTAGTTTAAATTTTAAAAGTCTGTAGGCAAGAGTATTCAATATTTCATACATATCAAATGAAAAAAATAAAATAATCCTTACCGAATATAGTTTGACCAAGAAATTAAGTAAATCACTACTCCTCTTAATACATGATACTTTTTTTTTGTCGTTACTCGTCCCACCATTTTTTCGTTATTGTATAATAATTTAATTATGTTTGGCTGAATTGTAATTGTACGATATTAAATGTAATTTTTATTTAAAATTGCTGTACTACTATTATAAAATGGATGTCCTTGATTACTAAATTGAAACTCTTCTCATTCTTGCTTTACACCGGTTTTATGTTCTATTGAATACATCACTTCTAAACACACTATGAATATAATAGTAGAAATTGTTTTTCTTTCAATCAATTTGTTTCATTTACACAATCTATGTTGATCGTATTTTCATACACGAAATGTATATACCTAGTATTATAGAAACGCTCAATTTCCATTGAGAACGCAACAATAAGTCCATGTTTTTCACGATATCAACTAAAGAAACTTTTCCGCGGGGTTTCCGACATGTTATCGTTATTTAAGTTATTATCAATTTCACTTCATAAGATTTTTCACATCCAGACGATTATATAATTTTCTAAACATTATCTTTAATGTTCATTTTTGCAAACAATTAAATTGATATTAAATTTAGTTATTACGAAACAGCACCTTCACTATAGACAGAGATCAGATGTGAACCTCATTTTTTTAGAATTTTCTCAGTGTGTTGATCGCCAAACACACGTACTACATACCCAATGCAAGGTCCTAATGTGGAAAACAACAGACATTACCACTTGCAATCTGAACAACTAAACCACAAACGTTTTTATTTACTTGTATAATTTAAGAGCGCGATTGAAGTCCCGACTGACTTTGGCATACTTGTACTACTGTGACCAAAAAATAAGGTGACATTTGAATTTAAACTGCGCGCGACGAAGGATTTGGAGAATTATTATTTTTTTTAGGTTGTTAGTACTGTCAGTGACATCTATGTCAAATTTACATGTCAAAATATTCATTAGTGTTTAACTACAAATAGACTGTTTTCCATGTTACTTTCCTGATTTTTCAACAATCCCAAATGGTGAGGAGTCGCCACTTCATTGTACTTTTTCACCAACAACTCAGTTCGCTTCAAGGATATTTTTTCCATTTGGCTTAGCGACCAAATGCTTATCGAAATTTCACAAAGAGTGCAAAGCCTGCAAGCGATTGTGGGCTCGGCGCAGATTCCAGATCAATATCTGGTACTGAGCACTGACATACCTGCGAAAATAAAGAGGCTACGCAGCTTGAAGGAAGATATGAAGCTTTTTGCTCAAAGCAGTTGCATCCGAGTTCTAATCCGACTCCTAACTGTCAGTCGTGTTCAGGTTGATCTCGCTTGACATCAAATTTTGCGCTGGGGTTCACGTTCCACAATCTATCGTACAAAAAGCGTTGCACGAGCGAACTCTAAGACAGTTTATTTCAATGATTTAGTTTATACACTTTTCACTGAACGTTTTATAGTGTTTTGTAGTGCAATAATACAATATCAGCTCTACTTTAAATTCACGCTTTGATGCCTACATCGAGAATCTTCACTGTATGGCGCGTTCCTCTTGCTTTCCCACAAGTTTTCTCCCGACAACCGTCAAGTCGTGGTTCAGTGGCAGCGATTAGTTTTAAAATCGCTCACCACCTGTTGACGTCAGTGGCGTAGAGTATATGGATCGGCTGGTCGGCGTCAGAGGCGTAGGGTGTAGGAATCTGCTGGTCGCGTCAGTGGCGTAGGGGGGAGGAGCGAGGTTATCACAACAGGTGTCAAGGTCGAGGTAACGACAGGCTGGGCCTGGCGAATGCGTGCAAGACTCGAGAGGCTCTCGTTTTTAACTATGTATACTGTTTTTTAAAATACCTCCATTCCCTACCACTCTTTCTTCGTCGCACAACGCTCGTGCGATCCGCATTCACATTACGTCGCTTGGTCCTTTGTGCCACCCAGACAATGTTTAACACATCGGTATAAGGGGGCACACAATGTAATGTGAACTAGTCCTTTTCGTGAACATCTAGTCCAAAAAATCATGATCAGCTCTCAGAGATAAAAAAAATTCAATATAATACGACGCATTCAAAAAAAACTCTGAGTAACTGTCACTTCAGTATCTTGCCGATAGGGTCAAAAAAAAAAAAAAAAACGCCCTAAGATACTGGGCTTATAAAAGCAGAATTACAGGTCCACGCTTCAATCAGTGCTCATTAAATGCTCCCTTAGTCTTTTCTTAAATACCAAAAGTGAGTTTGGTTCCTTAACAATTTCTGATAGATTGTTATATATGCGCAGAGCATCATTTGTTGCATCGTTCTTTAGACGATCCGTTCTGGCAAAAGGTATTACGAATTGATCTGTTTTCCTCGCATTATATGGGTTGATCTGTGATACCTTAATTAATGGTGCTCGTTCTGATCAATTCGTTTTTAAATTTTTGTAGATAAACTTAGCTTAGGTTAATGATTTTGCCAATTGGTAAACCAAACTAGTTTGAGTAAGCATTGGCAGCTTCAGAATGTTTTTATACGCTTTGGTCAGCAGCCTGGATATACTGTTTAAATGTTGCTTTGCTGATTGACTCCAAATAAGTACTCCATAATGCAATTTCGCCACGACAAACGCATTTAGAACAAGTTTCTTGATGTGCATTGGTAAATCCTCATATCTTCTTAACAATCCTATTATTGGGGATAATTGCCTCCTTAAGCTATTTATGTGTGGCAACCAGGTCATACAATGGTCTATGATAAGACCAAGATATTTCATTTCTAGCACTCTTTGCAATTTTTCGCCGTTAATATTTAGTTCGACATCTATGTCTCCTTTGTTCTTTTGCTTAAAAACAATATATTTTGTCTTTGAAGTGCTCAATACTAGTTTGTTTCCAATTAACCACTGATGGAATTTTCCTAGATTCTCGTTGATAGTGTTCTCAATGGGAGTTTTGTCTCGTCCTGAATAAAGTAGAACTGTGTCATCAGCATATAATGTGTGGTATCCTGTTAGCCCACATGTATTTAGATTATTTGTGTATAGCAGAAACAAAGTTGGGCCAAGTATTGAACCTTGGTGAACTCCTGTTTTCGTAGGTGCATGATCACTCAGGACATTGTTGATTAAAGTTCTCTGCAATCTTCCCTCCAAGTAACTCTTAAACAACTGCTTCGGACTACCCTGAATACCATACGATTCAAGTATACGAAGCAAGAGGTCATGATCAACTGTATCAAATGCTTTTTTCAAATCCACAAAAATTGCGATGACATAATCACCTCTGTGAAGTCCTAGATTGATAAAACGTGTGACAGAATGTAGGGCATCCAAAGTACTCTTGTTGTTTTGAAAACCAAACTGATGTTGGCTTATGATAGAGTTTTCAATTAAGAATGATGTTAATCGATTGTTTAGTATTTTTTCAAATATCTTACTAAATCCTGTCAGCAGCGCAATTGGGCGATAGTTATTTGGGTCGAGATGATCACCACCCTTAAATAAAGGAACTATTTTTGCAAGTTTTTCTTCTTCCGGAAAAGTCCCATTCCTAATATGCACGTTTATAAAATTTGCCATAATCTGGGCTATGTCCTCCTTTATTATACTAATCTCATTCATCATGATGCTATCGATGCCTGGCGCCGTATTCTTTTTCAATTCATTGATTACATTTAAGACTTCCTTTTTATTTGTTTGATGAATGTGATGGATGAAATTTATTGAGATATTTGTAGTATTTAAATTGCTTGCTGAACTGGCAACGATTTCTTTAGTGATTCTTCCACCAATTGTTGAAAAAAAGTTTTTTAATGAGTTTACCGCGTCACGTGGACACGATGTATTAGAGGGGCCATCAGGATTCAGTTGAAAGTTTTGTGATATACCCTGGGTTGAAGAGTTATCCTTTACCTCATTTATTATTTTCCATATTTCACGGGAGTTGTCAGCCGCTGTTTCCATTCTTCTTGAGAAATATGAAAATTTAGCCTCTTTCACCAGCCGTTTTGATTCTTTTTTCGCTTGCATATATACAAACTTGAAAGCCTGGTTTCCATTGTTCTTTCTGTAGTCCATGTATGCCTTCCTTTTTTTAATACTTGCACCAATTACTTTTTTCGTTATCTAAGTCCGTTGTCGACACTTGATTTTTTTCTCAATTGTAGAACTTTGCTTAGCAGATATGATGTTATTTTTGAGTTCAATAATACTATTTGGTTTCCGCTTTTCCAGTAACTCTCGATGTTTGATTTAAAGAGCTCCTTGTCTAGAAATCTGAACGTTTTGTAGGTCGGCTTCTGTTTGTTCAGGGTTTGGTCTTGAATAGCAATTTTTAACACACGGTGATCCAGTTCCGGCCAATCCTCAAATATGTATGTCATGCTTTCAGTGACTTTTAAATCATTGACTACTATATAGTAGACCAGACAAGTATTTGACACTGGGCGAGTAATTTGGTTGTTGTTTATGATTACCGTTCCATTCGTTTCTAGCGTATCCTTATAAATCCTTTTTTCTGGCGATTCAATTAGTACATCAATGTTTGTGTCCGCTACTGTGATTAAATTTTTTTCAGTTGAGAATAATGTATCTAGTACTGTGCAAAAATCTTGCGATTTCATACGGTTGGGATTGTAGTACGTCCCTAATTTTATTTTTTTACCTGCATGGCGTACTTCAATTATTATAACGTTATACTTATCAGGCGTCACTCTCTTGGAAATGAAATTGATTGTATTTTTTTCGTACATTGCTGTACCTCCACCTCTTCCAAGTATGCAGGAGAATACCGCATTATATCCTTCAATATTGTAAAACCGTGCTTCTTCTGGGTGAAGAATAATCAATATATGTCAGGATTTTGCTGCAGGTAAATCTGAATATCACTTAGCTTCTATCTTAAGCTTCTTATATTAGCTTACATGAGTGTTTAATTTGTTCCACTTGATTGATTAGAAAGATTAGCAATCATCGAAGTTGTAGTCGGTGCTCCTCCTGGAGATGTTTATTCTGCGTTGAAACTCCGGACACTCTACAGAGTCAGCTCTGTGAGAATGATCAGCATTATTATTGTTACCAATACAGGGGGAATGCCGGTCGACAAGAGCACTCTTGGAGGCTAGCATTCTTTGGGGAGCGCCACCCCCACGGACCCGAGGATATGGGGGGCGCCGTGAGGTTCCCTCCTGGGATGACAGGTAACAACTCTGATTGGATCTGTACTACGCTTTGGACGACGAACTGGAATTGACGCTTTGGGCTGGTGGATGCGATGGTTTGGACCTAGTTGCTTTGAACAGTAGCGCAGAGGTGAAATTCGTGTGTGAATGGCTCCAATTCAACTATCATACCGTCTTCGTCCCGGTAAAACCTTGGCAGGCCTCGGAGTACGTTCGAAGTTCGCACCATTGGGTTGGTGGTGTAGGTTCGGTTGAGACGGACTCCCGATTAGCGCTGGTCTGGCTCTGAGCACTTGCCCCCATAAGGGCTTGTGCCAACCCTCGCATGGCCGCCCTGCTCTGCAAAGATAACCATGGGACCAAAAAGGTGACTACACACACGAACGGAGATAGCGGCTCCGAGGGGGGACCCAACAAAACTGGAGCAAACAAAATCAAAAGATTAAAAACATCCAAAAAACGAAACAAAAAATAACGACGACGCAACCAGCGCTTGCAGCCACGATGTCAACAGTACATCGCGAGCGGTACTAACAACGACAAAAACGAAGACTAACACAACGAATGTGAAGACGGACGAAAAACGGAGAATTGCAGACAGTTTGGTTCAGACTGAGATTCCTGTGGCGTTCGGGCACAGCAAAAAAATGATGCAAACGCCCGAGCGTCCTATTAAGGAGAAGCGGGAAACTCTGCAGGACACTTCAGGTGTTCGAGCTACTGTTGGAATTCGGAGCATAGGCCGGCAATAAAGAAGCATTCTGTGACACAGTAAAAAAAGTCCTCGGCAAAATCGCAACTATAGCTCCGCTCGAGCCGATGGCAACGATCGAAATACGAGACATTGACTGCGTGACGGATCCGGCCAAGGTAGAAGAGGCCATCAAAAGTGGACGGGGGGATGTTTTCGTGTGGGTTCGCTGCTCAGGGATCACTTTCTTTAGTGTGTACCTAACGCCTAAGGAATCGATATCATCTTTCCAAGCCAAGCTTAATGCTTTGGAGGGTGCTGTCTCGAACGCAGAGGGCAAAGTACTCGCTGGGGGTGACTTCAACGCTAAAGCAATCGAATGGGGCATGCCTTGGACGGATCCGCGGGGAAAAAGAATCCTGGAAATGGCGGCCAGGACGGCCCTCGTCGTACTAAACTCTGGAAATACGCCCACTTTCCGCCGTATTGGCTGTGAGGGAACCATACCGGACGTGACATTCGCCTAGAAGCCCTTAGTACGGAGGATACACAACTGGAAAGTATTAGAGGACTACTCAGCCAGTGATCATCGGTGCATTCTGCTTGAGATAAGTGATGCTGTCTCCCAACGTCGATGCTCTCGGCCTTCTACAACTGGATGGAATATCGGAAGGATGAACGTCGAGAGGCTCGTCAAGGTTCTCACAGCAGGTGCACCGCTGCAGCAAGCTTCGGAGGGGACGAAAGAACTGGCATCTCAAGACGTGGTGAACTCTACTATGAGCATCATTACGACTGCTTGCTGCGCTTCTATGCCCCGTCAAAGACCCCAGCACGGCAAGCCTCCAGTGTACTGGTGGCCAACTGAAATCGCTGAAAAGCGAAGGGAGTGTCACAAGCTTCAACGTGAGGCTCAACGGGCGCGGAACCGTGACGAGGCATGCAACCTGGTGGCAGCATATATGTTGGCCAAGAAATGCCTTCGCAAACTGATCAACAGTAGCAAGGCTCGCTGCTGGCAAGACCTAGTGGACAGTGTGAATAAGGATCCGTGGGGCCTTGGCTACATGCTGGTCTTGGAGAAACTTGGTGCCCTACGGAAGCCTTGTATACATGATGCGAAAAACATGGATGCGATAGTGCGGGAACTCTTCCCCGCCCATCCCGTCCTAGTTGACGCTGTCCATGGTGAAACAGCAGTAGAGTGCCCACTCTTCACACAGCTGGAACTGGAGGAGGCAGTCCTCTCATTGAAAACGAGGAAGGCTCTAGGTCCAGATGGTGTTCCAGCTGAGTTGTTGCGGCTCGTCTATCACCATTGTCCTGACTTGCTGCTCAGCACATTCAACGCTTGCCTACGGGACGGGGTTTTCCCGGTACGATGGAAGGTGGCGAGGCTCGTGCTGATCAGCAAGGGGAAGGGAAATCCCGGATCGCCGTCTGCATACCGCCCGTCATGCATGCTAGACACGGCTGGGAAAGTGCTCGAGAAACTCATCAAGGGAAGACTCACTGACGCGATTCGTGCTGCTGGGGACCTATCTCCTCGGCAGTACGGCTTTAGAGTAAGACGTTCTACCATTGATACGATTGCAGAGGTGGTGAACGATCCAAAGGGCAGACGCATATAGTCGCACCAAGTGACGGATCGTCCTGTTGGTGACACTCGACGTCAGGAATGCCTTCAACTCAGCTAGATGGGTGGATATTCTGGACACGCTAGAAAACTCTTTTCAAGTTCCAGAATTGTAATGAATCATGCGACGCCGCTGGCGACCACTACTAACACACCTTGCTGCTAGGTGGCTTGTCATTTCACGTTGGTTGCGACGAGCGCACATCCCACGTCAATTTTGTCGTGGGATGTCAAGAGGATTTGACAGCCGCATGGCAGTGAAGTATGCACGTAGTGGCCGCCACCCAAGAAGAGTTAAGCGGTTGCATTCTAAGTGTAGTAACGAGTTTTGCAGTTAATTGATGTACAGAGTTTTCGTGAAATTAATTGATGTACAGAGTTTTCGTGAAGACTGCTAGAGGTAAGGATAGAATCGCAATAGTCAAATACATTGAAAATGGAGCATTTACTAACCTCCATAGGCTATGCAGAAATCTAGTCTGCTATGATCTTTCTGCACGTCGTATCCATATACTGGCTGTTTATGTTGTTATTAAATTCGACTTCCCACGTATGGCTGAGTCTTACTTGCATCGTATTGGCGTTCAGGGACCCGCGGACATTGGCGTATTACCATCAAGAGGTGATCTTTTGCAGGAGTTAAGCATCAGCGTTGCGATGAATGAAACAACAGCACCGTCGAACCACGCCACAGCAACAATCATAATGGGATTATTCTTTTAGAAGTGGCCACCGGCTCTTGGGACCACGCTATATCCTCAACAGCAGCAACTGTCACCACCCCATCAGCTGACTAATACACTTGTAATTGCTGAAATGGTACCACCCTACAAAAAAAAAAGGACACTTGGACGATGTGAGTCAAAAGGAACACAAGGGAAAATGTTCTCATAAAAAACCTTAATATGATTTTAATTTTAATTATATTTTAGTCACACGATACCTTGCTCTTTTCCCCTTTGGTCAAACATATACGTTGCTGAGGCTTTGAGTTTATTAATCTCAGTGTTTTTAAGGTTTTTAATTTTCCTTATTCTGTTGAGAGGAAGAGTTTAGAATTTTACAATTACATGTAGAAAAGAAAGGACAATTGTGTCAAGTTTCTATACATACTCGTACATGAAGGTAATTAATTATTGAAACAGTTAAGTAGTCAAATGGCAGTGAATTTCGGGATAGATTGAGTCGTCAGTTGATGATTCGATTGTCTTTTTACAAGAAATACGATGAGGCGCCTCTCTCATATTTTGCGTGAGCTCTGCTGTGGGTTACTCCGGCTTTAACTTCCATTTTAACTCAACAATAACCTATATGGATAATCCACAATTTTGAAATTTGTCATAAACTTTCTTTCATCATATTCATAGTCAATTTATTATCACCGTATATGTTTATACTCGTATATTGTAGAAATTAATTTTCTATGCATTTGAAACAGGTTAGGCTTAATTTGGTGGATTAATGAATTCTATCAACATTAGAATTTCAAAAAACTTAGCTTTTAATTATTTCAAAGTTTGGAATTTCTCTTCTTATCAATGTTTGCAAACATTTGCATTAGGGAAGGTTTTTTTTTTAATTCCCATAAATTTTCACTGGGTCCATACTTTTCGAGACATTTTTAATGAAGACAGAGTAGTATCAAAAGAGATCCCCTCATAATCGGGTCTTACAATAACCATCCTAAGACTTACGAGTGACTGAATATCTTAGATTTATCAATAATACGTGCAAACGCTTCACATAAAGTGTTATAAAATATTCAATATGCAAAATTTATTTTGTCGCATAGCCATAGGTATAAGAATTTTGCCCGTCCAAACGCCAATTTGCTAAGAATCCTCAAATTAGTCCAAATGCTTTAAGCATAATTTAGATAAGCTAGTACAATAATAATCAAATCAATAATCTGTCTGCATTAATTTTAATTATTGGAAGTTACTAGAATTTTCATCTTTCTTCTTACTTTAAACCTTGCACACCTTCTAGAAAGCGATCAACTTATTAGTTAGATTTTACGATTGTATTGATTGATTTGTCCATTTGGATAAAAAGTTAGGAATAAAACATGTTCTCATACGGAACCAATGGGAATCGGAGTACCATTCCTGTAAAAGTTCATTTATTTTAAAATAGAACAAAACCACACAGTGATAAAGTTATTAGTTTTTTTGACGTTATTTAAAGATATTTGATAAATGAAGTTGTTTTGTACTTCAAAGTAATCATCCTTATAAATTGAAAATTAGAGAGTGATAGCTTTTGATACTGTGTAAGAAGAAAAGTTAACACCAACACTTTATAAGGAAGAGATTAAAAATGTTTAAAATTTTTTTTTGGGGAAGCCTGTGTTTACGTTCTACAATTTGATTAAAATGAACTTTACATCATACTTAATTAACGATCCGTTGGTCGACCTGTGGTTTTGTGTTAGTATTTATTCCGACCCAAGCCACTCCATGATACTGACGGAAAAGCTTTGATAGGTAATCTGACCACTCAAAATGAATGTGATTCTTATGACTGCATTTACTATAATTATAAGTATGAATAAAATTTGAAAAATAGGAGCTCCTTCCTTCTCCTTCTCCAAATTGTTAGATAATTTTCGATTATTCATTTTAAAAAGAGAGTCCTTAACAGGTTTACTTCCACGTTCAACATAAGCTGTAATCGAAATTCTCTTCTCTTGCAATATACATTAAATCAAATCAGTTGGTTTCTCTTTTCTTTACCTTCAAAGCAAAATACTTGGCAACATGACATAAAATTCAATATTTATAACTTATACGTAAAAGGCAGGACTTAATTTTGTATCATTTAGTGTAAAAGCAGCGTTAGTTAGAATTGCTATAAATTTATAATTAACTTGAAAGTGTATCTGAATGTATTGTTTACATTTCATTATCGAAGTAAACATGAATAATATGAATTGCTAAATCGTATCAACGACTTTCCTTTCCAGTGGTTCCTTCCTTTCAGCGGGAAATAGAGTGCATTGTAAGTATGCCGTCACGAGGTTAGGGATTGAGAAAATCCGCTGAGGTCGGTTTCGCGTCGCACGCGGTACGCGGTACCTTTGTTGGTTTTGCCTTTTTATTAGCGTAGCTTTCGTCGGGTTTGAGTTAGCGTAGTATATTTTTCGGTACCGCGTCGGAAATTCGGGAACACGAAGTAGAGATTAGATTTTTGTCCTTTGACTGGTTGTATGAAGAAATACGGAGTAACGTAAAGTAGGTTTCCTCTCCGTATGGTTTTGTTTTGTGACGCGTTTGGAAACGGGCATTTATTGGTGGCTGAAAATCGTAGATGAGCGTAATCCATTTGGAGACCCGCGACCAAAATCCTCTCCGATCTAGCTTTTTTTTTTGTGGTAGGGAGGTGAAGGCATTTACGCCCGCCGAGTCTGGCAGTGAGGGACTCCCATGGAGGATACCCTTGGACTACCCACTAAACACCTCCCCTGTCAATCTGAGAACCTAGCCTGGAACCGTTTGACACATTACTTCGGGCCAGGTCTCGTTTTGTTACGCCGTGGGGCGCCTTCAAGCTGGGGAGTCCCTTTCCTAGCGGGAGGGGAGAGGGGAAGAGGAAATGCCAGAAGAGCGATCCCCAGCTCCAGCGCCGAGACGGTGCACGGATTGGTTGACCGGTTGGTACCATCCGTTGGCACTACTCAGACTTAACGTCTAGAACCGATGAGAGGTCGGTTCCTCGTTCGGACTTAGACTTAAAAAACATTACAGAATATCTAATGCGGCTTTTGAGGAACTACCTAAAGGACCAAAGCCTACTCTACGACACGACACAGGGCCAACGAAGGATGGAAATTACATCGGGTGTTGCTCAGGAATCTATCCTTGGTCCAGACCTGTGGAACGTGTCTTACGACGGGCTGCTGAGACTTGAGATGCCAGATGAGTCGCGCTTGGTCGGCTATGCGCACGTCACTGGACGCACCGTCGAACAAGCACAACTTAGGCTAGGTATGTCAATGCGCCGAGTGAGGGACTGGATGACTGCTCGCGGGCTGAGTTCAGCACTGGAGAAAACCGAAGTGGTCATCTTGACAAAAAGGAGAATCCCTAGAGTAAGGATGATCAGTATTGGAGACATACAAATCGAATTGAAGCCAGCGGTGAAGTACCTGGGGCTACTGATCGACTCAAAGATGAGTTTCTCTGAGCAAATCAGGCAATGGCTGAGAAGGCTACTTTAGGAATATCGGCTCTGAGTCGACTTATGTCCAACGTAGGGGGACCCAGCCCATCAAGAAGACGCCTCTTGATGAGTGCTGTAGGGTCAGTGCTACTGTACGGAGTAGAGGTATGGGGCGGTGCTCTCAGCAAGGAGGTATATCGAAAACGTTTGGCACAGGTACAGAGAAGAGGAGCACTGAGAATTGCATCTTCGTATCCAACAGTCTCTGATTCGGCGGTTAGAGTGATTGCAGGCGTGATACCTGTCGCGCTCCTTGCTAGAGAGCACCGCGCTATTTACCTGCGCCGAAACGAGGATGCAAGGGAGGTGGTTGTCCGCGAGGAAAGACAGCGCTCACTCAACGATTGGCAGCAGTCTTGGGTGAATCGCATGAAGGGAAGGTGGACTGCGCGCCTCATCCCGGATGTGAGACCGTGGCTAAATCGAAGGCATGGTGAGACTGACTTCTAACTGACCCAGATTTTGAGCGGGCATGATTGTTTTCAGTCTTACCTGCACAAGATCGGTAAGTCACTGTCCCCCGATTGTCGATTTTGCCCAGGAGAGGAAGGCAATGCCTGTCACACATTTTTTGCGTGTACAAAATGGGTCAGGCTGCAAAGGAACCTCTACAGGAAGACGGGAAAGTTCACCCCGGATAATATAGTTGCGGTGATGCTCGAATCGGTTGAAAAATGGAACCAGGTGGCACATTACGCTCGGGCAGTCCTAAAATATAAAAGGGACTCACAGCAGCTGGGGGCGCTGGGGCTGGGGGATCGCTCTTCTGGCATTTCCTCTTCACTTCTCCCCTCCCGCTAGAAAAGGGACTCCTCAGCTTGAAGGCGCCCCATGGCGTAACAAAACGAGACCTGGCCCGAAGTAATGTGTCAAACGGTTCCAGGCTGGGTTCTCAGGTTGACAGGAGAGGTGTTTAGTGGGTAGTACAGTCGCGCATGGGGGTCCCACACTCTGTGCATAAATGGCATTCACCTCCCTACCACAAAAAAAAATACAGTTGGAGCACTTCTCAATCGTGCTTATGCAGTCCTTTAGGTCATGCTTTCCTCCACATTTTACACATATTTGCTCACCTTCACATTTTGATGTTTTGCGATTGTATTTTTGACATTTATAACACCTCGTTACGTTAAAGTCCTCCTTCACAAAATATGATCCATAATCTATATTAATGTATCTATTCGCAAGCCTCTTATACATGCGCCCATATACCTGGATGATGTGCAACCACCTTCCATTTCTTGTCCGCCTAGCATGTACAAGTTCCATAGAATCTCGCTCTTCTATATTGGGATTTAATGACTGGATCTCATTTCTTAATTCATTATTTGAGTATTGATTTCCTAGTCCATTGCTGACAAGTCTAGGCTATCGCAATCTCGACTTAAAATCAATCAGTGTTTTTTTCTGAGGAAGAGTGATATCTAGGTTTAATTATAATCCCTTTTTGCAATATTGTATTTGATCGACGCTCTGATGGAGGAGAAGTAGAAATTTTAATAATTTCGGCATATGAGGGCTTACTCGCAGACGTAGATTTATCTATTAATAATGTAACATTTGAGTTCATCTCTTCAATTTGGCTTTGCAAATTAATCATTTGTTGGAAGAGTTGGTCTTCTTTAGACTTATGGTGCTGAGCTCTACATCCGGCACACATCCAAATCACATCTTCAGTTATGTCCCTTATAGCCCGATATCTCTCTTCCGATATTTTGATACACCTCAAGTGGAACCACTTGAGGCAGAAGCCATCACATCCCATAGCCGAGTGGGTATTCTCCACGGGTTTCCTACACTTCCCATACTTATCCTTGGCTGGTTTAGTAGCCATTATAATTTCCCCCTTTTTAAGGTTTTGTAAAATAATTTTACAAAACCCTACTAAAATCGCGTCCTGTCTGTCCGTCTGTCCGCCCGTCCGTCCGTGTGTCACAGCAGTTTTTCTCGGAAACTACTTAAGCTAGAAACATCAAATTTTGTATGTAGATGTAAAGTGGTGATCTCTTCAAAGTTCAACTACACTAAAATTTCATAAGGTATTTAAGGGGGGTCTCTCCATATAGGGGAGTGACCCCTCGAAAAAAAAATTTCATTGATGGTAGCCGATATGGGTATCAAATGAAAGGTCTTGATTAGAACTTTTCAAAACAGGTCTTAGTTTGGCAAAGTTTGCTTCGAGGGGTGTACAGGGAGGGGAAATACACGAAAAATTTGTGTCCCCCCCTCGCGATTGGACACCTGTAATCCGAAAAATTTGGAATGTAGGCCTTGGTGAGTACAACAACAACAAATACGTGAGAAGTCGCAATTCACTGAACTTTGTTAGTAATAGTATGATTTATCGATTTTATGTTTTATTGGATAAAATCTTAACGGTACCCTTAAATTCAATGAAATTCAGTACACAGATGACTGAAAGTTTCATAAAGATTGAATCATATTTAGCGAAGTAATAGCGGTTTGAATTTTCCTGTATTACTATGGAACAATATGCGCTGCATTTATTACTATGGCAACTTATGGCTAGGAAGAATATGCGCTTTTTACCGACTCAGACACTACAGTTTTGCTAGGATTTGCATGAAAATTCAGGAATGATAGGTGTCATGTACTCGTATATCTTTGAGAAGAAAAATTAACGGAACCGGGAATTCTTGCTTTGGTTTAGGAGTGGGGTTCCCGTGTAGTTAAATTTATTGCAAAGAATTTTTGAATTTAATTCTAAATTTATATTTTTCAATTTTAAAATTTATTTTTTGCAAGTGCGGCTTTCTACGCTTTTCATTAACTATAGAAAATAAAAATAGCTAACTAAAAATATAAGAAATAAAAATACCGGAAATCAAGGATAATATAAAAATTTATAAAAAGCAAATAATAAAAAAAGTTAACAAGAATCAGTAACAGTTTGAATAAAAATTAAAAACAAGTTGGGTAAACAGACCTACGCTCATGTCAGAAGGGTTTTGTATTCAATTTACAAAATGCAGTCACCAGATCGAATCAAATCAAAAAATATGTCAAAGACGATTTTAGTGGAGAAAATATGATATACGAAGATCATACTATTATTAACAAAGTTGAACAAATTTCGCCTTCTGAGGTTTTTGGTATTGTTATACTCATAAATATCTCCCTTGATAATTATTTCAGATGTCCATTCGCGAGGGAGGAAACACATTTTTCATGTATTTCCCCCCCTATGCCTACACTGAAGCAAAAACTGTCAGTTTAAGAACTGTTTTGAAAATCTCTCATAAAGAACTTTCATTTGATACTCATATCGGCTACCTTTGATGAAATTTTTTTTTTCAGGGGCCACTCCCCTGTACTGTAATCATCGATTCATGGCCTATTTGTCCGAATCCTAGAATGGTTACAAAACCCTTTTGCTAGGAGCTCTCTCTTGCCTCTTCAACTTGTTTCAGCTATGAGTATTAATTGTAGGTACTCATCTTCAGTCATTCATTAAATCGAATCAAGTGTTCAAAGCATGCACCTTAAACGTTGAAGTTGGGGAAAAATAACTCAAAATTATTCAATCTTCGCATTTAAAACAGATATAAAGATATTTATGATACCTATCATTCCTGAAATATTCATGTAAATCAAAGCAAAGCTGTAGTGTCTGAGTCGGTAAAAAGTGCATATGGTTTCATAGCCACATGTGTCCATAGTAATACAGCGCATATTGTTCCATAGTAATACAGGAAAACTTAAATCGCTATAGCTTCGTTAAATATCATTCGATCTTCATGAAAATTTCAGAACAGATTGATCATATAAATATTCATCTGTGTACTGAATTAAAGGGTACCGTTAAAAGTTCATTCAAGAAAACATAAAATCGATAAATCATACTTTTACTAACAAAGTTGTGTGAATTTCGAGTATTTTAGTACAAAACCCTAAAAACGGTACTTACCCAATCTACCTCCAACGAGCGCTTGTTGATGGGGTGGGTAAAGCCTGCAAACACTCGAAATTTACTTTAAAGTCCGGGTAATTTTATTATTGTATACTAGGAATAGTTGTTTTATATTAAATTCTTCAAACTTGAAATGAAAATTTAGTTTGTATAAAAACCACTAGTTAATGCTTGTATAAGAACTATTAGTCAGTGCATGAACCATTCTACTACTGTAATGCGAATTGAATCGTACAAGATTAGGTAATAGAAAGAAGAAGAGACAGAGAAGAAACTGACAGAGAGATTTGAAATACAACCGCTGAGCTAACTAGACGGGTTTTTTATTTGTCCGCGAGTTTGTAAAGTTTAAATAAGGGGCGATTAAAACACAGGTGTGGGGTAACCAGGGAAAGTGGTACACAAAAAAATAAGTTTTGATAACGTGATGGTCTGATTAACAAAGAACCAACTGTTGGAGGCACTCGCCACGGCCAGTGTGGATACGCCGCCGATAGTCACAGTGGCGCAACTGAGGCTCCTCTACGATACACTATGCGAGGGCATAAGTTTCCCTGAAAGCGACGATTCGTTGGAACCAGATGACACACCTGCCGATAATCATTCAGCCGAATCCGAATTTGAGGCTACAACACGTGGACCTAACCTCGCTATTAAGGCTGCCGATGAAACCGCTGCACGTACGAAAACAACTGCTACCCACGATGTTATAACCACCGACTATGTCCCTAAAGCCGCTATTTTGTCTCAACAACCCCCCTTGGCTAACGAAGTCACCGAAGAAGCGGCTATTGAACGAGAAATTGCGATTTTGAAGAAAAGGAAGGAACTACTTGAATTACAACACTCGATAAGTCTGCTTGAAATAGGTGGTCAGCTGGCCCAGACAGCGAACACTCGACGAATTCAGTGGCAATGACCACTAGGATGACCGGAGCTTTATAGCCGATTTAGGTGGCTTTTTGGCAACCGTCAATACAAATGATCATTTTAAGCTGTTATGCCTTCGACACCTCCTCACGGGAACTGCGGAAGCCTTTCTCAGAACCACTCGTGCCACAGACTATGTAAGCCTCCGAACCGAAATGTTGGTGGGATTTGGTCGCAAGTTTACTCTTTAAGATGCCTACCGCCAACTGGAAGCCCGTAATTGGGATCAGAGGAACGTGACGTGTCAGAGACGGTCTAAAGGTCCGCAATACTGAAGCATACTTACTTCTGAAAGCACGCACTGTCCGGGTGCTGAAGGAGTTACTTTAGCGTTACGAAAATCGCACTTCATCTGCTCGAAAGTGTGTTGTTAACACAAGTGAAATCACCGCAACTTCCCGCCAATTTGCTGCAACTTTTCGTGCTGCAATAATACCCAGACCAACTGCTGCGAAGGTTGTCGTTCTCGCTGAACCGGAAGAAACGCCACGCTATTTTAACTGCACCAGACGAGGCCACTATCAAAGTTCCTGCCCTTACGAGAAGCATGCACCATGTTGGTACTTCAAATGTTGGGAGAATCGACATCAACACCGAGGTTGCCCGAATCCAAAGAAAGTCATGAGAGTTATTCGCAACACCAACACCGCTGCCTACGTTAATGAACCGAAGAACGATAGTGATATAACTGACAATGAAACTAACAGCGCCATCAGCATGATTCATCTGGTGTGTTGCTTTTACTAATAGTCGGGGAGAATACACAGAAATGGTAAAACTTTTGTCTCTTTTCGACACCGTCAGTTCAATTAGTTTTGTGAAATGATTTACAATCCCTCTACTCATTAGGGGGCGTTCAAGTATTACGTAACGCAATTTGGGGGGAGGGGGGGTCTCGTAAAACGTTACAGTGCGTTACAGGGGCGGGAGGGGGTCTTTCTTACAACACGTTACGTAACATTGTTTTTTTTTTAAATAAAAAATTAGGGAATAAAAACTCCCAAATTGGCAACCCTTTTCATTCACGTTTTACGGGGGATCTCTCAATTGTGTAATCTGGTCGTCATCACGGGGAATCCCTAGATTGTGTTTTACGGCATTTAATGTTGTTTTCGTTGTCAGTATTCGTTAGTGTTTATGCAGAAGCACATTGCTGTAGTCGGTGTTATTAGATTGTCTTGTACGGCATTTAATGTTGTTTTAGTTGTCAGTATTCGTCAGTGTTTATGCAGAAGCACATTGCTGTAGTCGGTGTTATTAAAGTTCATTGTGTTCATACTGTTATGAGTGAGTTCATAGTATTCATACTGTAATGTCTTCAAAAGAGGGAGATTTGTATCATCAGATGTTCTTGGCCTATAAAGGCTCTCATGCTGACTTGCCAGCGCAACTGTGTCAAAAAAAAATGTAACGCAATTTGGAAAACGGCTAAAGAAAAACTAAAAAATAAAGAAATGTTTAAAGTACATATAAATGATGTTATACGAGATTTAAAGGTGAAGGCCACGAAGAAGAAAGCAACAATGCTTGGTTATTTTACACAGGTAAATTTACTGCTTAAATGTAATAATGACATAAGTATTATAATATGTAATCCCAACCTTGATTTTTCATTAAAGAACTGGTCATAAGTATTATATATTTCTAGCTACCTATGAAAACATCAAGCACGCCAGCAACACTAAGGCCCAATGTTCCCTCGACTTCGCGTGCTCTTCAACAAAAACAGGTGCATCCGCTTGTATATGTTGTATATTATGTTCTTTTTTATCGCATGTGTCAATAACACCTATTCTTAATTTATTTTCTCTTGGTCTATAGGACTCGGATGTTGTAGCTTCATCCACGTGTTCATCTTTTAGGGAATCGATTGTCGCAGTCACTGGACAAGTAAGCACTGCTGTCAAACGAAAGATGAGCGATACCCACGATGAGCAAAGTCAGAATACTGATGAGGAAACTGTGGAGACGCTGTCTACGGAACCACACACGACTTTGATTGATTCAGGCATCACTAAAAATATTCCAAGCAAACCGGCTCAAGAAACTCTTATGAAGAAAATTGGTCTACTGCAACAGAGAATAAATGTTCTTACTGAAGCAAGGGACACTGGTATAGCCAAAGATGATGTTCACGACGAAATAAAAAAGCTACGCAAAGAGTTGAAACAAGAAGGGAAATGTTTAAAGGAAAAAAGGGACTCTGCTAAGCGTGCAAGAGAAACAATCCTGCTGCAACACAACCTCGAACTGGCCCTGGACAGCCCCCTTTAGTTGACTCGCAACCTGCTCTCCTAGAGACCATAGTTAATATTGCCATTCAAGGCAGCGCTGCTGATGAACGCCGCCGAATCGAGATGATTAGGAGTTGTCTCACTCTGTCTGACCTGCATGAGAGGCTGTTATTAATGGGATTCCAAATTTTTGAAGCGGCACATATCTTCACTTACTCCCACGCGTTTCTAACACTCAAGAGGGAAGAAGGCACGTACGTACCGTACCCGTAAAGTTAGCAAGGCCACAGACCGAGATGCATAAAAAGCACGAGGACGGGGAATTTTGCACTGCTACAGTCATGTCATTAGAATCTCTCGCGTTGCTTCTGGGACCGCAGCAAGTATTCGTTCTCTCACAAGACGATAAAGCACGTGTACCAATAGGTTTACCAGCAGTGAAAAGTCAGAGCCCTCTTTTAGTGCATATGGAATACAGAATACTTTTACCTGATCATGACTTAATGCATATGGAATACAGAATACTTTTACCTGATCATGACTGGGTCGTGACAGAGCGGCACAAACTTATTCCTTCTGTATACGCCGGCGCCAACGTGGAACCTAACAGAAGCTGTTGGGTACAGCGGGCCGACACACATATCCATAAGGAGCGGGAAACACACATCCTCCACAGCGAAAACCCACGCTTATGATTTCGATTCACTTTTATCAATACCATCATTCAAACCCTTAATGATGACAGAATCGAACAGCGTGAAGCCAGTGATCATCATCTTTGTAGATGGTGGGCCGGACGAAAACCCGCGTTATCGCAAAGTCAAGAACTTTACGATTGAATACTTTAAAAAATACAACCTGGACGCCCTGTTTATAGCGACTAATGCTCCTGGGCGGAGCGCATATAACCGAGTTGAGCGTCGGATGGCTCCCCTCAGCAAACGACTGGCAGGCGTCATTCTGCCTCATGAACATTTTGGTTCTCATCTCAACGGCAAAGGAATGACTACGGATGATGATTTGGAAAACGCAATTTTCAGCACGCTGGAGAAACACTTGCAGAATTGTGGAGAGAAATGAAAATTGATAATGACGACGTTTCGGCGGAGTATAGACAGCCCGAAGATAGCATGCAGGATCCAGCAGAACCAAATCTGGCGTGGTATAGCGTTCACGTCCGTGAATCGCAATATTTCTTACAGATTATAAAATGCGCGGATGAATCCTGCTGTTCATCACCAAGAAGTGCATTGAAATCTGTGTTTGCGGATACTTGCCTTGCTGCCAGAAGGGCAAATGAGCTCCTCTGCATTGTGCGTCGTTATGAAACATCGTCTGAGGATGCTGACTGGGTCGACGAAGGCGAAGTTGATGCAAGTGGCTTAACAATTCTAGAACCGTCTTCGTCTGCACTCCAGGTGCCAGTGATGAAAGAATCTGAGTGGCTAGCAAACCCGTGGACAGAGGAGCAGTAGTTTCGATCGAATTGTTTTTATATACCTACTTAGATACTTGGTTAATAGTTGAATATTTTTTAATTTTTTTAAGAATACGATTTTATTTCGAGTAAAATGCTTAGTTTCAGTTGAATTTCTGTTTATAATTCCATTGCCAAAGGGTAAAATAAAAATTGTATTTTATTTTAAGAGTTTATTATTTAAAAAAGCTAAAATAGGAGAATGAAGGACGAAAACAATTGTGTGTAAATCCAAAAATTTAGAAAAAATAAACAAAATACGCAGGTGTTGCGGATTAAAAATCTCTTGTTTTATTTAGTATTATTACCGCAAAGGCAATTAAAGGTATACCAAGGATAAAAACCATAACATAATTTTTTGCGACTTTCGGGTGAAAATAGTCACTTGAGTGTTACGTAACGTTTAGAGAGGGGGGGATGCAGAAAAACGTTACGGTGCGTTACAAGGGGAGGAGGGGGGTCAAAAATCTTCAAAAATTGCGTTACGTAATACTTGAACGCTCCCTTAGCAATAGAACCTTGGATACGAGACTCCGCGGCCTAGGAAATGCAACGATAAAAACGTATGCTTATATTAAATTTCGTTGACAGTGCAGAAAGATTCCTCTTTTAGTGGTTCCAGATAAAACAAGATCACTACCCATAATCTTAGGCCAAAATTTCCTAAAGGAATTTAATATTTATCTTCATGAATTCAAAGATAATAATACCCAGATGTATAGTCATAAGACTAAAGTGTTTGAAAAAAACAAAATTTATTTTTGTGCCTTCAAACCGACAAATAATTAAGGATTGATGAGTCCATGTGTTAAGTACGAATCTCCTGAGGAAGCCACCTATGAACTTAACAACATTAGATCCACTGATAAAAATTCGGCCAACGCTGGTGCACCCGTTAATGGTCAGACCGACAATAACTTTAGAACGTTGTTCGACCTTACTACATTACCCCCAGATAACACAGAAACCCTAGAAATAAATATGTCCCTGAGCAAAAACTACACTGAAGCCCTTAAAAAGACCATTTACGGAAACTATTTGAACTCAATGAATCACATTGTAGCGCCGTATCACTGTCAGATGGAAGTTCACCTAAATAATAACACTCCGTTTCACTGCACGTCACGAAGATTATCTACCACGAACGAACAGAAGTTCAGAAGAACACAGAAGAGCTACTAATAATTAGACACGCTTCTGCCATAGTCTTAGTTAGGAAGAAAAGCGGTAAATTGAGAATGTGTGTAGACTACAGAAACTGTTCACACCTGCAATAACTTTTAATTTTCGTATTGTAATTTCATATCATAAAGTTCCCTTACCTACAATTCAATTCTCACATTGCTATTAAATCATATGCTTACCTTGCATTTTTTTGTTCAGTTACCTTTTCGATACCGTGAAATTTACCTATATAAATGTAATTCACACTGACGATGCATTTCATGTTCACTCACCTTTAATTGTTTTGATTTTAAACGTTGACCTAGGCAATTTACTTTTGATCGATGTTTTTGTACATTTTGCATTTCTTGAATTCTTGTTATGTTGAAATTGATTTAGACTAAGCATTTTTATTATATAAATATTTCATGTTAAGAAGAATAAAATCATTGTTTTGTGACAATCGAATCAATAAGTGTTCATTTCGTGGAAGATATCGCAGTTCAAGTGCTGCTGATATCCTTTTGTATACTTATAGTATATTGTGCGTCGATAGTTACACGGTGCAAGTACCGCTGTAACTTAGTTTGATCATAGGTGTTTTCAGTGGACATTTAATAATTAACTTCGATAGTTACACGGTTCAAGTGCCATCGTGACTTAATTAACTAATTATAAGTGTTCAAATTGTGAGCATTTAACAGAGCCCTAAACAAAAAGGCCATACGAGACAATTTTCCGCTACCACTTATAGAAGACTGCATCGATTATTTGGCCGGAAAGAAATTCTTTTCAATTTCAGATCAGCATAATGAATTCCATGAAGTTAGAATGACACCTGAATCGTGGTTTGATCAAGCCTGCCACACATTTTTTGCACGCAAACAATGTGTGGTAGGCATTGTCCTTTTCTTCTGGGCAATACTGACAATCGGGGGACCGTGACCTACCAGTCTTGTGCAGGTAAGACTGAAAACACCCATGCCCGCTCCACAGCTGGGTCCGATAGAAGTCAGTCTCACCATGCCTTCGATTTAGCCATGGTCTCACATCCGGGATGAGGCACGTAGTCCACCTTCCCTTCGTGCGATTCACCCAAGACTGCTGCCAATCGCGAGCGCTGTCTCTCCTCGCGGACAACGGTCTCCCTTGCATCCTCGTTTTGGCGAAGGCAAATGGCACGGCACTCTCTAGCAAGAAGGGCGACAGGTATCACGCCTGCAATCACTCTCACCGTTGAGACAGAGACTGCCGGATACCAAGATGCAATTCTCAGTGCTCCTCTTCTCTGTACCTGTGCCAAACGTTTTCGATATACCTCCTTGATGAGAGCGTCGCCCCATACTTCTGCTCCATACAGTAGCACTGACCCTACAGCACTCATCAAGAGGCGTCTTCTTGATGGGCTGGGTCCCCCTACGTTGGCCATAAGTCGACTCAAAGCCAATACTCCTGAAGTAGCCCTCTCAGCCGTTGCCCTGATTTGCTCAGAGAAACTCATCTTCGAGTCGATCAGTAGCCCCAGGTACTTCACCGATGGCTTCGATTCGATTCGCAAGTGGCCAATAGTGATCATCCTTACTCTAGGGGTTCTCTTCCTTGTCTAGATGACCACTTCGGTTTTCTCCAGGGTTAAACTGAACCCGTGAGCAGTCATCCAGTCCCTCACCCGGCGCATTAGCATACCTAGCCTAAGTTGCGCCTGCTCAACGGTGCGTCCAGTGACCAGAGCCGCAACATCATCCGCATAGCTGACCAAGCGCGACTCATCTGGCATCTCAAGTCTCAGCAGCCCGTCGTAAGACACGTTCCACATGTCCGGACCAAGGATAGATCCCTGGGCAACACCCGATGTAATTTCCTTCCTTTGTTGGGCCTGTGTCGTATCGTTGAGCAGGCTTCGGTCCTTTACGTAGTCCCTTAAAAGCCGCATTAGACATTCTGGAACTTCAAAAAGGGTTTCCAGCGTGTCCAGAATATCCACCCTTCTAGCGGAGTTGAAGGCATTCCTGACGTTGAGTCTCACCAACAGGACGGTTCGTCGGTTGTTACGACTATATGCCTCTGCCTTTTTGACTGTACTCACCACCTCTGCAATCGCATCAATGGTAGAACGTCCTGCTCTAAAGCCTTACTGCCGAGGAGATATGTTAGGTCCCCTGCAGCTCGAATCGCGTCAGTGAGTCTTCCCTTGATGAGTTTCTCCAGCATTTTCCCAGCAGTGTCTAGCATGTATAACGGGTGGTATGCAGACGGCGATTCAGGATTTCCCTTCCCCTTGCTGATCAGCACGAGCCTCGCCAACTTCCATCGTATCGGGAAAACCCCATCTCGAAGGCAAGCGTTGAATGTGCTGAGCAGCAAGTCAGAACAATGGTGATAGACAAGCCACAACGCCTCAACTGGAACACCATCTGGACTTGCAACCTTCCTCGCTTTCAATGGGAGGACTGTTACGGCTGTGTGAAGAGTGGACACTCGACTGCTGTTTCACCATGGATAGCGTCAACACGGACGGATGGGCGGGGAGAGTCCCCTCACTAACTCGTCCATCGTTTCCGCATCATGTATACAAGGCTTCCGTAGGCCACCAAACTTGCGCATGACTAGTTTGTAGCCAAGGCCCCACAGATCTTTGTTCATATTGTTCACTAGGTCTTGCCAGCAGCGAGCCTTGCTGCTGTTGATCAATTTGTGAAGGCATTTCCTGGCCGACTTCTGTGCTGCCACCCAGTTGCATGCCTCGTCACGGTTTCGCGCCCGTTGAGCCTCACGTCGAAGCTTGTGACACTGCCTTTGTTTTTCAGCGATTTCAGTTGACCACCTGTACACTGGGGGCTTGCCGTGCCGGGGTCTTCGACGGGGCATAGAAGTGAAGCAAGCAGTCGTAATGACGCTCATAGCAGAGTTCACCACATCTTGAGCTGCCAGTTCTTCCGTCCCCTCCGAAGCTCCCTGCAGCGGCTCACCGGCTGTGAGCACCTGGACGAGCCTCTCAACATCTATCCTTCCGATGTTCGATCCAGTTGTAGAAAGTTGAGAGCATGGACGCCCGGAGACAACATCACTTATCTCAAGCAGAATGCACTGATGATCACTGGCTGAGTAGTCCTCTAATACTTTCCAATTGTGTATCCTCCATACTAAGGACTCCGAGGCGAATGTCACGTCCGGTATGGTTCCCTCACAGCCAATACGGTGGAAAGTCGGTGTATTTCCGCAGTTTAGTACAACGAGGGCCGTCCTGGCTGCTATTTTCAGGATTCGTTTTCCCCGCGGATCCGTCCGAGGCATGCCCCATTCGATTGTTTTAGCACTGGAGTCGCCCCCAGCGAGCACTTTGCCCTCTGCGTTCGAGATAGCACCCTCCAAAGCATTAAGCTTGGCTTGGAAAGATGATATCGATTCCTTAGGCGTTAGGTACACACTAAAGAAGGTGGTCCCTGAGCACCGAGCCCACACGAAACCATCCTCCCGTCCACAGCTCTCCCCTTGAAAGTCACTGTTCCGAACCCAGATGGCGGCAGTACCAGTTTCATCAGAATACCATAATGCAGGACTTTTATTATGGTGTTGCTCACTCAGCAGCAAGAAGTCGACTTTCATGTCCCTCGCAAACTGCTCAAGCAGATTTTGGGCGGTTGAACTGCGGTGTAGATTTAGCTGCAGGATGCAGGTCATCGGAGTTCTGATTTTGCCTTGGCTAGGGCTTCCTGGAACACCCGGCATTTTCCTGATCCCAAGACGTGTCCAAAATCAGGTTTTGGATGAGCATCCTTGCAAAGAATACAGTGTGCCTCCTTCGTACACTCTTTTCTTTTATGTCGGGTCCTTTGAATACTTGTGTGGTGTGACCATAACCAAGGCATTTGAAACATTGAAGAGGCGTTGCTCTTCGCCATATCCTACAGACAACCCACCTTATTCGTACTTTGCCCTTGTTCAGGAATTGTTCGACGTCCTTTTCGGTCAAGTCAACTATGTCCATGCGTTGTCCCCTGTTGATTTCTGGTGTCAGTCTTGCTTTGATCTTTCCCACACTAGGGAACTCCCTTTTTGATGGCCTCTTCTACCTCCAGATCCATGACGTAGTCAATGTCTCTTATTTTGATCGTTGCCATCGGCTCGAGCGAGGCTATAGTTGCGCTTTTGCCGAGGACTTTCTTTACTGCGTCGCAGAATGCTTCCTTATTGCCGGCCTCTGCTCCGGATTCGACCAGTATGTGGCCCGACCACGTTGGTTGTACTACTTTAATGGTAGTATTGGTGTCTTCGGGCCTTACGTTTCCCCTGATGTCCCACAGTACCTCAGCCATCTTGAGGCTTTACGAGTAGTGGCTGCTGCCGGGGTCTTCGTCGGGGATTCTACCTCTCCTGTTTTGCATCAGGTCCTTTTTCTAATTGGGCGTCCGTGCGAACTTGACTTTCTGACTTTTTTTGAAGGAGTTTCTTTGCGGCTTTCTTTGCTCCTTTTGTAAGCACTGTATGGAACCCGTGATCTGGTGCTCCACGCCCATCAAGTGCCTCTTCCTTCCGTCTTTTATCCCGAATGGCTAGACGCCATTCTTTTATTGACCTTTAATGGTGGAGCTAGCAGTGGTTTGAGATTTACCGATGCGACAGCTGAATGATCAGGAGGTGTGAACGGAGCATTAAATGCCCACATTGAGGAGTATGAGTTGATGTCGTATTGCCAATTTGGTTTTCGTGCCAGGCACTTGACCACACATGCAATAATGAAAGTAACTTCCGACATCTATTGGAAACTAAATGATAGACAATACGCTGAAGCATGTCTCATTGATATGGAGAAAGCCTTCGATACGGTGTAGTCAGATGGACTAATTTTTAAACTCCTTCAGGACAAGTTCCCCAGACACCTTGCCGCCATAATGTGCAATATATTATACGGGAAATTGTTTATTGTAACTGACGGAAATCTGACAACAATGCGCGAGTTCAAGGTCTTGAATGGTCTACAGCAGGGAACAGTTACTGCGCCTCTGCTCTTTTCAATCTTCATTCACAAGCTATTGAACGGCTTTGATTTTAACGTCTCGCCAACGCGATCATTGGTAGCGTTTGCTGATGGTCTGATCATCTATACGGCAGACCGAAAAGCTACAATAGTTCAGAACAATCTCCAAAAAATGTTCAATGATGTACTGACAATTGGTGAATGAAAATCAATGTGCAGAAGTGTGAAACAATTTTGTTTCGGACAACGCTGCGGGGGGCCAGTCAAGACATGAAACATAATTGGAAAGATTTCCACATAATGGCTGGCGAGGGTAGTCTAGAACAAGTTCCACATAAATCCTGTGTTCGATACCTCGGTGCTTATCTCGATCAATATCTGTACTATACTGAACATGTCAAAATCATGCTGAGTAAGGCACTAAAAGTAGTCATGGCCCTACGAAAACTCCTTCATTCCAAATACATTGATCAAAAGGTCAAAATTATCTGTTACAAGACCTTGGTTAGACCAGTTTTGACATATGGATGTCAGATCTGGTACAACCAAAGTGCTAGTACTATGGAAAAATTAAGAGTTTTTGAAAGGAAATGTCTTTGTGCATGTACTGGTCTGTACAGAGAGCCTAAAATGGATTGGAAGCACTATATATCGAATAGAAAAATTTGTTTGTACAGAAAGCCTGAGACAGACTGGAAACATTATATATCGAATAGAAGAATTTATCAAACTGCTCAAGTGATGAGAGTTGATATGCTCGTATTGAAACTTCTTCGGAATCATAGCGCAAGATCTGTGACTGTGAGTGAAAACCCTTGGATTTCACAGCCGTTCCACCCTACAGACGGGTATATTGCGAGTTGCCTTACTACAGGCTTCGTTTCTCCAGAAGCATTCGTGTATTTGGACATGAATCGATATGTTTTTGATTCTGATGGCGTCCCAGTCATATATCACATATATCGACGGGCCACCGATAAGAAGATAAAATATCCTCCGAGTTTGAGATCAGGAGACCAACAGTTTCAATGGAGATACTCATTTGCTAGATTCGTTGAAGCTGATCGAATTGAGACGGTGCAATCCAGGTATTGGTGGCTGACTAACAATGTCTAAATTATTCGTGTTTATTTCCAGCTTTGTGTTTTTCGTTACTCAGTTTTTGAGTTTCAGCTCATTATTGCTACATTTAGTGTTGTTTTTTTTTGTTAAAAATCAGGTATAGGTTAGATATATGTTCTGTTTATTATATTGGGTTAGAGATAAAGTTAAACGCTTAGTTTACGAACATTGTCATATAATTTTTTAGTATAAGATAAAGTTTTTGATTGAATTTTATTAGAATTAAGTTAAAACATATTAGGTGTAGGATCAAAGTTCACTGTTGTGTTTAAATTATAAATAATTTTGAATAGTATTGGTTAGTTTTTCTCCTTTTTCCAATTGAATTGCATAATATGTAATAATCTGAACTAATTTGAATTGCTATAGTCTTTTTTTGATGAAATATGTTTAATTAAGGTTTAACGTATAAATTTAGAGAGCCATTTGGGCCATAAAGTTTTTTATTGTTATTGTTTGGAATTTGCTTTATATTCTTTGAAAATTTATATCGATTAGTATTGAATGAAGCGCTTTTGACTTTGACTTTGAGGTGTGAATGGATGGAGAGTCTGCTTCGAATCGCGACTGCGATCACATAGGTCTCTTGAAAAAGGTCGAGCGGGATAGGCATCGCATTAGCGGAGACAAGATCGAACCGTGACAACGTGATCATTTCGCGGCTATCCCATTCCAATGCGCTCGGTGTGAAGAATCAACCAACATACATGAACCTCAAACCCGAGCCGAAAACGGTCAAAAAGCTGAGAAAACAATTTTTTTTTTCTGACCGTGGCACCGGCGGCAACTAGATTTTGTGCTCAATTGAACAATTTTTCAATAGCAAAGTGTACTTGTGAAATAGTATTTTCTGTAATATTGAAAATTCTTGGCGCTGCCACCACTATCGTCATCGTTCGCCATCCTATTTGAGTCATATTTTTTCGCAGATCGAAGTCAATTTAGTGTGAACGCGAAGGGTGTGATTCGAATTGTGCAATTTGTCGGTCGTCGGAATTGTAAGCAATTGCGGAACGACGAACCCAAATGTACCAATTGCAGGAGCGCGGGTCCGACGGCGTCTTGTCGTTAAAATTAGTACATCGATATTACGTTGAATAGTGCGCGGTGAAATCGCACGTAGTCGATTGGATGTGTGTGTGATACGTTTGTTCGCTACCGCCGACTACAGAACTCCGAGATTACGGCGACGGTTGGATGTTGCTGTGGAGGAGAGAAGCGCTCGTGAGTTCGTCATTCGAAGTCATTTTTTCACTGATTTAGTCGTGAAACATGGGGAAAACCCCGGAAAATAGATTGAAAAAGCAGTATTGAAAGTGGTTTGCAACGTATTCCCTTGAGTGTGTGGCCCTGGCGTGCATTCGGCAACGTCAAATGGGTTTGAAAATTGTGACGGTCGAATGTTGCTCCCGACAGTGACAGTGATTCACATGTCGAAGCTTATTTCCGACAAATGCAGAAAAATAGAATTTTTCGGGCAAAGACGTACAAAAAAGTGCCATGAGTATGAACATCGTAATATGGAAATGATGGGAATCGCGTAGAATAGTGCATACGTAGAACAAAGTGGATTATGCATGGCAATTCGTTATTGACAATAAATCAACAGACTTGATAACTGTTATCAAAGGAGAAGTCGAGGAGATGGAAATGCCGGATGGGGTTGAGAAGTTGATATAATACCCGAATGAATGGGATACTGTATATTTTTTGAATCAATGTTGGATACGATGTTGTTCGCCAGAAATAATTGGCTAAAAGGAAATGTGATGATGTTTCCAGATAGTGGAATATAAGAATGAAAAAAAAAAACATTAATTGATAGAGCGATGTTTATGCGTTTGGTAGGAACTTTATTCGAAAAGTAACTATAACTGAACAACTTGTTGATTTCATTGACCCCAAGCAGCTTTTTTCGACATCATACCTGTATATGATTAAGGAAATTGACTTACGAGTATATACAGTGCCAAAGTGTGATTTGGAATTGTGCTCCCCATTTCAATTAATTTCCAGTAATTAACCCACATCTTCAGCGGGTGCCCAGTGAGGATGTAGGGTAATTGCCCTTTTGGTTTTTTTGCATATCGTAACATATGTGTAAATTTGATCCATAAAATAATTTGGTTTTTTCCAAAAAATTTTTAACAACGCTTTTGCGTGATAATTTTCTAATAATTTATTTTTCCCTTTGATTTCCAAGCAAGCTCGATTGAAATAAATGCCTGAATATATAATTTAAGTTAGCATCGTTTTGATTAAGTTTTGGCTTTATGTTGAAAAATTAATATTTAAAGTAGTTTTGCTCTTGGCTTGTATTCCTTTCTTTCTTTTTTTGAATGATACCCTCATTATATTGGTTATAAATTGCTTGAGAAGAATCTTTTGAGACTTATGGTCAAATAAATAGGTTGCTTTATCGTCATTATTTTTGTTTTTTTATTTTTTTTAAAGGTGCAAAGCTGATAGTAAAATTTGGTAAAAAGTAAAAATAAGAAAAAACTAGAATAGACAGATTTAAATTTGTAATTTCGGTCTTTCTTTTCACTCGATCCTGACCCGCAACGGTGGCCGGTCCCTCCACTGAAATGAGCTAGCCATCGGGTGCGCTCTTCCCTTTCTTTTTGTGTTATAGGGGCTCTTGCCCAGGAAGAGTGGACTTCCGCTCACGTGCAAGTCCATTGCATTATACTATAACATAAATTAGTCACGTTTATATTTCTCAGTTGATGGAAAAATTCAAGCAAACTATGTTTGCATGAGCTTTTAACTCGATTGGGAAATATTGTATATGGTCAAGTCTACATTTGGATCTTGATTCAGTTGAGAGGATGCGAGGGGTATTGCTTCCACCTGGATGCCCCAATCTTATTTGGGGGCCATAAGTATCGTCGGTAACGACGAAGTCTCTTAAGTCCGTCTATTTTCTCCCGGCCCGATTTGTTCTTTGAACAAGCAATTCAATCCTTAGTAGGTTACCTCAGCCTCGACACAAGTCGATCGGCATTCGACCCTTTAATTCAAGAATGCGAAATTTTTTGCAGTAGGTCCCCATGCTGGGGAAAAGAACCCGCCCACGACACCGCAACGCTAGCCTGCCAGCGCATTCACGCATCGATTGAGAGATTAGCTCCCAAAATTAAACATCGAAACAATATGAAAGGACATGAAACCAACCATCGCAAGTGTACAAATACATCACATCCTAAAATTTCATAATTCTTAAAATTCAATACTTACCTTTCATCTTTGTATCAAAATTCATACAATGTCCAATACAATGTATCAAAATTTATACTTTATATCACTTTGTATCATGAATGTAACGCAAAAGCCCCACATAGACATGTTGTCAGCATTTCTTCAAGTGATATCCCACATTCCATCACAAGCGTCAGCAATTTTCGCGGTAGCATTTGTTCGCGAGTAAAGGGAGTCAAGTGTCACTTGATTGTTCCACAAGCGTCATCAGTTTTCCCTTCAGTGATAATAATTTGCGGTCTTAATGTGGGACTTGTGCAATCAGCACTTTGATCTTAATTTTAATATTCATTTTTGAATAAAGTTCAGTTATCGTCAAGCATTCGTGGCGTTCATTTCAAATTAGTGCTCCATAGTTACGAACCCCAGTAGTTCTATAGTCTAGTAGAAAAAGTGATTGGAATTCTTCTGGTGAAATGATTGAAATTTGTGCTTAACAGTAAGTAGTGATTCATCGCTGGTGCACAAGTCGCAAGAACTTGAGTACCAAATAAATTATAAACAGCGGAGTTCAATGGGTTTATGTGCTTATTGAACTTTTTATCTTTCTTTAATAATTCATCAACAGAGTCCAACGAGTTTAAGTGCTCAGTGGACTTCTAATCAACCTACATCCAAGGTCCCAGTTGCGGCAAAGTTCGCGACAGCAAGATTAAACAAGTTGGAAAGACAGACCTACGCTCATGTCAGAAGGGTTTTGTACTCAACTTACAAAATGCAGTAACCAGCAACAAATAAAATCAAGAAACATGTCAAAGACGATTTTATTGGGGAAAATGTGAAATTTGAGGATCATACTATTGTTAACAAAGTTGCAGGAATTTTGACTTGTGAGGTATTTGTTATCGAAACACCTATAAATATCTCCCTTGATAATTTTTTCAGCTTTTTTAGATCACAGGTGTCCATTCGCAAGGTAAGAAACACATTTTTCATGTACTCCCCCCCCTGTGCCCTCACTGAAGCATAAACTGTCAGTTTAAGAACTGTTTTGAAGAGCTCCCATAAAGAACTTTCATTTGATCTTCATATTGGCTACCTTTGATGAGTTTTTTTTCAGGTGCCACTCCTGTACTGTAATCATCGATTCATGGCCTATTTTTTCGAATCCTAGAATGGTTGCAAAGCCCTTTTGTTAGGAGCCCTCTCCTACCTCCTCGACTTGTTTCACCTATGAGTATTAATTGTAGGTACTCATCTTCAGTCATTCATTAAATTGAATCAAGTGTTCAAAGCATGCACCTGAGACGTTGAAGCTGGGTAAAAGTAACTCAAAATTATTCAATCTTCGCATTTACAACAGCCACCATTTTGTTTTACGATTACTGATACCAGTAACTGAACTGATTCTCAAAGATATTCATCATACCTATCATTCCTGAAATTTTCATGCATAAAGTTCGTACATTTCCCCTTCCCCTGCCCCCTTTGGTATCGACAAGGCAAAATTAAGACATGTTTTGAAAAGATCTCATTAAGACCTTTCCAATGACACCCTACTCGACTACCAATGGAAAAAAATTTTTTTTGAGGGGTCACCTCCCTGTATGGGGAGACCCCCTTAAAACCCCTTTAAAAAAATTTCCACCTTTGAATTTTCAAGAAGTCACCACTTCTGACCTTTCTACAAAGTTTCATGGCTGTAGCTTTTATAGTTTCGGAGAAAAAGCGCTGGGACATACAGACGGACGGACGGACGGACCGACAGACGGACACAGGTCATGATTGAAGTTGCTAGTGATGAGATAAGTCTTCTTGATAGGACTGGTATCGAAATTGATAGTACGACTCCGGATAGAAATGGAAACAGGATTATATGTAATGGATTGCAGAAATTTACCCTGACAGGAATACATTTTGAATAAGTTCATTTGCCAAAACCAGACACAGGGAACCAAATACTTTCAGAGGTTGTTGAAGCAAAAGTTTCCGACTTCAAATCAAGCCTGAATGGCGAATCGATTCTTCATTTCAATGAAACATTGATATCTGACCTCATACCGAGCGTGAATCTTATTGATTAATTTGTCAGCCATGAAAACTTGCGTTTCATACTTGGCAGGATACACAACCAGAAATCATATGGTATTGACGGTGTTCCAAACATATTTCTCTGACATTTGCCTAACGTTGCGTTTATGAATTGTTGCGTATTGTTCAAAAACATGTTGATCAATTCATATTCACCAAATGAGTGGAAAAAGTTTGTTGCCTAACATCAGCAAGGTGTTTGAAGTGATACTGAACAGAGCATTAAATGTCCACATTGAGAAATATGAGTTTACGTCGAAATGCCAATTTGATTTTTATACTAGGCGCTCGACTATACATCTGCTGGAAAATAAATATTGGGTGTACAACTTAATAATAATTTTTTGCGAAATTTGATGCTTTATTGTGGAAAAATCTTACTATATACTTTATTCAAAGTATTGTCCATCGAAAGCCACAACATTTCCTCATATTTCAGACACTTTATGAATTCCATCCTAAAAAAATTGCGCCGGCTTGGCGGCCAAAAATGAATCTATCCAATTTTGGATGCCTTGCTCTGAAGTGAAGCGTATTGCGGTGAGGGCGTTTTGCATCGAGCGAAATAAATAAAAGTCAGACGGAGCAATGTCCGGACTATAAGGCGGGTGGGCCAAAACTTCTCATCCATTATTTTCCAAATAGCTTTTCACGGGTCTTGCAACATGCGGCCGAGTGTTGTCATGATGAAAAATTATAGCCTCGTGTGTGGTCACATATTCCACGCATTTTTGGATTATGGCACGCTTCAAACATATTAATTGTGTTCAGTACAGGTCACCTGTGGTTTCCGGCCCGATTTCAACAACTCATAATACGGCCCCTTCTGATCCCACCAAATACACAGCATAACCTTAGCGCCATGGATATTTGGCTTCGCCGTTGATTCGGCTGGTTGGCCGGGCTTCACGTATGACGTTTTGCGCTTGGAATTGTCATAATGGATCCATTTTTGATCCCCAGTCATGATCCGATGCAAAAATTATTTCTTTTTATGGCGCTCAAGCAGCATTTCAGACATACAGAAGCGCCGTTCAACATTTCCCGGTTTCAACTGATAGAGGACCCAATTACCTTGCTTCTGAATGTTTCCGGCGGCTTTCAAACGTTTTGAAATGGCTTGCTGAGTCACTCTCACCGATTTAGCAAGTTTGTCTTGCATTTGACACTAACCCTCATCAAGTAGCGTCTCCAATTCTTCGTCTTCAAACTGGCTGTCCTGGGCGTTCTTTGTCTTTGATGTCAAAATCGGCACTTTTGAAGCGTTGAAACCATTCGAAACACTGTATTTTTGCTAAAACATCGTCGTCATAAACTTCTACAAGCAAACGATGACTTTCGACAGCAGTTTTCTTTGCAAAAAATGACCCAACAGAACCTGCCGCAAATGCTGTATCTTTCTCCAATTTTCGAAGTTATTCATCGTGAAAAATAATAATGATGCACACAAGATAAAATTGTTTTGTTGACCGATTTTGATACCTGTTAAATGTACCTTCAAAATGACATATATGTAAAGTTCGAGCTTTCACGACATTTGTTAGTACGGACATCTAGCGTCAAATTCCGGTTATTAAGTTGTACACCAAATAATAGAAAATGTGGGAGCGCGTCCCATTGATGTGGAGAAAGCCTTTGATACGGTGTGGTTAGCTGTACTAGTTTTCAAACTCCATGTGCAATATGTTATATCATTTATTGTAACTGATGGAAACCTGTAGCAAATGCGCGACTTCAAGGCCTTGAATGGTCTAGAGCAAGGAACAGTTACTCCACCTCTAATTTTTCCAATATTCATTGGCAAGCTAATGAACGGCTTTGATTTTAACGTCTCGCCAATGTGATCATTGGTAGCGTTTGCTGATGATCTGATCATTTATGTGGCAGACCGAAAACCTACAATAGTTCAGAGCAATCTTCAAAAAATGCTCAATGATGTGCAGCTCTACACCGACAATCGGCAAATGAAAATCAATGCACAGAATGCGAAACAATTTTGTTTCGGCCAATGTTGCAGAGGGCCAATCAAGACCTGAAAAGTAATTGGAAAGATTTTCACATTATGGCTTGCGAAATTAGTTCAGAACGGGTTCCACATAAATCCTGTGTTCGATACCTCGGTGTTCATCCTGATCAGTATCTGTACTGTACTGAACATGTCAAAATAATGCTCAGTAAAGCACAAAAAGTTGTCATGCTCTTTTGACAAACACTTTCATTTGAGATACATTGATCAAAAGGTCAAAGTGATCTGTTACAAGACCCTGGTTATGCCAGTTTTGACATGAATTTCAGTTTTGGTACAACCAGAGTTCTAGTGCTATAGAAAGATTAAGAATTTTTGAAAGGAAGTGTCTTCGTGCATGTACTGGTTTGTGCAGAAAGCCTGAGATGCATTGAAAGCACAGAAAAAGTTATGAAACTACTAAAGTGACGAGAGTCGATATCTTTATATTGAGGCTTCTTCGGAATCATATCGCAAGATCTGTAACTGTGAGCGAAAACCCCGGCCGGTTTATTGAGAGACGTGTCTCGCTGCTGGCTTTGTTCCTCCAGAAGCATTCGTGTAATTGGATATGAATAGGTATGCTTTTGATTTTGACGGTGTCCCAATTATATCACATATATAGACGGGCCACTGACAACAAGATAAAACATCCTCCGAATTTGAACGATACCAACAATTCCAATGGAGATACTCATTTGCTAGATTCGTTGGTGTGGTCGAGCATGGACGGGGCAATCTATGTATTGGTGGCTGAATGACAATGTCTAAATTATTCGTGTTTATTTTCTGTATTGTGTTATTCGTTACTTAGTTTTTTGAGTTTCAGCTCATTATTTGAACATTTAGTGCTGTTGTTGTTTGTTTGTATTAAAAATTAGGGAAAGGTTTCAATATTTAGGATAAATATATGTTTTGTTTATTATATTAGGTCCAGATATAAGATTAAACGCTTAGGTTAGAAATATTGCGCTGGCATTGTATTAGCGCAAGATAAAGTTATTGATTGAAGTTTTTAGAATTAGGTTATGACATATGAGGTGTACGATAAAAGTTCACTATTTTGTTGCAATCGTGAATAATTTTAGAATAGTGTTGGTTGTTTTTTTTCTCCTTTTTCCAATTGAATCATAAAATATGTAAATTTTAATTAATTTAAATTTTTTACTGTTTTTGTGACTGAATGTGTTTCATTGATAATGTTACATGTACAAATAATTCTGCGAGCTACTGTCGCAACTGTTTTCACAACCATTAAGAACATCAACAAAATGAATTTAATCGAAACCACGAGAACCCAACAAGCATCAACATCTGAAAGTGAGTCACTGCTCCATTCATTCACGCTGCTCGAAAGTTCCCGCTAATTCGCCAATTTACGAGAACTGGGTTGAATGACTACAGACCCTATATAAAGGCGAGCTGAATGAATGAGGGAGATCATTCATTACAACCGCGATAGAAAACTGCGATTTGCGAAGTACAGGCGATATTGATTGTTAGAGCGTGAAGTGATTTTAGTAGACAATTGCGATAGAAATTTAATAGACAAGTGAAAGTTAGATTCTAATTAAAATTGTGAAATAATTTAAATAGTGATTGTGCATTTTTTCAGTAAATAAATACACTCTTTTAATTTAATTTAAAAGACATTGCGTTTTCATTTTCCCGGAACATTAAAATTATTGGCCGCGAACCATAACACGCGACAATAATGTATAAATTTAGAGAGCCATTTGAGCCATTCACTTTTCTTTTTTAGGGTTTTGTAAAATAATTTTACAAAACCCCACTAAAATCGCGTCCTGTCTGTCCGTCTGTCTGTCCGTCCGTCCGTCCGTGTGTCACAGCAGTTTTTCTCGGAAACTACTTGAGCTAGAAACATCAAATTTTGTATGTAGGTGTAAAGTGGTGTTCTCTTCAAAGTTCAACTACAAAAAAAATTGTATAAGGTATTTAAGGGGGGGTCTCCCCATATAGGGGAGTGACCCCCCGAAAAAAAAATTTCATTGAAGGTAGCCGATATGGTTATCAAATGAAAGGTCTTGATGAGAACTTTTCAAAACAGGTCTTCGTTTAGCAAAGGTTGCTTCGAGGGGCGCACAGGGAGGGGAAATACACGAAAAATTTGTGTCCCCCCCCTCTCGATTCGACACCTTGCATCCGAAAAATCTGAAAAAAAAATCACGAATGTAGGCCTTGATGAGTACAACAACAACAAATACGTGAGAAGTCGCAATTCACTGAACTTTGTTAGTAATAGTATGATTTATCGATTTTATGTTTGCTTGAATAAAATCTTAACGGTATCCTTTAATTCAATGAAATTCAGTACACAAATGATTATTTGCAAGATTGATCTATCCTGAAAGTTTCATAAAGATTTAATCTTATTTAGCGAAGTTATAGCGGTTTGAATTTTCCTGTATTACTATGGAACAATATGCGCTGCATGTATTACTATGGCAACATATGGCTATGGAACAACATGCGCTTTTTACCGACTCAGACACTACAGTTTTGCTAGGATTTGCAAGAAAATTTCAGGAATGATAGGTGTCACGTATATCTTTGAGAATCGGTTCAGCTAGTGGTATCAGTAATCGTAAAACAAAAAAAGATGGTTGTTTTAAATGCGAAGATTGGATAATTTTGAGTTATTTTTTCCCAACTTCAACGTTTAAGGTGCATGCTTTGAACACTTGATTCAATTTAATGAATGACTGAAGATGAGTAACTACAATTAATGCTCATAAGTGAAACATGTCTAGGATTCGAAAAAAATTGGCCATGAATCGATGATAACAGTATAGGAGAGTGGCCGCTGAAAACAAAAATTCATCAAACGTAGCCGATATGGGTATGAAATGAAAGTTTTCATTGGAGCTTTTCAAAACAGTTCTTAAACTGTCAGTTTTTGCTTCAGTGGGGGCACAGGGGGGAAATACATGAAAAATGTGTTTCCTCCCTCGCGGATGAACATCTGAAATAATTATCAAGGGAGATATTTATAAGTATAACATTAATAAAAACCTCAGAAGTCGAAATTCGTTCAACATTGTTAATAATAGTATGATCTTCGAATTTCATATTTTCTCTAATAAAATCATCTTTGACATGTTTCTTGATATTATTCGATCTGGTGACTGCATTTTGTAAATTGAATACAAAACCCTTCTGACATGAGCGTAGGTCTGTTTACCCAACTTGTTTTATTGTTTGGAAGTTGCTTTATATTCCTTGAAAGTTGATAACGATTAATACTTAAAGCGCTTTTGATTTTGACTTTGATGTTTGACACGTTTTGAATGGGCAATTTGAAGCAGCGGCTGGAAGATTGTATTCGAGCGAAGTCAACTCATGTCAACACACGACCGAAATTCCTCTCTGAACTAGCTGGCCGACAAGTAGCAACCTCGGATTAGACTACGAAAATCCGAATAGTTAGGTTCTTAGAAGGCACAGTTCGTTGATGAATCTCAAGACGTCACGTCTTTAATCAATGAGAGGTCGGTTTGGATTTCCTCTGGGAAATCTTACGAAGGGACGGAAGTCAAAACTATTACAGTTTTTCTTCTTCCTTTGTAGATTTTACTTTTCCTTGAATGAACAACAATCTTGAGATCATCTCCTCTAATGAATTAATTCGCAATTTTAGCTCTTCATTTTAGTTTTTCAGCTGTTTTATTTTTACTAGTATCCATTTTTTTTGTAATTCCGAATCTCCCTTTTCATATCTTTTTCTCTCCCAACTTTTCATTTGATGGTTCTGATAGTCGAAAATCGGAATTACTGATTTCTGGATAGAGAAAATTTGAATTTGGAAGCTCACTTCTCCTTAAGCTAAAGTCGTCGTCCGGCTCCTCTATCCCACTTTTTAGTGGAAAGGCCAAGATTCTTTTTGCCTTGAGAGCCTCTGACCAAGCCAGTGATATCAAGCGGTGAATTATTTTTTTGTATAACAAGAAAGCAATAAACTTTTTCCAGCAAAAACTTATTTTTCGATTGACGTTTACAAGAATTAATTTGATTTCTAAATTCGTGACAGAACCAATTCAAAAACCCGCCTGTGTACAACGAATACTAAACGTAGAATCTATTTGCTGTTTTTGTACCCATAAAGAATTCACCCATGATTTTTTCAGATATTTTGAATTTTGGGACACTTGCTCTCCCCTCTTGCACCCTTTGACGCAAATAATGTATTTTTAATATTCATTTTGGAAAGCTGTCATTATGGTCGCTTGACACCCCACATGATGTTTGGTAAGAATAATTTGAACATTATAATTTTTTTTTTTAATTTTGTTTGTTCTAGCGTACCTACCGAGTTTGGGAGTTTGGTTTACATATCTGCTATGGTAGCGGAGACAAAACGCTGTGACATTCATAGGCATGGTATAAAGAATAACAAGGTATGCTCGCTCACGAAAGCTCGATCGCCATTTCAAGCTTTTGTGACGTCACATGGATCGAATCGGTTGGATCGGCAAATGTTGATATCATATGCGACCCGGATATATAGGGTTTTCCAATCAGAGTTGTTATTTTGATATTAAAAGAAAATGCAGTTTTCAATATAAATAATCAAATGCTTATTTCAATATAAAGAAAAAGGTATACCGTTAATAGCCAAAAAATAACATCAAACAAATGACCACCACGACCACACTTACAGGACTATGGATATGTCCTTTTCATGAAATTTTCCATATCGCGAAGTGGCTGCCCTATGTCCTCGATAGTCTCACGAATTCCATCTTTGAGGTCTTGATTCGACGCTGGGCTGTTGGTGTGGACCTTTTCTTTCACTTGGCCTCAAAGGAAGAAGTCGCAAGGTGTTAAATCACAAGACCTATTCAAAATAACACGTCTTATTGGAAAACCCTATATTCAGAATTTAATAACTTAATCTATCCATATTGATCTTAATAGTAAAGCCAAAAAAGTGTTTCATAGATGCAAAACATATTTTCAACTTAAACTGTATTTAGGCATGCGCAAGATTAAATATAAAGGAAAATATAAAAAAGTGGGGAAAACATCTCCAAGATAGCAATGTGATATTTATGATATTACTACACCTACTACAACCGAATTACCTGCATAAAATAAAATTGCCTGCAACTTATTCTTGCAATATTTGAATTCATAAAAATTCCATAGGATTTGTCAATGAGAAGGTTACGTGTTTCGTTGATCGTCCTTGAATTCGAATTGAATAGAATTTTAAAATTAACGATCCCCTGAAAATCGTTTATGCTTGCTGAAAAAAGTCACATTGAATGAAAGGTTTGTCTCACAATTCAAGAATTGAAATAAATTCATTTTTCTACATTTGTACGCATCACTTACTTCCTTGCTTATAAATAAATTGAAATGTATGGATACTTAAAGATAATGTATTGATATTCCAGAGAAGTAAACTAGTTAATGTATTTAAAATAATTGCTAAAAGTGAACCTTAATCAGATCAGATAATAATATGTTCAACATGCTATTAGCTAAAAATGCGCACCTATACCGAAGCAGAGCAATTGCTATTATAATATTCCTTGAACTTGAAGATTTATTTATATTAGTATGAGCATAAAATTAATTACAAACGTAAAATCAAGCAAGAAAATGGATTTTTATGAGAAATCTCTGATTTTATTTCAAACAAGCCCTGAAATCCATATAAAATTCAGTAACAAATGCATTCTATCTGAAAGCTCCGATCCATGTGACGTCACATAAAAAGCTTTTTTCATGAGCGAGCATACCTTGTTATTCTACCATGATTCATAGGGATAGATGGGCGGAAGCATATTTGGTCACTTACGAGCTATGGCAACCATGAGAGGACACGAGCTTTTCCTATAATAAACGCGGAATGTAAAGAAATGAATCTAAATCGTAAATAAATATACTCGTATAAAGAAAAAGTGCGGGAAAATTTAGATATAACTAAATGTCGCGATCTATCAACGCTTGAGTTAAGCAATGTCATATAAATCCAAGCCACCTTTTTAGACCTCAATAAAATTGTTTTATCTGCAACAAATGTTTTAGCTGCAGCAAATGTTTTATTTGAGAGGACGCGGACGCTGCTTAAGGCAATCGAATTGAAGAAGAAGGTTATAAATAGAGGTGTTTGAAACTGCTCAAGTGAAGTCTGAATTTCATATTTAGTCAGTTAAAAATTTTACTTCCTAAAATAAATTCATATTAGCTACAGTTCTAGCAATTATAATAGTTAGAATCGAATAATCTATAGAATTTCATATATGTACATATGTACTTTTGGACTACATTGTTTGTAAGATGATATTTTCTGAATAGTGTTTGGTATTGTTAAACAATACAGCAGAATTACGTTCAGGTCAAAACCACACATTTATTTAATTTCGAAATTCACAAAAATTTACACGTTTATAAATACGCAAATTAACACAATTAATTTAACGTACATACGAATGAATATCACTTTCGTGGAAGATTGCGGAACGAATTTGCTATTCTGTAATGCGTGGTATGACTAAGACTATTCATCACCCATGCTGATGAACTGATTTACTAAGAATTTGCAATGCATGGCGTTTTAATCCGTGCGTTGATGAGTGAAACCTTTGTTTCCATTTATGATTCTTTAGACGTATCTTGTGCGAATAATCCAAATGACGATGATTCGATGAAATCCATACGTGCACTTGTACTTCAGAAGGACGCAAAATTTTGACGAAGCGCAAACAGAGAAACTAGAACTAATACCAAGTGGTCCTTATACTGCGTTTTGTCCACCACTGACAATGGACATTCTCAGAATGGCTACTGCTCCAACTGATGATCCGAAGTGGGAAGGCTTTCGCGACTTTCGGATTCTTTTGCGGTTTCTTTAGTTGCTTCTTCAATTGAGAGGTATTTTTCAACAATACGATCAACCCATCCTTGTTCTTGCTCGGTCAGGTCTCTGAAAGCAAATAAAATTTAAATTTCAACGATTGTTCATGCAAAGTTTAATCATAATTTTACAACAAAATATTATACCATCCGAGATTTTTAACCGACTCCCAAAGGAATGAAGGCTATCAATTCATCACAAATATTTTTTCTGTTGCTTTTTTAGGTATTTGTAAAATAAGTTTTACAAAGACTAGTTTCGTAACCTGTCTGTTCGTCCTGCCGTCTGTCCGTACGTCACAGCAAGTTTCCTCAGAAACTAAAGATGCTAAAAAGCTCAAACTTTGTGAAAAGGTCAGAAGTGGTAGACTTTCAAAAGCTTAGGTCCTACCAAATATTGCAAATTTTTTTATACCGAAGTAGCCCTTAAATATTTTTAATCAAAGGGAGTGGGGTATCAAATGAAAGGTTTTGATTAGAACTTTTAGAAAGTTATTTTGTGTGTCAGGGGGTCCAAGGGGAGGCAAAATGTACCAACATTTTGTGTCGATTGGGCATCTTTGAGCCGAAAAATCTGGAAAAAATCATGGAGGTAGGCCTTTATAAGTACAAAGGCAACAAATACCTCAGAAATCGAAATTCACTCAACATTGTAAATATATAATATAATTTGTTGATTTTACACTGTTGCCCATCAAATCAACAATTATATAGATTAATATAAGATCTTTATGCTCATAAAATTTTATAGAAATCGGATTATCATCAAGTGAGTTATAGCCATTTCACTTGTGTGGTATTACAACAACAATAACACATGTTGATGGGTGATACATATTTCAAATTGACTAGGAACTTTTATTTTCAAGTTTTCATGAAAATTTCAGGAACAGTGTTTAATTTGAATAACTTCAATCGGCCGAGCATTCAGAAAAATTATTTATGCTGGAACAAAATGGCGGTTGCAACGTGCTTATGAAGGAAACTCTGCATCTTTTGCATAAATTTGAACGATTCCTTACCCAAGTATTGGATGAATAATTCAAATCACCCTCCCACTTACTCAACTTGTTTTTATGTATGTTCACGCGTAACTTTTGAAGGGGGTGGATAGAAGGGTCCTGTTTTCGGCAGACGATACGTCTCACTTTCTATTAAGTTATATTCAAAGGACAAGATAATCAAACAGCGGTAAAGGACGTTTATCGTTAAAACTAAAAAATAAATCCAACTTTCACCTCGATTTTTCAGCATAACTGATCGACGCGTATAAGGATTTTGATTGTAGGGGTGCCAAATGAAGGACAACATATTAGGCTAGAATGCGTCAGCACAAAATTTTAATCCTTCTAAAGGCCCTGTAGATATTAACAGTCCAATATGGTACATTGGTGTCGGGACATTGAATTTTAATGATATTTCGTACGAAATATGCCAATTATGTTGCGACTCTTCAAGGATCAGATGGAGATACCGAATTTTTTGGTCATATATGATAAAAATGATTAGTATCATAAATTTTTCCCATAAATGGTAAATTTTAGTTAATCACTTCTACCGGAAATAACCAATGAATTAATCTTAAATGCAACATAAATGCTACAATACGAGATGATTCAGAGCAGTATGTAATGAATCATTCGACGCCGCTGGCCACCAATACCAATACACCTTGCCGCCATGTGGCTTTCCATCTCATGTTCGTTGTGACGGCTTCCCATCCCACATCAGTTTTGTCGTGGGATGTCAAGGTCAAGTGACAGCCACATGGCGGATGTGTGGGATTAGTGAGTGCCGTCGAGAAGGACCGCCGCGAGATGTTGCGATCGTCAGGTGTCGTGATCGTTGCCATCTGAGTTGCGTGCTGTCAATTTGTGGTGTAGTGAAGGTTATACGAGGAAAAATCGCATTAAAAACGCAAAAAGGTGCGCAATGTTAACATCGGACGACACTTCGGCCCGAATTATAGTGGTTCATGAGGAAACATATTCAAAAGTGAGTAAAATATGTTAAACTATCCATGCTCGACAGAAATCAATGTAGAAAAATTCCAAGTAGATAAAATAACGGAAACAAAAATTTTTGTACCTACTAGGCAATTACAAGAGTAAATTTTACCGTATCTCTTATTGGGAACTAAATCCAATGCATAAAAAACCTGTCTATGAGAAGTGGTAACCCTGCAAAAACATGCTTTATCATCAATAGCAACCGCAGCACGCTTTATCTCACAACCAGTATCAGCCGTCGAATGGGACCCTGTCGATGTTTGACAAATAAAGGAAGACAAACTTAGTTTCAATGAAACCACGCTGTTAATGTCTTATGCAAGTTGATAATTTATTTGGAACGCGAGCGGATTTAGTTTATTAAATTCATACAGAAAGTCATCAACGAGACACAACAGCAAACCATCGCTATACCAAACGACGTCTTCTACGCTCGAATCTAAAATGAAAAAACTGACGGCACAGCCAAGATTCAGATTCTCAGATCTCCACCATTCGGTTTCACTTACACGAAGCACCAGCAACGCGGCAAATTCATGAAAGCGACCAATCCATCGTTGCCACCAGTGAACGGCAGCCTCTAGGATCCAGTCCTACTACAGGTAATATTTCAACTAGTACCTCCCAAGCCGGATCTAGCAGCAGTAATAAACCCAATCCTGCTAACTCAGGCAGTGTAAACGAAGCTGCAAATAACCATGCTGGAGAAATAAATCCAGTCTCATCATCTATGAGTCTTCCGACCGGCCCCATCAAAGTCCCTACAACCGATGCTAACAGTAGTAATACCCCCGCCACAGCAGCACCTCCTGCCGGAGGAGCTAGTGTTGTTGTCACTGCACCACAAACAGCGAAGCAGTCAGAAGATGCAGTTAGTGTAAATGCATGCGATGATGAAGGGCGGGATATGAAATATTCACGCTAGAAATAGTAGTGGCATCAATTAAATTTGACCCAAATGAGACGTTTTTTAGGTCTTTGTAAAAAATTTTTTTACAAAGACCTACTAGTTTCGCGACCTGTCTGTCCGTCTGTCCGTCCGTCCGTCTGTCCGTGCGTCACAGCTGATTTCCTCAGAAACTATAGAAGCTAGAATGCTCAAACTTTGTGAAAAGGTCAGAAGTGATGGTCTCTCAAAAGTTAAGGCCTTGACAAAAATTTAAAAAATGTTTAAGGGGGGTCCCCCCTAATAACGAATTGGCCCTTAAAAAATTTTTTTAATCAAAGGTAGTCGAGTGCGGTATCAAATGAAAGGTCTTGATTAGAACTTTTAGAATCTGAAATAAAAAAATCATTTGATGAATTAGGGGGTCCACGGGAAGGCAAAATGCACCCAAAATTTGTGTCCCCCCCCCCTCGCGATTGGACACCTTTCAGCCGAAAAATCTGAAAATTATCACGAATGTGGAACTTTATGAGTACAAGGGCAACAAATACCTTAGAAATCGAAATTCGCTCAACTTTGTTAAAAATAGTATGATTTGTAGATTTTACATTTTCGCCCATAAAATCAAAACGGTACCTTTAAACTTCTTGAAATTTTGCAATTATATAGACTGACATTAGATATATATGTTCACAAAATTTAATTGAGATCGAATCATAATCAAGTGAGTTATAGCCATTTCAATTATATGGAATTACAACAACGATAACACGTGTTTATGGTTGATATAGGGTTTTCCAATTAGAGGTGTTATTTTGATATTATAGAAAAATGCCATTTTTTAAAATAAATGATCCGATGTTTAGTTCATTATAAAGAAGAAGATATGCCGTTAATAGCAATGAATAACATTGGGCAAATAACTACTACGACACGCTTACAGGACCATATCCTCTTCATGCAATTTTCCATAACCAAATCGCACAGTGGCTACCCTAGGTCCTCGATAGCCTCACGAATTTCATCTTTGAGATCTTGAATTGACGCTGGACTATTGGCGTAGGCCTTCTCTATCACGTGTCTCCAAAGGAAGAAGTCGCAAGGTGTTGAGTCACAAGATCTATTCAAAATAACACCTCTTATTGGAAAACCCTATATATATTTAAAATTGACTTAGGTACTTTTATTTCCTTTCAATTTTCATGAAAATTTAAGGAAAAGTGTTTAACTTGAACATGTTCAATCGGCCGAGCATTCAGAAAAATCATTTAAGCTACATGAAAATGGCGGCTGCACTGTGCTTATGAAAGAAACTGTGCATCTTTTGTATGAATTTGAACGATTTCATATCTAAGTATTCGATGAATAATTCAAGTTATCGATTCACGCCATTAGAAAACTTGCTTCTAACCCTAGGATGTTTACAAAGACCTTCTGGTAGGAGCACTCTCCTGCTTACTCAACTTGTTTCTTTCTAATAGTGTAATAAAAGCAGACATTGTTAACGTGCAGGAAAGCAGTTCATTTAGTTGTCAATCTGATACGCGACGCCTACGAAGGTTCCTTGTAGGTCAACTTAAAGATCAACTGTTGTCTTGCTTTAACTTTATTCAATGTTCGAAAATGTCTTGCAGTCAAAAGTTCATTTCTAGCGTTCTCTTGCTTAAAATTAATTTAAAATAAATTTTTCAATCCAATTATTATTGAGATTTATTATTCTACTACTAAATCTTGAAATGAAAATAATGATGTGATAAATTCGGACTTCGATACTAACTCAATTATCACATTTTAAGATGATGAGCATGTTTTTTTTCTGTTTAGATAAGCATTGTCTGCTTTTTATTTCGTATTGTGTTTTCTCATAGTTGGATATTATATTATCTCATATTACCTTAATCTTGAAAAACACGAAAACTAAGTAGAAGATTAAATGTGACGTATGACTTTCATCTTGCAGAGTTCGACCATAATTAGGGACTAGTGTGTTTTTTTCTCTATTTTCTATCTTTCGTTTTATTATCTTATAGTATATCTCTTTGTATTATCGCATTGAATACGAAGTTTTTCAAATTCAATAGCTATTGCGCTTATATTTGTGGGTAAAAAACAAAAAAAAATGTTTGCAAACATTCAACTTTATATTCTTAAATATACATTAATTAGTCATTAATATTAATAATATGATAAACGGTTAAAACATCTTATCTATTTCTAGTTTCTTGTATTTTAAAACTACACTCGGTTTGATTGAAATGAAAAACACGTATTGGTATTTAGTTTTTGGTTTGGTTATTTTTAAACCAAAACAAATTTATTCTACTCATGCCACAGAATTGGCTTAACTATAAATGTATTTATATCCTTACTTTTCGCCTTTTTGTGTATATATATGGGAAATTGAAAACATATATGTTTTGAAATAAATTCACATTGAGAGTTATAAAAAAAAATAAAAATCAATAAATAGATATATATTATATTATACACAATGCACCATAATTCATGGTTTAGAGAGGTACACCGTGATCCAAATGAAATAAAATCGCAGTAAAGTTGGCATCGATTTATATATAAATATATTATGTATGCCTATATTTTAGAATTATTTCTTCTAGAGGTGATACGATAAATTGATTTGTACATTTACGCTTTTCCTTATGTCGGGTAATATTTTTTTTTACTATACAATGTGTTAAGTTATCTCTCTCTCTCTCATACTGCATAACACTCTCTCTTTAGTAAAACAGCATATAGGTTATTAATTGAATAATTCTCTTACCTACATACTTACAAACACCTGTTTCAATTATAATACATTTTTATCTTCGTATGTGTCAATTCAATTTTTTTTTATGACGAAAAAAGATATATTTATACGCACACACACAACATACGCACATGAGATGCATGCAGAAGGGAGAAAGATCTTAAATGCATATTTGTAATTGAAAGATAGAATTAAGTAGAAACACCATGAAGAGAAAATTTAGTACAAATTGTAATTATGATAAAAAAAAATTTTAATACAAACATATAAATATATATACACACACACGCATACGCACAGTCATTAAAAATCAAGAAATCCTAATGTTTGAATAGGAACAGTTGTGTATATTTTCTAGAAGATAGAGTTAAAAAAAAAAAAAAAAACTAACAAATGTCGATATAAGTGTAAAGAAACTACAACTACAATTTTTATGTGGTGAATAATATGAGTTAATGGAATTTTATGAATAACATGAATTGCTATAATAACAACAGACTTTCCTTTCCAGTGGTCCTTCTTTTCCAGAGGCAGTGGGAGTGCAGGGTAAGTATGCCGGGGAGAGGGTAGGGTTTGAAAAAATCCGCTGAGGTCGGTTTCGCGTCACGCGCGGTACGCGGTGCCTTTGTTGGTTTGCCTTTTGCTTTAGCGTAGCTTTCGTCGGGTTCAAGTTAACGTAGTGTATTTTTCGGTACCTTGTCGGTAAAATTCGGGAACGCAAAATGGAAATTAGATTTTTGTACTTGACTGGATTAATGAAGAAATACGGAGTAACGTAAAGTAGGTTTCTTCTCCGTATGATTGTGTTTTCGACGCGTTTGGAAACGGGCGTTTGGAAACGGGCGTTTAATGGTGGCTGAAATACGTAATTGAGCATAATCCATTTTAAGACCCGCGACCGAAATCCTCTCCGATCTAGCTGGCCGACAAGCAGCCACCGCGAAAATGGATAACGTGTACGGACTGGTTGACCGGTTGGTACCATTCGTTGGCACGACTCAGACTTCACGTCTAAAACCGATGAGAGGTCGGTTCCGACTTCGTTCGTGAGTTTAGACAGAAAAATCATTACAAATATCATTGGATAAAATTTCATAATTGCATTCATTTTCCACTTTCGTCCTTCACTTACTGATAAAGTTATGAAAAGATCCTTCCTACATCCTTAGATGCAGATATTTTACGTAGGACTTGCAAAATTCCCTCAAAAAATAATAAGGATTGAATGACTCTAGATTATATAGGTAAACGTCATTTGAAAATTAATTTGTTACTTACTAGAGAATATTATACATTATCCGAGTTTTCCCAGAAATCTAAAATTATTGCCAGACCAAAGGGAACCGTGACCTAAAAAGACGATACTTTCCTTTCTATTGTTTTAACGATGAACATGAAAGTGCACAGGCAAGTTTTCATTTAACTATAACATATCATTTTCATGAAGCTTTTATGATACTTATGTGCCATAGTTTACTGAAAACGAAGGCGATTGATATCGAAGAAACGAGCGAGTGGTAAGGGTAAGAAGAATCTTTTTATGTAAATTTCATGATGGCCCCATAACAGGAAATCTAATGGCGTTAGATTGCATGAGCGAGGCGGCCATTTGACTGGACCATTTCCCGAGATAACACGTTCATCAAATTTGCCTTTCAATAAATCGATTGTGAGGCGTGCTGTGTAGCTAGTGACACCATCTTATTGAAACTTTATATCAGTGATGTCAAGTTCATCCAATTCTGGCCACAAATAATCTTCCAACATAACACGATAGCACTCTCCATTGACGGTAACATGGCGGTCGTTTTCATCCACGAAAAAATATGGCCAAACCAGAACTCCGGCATGAAAATCGCACCAAACGGTAAGTTTTTGTGGATGCAACGGTATCTCAAGGAGTATATGTGGGTTTGTTGCTGACCAATAGTGTATATTTTGCTTATTAACAAAGCCATCAAGCCAGAGCTTCATTACTAAAGATGATTTTTCGATAAAATTCTTCATTTTCTTCAAGCTTTCAGCTTCAAGTTTCTGCGTTTCAAATGATCAAGTGGCTTTAGTTCTTGAGTCAATTTGATCTTGAAGCCATATAGGTCAAAATCTTTTCGCAGAATACGCCACAGTGTCGTTTGAGCAATACCTAATTCTTGAGAACGAGTAGGAATCGACTGATTTGGCTCATTTTGAATCGATGCACTTACGACTGCGATATTTCCTTCGCTTTGAGGTGTGCGACGTTTTTTTGGCACCGCAACGTCCAATAATGAAAATTTGGACTCAAAATTATCCAATATTACACGCACACCCTGTCGGGTGGGACTATGTATGTGTCGGGTGGGACTATGTGGGATTATGTAATTAATCAGCCCTACGACACTCACAATAATTCATAAGTCGTTATTGACGTCGATGAATCGGAACGATCCTTTAACCGCTCGCTGTCATTAAACTGCGTTTGGATAGCTGGCAGGAAAAAGAAGTGCAGTAAGTGTTTCCTTCTATCAAGAGTGTCCACGAAAGTCCAATCGAGCAGTCAATAAAAATAAGGTGAATTATCGGTTTCATTGTTAACGATGAGTGGTCCCTTTTAACCTCACATCCCTTGGTGTCAGTTACTGTCCAAGCATTTGTGGAATGCCATCCAGCTGAAGTTGACTGCAATTAGTTGCTAAGGGGTTAATACATGTGGCCAGAGCCGAGTAGTGACCAAACCGATCCGAAAACCCAGCAATTGAGAGTGGACACCAACGAAATAAAGGGAGAGCAAAATATTGTCTGAAGGGAATGTCATGTAAGTGTGTTCTTGGAATTCGCACCTATCTAGAATGTTTGGTTATTTGCATCGTACAATGAAAATTAAATTGCGTACTTTTTTTCAAGTTTCTATCAGCGCGGATCAACTTACGGCAGATGAGGATGAAAAATGCCAAGTTTGATTTAGAGTTCCTGCTGCATAGTTTTGGAGGAGTCATGATCAACTGACATCAAAGTCTTTTCAAGGCAGCCAAGGGTGAGCATATCTTTTTCACTCAGTTGCTAACGTAGCATGCGGAAAAGCTGAAGAACAGATTTCACTATCTGGACTTCATGCTGTTGCTGATATATATTGCGAATGTGCAAAACTCCACTTGGTTGGAAATATGAACACGCATTGGAACCAAGTTGCAAATATAAAGAAGGCAAATATATCATTGAGTTAGACCATATGATCAGGGAAAATGGATGAGATTGATTTACTCTTATTGACTCTTGACTGCACCCCTCAAAGGATCCGAAGAAAGCATCAAAGATTATTTTAGCAGGCACGATATTGAAATTTATTTCATTATTATTCGCGGATAATACACAGTCCTTTGTATCCAAATATTTATCTCTTTCGAAATCGGTTGGATTAAAATTAATATTTAAAGAAATGTTTGATTACCGGAAGTGTATGTAAATAGTCTTGAAATGTAAGGGCACTTTAGAATGTAGGTTTTGAGGTAAAAATGTATGGGTTTATATACTTTGTATTCGTTAAAATTGCCACTATTGATGATAGTTAGGAACTTTTATAATTACTTAGCGCATGGGCACATACCTCCCTTTAGTTGACGATTTGCATAAGCACATGTACAGTAAATTGGCAAATATTGAACAGAATTAATTAATTTGTAGTAATAGAGCAGTTACCCTATCAAACTGCTCTAAAATTTTCCTATCTCCATCACTTCTACAGCATGGTGATCCAGAAAATTGAAATTCTTACTAGAAAAAGGAAGACAGTTCGATTAAACGCATATTGCGATAGGCGGCGACAAGTAGACATTAATGATTATTCAGCGTAGAATTTTTCTTTTCTAAATATCTAATGTCCTCTTTTTTCAAATAATCCAGAACTGATAAACGCATCGCACACCGATTTTGTTCCAAATCACCGTGATACCAAAGAAAAACTACGATATGTTATTACGCATTATCCATTATTGTTTCTTTACATTGGAAACGAATTCAAATTTACCAATAAAACCGCATTATGATAATATTAGCTAAAACATAAACAACCACCAAGAAGCAATTCTGTTTATTCGTATCCATTAATTGTGCGCACTCAGACATGTAAAAAAAATATCGTATGCAACCTACCTTGAGGCTTGCATCAAAAGATGGGTGTGAAGAGTTGCGATGTTCCTCGACGCATGGAGTCGAAAGGCAGACGTCAGTGTGGTGGGTTGCGTCTTTCCCTCGCAACGCGCGGTGATCTCTGCGTCAATTATGAAGGAATGACATCCATGAAATTCCTCGTAAAATATCTGCCATCGACTTGAAACCTCTATGGTGAACCATCGACAAGCGGTTATAAAGTGCGTGAAGTGACATATTTTGCTGTGAACTAAAGGAATTTAATCAGTGCTAGAAATTGAAAATGTCACTAATGTCCGACATGTGACGGCCATCCTTCCATGATTGTTCTGGACGTAAAGGTGACGCAATAATTGTCCAAGTTAGCTAATGAGTTAATGAGTGTAGAAAGAGTGAGTGTAGAAAGTTACGTACTGAAATCTAGACAGTGGAATAATTCATATTCATCATTCTTAAAATTTCCAACCACCACAACACTAATATCTGGACGCAACATAGTTGAGTTGGCAGGCAATCGCAATCGATATATGTTCGACAATATATGGGTCATGCTCCTCCGCTCTCGTTGAAACTTATCCAGGAACGTGTCTTGCTCATTTTAAAATCTACGATAAAATTGATCCCGCAAAGCTGACTGTCGATTCTCACTTTATCAACGATTTGGGCTTGAATTCACTGGACCATGTAGAAGTTTGACTTTGGCGAGAAGAGAAGTTCACTGCGCGCACTTTACATAATGATCTCGTTGAAAAGGAAAAAAAATAAGAGGCTTTTCTCGCGTTACCCATACACGGATGCGGAAAGTTGTCAACCGTTTACCATATAATAAATGGTGCGTGGACTGATTGTAGCGCACGCTAATTTGGCATCTATGTCGGCTTGCTCGTGAACTACTTTTACCAACCTCATTTAATACATCCATCGGATGTATGGGAGATCAATATAAAAGAAGATTGGATAAGAACATGTAGTTATGCTATGATTGTTTAGCTAGTAAAATTTAAATGTGCTAATTTCATGATAATAGACATTTCGAGAGTGTATGCTCAGTGCGAGTAATTTGTTTAGTTTATCTTTAACAATACGAAGAATTTTGGAAATTATTTAAAATGTAACAGAAGCTGTGCTAATTGGCTAATACATATGATAATCTGATAATTTTATCAACAGTAGACTATCTAAAAGTGACGATTCATTGACTCTGGTTTTCCGCTAGTTTTACATAAAATCAGGAATTTCAGCCCCAGTGAGAGTGTACGCTGGGGTTGCAATTGATTTGCTGAGCGAAGAGAGGGAAAAGTAAGTGTATCCTGGACCTTGTAATTTTGAAAGAGCTCAACGAACGCTTTAGACTACATTTGAAAGCAGCTAACACACTTATTGAAGTTGACTTTACAATTTAATCAAAGTTCGCTATTTCCCGCTAAGCTCCATTTAACAGACGGTGATACGGATAATATCGAATCATTAATGAAAGACGAGGGTGGTAAAAATCATCTTCGCATCACACAGAGCTTGCGCTTGGATCCGCCTAAATTAGATGATGTTCAAAAACGCATAACATCATCGACATTACATGCAATTTTCCTGGGTTTGGCGGGCTCGACATCAGCGGTTACATCCGAAGATAGTGCTGTGCAAACACGACCACTACGCAACTTAGTGTCGTATTTGAATCAAAAGGAAGCAGCAGGTGTAATTTCGCTGCTAAATAAAGAAACTGAAGCTACAGGCGTTGTATACATTTCCACCGTGCGATTTTTCGGCAGAGTTGCTCAAGCGGACGTGTCACAATATAACAGAAGAAGGATTGAAGGAAGATCATTTGGTTATAGTAGTTGTACGCGGAGGAACTGCATAAAGAGGTTCAATAAAGGATCATCAAGGCATTATCTTAGCTCAGAGTTGATCGATCATTTGTTGTCTTCAGAACGCAGTGTAAGGTAGCATATGTTTCGTATACCTGGATTACTCGAGGTATATGCATACTTTTTATATTTCATTTAAGAAGAAGCTTGAATATGCTTCTTTCAAGATTTACCGTCACATTAATGTGTTGAAAAAAAACCCGTAAATATTTATAAATTAGTAATTGACGTCTTAAAGAGCATTTGATTTAGATCAGCATACGAAGTGTTTAAGAAAAATAAGGGTTAATCTGAATGCAACAAAAATAAGTGCGGATTGCATAAGTTTAAGAAAAGTTTCAATGAAGTTCGAGAAAATTAAAATATATACGAAAAACTTGTGAAACTTAAAAATGAATAACTTGTGAGAGGGGAGGTGTTTTGAGGGATATAACAATTGTCAACATATTTTATAGGAAGCAAAGGAACCCATCCGTTTATAATTTGTGAACTTCGCCAGTTTTTCTTTCATCCCGGAGTATCTATGTATTGTGCGTTTTCTGGGCGACTGTCATCATTTTCTAAGCAACCGTTGTCGGCATCCTAAAATCGTGTTTATCTAATGTTTTCGAGCACTCGTCGTCGGACAAGGTCTGTGAGTATCCTTTGCATGTTTCTAGTTTTATTAAAATTTTTTTTGCGTTTTCCTCTCACATACATCTTTGAGAACGACAAAAGGAAACACTTACCTACAAAACATTTCCTTTCACTGATTACATTATTGTATAAATTATATATTTTATAAATTTTTTTTTTTTAAATTACATTATTGTATAAATTGTATTTTTTATACATTTTTTAAATTATTTATACTATTTATGAATTAAATTTGAAAGATAAATGTGCGTTATTTACCATACCGTGAAGTCATAGAATTTTTAAACAAAAAAATAAGCGCTCATTGAACACTGGTATATTTCCTTTTTTTTATGATTCTTGTTGTTTTCATTGAACAAGAATAGAATATTACTATGTGAAACCAAAAAGCGCATTCTTATGAACTTATGTGTTTGTAAAAGGAGCTTCTTCTATATTTTTTTTGTTTTGAGTTAGAAAAAGGTCTTCAATATTATACGGAGCCACCCGTACAGAAGAAAATACAGAAGATTCTTCCCAAGACCGATAGATGTAACATAACAAGGGATTTATTTTTTGATATTACCGAACAGGAGATGCACTCAATACTTGAAAGTAGTTAGAAGTAAATCATTATAATATTACGCCGACCAACAAATTGTAAGTCTCCTTTTTCTGTTTTTCCTTTGCAATGAAAAAAAAAAATACAATGAATTCTTAAACTTCCAATGAAATCGGTCTTTCCTTTCCTTCTGTTCTGACCGGGTATAGGACCCGGTACGGTGGTAGGCTCTCACCACCTGACATGAGTCAGCCATCGGGCACCAACTGACCTCCTTTTGTTTCAGGTACTTTCGCGAGTTGAGACGCCCGAGCAAGGTGCCTCTTTATGGCATAGGGTTATGTGATCGAAATGCATAACTCTATGGCATAAATTGGTCACCGGGGTACTTCTCCTCTGATGGGAAGGCTCATGCAAGTTATGTTGTATGAGTTTTCCACTCAGAAGAAAAATACCTGGCCACTGCAACATTTATGGATTTTTGATCCGGTTGGGCGGGTGCGAGGGGGCACCATCACCACCCGGTTGTCCCTCTCTTAGTTGTGGGCCATGAGCCTCGTCGGGTAAAGACGAAGTTACCCTAAGTCCGCCCATTTTTACTTGTTCCACTTGTTCTCTGAACAAGTCATTTCCCCTCTTTGTGGTTGCCTACAATTTTTGCGACTTCGGTCGCCTTTCATTTTGTGAACCCAGAAATTCGTGACTGCGAAATTCTTTTGTAGTGGGTCCTTGCGCTAGGGGAATGAACCCGCCCCACGACACCACAATACTAGCCTTCCAGCGCATTCTCGCGTCCCCAGACAAGGGCATTCTCGGCGGATATCTACAGCTTCCTCTGCCGAGGCAGCAGACCATCGCTCCAGTCTTTCACGGACTTTGAAATCTACTTATATCACTACACATTACGGCGAACTTCAATTGCCCATGCACTCATATGTGCGCATGCATATAATGGACATAATGCTTTCTTAACACAGTGCGTCCCTGAGAAATAATCTTAAGATCTACCGAAGAATAAAAAAAAACTTTTCGAGGAAACGACTGACAAGAAATAAGTTTATATTCCACAATTTGGCTTAAGTAAAGAGCAAAAAGTATTTCTTCTTCCTAATTTGTTACGTAAGCATATTTTCATTTCTGTTTTTTTTTCATATATATACAACTATATACTATTATTATATAATATGCAAAGGAACGCCATTTATACACAAATACAATTCTCACAAGATACGTGAGAAATATTTAGATGAAATATATGATATATATATACATACATAAATTAATTAGAAATTTGCATCTTTCCATAGGTGTAAGCCCTAGAAAATAGGACAATAGCTACCATACCACTTACAACGAAGTACATTTAATATTTTTATTTACTAAGTCAATATATCTAAAATACCATAGAAAAAAAATCCTACCACGTATACAATTAGAAAGCCACATGAAATTTTTTCGTTTTTGATTATTTAACCACTGTTTGTCCCTAAAACTAAATAAATGTAACGCAAACATATGTAATGAATTTTCAAGAACTAATCTGTACGGTGTAGCTAAGACTTCTTATAGTAGGCACATAGTAATATTCTTATATGTAATTATATATTCATATTTGTGTATTGTCTTAAATACATTGTCTTATCTTTTGGTCAAATTTTATATGATATTTTTTCGATATGAAAATTGAATACTTCAATCCCGAATGATGGGATAAGATAGAAATAAATTGTAGTGGAAAAACTTTCTTACTTCGATATGGCTGGTAAAATGACATATTGTGTAAAAGTTAAGTCGAGCAATTAAACCGCCAAAACATTAACATAACATTAAGCATAAAGAGTCGACTCGACGGTGCTGTTATCCAATAGTTGAGTTTTCATTATACTAATTTAGCATATCCATAGCTGATAAGTCTAATATTTAAGTAGTTTACGATAATCCAATTGTATATTGTGGCAATTTGCATAACAATTTAGAGTAGAAAATGGAAGATGTGAAGTCGATTTAGTCCTTAAGAAATCATTTATTGGAGAAAACCGAAGTGGTCATCTTGACAAAAAAGAGAATCCCTAGAGTAAGGATGATCAGTATTGGAGATATACAGATCGAATCGAAGCCAGCGGTGAAGTACCTGGGGCTACTGATCGACTCGAAGATGAGTTTCTCTGAGCAAATCAGGGCAACGGCTGAGAAGGCTGCTTCGGGAATATCGGCCCTGAGTCGACTTATGGCTAACGTAGGGGGACCCAGCCCATCAAGAAGACGCCTCTTGATGAGTGCTGTAGGGTCAGTGCTACTGTACGGAGCAGAGGTATGGGGCGACGCTCTCAGCAAGGAGGTATACCGAAAACGATTGGCACAGGTACAGAGAAGAGGAGCACTGAGAATTGCATCTTCGTATCCAACAGTCTCCGACTCGGCGGTGAGAGTGATTGCAGGCGTGATACCTGTCACCCTCCTTGCTAGAGAGCGCCGCGCTATTTACCTGCGCCGAAACGAGGATGCGAGGGAGATCGTTGTTCGCGAGGAGAGACAACGCTCGCTCAACGATTGGCAGCAGTCTTGGAGGAATTGCACGAAGGGAAGGTGGACTGCGCGCCTCATCCCGGATGTGAGACCGTGGCTTAATCGAAGGCATGGTGAGACTGACTTCTATCTGACCCAGCTTTTGAGCGGGCACGGGTGTTTTCAGTCTTACCTGCACAAGATCGGCAAGTCACGGTCTCCCGATTGTCGGTTTTGCCCAGAAGAGGAAGACAATGCCTGTCACACATTTTTTGCGTGTACCAAATGGGCCAGGCTGCGAAGGGAACTCTACAGGGAGACGGGAGAGCTCACCCCGGATAATATAGTTGCGGTGATGCTCGAATCGGTTGACAAATGGAACCAGGTGGCACATTATGCTCGGGCAATCCTAAAATATAAAAGGGACTCACAGCAGCCGGAGGCACTGGGGCTGGGGGATCGCTCTTCTGGCAATTCCTCTTCCCCCCTCCCCTCCCGCTAGGAAAGGGACTCCCCAGCTTGAAGGCGCCCCACGGCGTAACAAAATGAGACCTGGCCCGAAGTAATGTGTCAAACGGTTCCAGGCTAGGTTCTCAGATTGACAGGGGAGGTGTTTAGTGGGTAGTCCAAAGGTATCCTCCATGGGAGTCCCACACTGCCAGACTCGGCGGGCATAAATGCCTTCACCTCCCTACCACAAAAAAAAAAAAGAAATCATTTATCACATTCCGATACGTTGCAGGACCCCAAACCAAAAACGTCAAACAAATTATAACGAATGAAATTTATTATAAGCTCGTTAGTATGTTTACGCCTTAACAATTTTTTTATTGAGGTACACAACAAAGAATAATATATATTTCCATACTTTTTGTATTTATCTAAAATAATCTTAAATTTGATTTTCGCCCTGCACATATTAGAGCAAATCATTCTGTATTTCGGTTTCGATTCGTGTAGGATTCGATTCAATTGGTCGAAACTAAATAATATAATATTGATGAATGATCTTTGTTCAAGTCTAAAAGAAAATTTTTACTTTATCGAGGTTCTTGCGATATGAATAATTTGAATTGCTAAACTAAATTCCAGCAAATCCTTTTTCCAGCAGGAATGGCAGCGAACGGAAAGTATACCGTTACAAGGGCAGGGCTTTGAAAAATCGCAGATGGCCGGTTTTGCATCACGCTCGGTACGCGGTACCATAACTTGCTTTGCGTTTTTATTAAAGAAGGGTTTTTTTCAGGCTCGAGTTAGAGTAGGATATTTTCGATTGATTGTTTGCATTAAGTATAGATTATCTCTGGCTTTGTTTTGTATCGAACGGATAATTGGGAAGAAAAATAAACAGTTATTAGACTCTCGAGTTGGTTTTAAAATGTGTCGCAGTAGGTTTTGTACAAATAAGTCATTTTTTGAGCTTATTACCTTAACGTTGTTGAGATAACATTTCTTGTTCTATTATCACCGAAAGTGTGAAAGTTGTTTAATTTATTTCTTTAAGATTGTGCTAGTGTTTGAAATAATAAAAATACCGTTAGATCCGAGTTGGAGCTAGGGCTGACGCTTTAGCTGATGCTAGATAAAGTCAACGTCCACGATACGGGATGCCATTAGACGGTATCGACAGACTGGATCATATCCACGGAGGCCAGGTCAAGGCAGACATCATTACACTTCCATCCAAGGTCTTCGATAGTATAAGTGAACGTACGATTACAATAAGACTGGGTGAAAGTAATTTAAGGGTTATGCAAATCTCGTGAGATTGGGGCTCAAGCGAGATCCCGCGAGTTCATGAATTACCATACTGTGAGATCTCAGCAAATTCGAGATTTCGCGAGATTGGCAGTTTTGTGTGTTTTTTTGCAAATAATCGAAATATTTGAATAAATTAGGAAAACAATGATAAAAATTGTAAGTACTAAAAGATAAACATTTATTTTCACAGATTTTTTAAATAGACTTTTTTGCATCAAACATTGTTTGACGTATCTGTCTATAAGTTTTTAATAAACTTCTAAGCAGTAAACTTTGACGTACACATCTATCAAAAAACAAATGAAAGAAACAACCAGTGTTCTCTTCCAATATCAAACGAAAATCTTTTAGCAATAAAATAGTTCTTTCATAACAAACAAAACAACGAGACGTCAAAAAAAAAATGAAGCTTATTAACTAAGTTAAGTTGACTACTAAACTGAGATATTATTATCAATTGAATAAAACAATATGTACTCAGTAGATCTATTAGGTATTACAGATCAATTAACAAAATATACCTACTAGTCAGACTATTAATTAACAAAATATACCAATCAAATGAAAGATTTGTTCAGTTCAAATCGCAAGCCATTTTTACGAATTATTTTGAAAGTAGCTCCTGAGGAAGCACCAAATGTCCAAAGAATCGTCTGCTAAACGGCTTCTTATCTTGTTGGCCAGATAACCAACCGCTGAGAAGGCCTTTTCTGATTCAACGCTAGTTGGAACCACAGATCTCAGGCAGTTATCCACGAACTGTAAATATTCGCCTTTTGACCCCCCGGACTCATATAAATTCATTGCCTTTTTCATTGCTGCCTCCAGATAATTCGTGGTTAGTTTTCTGTCTCAAGGTTCTCTGAACGGAGCAGTCAAAGTTTCCTGAAGTTGTTCTTGCAATGGAATAGTCTTGCGTGTCCCTGATAGAGATAAAAGCGGTGCGTTATCGTCAACATCAAATTCAGCTATACCATTAGCGGTGGCAGCTGGTGTTGATGCAATTGACCAAGATGGATCTGAGTTTGTCTGTGTCTGTGAATCAGTCAGACTGTGTTGCGGATGCAAACGCTCTATAAGTGATTTAATTTCAGTTTAAATCACGTTTTTTGGAGGCAATTTAAATGTTTTGTCTTTCGCAAACTCTTCTTTATCTGCTTGGTATTTCGCTGGATCTCTAATATACAACAAGCATGCTGTCAAATTTGTCCGACGCTCAACAATGCGCTTTCTCAAGGAGTCAGCTAGTTTTTCTGCCAATGGAGTTTTAAGCTCTTCCAGTTTGCGAATTATAAACCTAAGTGTAGTTTCTGCGGTAGCCGAGCCTGTATCTTGTCGACATACCACCTCCACAGGCAGTTTTACAGGTTGAAATGCCTTATCTAGGTTCACTAAAACCGCATGTTCTTCCCCATTCAAAGAGTTCAGCTTCCAGGCTGAGGTCAATTAAAGCTTTGCTGACACACAGCTTGATTCTAATAAATGTAGAAATCATGTCTGCTGGGCTCGACCATCGAGTTTTACAATCAAGGTGTAACTTAATATCTTTTCCAAATTCTTGCTTTACGTATATTTGCAGAGTAACATTTGATCAATTTCCCAACTTTCTCAATAATACCCGCATATTCTGCATCTAAGTCTACTTCTATTCTGGGCATCATCTTCTGAGTTTGAGCCTGTGCTAGAAATTTCGTCCATTTCTAAAGGAATCTTATCGTTGTTTTCCTCATTCTCAGATTCTATCACAGGTTCCTCAACATCAGTTTGTTTTTTACAAATAGTATCTATTATACCAAGTTGAACTCCATAGGCATAGCAGAGCTGATGTGAAAGTGATATCAATAGACCAAACTTTTTCATCACACTTGCCCCATCTGTAGTAATATTGATAATATCTTTTTTCTAAATAAGGCCAAATTCGTTTAGCTTTGTTTTCAAAATTCTGACACCAGTTTCAGCAGGCATACTTCCAAAAACGTGAATCACCCTCAAGTTCCAAAACAGAGTATTGCCGTTCAAACCTGTGTGTACGTTTACATTCATGTATCGCTTGTTCATAGAAGAAGTCCATCAGTAATTTTTTGCCTCTTCTTTCTTGCTGGTGCCGACGGTCCTGGTGATTCTGGACTTATATTCGACGTAGATGTGGATGCTGTTACTAATTCCATGTTTTGATTAGTAGCCCCAGCATTTGATGAAATTGGCGGCAACGGCGGGGGTGATATGACATTCTTTTTTTTCGTGTCAATTTTATGAATCAATTTTAAATACACATGTAAGCTGCGCGGGGATTGATCTTTGGTTTTAAGAATCTTAAAAAGTTTGCACAGCACTCAATCCATTTTCCACTCTTAAAAAAGTATTTCCATAGTTCCGACACACTCTCATAGTCTTTATAAACTATATTCGCCGACATCGTTCATTATTCTACTCGTAAATCACATAAGAAACTTGGCCAACGTACGGGGACCCAACCGATCAAGAAGACGCCTCTTGATGAGTGCTGAAGGGTCAGTGGTGCTATACGGAACAGAAACATGGGGCGGTGCTCCCAGCATGGTGTACCAAAAACGCTTGGCACATGTACAGAGAAGAGGATACTGAGGATTGCATCTTCGTATCCGAAAGTCTCTGATACGGCAGCGAGTTATTGCAGGCGTGGTAGCTGTTACCCTCCTTTCTAGAGAGCGCCATGCTATTTGCTTACATCGAAGCGAAGATGCAATGGAGACGGTTGTCCGCGAGGAGAGACAGCGCTTATTCAACAATTGACAGTAGCCTTGGTGAAATGCACGAAGGAAAAGTGGGCTGCATTTAGCATCGTAGATCTGAGACCGTGGCTAAATCGAAGGCATGGTGAGACTGTTTTATCAGAGCCAGCTTTTGAGCGGGGATGGTTGCATTCTCTCCCCTGCACAAGATTGGTAATTCATGATCCCCGGATTCTCCATTTTGCTCAGGAAAGGAAGACGACGGCTGCCACACATTTTTTGCATGCAAAAAATTAGACAAGCTGCAACGCGACCTCAACAGAAAGACGAGAGAGCTCATTCCAGATAGCGTAGTCGCAGTGAAGTTGACAGCCAGAACCAGGTGGTACATTATATTCAGGGAATCCTAAAAGATAATAGTGACTTGCATCAATCGAGGGCGTTAGGACTGGGGGATTACTTGTCTGGCCATTCCTCTTCCTCCTTTCCTTCTCACTAGAGGAGGGATCCTCCAGCCGTAAGGCATCTCACGGCATAACAAAATGAGAACTGGCCCAAAGTAATGTATCAAACGGCTCCGGGCTAGGTTCTCGGGCTGACAGGGGAGGTATTTAGAGGGTGGTCCAGTCACTTGCGAGCATGGGAGCCACACGTTTAGTGCGTGAATGCTATTTACCTTCAAACCACAAAAATAGTGGCCTGTGCAAGTGTTACCCCAGGCCTGACGGAGCTGCTTGATACGATGTTGGATGATCAAATACACCGCAGTAGACACAGTTTAATCTTTTTACGCTTCCGTAATGCGTTGTCTCCTCACAACTCTAAAATTCAAGTACCCTATCTGATTAAGGACACTCGAAATGCTATCGTTTGTTATTTCTATCAAATAAAATGTTTACATTTTCCCCCAATTATTCACAGCAATAAATCTGACAGCTGGTGCTGCTTTCTGTAATATCTCAAGGAGATGAGCTGCATAGTCAACAGAGTCCAGATTCTTAACCAGAAAGGTGTGATTTTTCGAATCTTTGACGTGCTTGTGGTGTGGATCTTTCACACTATAACTTGGTTAACCAGTAATTTGGTCATGATTGTAAGTTTTGCAAAATTCACTCATTTTACTTTTCTATAATTTATTCAGCTGCCAAAAGCTGAACTACATCGCTGCCGCACTCCCCAAAATATAAATTGGCGGTACGTTTTATTTCTTATGGCTTTTTAGTCACATAAGGTACTTGCATCCTTTTTGTTTGAATCATCGCAATCCATTGCATCAGTCATCGCTTCAAGGATAACTTAGTAGCTCCAGAGCTTAGTATTTGATCGTTATCTTGAACTGTTTTTTTTATTTCTTTGATCTTGGATGTTGCATCCTTCATATCAGTTTTGTTTCCCAGCTTAGATATCTTCATTTTGTTGATATCGTCGACGAGCTTTTTCAGCATTTTCTGTTACTACTTTCTCCAAATCTTCGTTTTCCACTTTTTGGAGTTTTATTTTTGTGCGAGTTGTAGCTTCTTTTCCCGTTTTTCTTTTGAAGAATGGCATTAGATGCTTGCCGTTGGACACCTCCTTCTGCTTCGGTCTTGCAATGCATTTGGGTTCCTTAGCTTTGCGGTCTCGGTATTCAGACTGATATTCACCGATGAATTGATTAATTTCAATGGTGTAGTGTTGTGTCTCAATTATTATTTTTGAAGGGAGAAGTCAATAAAAGCCAGGATTTCATGAAATAACTTGATAAATGTATTGTTATTTTGTAAAACATAAATACATTGAATAGAAAATTTTATTAGCTGTCATTCAGAATAGTGCGGAACACTTGCTTCAGATATTGCAGTCACCCAGGATAATTTGAGAAAAAAATGTTAAAATCTCCTAGATCTAGGGATTAATTTGATTTGTATATTAATGGTTTTGAAAATATCAGATAAATTTTTTTTTTTAAATTAGATTTGTGAGTTTCAAAAGTGGATCCATGATTTTGCTTGAGTTTTACAAAAAAGGGTATATACAGAAAAGTCATGGTCACAGGATGAAGTCTCGTTGAAGATTTACTGGTAGCCGACGTTGCCCGTTGGATTGCCATAGAGGTTCTGGATCTGGCGCGATCTCTCGATATCCTTCCTCTTCAAAATCCATTGGCTCATGGATTTCAACTGTGGCCGGTTGTTCACCGTGTCTGGGAGTTCCGGGACCAGGGATGTTGACCAGACCACCAAGGTTAGGGTATTCAATCGGCTCCTGAGTTTCGTTTGATTCGGATTCTGTATTGTCAGGAATTTCGGGGACTCTTTCTCGCTTACCTGGAGGCTTTATCCAGGAGGTGTGCAGTTGGTCGATATGTCGTTTAAGCGTATTTTTTTTTGTTTTTTTTTCGTAGCACAACAGCCCCTTTCGGGCCTTCGCTTAGAGATAGTTAGAGTATCTCATTGTCATGATCGAAAATAACGGCACTCCACAAGGTGATATTATCATTATCACGCTTTGGTCGTGTGTCCGTCCACCCAGCTGCGATATGTTCTGATTTTAAACCAGCACGTATCAAAACTGAACAGGCTTAAAGTCCATCCGAAGAATCACTCGAACTAAATCTCATTGACGCCAACGAACTCGAACTAGAGACTTTCGGCTTACGGGCTTAGTTTAAGCGTATATTCTTCATCAAATCTGACCTGGTAGTATAGTTGAACGAACTTGTGATAATAATCCCTGGTATCCACATTTTTTTTGTTGCTGCAGTATCGTGCCTGGACTCATTTTTCCACGCCCCACGTTGGGCGCCATTTGTAGTGTTTTAAAAGTTTCAAAAGTCCGTAAAGGACTGCAGCGATGTTCTGCTGCCTCGGCAGAAGAAGATGAAAATATCTGCCGAGAATGCCCTCGTCTGGAGACGCGTGAATGCGCTGGCAGGCTAGCATTGCAGTGTCATGGGGCGGGTTCATTTCCCCAGCACGAGGACCCACTACAAAAAATTTCGCACTCACGAATTTGGTTGTTGTTCAAGAGGCGACCGAAGTCACAAAAAGCGTAGATAACTATACTGAGGTAGATAGTACTTGTTCCGAGAACAAGTGGAACCTGAAAAGAAAGGCGGACTTGGGGTAACCTCGTCATTACCCGACGAAGCTTCTGGCCCACAAATGAAAGAGGGGCAACCGGGTGGTGATGGAGCCCCTTCGCACGTCTAGGAGACCTCCGCCAACAAATCGGACGGAAGATTAAGGCCGCGGGACGTGCGAATGAGGCGCAGTACAATCTCAGATCACGATCTGCCAATTTCAAGGAAGGAGGTGAAGTTTTCCAGTGCAACTTCCGCCAAAGTGACGCCGCGGGGCATCACAACGCCAAGCTGGACCGGCGATTCTTGAAAAGCCGCATAAAGAAGGTAATGGGACCTAACCGTTACCTGATAATGGACCCATCGAGAAAAGAAGTGGGGATATACCACGCGAAAGACCTGCGCCGATAGATAATTAGTCACGTCTGTTCTGTCCGTCCGCATATATTTTCAAAAACGCGCAAGGGTTGAATACTTCCGGCAAAACATAAACATACGTGTCAGTCCGTCCGTCTGCCAACTTTGTTCTCTTTTATTGTTCGTCACTCCTTGTTCCGACGCGAAGACAACCCATGCTATAATAAAAGATCCTTCAGCTCCTTCTTCGCAATCCGCATCGCCTTGGGATCGCGAGAAAACTAGCTGCCCTATCCGGAGTTGACGTTTTTGGAAAATTGTCGATTTCAAGGCATCCAGTTGGATTCTGAGTCCACTTAAATACATTTCGGCCGGCGGTTATCAACTGTTCAACGGTGTTGCTCCGTAGCAAAGTAGGATCTCGCGGAGTTTGTCATTCATTGGCACCGGGTAACTCTTCATGGCTATGATTAGATTTTTTAGTGTCTGAATATTACTATCGGCTAAGTTGTTCATCGTTGGGTGCACAGGTGTTATGAATTTCTGAAAAATTCCGGATTCCTTGCAAAATGTTTGGAAATGTTCGCTGGCAAAAATTGTCGCATTATTCAGCATCATAACGTTTGGAAATCGATGCGGAGAAAAAATAACGACACGATTTTATTTCTGTTCACTTTAATTTGGCACCAACCACGACAAGAAATTGATGATCTTGGAGCGGGCTGGCGTAGGCGATATGAATTTGTTGCCAGTTTTTTTCTGGTTCACTTCATAGATGCAAGGGTGCTTTTGAAGGGCTGTATTGAACGCTCGTGCAGGATCTAAAGAGATGCACAATGTCTTTGCCGATTCCCTTTCAATGTACATAGCGTCCCACAAGCTGTTTCATCTTCGTGATACCTAAGTGTGTACGGTATAGTTCCTGGACTACAGCTGGCTGCAGAGATGTTGGAACAATGACGCGTTGCCCTCTGAAGATAGTGTCGTCATCGACGTTACCATTGTTGATGCCCTTTTTGCATTCAATCTCGTAATTGAAACCAGAAAGAAATGCTGCATACCATTGCAGTTTTCACATGTTGATGAAAAATCCGGGCTAAATGTTGATTATCTGTCATCAATTTGAATTTGTGGCCAAACAAGTATTGAATAAATTATTATATATATTATAATTAGGACACCAACACACGCTTGCTGGCGATTTCTTCTTTGAGTTTGATAAAAGCGGCGTCGCATTGGGCTGACCATTAAAGCTTTGCACCCTTTTCTAAAAGATGGTTGATGCATTTGGGATGAACTTTGCATACTTTGTGAGTCGAAAAAAACTTCTAATTTTTGCGGCCGATTACGATCTCAGCATTTTCAAAATTGCTCCAGATTTTGATGGAGCTTCGGAGATCTTGTTGTTTTCTACAACATGCTCCAAAAACCTAGTATTCTATAAAAAAATCACATTTTTATTGATATGAAGGTCATATTTGCACATAAGATTGTCGCAATATTCACTCTTGGTCACACCGCGTCCTCTAATTCCAAAATCCGAGCAGCCATGAACTATCTTCGTCGACCGAGCCAGACCATCGTTTCTCGGTTTCCCCAATGGTCTCCGGCCTTCAGTTCTCCGCATGAATACCTTTTTAGGTATCCGTTGTTCGTCCATACGATTCATGTGGCCAACCCATTGCAGCTTCCCCAGTCTTATAATCGTTAAGACCTCCGGTTCGTCAAAAATTTCATACAGCTCATGGTTGTATCGAATTCGCCATTGGCCCCCGTTTAGTTTCACTCCAATTATTCGCCTCAGGACCCGTCGCTCAAAGGCGTTCAATATATTTGTGGATGCTTGAGTTAGGGTCCATGTTTCACACTCACAGCATAACACAGGTCTTATCACAGATTTGTATACTTGGAGTTTTGTTTTCCTGTGTATGCAGCTGGTCTTCAAGATGGTCAATACTGATTAAAATATTTTATTTGCGAGCTGTATTCTTCGGCGTATTTTGTATCACTCATTGCCCGTTTTCGTTATTTTGGCGCCTAAATACACAAATTTGCTCACATTTTCTATACTGTATTCGCCAAGAATGGTTTTGTGTATTTGAGGTATGTTTCCATGACTACGCCCCATGTGCTTTGTTTTATTCTCATTGATTTGAAGCCCTACTAGTTTTGCTTTGCTGTCGAGTTTCAAGAAAAGTTCTTTGGCAGTTGTTAATGACCGTGACAAAACGAGCTACAAATTAGTGTAATACGTCGAATTCACATATCAAAATACAACAATCATAATAATTTTTGTACGTACACATCTTAAGCAAACATATGTATATATTCATTCACTTACTATAATAGTAGATTCAATTCACATACCATGAACAAAATCAACAATCGTAATAACATTCATACGTTCATATCATAAGCATACATATATACACATGTTCAATTGTACATCATTCAATTCATTTGCTTACTAACAAAATTCATTTGTTTACCAACAAAAGTTCATCCTAAGCAAACAAAAAGACAACCATGAAATATCAATCCTATCGCATGGCTACATGTAAACATACCAGTTGTATAATCATACAATGCACTTACTTTTATTTCTTCTACACTCATTCTGAATGTCGAGTGTCACGTTGCAATAAAATCATAGCCCATCACGTGTGGAGGTATTCCCTGACCACACTCAATGCACGCTAATTGTATTACTCATCAAGAGGTTAGCGACCATAACCCAGTGATACGTACGAGAATGGGTTATTGACATATGAGGAGTGCATGCATAATGAAGAGAGAAGAAAATAAATGCATATGTTGACATATTGGTAATATTGAGACGCTTGAGTTTTTGTTCATGAGGCAATAAAATCAATTTAATGGAAAGCGTAGGTAGAATTGTGTCTAATAATGAATTTATGCTTACATTTGTAAAAAAAAGAGCAGAAAACAAATTATCTGTGTAAGACATAGGTTAAGTGAAAAAAAGTGTATAAATACAGAAGTGTGATTGAATAAAATTAAGATTTGTGATTGAATCGTCAAGGCGTTTTTATTACAAGTCTTCCCTCCGCGAAGTTATTTTTGCGGATATAGAAATTGGGGCGTAGTGGACATAATGTCCTCGCCATGTTCTCTGCGGAGCAAATCTCTGCTTGGTAGGTTTGGGTAAAGATTATAAGAAGCTCGAATATTAATCGTTTTTTTCCATTCAATATAATAGTAAATCATTTCATGGTGATTCTTCCATTTCATTTATAACATTTCATTAGTCCATCTTTCCAAAATAACAATGACGTCGATGATCTCCCAAGTCCGCATCAATAACCAACGCACCGATGCCTTTGACACAAATATCGGACTAAAGCAGGGAAATGGGCTGGGTTCAACGCTGCCTGTCGATACACGAGGTACATTACTATTCAAGTCGAGCCAAGTAGTAGCCTATGCAGATTACATCAACGTTTTGCTACGGTCATTTAGAACTGCCAAAGGAATCTTCTTGAAACTCGACAGCAAAGCTAAACTAGTACGGCTACAAATCAATGAAAATAAAACAAATCTCATGATACAGTCGAGGAAAAATACCTCAAATACACAAAATATCACACTTGGCGAATACAGTGTCGAAAATGTTGGCGTATTTGTGTATCTAGGCAAGGATATACTTCAAAGTGATTATATTAAAGGCGATCTCACCGATGCCTTTGACATAATTATCGGACTAAAGCAGGGAGATGGGCTGGCCTCATTGCTATGCAATTTGGCTCTGGAGTACGTCATAAGGAAGCTACCTGTGGATACACGAGGTACATTACTATTCAAGTCGAGCCAAGTAGTATCCTATGCGGACGACATCAATATTTTGTCACGGTCATTTACAACTGCCAAAGATTTTAACCATTAGGGACAAACAAATGTTAGATGTGGGAACGAAATTCCATCGATGAGGGTAACAGAGGAAGTTTGAGGTCCAAATCTTTGAATTGATTTTGGGGTAGAAATGTATAGCCTGAACTGGAGTTCACTTCGAAGGTTATTGGTTTTCCTCCATTTTGTTACCATAGCGGTAAGTTGTTTGTTGTCCTTCAAAAGGTGTTGATTTTGGAGGAGGTTTTCGCTGTGAAAAGTGCCGTTATCTTAGGGCTTGTTTGTGGTCGAAATTTGAAGTTGATTGCTGATTTTTCTTTTGCTTCTCAAGGAACGTATGGGTGCAGACCTTCACGACATGTTCTTGCTTTTGCAGCTTGAGCATTCGAGGTTTCTGGGATGGGTCCTGCGATCGTTCACCAGATGGTTGTGACAGCCACATTGAAGGCAGGCTTCGTCGAGGCCCAAAGCAGACAATTTGATCCTGGATTTTTGTTGGGGTTTCTTCTTCTCAAACTGGTGATTTTGGCTCTTTTTTTCGCGGTGATCGTTGTTTGATTTCTTCTTGTCGATTTGGTTGATGTCTGTAGATAGTGATAGTGTACTCATCAGAGGTGTTGAGAATTTTTGAGAAAGCTCCCCCGGTCGAGTTTTGAAGCCTTCAGCACTATTGATTTGTCGACAATCGCGCTGAAGTCAACTGCTTCAGATTGCAGAATTTCCTCCCTGATCGAATTGTCGCGAAGCCCTCCGATGATCTGGGCTCGTAGAAAAACGTCTGCAACTTACGCTTTGCATGAGCAAAAGAACTCACAATCTCCAATATCTGCTCTTCATAAAGCCGCAAAATCTACCTTAATATTTCGAGGGAAATTTATGTTGAGCCACGAGAGAATTTTTTTCGGAGACTAGTGTTTTTCTAGAAATTTCATTAGATTTTTGTAATCTTGTTCTCCTGGAAAAGCTTGGGTTGCCAATGCTCCGATCATGTTGAAATTTTATGCACCACCTGAATTGAGAAAAAGTTTTGCGGAATATTCCTGATATTTGTCAATTCCCTTCATTTTGATGTAATTTTAAAATCTCAATTTATAATTTCGAAAGAATTCTTTTTTGCATCAAAATTTTCAAAATTGGCTATCAAAACTGTACTTTCTGACCTGGCAGAAGTTTCTGCCAGCTGAGTAGCGTTGAGAGCCTTCTGGGTCTCTGACGTGTCGATAATCGCCATCATCAGTTCCTGTTGGGTTTTCATGAATTGGCTGAACTGAGTTGGATCCATGTTGAATTTACATCGATTTTTGCTCGCGTTTTTTATGGCTTTTGCTAGATGTTGACAATTCCGCTTCACTGATTCAAATTTCCACGTATGCCAAAAGAAGAATCGATATGTTTTCGATTTCAATGTATCAATTGCTTTTGTATAGGGAAAAAATTTGGTTCAGCCTCACCTAAAATCCATTTTTTTCCTAACTTCAAATCTGGTGATCGTAATATCGTCTCAAATTATCGTCTTATTTCCCTTCTTCCTTGTTTTGGTGAAATTCTGTATCAACTTGTCCTCCTATCTTAAGCAGATCAACAGCATGGTTTTGTCAGAGGCAGATCTACCTATACAAATTTACTTTCTTTTACCCATCATATTGCAGCTGCCCTCGATACGCAATAACAGGTTGGCGTTATTTTTAATGGATTTTTCTAAAGCCTCTGATTCGTTGGATCACTTTTTCCTGTTTGAGAAATGTTTAGGATTTGATGTTCCTATATGTCTCTATTCCTGGCTTTTCTCCTATGTCCAGAAATGTCAATGTGTAGTCAGTTTTAACTCTTATTCCTTTTCACCTCAGCTCGGGAGTGCCACAAGGCACCCATACTATTTTTACTTTTTGTCAACGATCCACCTTCTGTAATCATATCCCCCTGTCTCCTTTATGCTGATGACCAAGGTTTTTTGAGTTATAGATTCCCTTTTAGATGTGAATATCCTTCAAACCGATCTTCAGCGTCTTATTGACTGGAGTGAATCAAACCATCTCTCCTTAAATGTTTCCAAATGCCATCAGATGACATTCTCCCGCAAAAAATTTCCTCTTCTCAACGTATAGGCTTTTTGATATCCCTTTGAGCAATATAACCTCTTTTAAGGATCTTGGTGTGTTTTTCAATTGTAAACTGAAGTTTGATCTCCACATAGCAGTAATTATTAAAAATGCCTCCCACTTAACTGGGTTTATTTTACGATCCGCTTCGCCATTCCAAGATATCACCTCCTGCATGTGTCTTTACTTCTCACTAGTACGTAGTAATTTGGAGTGCTGCTCCCAAATTTGGAGTCCGTACTACAAGAAGCACATCGATGCTCACACGGTCCCTATTCTTCAAATTCACCTTCCTTACTCTGCTTATGAGAGCTGACTACATATTTTGAAGCTTCCTACCCTCGATTGTAGACTATCCTTTCTTGACGAATGTCTTTTGTTGAAGCTTCATCATAGTTTCTTACCTCAAAATGTACGCAGGCAAATTAAAACATTCGACGCTGCTCGCCCTAATATATTCAATGTTCCGTATATACGTACTAACACCTTCTTCCGCTCTCACTTACTACGCTTACCTCATATGCACAACCAGCGAAGTCTTGGTCCTTTAATACAGTCTCTTGGCGTATTTAAAACTCATTATTTTTTTTACAGACATCCAAAGTGAACGCTCTCAGTGAATTTGTAAATATGGAAAAATCAGGAATCGTTATGTAATACAATACTTCCATTTGAAAGGTCTAAGACCAACCGATATCAAAGGCGAGTTGAATGCTACTCTAGGAAAGTCTGCTCCTTCGTTTACAATGGTCAAATATTGGGTAGCCGAGTTTAAGAGAGGTGGTACGAGCTGTCAAGATGAACACCGCAGTGGTCGATCAATTGAGGTCACGTCAAAAAATGTGAAGAAAATCCACAAAATGGTATTGGATGACCGTCGACTACAAGTGCGCAAGATAGCAGACATGGCTGGCATTTCAAAAAGTGCTGTGCATCGCATTTTCACTGAAAATTTGGACATGAGAAAGCTGTGCGCAAGATGGGTGCCGTGTTTGCTCACAATGGAGCACAAACAGCAACGTGAGGATGTTTCCATCGAGTGTTTGACAATGTTTCGCAGCAATAAAGCTGAGTTTAAGCGTCGATTCATAACCATGGACAAAACATGGGTCCATCATTTTACACCTGAGACCAAGGAGCAGTCAAAGCAATGGACTGAAAAGGGAGAACTAGCTCCAAAGAAAGCAAAGACAGTTCAGTTTCGTTTTCTGGGATGAGCGTGGAATAATATTTCTTGGTCTCGAAAAAGGAAAAACAATCAACGGTGCATATTATGCAGCCTTATTGCAGCGTTTGAGTGATGAATCAAGAAAAAACGGACCCATCTGACGAAAAAGAAAGTGTTGTTTCATCACGACAACGCATCAGTCCACACGTGCGTCATTGCGATGGCTAAAATAAATGAGTTGAAGTTCGAATTGCTTCTTCACGCACCCTTTTCGCCAGATCTAGCTCCATCGGATTATTTTCTTTTTCCGAATTTGAAAAAATGAGTCGGTGGCAAAAGATTTGCCAACAATGAATAGGTAGAGTCTGCAATTAATAGCTATTTTGAGGAGCTTAATGGTTCCTACTATTAAGCGGGTATTGAAGCTTTTGAACATCGTTGGGAAAAGTATATCGAGCTGAAAGGAGAATATGTTGAAAAATAAAAAACATTTCCGCAATTTGTTTACTGTTTTCTTTGTCGGGTCGGGTACTTTTGGGACTGGCCTGACTTGTACTTGGACTACAAGTCTGCGTTTGAGTTTCTTTAAAATAAATCAATTTTGAAGCTTGTTTTGAAGTCAAAGTCAAAAGCGCTTTATTTAACACCAATCGTTATAAATTTTTAAAAGAACATAAAGCAAATTCCAAACAATAAAACTATAAAAAACTTAATGGCCCGAATGGCTCTCTAAATTTATACGTTATCAGTTAAACACATTTAATGAAAAAAATACACTAGCAAATTTAAATTAATTAAGATTATTGCATATTTTTTGATTCAATTGGAAAAAGGAGAAAAAACCAACCAGCATTATTCAAAAATTACTTATATTACTAACACAACAATCAACTTATATCCTATACCTAATATGTTACACCCTAATTCTAAATAAGTTCAATCAAAAACAAAAAAAACAAGTTGAGTAAGCAGGAGAGTGCTCCTACCAGAAGGTCTTTGTAAACATCCTAGGGTTAGAATCAAGTTTTCTAATGGCGTGAATCGATAACTTGAATTATTCATCCAATACTTAGATATGAAATCGTTCAAATTTATACAAAAGATGCACAGTTTCTTTCATAAGCACAGTGCAGCCGCCATTTTAATCTAGCTTAAATGATTTTTCTGAATGCTCGGCTGATTGAACATGTTCAAGTTAAACACTTTTCCTTAAATTTTCATGAAAATTGAAAGAAAATTAAAGTACCTAAATCAATTTTAAATATATATAGGGTTTTCCAATAAGAGGTGTTATTTTGAATAGATCTTCTGATTTAACACCTTGTGACTTCTCCCTTTGGAGCCACGTGATAGAGAAGGCCTATGCCAATAGCCCAGTGTCAATTCAAGATCTCAAAGATGAAATTCGTGAGGCTATCGAGGACATAGGGCAGCCACTTTGCGATTTGGTTATGGAAAATTTCATGAAGAGGATATGGTCCTGTAAGCGTGTCGTAGTGGTTATTTGCCCAATGTTAGTTATTGCTATTAACGGCATATTTTCTTCTTTATTATGAACCAAACATCCGATCATTTATTTTAAAAAATGGCATTTTTCTTTCAATATCAAAATAACACCTCTAATTGGAAAACCCTATATGAACCATAAACACGTGTTATCGTTGTTGTAATTCCATATAATTGAAATGGCTATAACTCACTTGATTATGATTCGATCTCAATTAAATTTTGTGAACATATATATCTTATATCAGTCTATATAATTGCACAATTTCAAGAAGTTTAAAGGTACCGTTTTGATTTTATTGGCAAAAATGTAAAATCTACAAATCATACTATTATTAACAAAGTTGAGCGAATTTCGATTTCTAAGGTATTTGTTGCCCTTGTACTCATAAAGGTCCACATTCGTGATAATTTTCAGATTTTTCGGCTGAAAGGTGTCCAATCGCGAGGGGGGGGGACACAAATTTTGGTTACATTTTGCCTTCCCGTGGACCCCCTAATTCATAAAATGATTTTTTGATTTCAGATTCTAAAAGTTCTAATCAAGACCTTTCATTTGATACCCCACTCGACTACCTTTGATGAAAAAAAATTTTTAAGGGCCAATTCGTTATTAGGGGGGAACCCCCTTAAACATTTTTTAAAATTTTGTCAAGGCCTTAACTTTTGAGAGACTATCACTTCTGATCTTTTCACAAAGTTTGAGCATCCTAGCTTCTATAGTTTCTGAGGAAATCAGCTGTGACGCACGGACAGACGGACAGACGGACAGACGGACAGACGGACAGACGGACGGACGGACAGACGGACGGACAGACGGACAGACAGGTCGCGAAACTAGTAGGTCTTTGTAAAAATTTTTTTTACAAAGACCTAAAAAGGTTTACGTTACTATACCTAATTTATAATACAAATAAATAACAACACTAGATGTAGCAATAATGAGATGAATCTAAAAAAGTAAGTAACGAGAAAAAGCACAAAAACAAAATAAACACGAATAATTTAGACATTCTCAGTCAGCCACCAATACCTAGATTGCTCCATCTCAGCTCGACCAGCTTCAACGAATCTAGCAAATGAGTATCTCCATTGGAATTGCTGGTCTCGGGAGCTCAGATTCGGAGGATATTTTATCTTCTTATCGGTGGCCCGTCTATATATGTGATATATGATTGGGACGCCGTCAGAATCAGAAACATATCGATTCATGTCCAAATACACGAATGCTTCTGGAAGAACGAAGCCAGTAGTGAGGCAAGTCGCAATATATCCGTCTGTAGGGTGGAACGGCTGTGAAATCCAAGGGTATTCACTCACAGTTACAGATCTTGCGATATGATTCCGAAGAAGCTTCAATATGAAGATATCGACTCCTGTCACTTGAGCGGTTTGATAAATTTTTCTATTCGGTATATAGTGCTTCCAATCCGTCTCAGGCTTTCTGTACAAACCAGTACATGCACGAAGACATTTCCTTTCGAAAACTCTTAATCTTTCCATTGTACTAGCACTCAGGTTGTACCAGATCTGGCATACGTATGTCAAAACTGGCCTAACCAGGGTCTTGTAACAAATAACTTTGACTTTTTGATCAATGTATCTGGAATGAAAGAGTCGCCGAAGAGCCATGACTACTTTTAGTGCTTTACTGAGCATGATTTTGACATGTTCAGTATAGTACAGATACTGATCGAGATGAACACCGAGGTATCGAACACAGGATTCATGTGGAACCCGTTCTGAACTACCCTCGCCAGCCATGATGTGGAAATCCTTCCAATTACGTTTCAGGTCTTGACTGGCCCCCTGCAGCGTTGTCCAAAACAAATTTGCTTCGCACTTCTGCGCATTGATTTTCATTCGCCAATTGTCGGTGTAGAGCTGCACATCATTGAACATTTTTTTCAGATTGCTCTGAACAATTGTAGCTTTTCGGTCTGCCGTATAGATGATCAGATCATCAGCAAACGCTACCAATGATCGCGTTGGCGAGACATTAAAATCAAAGCTGTTCAATAGCTTGCCAATGAATATAGAAAAAAGCAGGGGCGCAGTAACTGTTCTCGCTGTAGACCATCCAAGACTTTGAATTCGCGCTTTGTTGTCTGATTTCCATCTGTTACAGCAAATGATTTCCCGTATAGCATATTAAACATCATGGCGACAAGGTGTCTGGGGAACCTGTCCTGAAGAAGTTTGAAAACTATTCCATCTAACCACACCGTATCGAAGGCTTTCTCCATATAAATGAGACATACTCCTACACATTGTCTATCATTTAGTTTCCAACAGATGTCTGAGGTTACTTTCGTTATTGCATGTATGGTCGAATGCCTGGCACGAAAACCAAATTGGCAATTCGGCATCCTCATATTTCTCAATGTGGGCGTTTAATGCTCTGTTTAGTATCACTTCAAACACCTTGCTGATGTTAGGCTGTAAGCCGATTGGGCGATAGCTTTTAGGGCATGAAGATTCTTTTCCTTTCTTCAAGATCGGAAATACCTTAGCCTTTTTCCACTCGTTTGGGAAATATGAATTGTTCAACATGTCGTTGAACAATATGCAATAATTCCTAATAGCAACCTCAGGTAAATGCCAGAGAACTATATTTGGAATACCGTCAGTACGACATGATTTTTTGCTGTTTATTCTGCTAAATATGAAACACAAGTCTTCATAGCTGACAAAATAATCAATAAGATTCAAGCCCGGTATGAGGTCAGATGTTAATGTTTCATTGAAATGAAGAATTGATTGGCCGTTCAGGCTTGATTTGAAGTCGGAAACTTTTGCTTCAACGACCTCTGAAAATATTTCATTCCTTCTCTCTGGGTTCGGCAGATGAACCAATTCAAAATGTGTTCCAATCAGGGCAAGTTTATCTAATCCTTCACAAATGACCCTGTTTCCATTTCTATCTGGAGTCGTACTATCAATTTCGATACCAGCCCTATCGAGAAGATTTATCTCATCACTAGCGACTTCAAGATTCGATACCTTCACTCGAGACTTCTTGCGGAATAAGCCATTCACTTTCGCGGAAACGCCATCTGGGTCCTGTGGGCTAATAGTCTTCAGTTTTTCCGCGCATGGATTGCTGACCTCACTCCTGAAGTATGAACGGATTAAGTTCCGGACATTCTTCAGGTGTGATTTCAACAAAGCTAACGAGGGATGGTTATAATCCAAAAATCGTCGATAAATATTGTTGAAGCGTGTGAGAAGAAGGCTTTTCAATCTTTTCAACCTTGCGATGGTTGGTGTTTCATATCCTTCCATATTGTTTCGCTGTTTAATCTTGGGAACTACTTTCTCAATCGTTTCAGCTTCTCAGCTTCTCTAACTTCGACAAATAGAGATCTATTTCATCGTCAGTTAGATTTCTGTTATTAGGAACCATTGAGCAAGCGTTGCCATCATCAGAAGGAGGACATTGCTTCTGTTACTCCCGATTAAACTTTTTTTGAAACTTTCCTCAGTCTGTTTTTTAGGGTTTTGTACTAAAATACAAAACCCTATTGCAATCACGACCTGTGTCCGCCTGTCCGTTCGTCCGTCCGTCCATCTTTATTTCACAGCACTTTTTCTCGGAAACTATAAAGGCTACAGCCATGAAACTTTGTAGAAAGGTCAGAAGTGGTGACCTCTTGAAACTTCAAGGGTGGAAAAATTTTGCAAAGGCATTTAAGGGGTCATTGAAAAGGTCTCAATGAGATCTTTTCCAAACTAGTCTTAAAATTGCCTTATAAGTACCGAGGGGGGCAGGGGAAGGGGAAATGTACGAACTTTTCGCGCACCCCACCTCGTGATTGGACGCCTTCCATCCGAAAAATCACGAATGTAGGCCTTCATGAGTACAACAACAACAAATACATGAGAAGTCGAAATTCACTCAACTTTGTTAGTAATAGTATGATTTATCGATTTTATGTTTTCCTGAATAAAATCCAAACCGTACCCTTAAACTCAATAAAACTCTGCACACAGGTGACTATTTATAAGATTGATATGTTCTCAAAGTTTCATAAAGATCGAATAGTATTTACCGAAGTTATAGCGATTTGCCCTGTATTACTATGGAAACATGGCTATGGAGCCATATGCGCTTTTTACCGACTTAGGCACTACAGCTTTGCTAGAATTTGCATGAAAATTTCAGGAGTGATAGGTATCACGAAGATGAGTACATATAATCGAAATAAGTCAAAGAGGCAGGAGAGAGCTCCTAGCAAAAGGGCTTTGTAACCATTCTAGGATTCGAAAAAACAGGCCATGAATCGATGATTACAGTACAGAGGAGTGGGCCCTGAAAAAAATTTCATGAAAGGTAGCCGATATGAATATCAACTGAAAGTTCTCTATGAGAGCTTTTCAAAACAGTTGCTTCAGTGATCTAAACAATCTGAAAAAATTATCAAAGGAGATATTTATGGGTATAACTATAACAAATACCTCAGAAGTCAAAATTCGTTATACTTTGTTAATAATAGTATGATACTCGAATTTATCATTTTCTCCAATAAAATGGTCTTTGGCATGGTTCTTGATTTTATTCGTTGCTGGTTACTGCATTTTGTAAGTTGAGTACAAAACCCTTGTGACATGAGCATAGGTCTGTCTACCCAACTTGTTTGAAATTCAACCAATGGTTTTCATGTTGAACTGGAATGAGGAAGAAATCATCCCTTTGATGATTGATTTCCATTACGATTGCGTTATGGTCGCTATCGTAAGGAAGCACCTGCAGTTTCCGTTGAGGACTATTAAAGCTGAATTCAAGTCTTGCGTCAGCAATGCAGAGGTCCAAATATTTGTCCTAGGGTATGTTGGGAGAAGCCTGTTTTGATTTACGAGCAGGCGGTAGATTTTGAGTTTATGTGTTCGGGGACTGTCGTCACCGCTTCGGGTTAATTTTTTTTGGGATTCCGTCTGCCCTGTTCCTCACACATACTCAGACGTGTAGATGGTCGAATTTTCTTCGCCGTGTCGCCAATTTGTTGTGACTCAATTATTATTTTTGAAAGGAGAAGTCAATAAAAGCCTTGATTTTATGGAACTCAATTTGATATACATATGTACTGTCAATTCGAAAACATAAATAGATTGAATAGAAAATATTATTAGCAGTCATTCAAAATAGCGTAGAACACTTGATTTAGATATTGCATGTAGTAACAGGCAAAAAATCTTTGTCAATAAAACTGATAATTCCAATCGACATTTTAAAAAATTCTGATTTTGAAATTAAAGACTGGAACTATTAAAAGACTCAACTACATGCGAAGTTTACACGACATATAATGTCAATTTTCATTATTTATCAGGAGTAAGTTCAATTTTCTTATCTATACCGGCAAAATGGCGTTCGGGAAAGTGTAACATTGTTAGCTTACATATGTTTTTTGCAAATAACTTTACAGCAAAAACATATCGTGATACCATTTGTGTAAAACTACCAGAAATATCAATATCTAATATTTCTGGTAGTTTTACACAAATTTCGAAAAAAACGTATTCCTAGGACATTTAGGAGCTAATATAATTAAAATTACTTAGAATGAAACCAGGCGAAATCTCATGAACTTATCGAATATTTATGTGAAGCATCTGTCATATACGAGTATACCCCTATTTGCATAAAAAACTAGATTTTCACCTTATTTTTCGTATAAAACCGTTGTTTAAACAATATTCCAGGCAAAAAATGACAGATTTGTATTTCAATGGTTTGTGTTACTCACCCAATAATATTCATAACATGCAGTTTCGCTAATTAAAAATAACAATCGCATTACAAAAATTATTGTTTATTTATTTCTATAGAGTAGCAAGGGGACATGGTACCGACTATAAATTAATTTGATCGTTTTTAAGGTTAACTCCAACATTAGAAATGCAGAACAAAATTCGTTATTTACTAGGGATAGTTGAAATCGACCCTTCTGCAAAAGGTGACTTCAAAATGCTCGGAAAAGGATAAAATAAATTTAAAGAATCCAACATTCTCATCACCGTCTACCACTACAATAATCCTTGTCATAATGCACCATTGATTATTCGGAATATTTTCTGATTGGATATTAATAATTATCGAGAGTTATTTCTAAACGCTTTTATTGTAAGTTGTGATCCTCCCAGTCACAGATTTCGTTCGCTCTGGAAGGAATCTATTCGTGGGAATTAGATTAAGGTGTAATCCATACACGTATGTACCTTGATCCCAGCTTCCAATGATGATATGTGAAGCTTAGTCATGGGAGTATGTTAATGAAAGTCATGTTCCTATCATCTGTAAATTGACTTTGTCCACATAATTTAGGCATTCCTCAAATCGAGTCCAATTTACATGCTTGTAGTCACAGAATTTCGACATAAAGATAAGAAACACCACTCGCGATATTAGCAGTGACTAATAAGAAAGGTTCCGTTGTACGAATTAGGGTTAGGCCATCTAATCAACCTAATTGCTAATGCAACAGCGGTAAAGGCACTCACTGTCGCGATGACAATGCGTGCGTTGTTCTAACAATTCAGTCTGCGCCCGCCAGAAGATAACTCGCGATATCAACGTTCCGCGCTGCGATTTCAAGACGGCTGCCGATGCTTTCGCGTGACTCACGCAGACTAGACATTGCGGTGTTATCACGTCGTGGACGCGAGCCGTTGGTCATACACGTTTATCATTGTTCGACACGTCGTAATCGAACAACTCATTTACGACTGAGCGCTTTATCAAGCGCCAATTAGCCTCCAAAACAAGGGCCTTCTGCTTCCGAAAATGGAACATCGTATCGTAAAGATTGGTACGAATTCCATTGCACACAGTCACGTGTAAACTTACATGATTCACCTGTGAATCTTCACTGATTAGTGGAAACGCTAAATTGGGCTTAGCCAGGTATGGACCAGAGTCGTGACTTCAGAGGTGGCATCCACGAATTAGAATCTAGGAGTGTGTTGAATCATTTCGATTGACGCCCGTAATCTCACGCTAAGTGGAAGGAAAAACTATTTGAAATTAGTCCTAAATCTGTAGTTAGAGATTTTCTTTTGATCGGCGGGGATGATTCCTCTATTTTCTTTTGGCGCGTCGTTCAGGGAGTTTATTATCTGCGTGTGGGGTGGTTCAGAAATACTTCGAATTTTAGAGGAAAAGATGCCACGAATTACTATGCACTAGATTCATCTATTTTCTTGAAAATATATGATGGGATTTTCAGTTTGTCAGTTGCCTCAGATATTGAAAATCAAAATATCAAGGGATGAACTATGCAAATAATGGCTCAAAATGAACATTTTTGAAATCATGTAAAGTTAACAAATTTATTTGTAAGCTGTTAAACTTTAGATTGAGTCAAAGTTTAAGGCCGATTTGAGATCTTTGCCCGTGTTTATCGTTGTTTATTTTTAATAAAACGCTATTAAGTTGCTCCCTTCTCCATTGCCATTGACACTGAATAAGGGAGCCATTTACTAGCGAAATTTATTTGATTTATATATTTATTGAACCAGTATTACAAATGTTGCATATATTTAATGTTATATTGCTTCCTAAGTAATAAGAGTACCTATAGAGGTAACCACTGTTACCTGTTCACAGGCCTGGTTGAAAAATTGTTCTTGTAATCTAAATCCAAAACTAAACTAAAAAGTAAGAATTAATTGACACAAAAAAAAAAATCCTTTTCTTCATCTTAAAGTAATTTTTTCCAAGTATTTACAATAGTATTGCTTATTGATTGTATATAATCTAAGTTTTAATTTTGTGTTTCCTTGAGGAATAGCTTTCAACTTACAGAATTTGTCACATCCTTTTTGTCGTCTCCAGGAAGCTGTATACTTTTAAATCTCGTGATTTTAGTTGTTTTCAAAATTTGTTGTAAGTCATAGTAGTTTAATAAAGAATTGGTTTTGGTCATTGTGACATATAACAAGGTGTACGGATAAAAGTCGTTTCGTGAATTGAAATCGATCGGAGTGGTATTTAATTTGAATAAAATAGTGAAGTGTGAAGGGAGCAGCACTGGATGTTTCAAAAAACTTGGGAATAAGTAGATAGAGCTAAGCGCAGGCTTTTTTGCATTTTTTGTTGTTGAAGAATTGTTAATTTTACATTTTATTTTAAATAAAACGTGATTTGATAATTCATATAATATTTTCGAACATTTAATAGAAACAAAAAAAATTTTTATAAGTTTTGTATTTGTTATATACGAGTATGTATTTGCATCATTGTATCAGTTTACGCATTTGTACCATTGTATGGATTCTTGGCAACGATATAAAATAACTGATCACTCTTCTTTGTACCTTCATAATGTAAAGTCATACTTAAAATATACCTCTCTGAATTAACCATTGCGATATTTTCATTAAACAATAAAAAATGGTGTCAGGTGTGTTAACATGGTGTCAGTGAAATTAAACAAACGTAATGAAGACTAAATTATAAAGTGAAATTAGGTAAACACGAAGCGATTTAAACTGACAACAAAATTAAATATGCACAAAACTTGCTCTTTGGAACATTCAAAGTAAGTAGGATAGTGTTGTACATAAATAGCGAATTTCAATCTGGTTGGCACTGTGGGATATGCCGATAACGAGGCAAAGGATGGAAGAAGAAAAGAAAAGAAACTTGGACCTAGTTTCCTCAAGATTACAGAATCTTGAAGAACTTCTAACTACAACGCAACAAAGTGCTGCAAACAACGGGATCAAGATTCCCATTCCAGATCCCATAAATATCAAAGAGGGCGACATAGTCCAATATTTTAAAACATTTACGCAGAGGTAGAACAATTACGTAATAGCCAGTGGCCTAAATTCAAAAACTGAAGAAGTTAAAATAGCGATTTTGCTCACTGCAGTTTGTTCGGATGTTTTTCAAATTTACAACAGCTTACCTTTGTCAGCTGACGAAAAATCAACCGCATCCAACATTTTGAACGCGATAGAGAAAAACCTAGCGCCACAGGTGAATAAAAGATATGAGCGTGCTATTTTTAACTTGGCAACCCAAGGAATCAACGAAACATATGCGAGGCTAAGGGAGTTAAATAAAAACACGCAGTATGAAAGTTTATCGGATGAAATTTTATTGGACAAAATTCTATGTTCTGTCAAAGACTTAAATCTACGCGAAGAACTTTGGCTGGACTCCGAAATTACGCTGCAAAAGGCAATAGACATATGTCACGCAAAAGAAAACGTAACGAAACAATTGAAAAATTTCCACGATCAAACACAAACTAGTTCTTTTAACCCAGACCAAAGTAGTCACTTTGTCAATAAAATAAATAATAAAATATACCAACACTCCTATAAATCTAACACAAATCATTACCTGCGCAACAAACATAACCCAAATCACACGCAACAGAAAAGCGAAAGTGAAAGAATATGTAAATTTTGCGGAAAAGCCTACTACAAATAACTTAATGAATGTAAAGCTAGAACAGTAACCTGTAGAAAGTGTGGCGAACAAGGGCATTTTGCAGTTGTATGTTTAACTAAAAACATTAATACGAACACTACATCTAACAAATATGTCAATAGTTTGTACAATCACTATCAAAACGAACCACCACCATCTCATAAAAATGATTTCATTTTAACACTAACTAATGATAACAAGTTATTAAAGTGTAACATACACATAAAACAGAGCAACAATCACTATACACAAGTGAATTGAATATTGGATACAGGAGCAACATGCAACATTATTGACATACAGAATTTAAGATCGATTCTTAATACAAGCTCAATCCAATTAGAACATAAAATATCAAAGCTACGAGCGTTTCGTAATAGCATTGTCATTCCCCTTGGTAAAATCTGCTTAACACTAAAACAGAACAATGTTATTCGGACAGAAATATTCGAATTAATTGAAGATCATATGCCTCTTCTATCAGCTAAAACTTGTCTCGGGATGCAGCTTATAACAGTGTGTAACAAAATCAGTTATCAAAAAGACCCAAAGTGCAAAAGAAAGTGCCGAACAAATTTGCGAAAAGTTGTAGTAATCGAGCAGTTAGTTAAATTTACTATTTTTTTTTTACTTTAAATCATTCGATAATTTCATGTAGAATTCAAATTTTATTCATGTCAATTTATAGATTTTATATTTTTTTTGTGTATTTAGCACAACTAAAACTGCTCGATTAGAATTCGTTGCCGGCAAAGGGTTAAAAGAAATTCATACATAATATCTAACCTGCTGGGGAGTTTTTGCCAATTATAAGTTTATTATTGCAATCCGTAGCCTGCTGCATCTTCTTTCAGGGCCTAAGAGTAGAAATCAAAATATGTATTCAGTGATGAGAAATCTTGATTTGAAGCTAGCAGTAAAGCTCAGCCACTCAATTTTATGTTTGGGAGTAACAGTACAATTGTACTTATACTGTTAGAACAGATATTCTTCTGATGACGAGTACAAAATTCCATGCGACTTATACTCTTTGGTTTTGTCTGTTACACTTTTCACTGTGTTATCAGTCAGCTGAGTCCTTCCCGTGGTAAATTATCGATGTTTTTATGTGTATTTTTACAAGTGTAAAGTGATATTAACAGTTCGGAAGTGAGAATGGGCTCAAGAGGCAAGCTGATGCTATCTTTAGTAGCAAAAAAAAAAATAGAATAGGTGAAAATGATCCAGTTGAAGGTGCACCCGTTACCGACAACAATGTAATGATACTAGAATTTGAACAAGCGAATGGTGCGTATTACTTAAAATAATATCAATCTATAAATAGCGTGAATGTTTTCTTGACTGGTAATTAGTTACTTACAAGAGTTTTGGTAATACATACTATGAATTACCGAATTTTTATAGATATTCATGCAATGTTCGGTGACCAGATTGACAACAATGTTATGCAAAATGTAATAACTGTTGAAATTGAGCAAATTGAAAACGACGTTATTATTGATGCCATTATCATTGAAAACGAACCGATTGAGAAGGATGACACCTCTGATGTAAACATTTTTGAAAATTCAGCTAATGGAGGTATGTACGAAATTGCATCGTGAACCTATTTAAAGACAAGGTTTTTATTACCGTTACTAGACATTGGTTATGTAGACTCTTGCATCCAGAACTATGAGGAGTACGTCCCAGATGACGACGAGAGCAGCAATAGCGACGTATTTCTTCAGGTGAATTAACCCTCTAGCAGTTCTAGCATTACCAGGTTAAAATCAACAAACGCTGACACATTTAGTAGTTATGTACTGCTTCAAATTCAGTTACTAATACAGGGAAATTCTCACGAAAAAGAAAATTAGACAAATACGTAAACCGTAACGCTGGACTTCCCTACACCACATTGGATGGGAAGAAGAAAGAAGGCATATCGATGAAATCACTGCCAAACTGTCGTAGGAAGTGCAGAGATGTCTTAACAGAAGACATTCGGGCTGATATTTTTGCGGAGTATTGGTCTTTAGGGAGCAGAGACAAGCGTGCTAATTTCGTGAGTGGACTCGTACAAACTAGTGACCCTGCTACTGAGAGGAGACGCACCAATGATATAGAGAAACAAAATTTCGAAAATATTCTCACAAATTCCATTTCAAAGTGAATGGTCTTCTTACACAAGTTTGCCGTAGTTGCTTCATGAAAACGTTGGGTGAAACCAACATGTTTGTCACAATAGTGATTACAGATAGTTTACGCTCTACAACTGGCGTGAGTACAGCCGATAACAGAGGAAGGAACGCACCTGGAAACAAAATACCTCCAACAAAATTAACACAAGTCATAAAACATATTGAATCCTTTCCTGCGTACAAGTCGCACTATACAAGAAGGAAAAGTGAAAGAAAATATTTGCCTTCATTTTTGAATTTAACATTGATGTACTCTTTGTACAAAGAAAGTATAACTCAACCCGTTTCCCGATCGATTTACGAGAGAGAGTTTCACAAATTGAATATTTCTTTCAAATCACCAAGAATTGACACGTGCCACAAATGTGACACAATGGCGATGCAACTGAAGATGAGTGAGGGCAATGATAGTCGGTCAATTATAGAAAAAGCTATAAAGCAGCACCATTACGAAGCTGATCAAGCGTATTTATTGAAAAAGAAAGATAAAGAGGAGTGTAAAAATGATGATGTTAGCAGATGCTACACATTCGATTTACAGCAGTGCTTACCAACACCATTTGTGAATTCGTCTGTTTCATTCTACAAGAGGCAGTTGTGGACGTTCAACCTCACGATGCATGAAGTTAGCACTGGTACTGTTCGATGCTATATGTGGCATGAAGCTGAGGGTGGTAGAGGTGCTAATCAAATTGCTCCATGCATTTTTAAAGAACTTTCAGGTTTACATAACTAGGGTATCAATCGTATAACATTGTACTCTGACAGCTGTGGAGGACAAAACCGAAACACACATGTTGCTGCAATGTTCCTAACACTCATGCAGAAATCGCCGAATTTTCAAGAAATAAACCATAAATTTATGGTTAGTGTACATAGCCATTTGGAGTGTGATGTAGACCATGGCATGATCGAGAAGCAGAAGAAGAAACTGCAAATACCTATTTCACATCCACATGACTGGTATCAACGTGTTCGCAGTGTGGGGAAGAAAAATAAGTTTGAAGTAATTGAATTACTACATACTCATTTTATCGAATTTTCTTCTCTGTTGAAATCACATTTATGTGTTCGGAAAAAAGATACCAATGGAGACCCTTTTAAGTGGATAGACATCAGGTGGCTGCGATATACTCACGAAAAAAAAGGTATATTTCAAGTGCACCTTAAACGAAACAGAACCCTTTCGTTGTATTGATCTTCAAAAAAGAAGTTGTGCTAGCGGAGTAGATAAAGATGACTTGAATCCAAGTCCTTATTATACGTCGACATTATGCATTCCTTCTGAAAAGAAGAAAGATTTGATGGATCTCTTGCCTCTCATTAGCCCCGCATTCCACGACTTTTATAAAAATTTGAAAACCAGCTCGACTTTAAGATCTTCTCTTCCTGATATTGAAGAATTCCCCGAAGAAGAATAAAATGTTCTTTGTTAATAATAATTTCATATGAATTAATATAATATCTTATTACTTTCATAGCAATAAAAGAATGCAAAAAACAAATTGATTTGGTGATTTATAGCATGAACATTATGCAGAAAATCAACAACAAAACAATAATAACCTTTTTAAAGCATGGGATCGATAGAATAAGTCATGCTCTTCTTTCAAATGAATTTAAATCTGAGAGAATAAGTCAAGGGCTCAGTAGTACAAGTCAAAAATTTTAAAAGCTCAATAGTATAAGTCATTTAATTTTGTCGAAAATGTATTTTTTTTACAATATGACATAGCAAGTCATTCATAACACTAATAAAATGATAAGACTGCAATATTATATTATTCTAAACTTTAGTTTCATAGATATAGTAGTTTTGAAATTTCAAAGTGCTCTCCTGAAAAATGATGTATTTTGACTTATACTCTTACTCCTTGGCAGGTTAGATATATCCCAGATCAACTAATCAAACTAAAAACAAGCTGCTTTGTACAAATTGTATGGGATATCAATTTCCCTCCAATTTCATCACAATGAACGCAGCCCATTAACATTATTCTGGTACAATTCGAAAATATGACAGGCGCGGACTGAAGGATGGCCGTGATTTCATTGTGCATCGCGGTTTTGATCGGTCTTAGCAGTCGAGAGAGAGAGTGTTTTAAAACCATAGAGATAGGTAAAGTTGCTATAAACTGTTGAAAAGTTCGTATTAAATGCGTGCTTTTTAATACGGGCAGGTCGCCATCGAATCATTTTCATTTTGTGTGCCCGTCTGAGCTTCATGCTGGACAACTGCTGCAGGTTAAAGTGGGAAGACGAAGTAGGATATTTGATCTCTTGGACTCAGCTGGCGATATTGCGATATTGTGGGCTTTGATAACTGGCCCGGAGATTGGCAACGGAACAGGTTCACATGGCGAAAATCTTACGACTTATTTATCAAGGTAGATTTTTACATTGCAACGTAGCATTAGGTGCGTTAGGACTTCCACTGGGCAAAACCACTCATGCATTTAGTTCCACGAGATAATTTGCCAGAACCGAATTCACAAGATCAACGGCAAAAGGAAAATATAAAGTCGGCAGAATAATTGGAAGACCTCAAGCTATTTAAATTTGGTTTGGGGGGGTCATTATACGGCATTTTGTAAAAGCAGTATTTACGGGAAATGGTTCAAATACGACGACCAAAGTGTATCAGCGATTGATTCTTCCGACGTTGTGTATATTTTTTGCCTTGTGCGTACAGTTAATGTGCGCGCTCCATATAACGTGAGGGTAAAGTGATATAAAAAGGGAAAACATTAAAAAGTCTATTAAAACTATAAAAAGAAACAAGAATCGAATTTCTTAAAACATTTTTATTGTATTGTACATTTTTATTGTATTGTACAGATGACAGGTGTTGTAATAATTTAATATTTAATATTTACATAGAGAAAGTTTTAAAAGGCCTCTTAAAACGTTTGAAACAATGAATTGGTAAAAGTAATCCACATTTAATTTTCTCATTTTTTTTTGCTTGTTTGTATTGCCAATTTATAGTATCTGAAAGGATAACGGTGGATTTGCTACATATGAAAATTTGAATTACAACAAATATCCGCTCGAATTAATTAGAATTTTTTTTTTATAAAATGGATCTGTAAATTATAAAATCGGTCTTTCCTTTAGTTCTAACCGGGTATAGGACCCGGTACGGTGGCAGGCTTTCCCCTTAAAACATGAGCCAGCCACCGGGTACATAACAATCTTCTTTGTTTCAGGTGACTTTGCGGGTTGAGTGGCCCAAGCAAGGTGCCTCTTTACGACATAGAGTTATGTAATGAATTGCATAATTCTATGGCATAAATTGGTCACCGGGGTACTTCTCTTCTGATGAGAAGGCTTATGCAAGTTAAGTTGTATGAGTTTTCCACTCAGAAGAGAAATACCTGGCTACTGCAACAATTATGGATTTTAATCCGGTTGGGTGGGTGCGCAGGGGCTCCATCACCACCCGGTTGCCCCTCTCTCATTTGTGGGCCATGAGCCTCTCCGGGTAAAGACGAGGTTATCCTGCTTCCGCTTCTTTTTACTAGTTTCTCTTGTTGCATGAACAAGTCAGTTGTCCCTGGTATAGCTGCCTACACTTTTTGCGACTTCGGTCGCCTTGTTTTTGTTCGACCCCAGAAATTCGTGAAGGCGAAATTCTTTCTAGTGGGTCCTTGTGCTGGGGAAATGAACCCGCCCCACGACACCGCAATGCTAGCCTGCCAGCGCATTCATGCGCCCCCAGACAAGGGCATTCTCGGCAGATATTGACACCTTCTTCTGCCGAGGCAGCAGGCCATCGCTGCAGTCCTTCACGGACTTTTTGATTTTACCTCTTATTTACAAAGTATCATATGGTCTTTGTCGGTTTAGCAACATTAAAGCGTGAAATTAATTTAGAACTAAAAAAGGATTGCGTTCCCCAAAAACAAGCTCCGCGTCGCATTCCTATCGCGTTTCACAGTGAATTAAAGAAAATATTAAATGAAATGGAAGAAAGCGGTATTATCGCGAAGCAATTGGAACCAACACAATGGTTGAATAATATAGTACTAGTTAAGAAAAACAATAAATTGCGTATATATCTGGACCCAAGAGAATTAAATAAAAATTTGAATGATGCAAGATTCATTCAAAAAAAATTAAATGAGCTTCTACCAAACTTAAAAATGGCGAAAATATTTTCAAGAGTGAATGCAAAGCAAGCTTTTTGGCTACTAAGATTGGACGAGAAGAGCAGTGAATTAACAACATTTAGTAAGCGGTTTGGTAACTATAAATCCTTAAGGACGCCATTCGGAGTTAAACCGGCAATGGAATTGTTCCAGATAGCACAAACTGAAATATTACAGGGGTTACAAGGTGTACAGAGCACAGCAGATGATATTTTAATCTACAGCAATGGGAAAACAGAAGAAGAAGCAATCGTCGATCACAACAACAATCTTTCTAACCTTCTAAAGCGACTACAAGAAGAAATTTCAAACAAAAAAAGGAAAACGTTAATTTGTGTGCTAGTGAAGTAAAATTCTATGGTCACATACTAACAAGTAAAGGAATTAAACCAGATAATTCAAAAGTTTGAACGATATGTAACATGCCACGACCAAAGAACAAAGAAGAACTTAGTCGTTTCCTTGGAATGGTGACATATCTCGGTCAGTATATACCAAATTTAGCCAAACGTACACATCATTTACAAGATTTTACAGATTCTTCCTCGTTATTTCACTGGGAAAAATGAACATGAAAACGAATTTGTAGAATTAAAAAAGATTTTAATGAAAATTTCAACAGTTAAATATTATGATGTGAATAAACCAGTAAGGATTCAAACTGACGCATCTTCATTCGGGATTGGAAGTGTTCTGCTTCAAGAAAACCAACCAATTGCTTATGCTTCGAAAACATTGACAGCTACAAAGAGGAATTATGCTCAGATCGAAAAAGAGATGCTAGCAATTGTGTTTGCATGCAGGCGCTTCGACCAATATATTTGCGGCAAAACGGACGTCATTATAGAAGCGGACCATAGCCCATTGGTGAATATTTTTACTAAACCTCTACTGGAAGCACCAAAATGCTTGCAAAATTCGCTATTAATTCTACAAAGATATAACATTAACGTCAAATATACAAAAGGCAAAGATATGTATATAGCCGATACATTGTCCAGAGCCCCGGAAAGTATGAACAATGAAGAAAAATTCTACGATATTTATAACATTGAACAAATATTTAAAGCCATTGATAAATTGAACCCGATCGACAACTTGCTAATAAGTGATTCTACTCTTCAGAACATAAGATATGAAACTGAAAACGATCAAACTTCCATCGATTTATACAACACTACTTTGAACGGATGGCCTAAGAGCCAAAAAAAACTCAGTCAAACACCAACAATTCTACAGCTATAAAGAATAATTAACAATTCATAATGGTTTAATACTTAAGGGAAATTTGTATTTTTATACCTAGTCTGTTACGGAAGAAAATTTTGGAAAAATGACATGCCAATCATTCAGGAGTGGAATATACTACGAATTTAGCATGTAAATCAGTCTTTTGGCCTGGAATGAATGACCAAATAAAATCTATGATTGCGAATTGTGAAACTTGTAACAAATATTGAAAAAACCAGCGAAAAGAACCGATGATTTCACACGAAATACCCTCATATCCTTTCTATGGAAGGTGACATTCCAGTCTACAATTTTCATATGGACAGTTTTGTAGTTCGTCGCTTGTGTCAAAAGTTGTATTCAGTTAAAAATGAGTGAAAATTCTGAAAAAATTCGTCAAATTTTACAATAACTACGATTAAGGTGAGAATGCATCGCTGGCTTGTGAAAAAATTTGTGGTGTCTACAGTTAAGAAACTTTATCAAAATCCACAGCCACGAGATGCTTCATTCGGTTTCGTTCTGGAAATTTTGATGCCAAAGGTGCACCTCGCCCAGGTCGACCAATCACAGAAAAAGTCGATAAAATCTTACAAAAAATTGAAGAAGACCGACACATAAGAAACCATGACATTACTAAGGAGCTGAATATTCATCACCAGTTTTGAACCATTTGTGTAAGGCGGGAGACACAAAGAAGCAGTGGCGTAGCCAGGATTTCTATTAGGGGGTCACAAAATTTTCGTCATTGACCGAATCACAAAACGATATCATTTATTTACGTTAAAAGTAAAATTATTCGTCTTCGCGGATCTTCAGCAAATTTATCTAGAATTTGTTCTTGAAATTGGGCTTTTTTTCAATCATCCAATCTCGGTGGATGTTCAACATAGAAAGACCTGAAAATTATTCTGTATATTAGTTTAACAAACAAGGCGTTGCATATTTTAAAGGAATCAGCCTCGTAATTATTATTTGGCAAAAAATTATTTACAATTTAAGCGGTTCTCAGTCATTGTTGATCGTAACCATGTTTTAACTCTTCTCAGCGTAGTACAGAAAGATCTTTCAATGGTGCTCGTCATACATGGTTGAGCTAATGAAATGTTAAGAGCATGTTTCGTAGCTGGGAAAAATTGATCTGCTTCTTTAACGACTTCGGCTAACTCCAATTGCTCCAATTCGGTTTTTTTCAATTTTTGTATTTGCCCAGAGCTTATACCAAAGTTCAGTCTCATTGCCAAGGTTATGTAAGTCATAAAATTTGGCGGGTAATTTCAATTGATCCTTGAAGTCTTCGATTGTCATATTCAACATGTTGAAAGGGTGTGATGATAACAAAGAGAAGGCCGGTAAATTCTTTTCTGCAAAGCGTTGTTCCAATGACGTAATCAAAGAATCTAAATATGGGATGGATATTGTTCTTTTCTAAAATTCAGCAGGAATTGATGCACGGAGATTCGATCGGTTTTTTTGTCGCTCAACGATTCTAGGCAGCTGTAATTTCACGTCGATTTGATCAGCAATTTCACTGGCAGTACATAGAATGTCTTTGATTTTGGCATCGGCATTTTCATGGTGTTCTTTAACGATATCTAATATTTTTTAATATGACAGGAGCACTTTAAAAGATCCAGACTTTTCGACTACAAAGCGTTTGCTACAGGCTCCAGTAAAGCAGAATATTGTGCATTCGAAACAACGCAGATAATTGATTTTGTATTTTTGGCGGCAGAGCTCAATTGAAAAGCCATTTTCCTGGTAGCGGAATTGCGCTCTTCCGATAATTTTTCTAATCCATGAACTAAAATAAAATTTATTTTGAAAACGGCTATGCTTTTATATTTTTGTAACCATCGGGTCTCACAAAGCATGAGGATTTGGGGAGCATATTTTCTCTGAAGACTCGATTCACGAAAAAATTAATTTATTTTATAGTTGCACTCTCTGGCACGCAATTCAAATCATTCAGTACCAAATTAAGCTTGTGGCTAGCGCAGTGAAAGTAGAGGGGTTTCGTTTTTTTTTCTTGTGAAATTTTCTGAACCAGCTATGATGAAATTTTCTTTGCAAATTCTCAGCATCTTTACTGAAGTCATAGCTTTCTGGTGGCGTCCAACAGTTTTTGAGAATATTCATCTTTTGGGAACTCGTCATTACATCCGATGATCCTACCCATGTGTCAAGATCGTTTTGAAATGTTTCTGCACCTTTTGATTGTTCACAAGATAAAATCTGTACTGGTGCTGCTATTGGATGAGTGCATGTTTTAATGACGTTTGGGACGGCTTCATCTTTCATTGTACCTACAGGTTCGTCTTCGTCACTTCTACGACGACCACATGCTTTTCTTTTTTTTAGCAGTTGAAGCTATAAAAACTTTACAAAAACTGTCAAGATGTCTGCAAAATAAAATACACACATCCATCTTCACATTTTCAAGCTCAAAGCTTCTTTTCTCTTAATTTTCACAACTTTCTTTTATTACAATTATTTACTTACACTGTTCCGAAAAAAAATTATTACACGTTGAAGAAATAATCTTGGTATTATTTTTTTTTCAGCACAGTACTTGAGTGAAAATGCATAATTGAATGAATATATTGATGATACTAAATTGATCTATATTAATTAAGAATACTTTCAGCTGAAATAGTTTCTGATCTCCATTCTTTGTAAGCAGTCATATGTTCAAACTGGGCAATAATACAACCTTTCTACTTGGAGAAGTCAATGAATAAAACGACATGTTCACTACAGCGGTCTACTCAAAACTAACTCACCTCTGCAGTCGGGCCACTGGCAGATGATCCAGCACTAATTTTTCCGAACTAGCGATAGTAAAAATCCTGACTATAACACGCTTGGTGTCAGTCGAACATTCAAACTGCGTAACTCGGGTAAAAATCCCATCATTATGTAGTAATAGAGCAGTTACCCTATCAAACTGCTCTAAAATTTTCCTATCTCCATCACCTCTACAGCATGGTGATCAAGAAAATTGAAATTAAAAGGAAGACAGTTCGATTAAACGCATATGGCTACGACAAGAAGGCATTGATGATTATTTAGCTTAGAATTTTTCTTTTCTGAATATCTAATGTCTTCTTTTTAAAATAATCCAGAACTAATAAACGCCTCGCACACCGATTTTGTTTCAAATCAACGTGATATCAAATAAAAACTACGATATATTATTACGCGTTATCCGTTATTGTTTCTTTACATTGGAAATGAATTCAAATTTATCAATAAAACCGCATGATGATATTAGCTAAAAACATAAACAACCACCAAGAAGCAATTCTGTGTACTCGTACACAATTGTCAATTTCTATTCATTAATTATGCGCACCCACACATAAAAAAAAATATAGTATGCAACCTACCTTGAGGCTTACATCGAAAGATAGGTGTGAAGTGTTGCGATGTTCCTCGACTCATTAGGTCTCAAGGAAGATCAGTCTAGAAGCTAAGAAGTGTAAAATGTGGTTGGCAAATATTATTCTAATCGGTGAGGTCACATGGCCTGTTGATTACAGAATACAAATGATTCGTTTTCCCGTTTTTCCTAAAGGTTTAAGTGGATTTGTTGGTGCTCAAGTATCTGTCGCCATAAGAAGATAGTAAAATAGAATTGGTCTAAAGAGAGGTTATGAATCAATGTGCTGCTAGAAATATTGTTTGATTTACTAGAAATAGTGTCTCGGTCCTTTCTGATGATGTTCCTGAGTTTTATTAACATCTCTTAGAAGTCTGAGTTGATGTCTATTTGTTGATGAGTAGTCGTGATTACATTTCAGTTATTTGCGCCATCGCGAGAAGACAATAGGCCGTGGAGTTCTCTGGCTCATGGGGGAAAGCCGGATTGCCTACTCACCAGCAAATGTAAGAATTTAAACCGTTTTTCATCTCCGTTCCAACCTAATTCCTTAACACATATTGCAGCCTAACTCTCGTGCGAAGAGGAGCCTTTTACGCAGCTCGGCCGCAGACAACTTGAGAGTTCTTATTGTGGAAGATGTCGCTGTCATAGGGTGTGCGCTGTTTGTTAAATCATCCGGCACTCACAAACGGAAAATCATCGTCCATACAGAATGTTGGGGTCGCAGCGGCTACTGCTAATAGGAGTTCTCACCTCGATGCCGTATTTTTTTCAAGTAACAGAAAATTTATTTGCATGCATGCTCGTTTCCGTGACATTAGAATCCCGTATGAATTTTGAGTCACATAGCCTTGGAATCGAAAGGGTCGATTGAAAGAGATACAATCCGGAAACGTCTCACGGAAATTTATACCCAAGCTGGAGTTGCGGAAGACCCCAAATTTGCTTTTGTAACACAACTACAATACAATACGCCTCCGGGAACAGTTGTTGATATTATCACTTTACCGGAGAGATCTGATTTCTTCTTAGTATCTCAATCAGTTCGCCAAGGTATTGTAACTCCAACTCACTATAGCGTTGTGAATGATAATATTGGGCCGGATCCCGGTAAGATGCAGATTCTCACTTATAAGGTGACACATTTGTATTATAATTGATCGGGCATAACTCGTGTTCCGGCCGTTTGCCAATACGCTCCCAAACTTGCATTTTGGTGGCGCAGAGTATTCACCAATCTCCATCCAATTTGTTGGAGAAGAACTTGCCCCCCTTGTAGGAAGGAAAGAAAAGACTAAATTTGTTTTTTTCTTAAGCTTATTGAAATAATTAAATTCTCGTTACCTTTTTTTTAGGGTTTTGTAAAATAGTTTTACAAAACCCTACTAGTTTCGCGACCAGTCTGTCCGTCTGTCCGTCCGTCCGTGTGTCATAGCAGTTTTTCTCGGAAAGAAACATCAAATTTTGTGTGTAGGTGTAAAGTGGTGAACTCTTCAAAGTTCAACTACAAAAAAGTTTTATAAGGTGTTTAAGGGGGGTCTCCCCATATAGGAGAGTGACCCCCCGAAAAAAATTTCATCAAAGGTAGCCGATATGGGTACCAAATGAGAGGTCTTGATGAGAACTTTTCAAAACGGGTCTCAGTTTGGCAAAATTTGCTTCGAAGGGCGCACAGGGAGGGGAAATACACGAAAAATTTGTGTCCCCCCCCCCTCGTAATTGGACACCTGTGATCCGAAAAATCTGAAAAAAAACAGGAGTGTAGGCCTTGGTGAGTACAACAACAAATACGTGAGAAGTAAAAATTCACTCAACTTTATTAGTAATAGTATGATTTATCGATTTTATGTTTTCTTGAATAAAATCTTAACGGTACCCTTAAATTCAATGAAATTCAGTACGTAGATGTCTATTTATAAGATTGATCTATCCTGAAATCGAAGTTATAGCGGTTTGAATTTTCCTGTATTACTATGGAACAATATGCGCTGCATTTTTTAGTATGGCAACATATGGCTATGGAGCAACATGCGCTTTTTACCGACTCAGACACTACAGTTTTGCTAGGATTTGCATGAAAATTTCAGGAATGATAGGTGTCATGTATATCTTTGAGAATCGGTTCAGCTAGTGGTATCAGTAATCGTAAAACAAAATAGTGGCTGTTTTAAATGCGTAGATTGAATAATTTTAAGTTATTTTTTCCCAACTTCAACGTTTAAGGTGCATGCTTTGAACACTTGATTCAATTAAATGAATGGCTGAAGATGAGTACCTACAATTAATGTTCATAAGTGAAACAAGTCAAGGAGGTGGGAGAGAGCTCCTAGCAAAAGGGTTTTGTAACCATTCTTGGATTCGAAAAAATTGGCCATTAATCGATGGTAACAGTACAAGAGAGTGGCCCCTGAAAAAAAAATCCATTAAACGTTGCCGATATGAGTATGAAATGAAAGTTTTCATGGGAGCTTTTCCAAACAGTTGTTAAACTGTCAGTTTTAGCTTCAGTGGGGGCACAAGGGGGGGGGGGGGGGGAAATACATGAAAAATGTGTTTCCTCCGTCGCGGATGGACATTTGAAATAATTATCAAGGGAGATATTTATGAGTATAACAATACCAAAAACCTCAGAAGTCGAAATTCGTTCAACTTTGTCAATAATAGTATGATCTTCGTATTTCATATTTTCTCCAATAAAATCGTCTTTGACATGTTTCTTGATTTGATTCGATGTGGTGACTGCATTTTGTAAATTGAATACAAAACTCTTCTGACATGAGCGTAGGTCTGTTTACCCAACTAGTTTTAATATATTCCTAGTTTTTAGGTTTGATTAATAATCCTTGTCAAACAGTTAATCACATACTAGTCATGTGATGCGTTGATTTTTTTTTTGGGTTTTAAAAGCGTTTCATCGAAAACCATGCATGGTATTCTATGGTCAAAACGTGATAAATAATTGGTATTAATTCGTGGTAGTTTGACAATGGTTTCCTCCTTTCTATTAGGGGAAAGTTTTTTTCTGTCGAGGAGAACATTGCTATATCTCAAGTGAGAAAAGAAAAATAGAGGGGGAACAAACTCCCATTTTTGTACTATTTGTATTTAAATTATTAATCGAAATAACTTATTATTGTCATTTTCCTATTTGTATTTAAATTATTAATCGAAATAACTTATTATTGTCTTTTCCTATTTGAATTTGAATTATTAATCGAAATAACTTATTATTGTCTTTTTCCTATTTGTATACATTTATTTATTTAAAGCAAAAGATACGTAACTGTAAATTTAAATCGAATCAACACAAAAGTGCCTTAAGAATGTCATGGTAGAATTTAGGGAATCAGCATATATTGATGAAAAATTATGCCAAGACTATTTAATAAAGAAATGATGAATTAACGGACATCTCGGTCTTTCCATTCCGTTGGATCTGACCAGGTATAGGACCCGGTACGGTGGCCGGCTATCACTACCAAACATGAGCACATATTAACCTCCTTTTTGTTTCAGGTAATATCGCGGATTGAGTGGCCTGAGCAAGGTGCCTTTTTATGGCATAGAGTTATGTGATCGAATTGCATAACTCTATGACATAAATTGGTCAACGGGGTACTTCTCCTCTGATGGGAAGGCTCATGCAAGTTATGTTGTATGAGTTTTCCACTCAGAAGAGAAATACCTGGCCACTGCAACATTTATGGATTTTGATTCAGTTGGGCGGGTGCGAGGGGGCACCATCACCATCCGGTTGTCCCACTCTTATTTGTGGGCCATGAGCCTCGTCGGGTAAAGACGAAGTTACACTAAGTTCGCCCAATTTTACTTGTTCCCCTTGTTCTCTGAACAAGTCATTTCCCCTAGTTGTAGTTACCTACAATCTTTCGACTTCGGTCGCCTTTCTTTTTGAGACCCCAGAAATTCGTGAATGCGAAATTCTTTTGTAGCGGGTCCTTGTACTGGGGGAATGAACCTGCCCCACGACACCGCAATGCTAGCCTTCCAGCGCATTCACACGTCCCCAGGCAAGGGCATTCTCGGCGGATATCTACACCTTCCTCTGCCAAGGCAGCAGACCATCGCTGCAGTCCTTCACGGACTTGTTTGTATTTTACCTATTTACTACAATTATGACAAATGATGGGTTATTATAACTAAATGACAGCGAAGTTTCCTGAACTCTAAAAGTTCACGATCATTTACTAGAAAACCACACCACCACAACCACTTTCACCACACATGCATGATGAATTGATCACTGAACCGATTAGCTTATCTACAAAAAAGCTGTTTGAGACGGAAAAAATTTTGGACTATTTTTGCGTCTTTGTAGAAAAAATTTCAATGGGTTTACTTCCGTTGCGCAGTTCGGTAGTAGCCCTGGAGACGAACATAGAAAAAACCCGATTTTATATTTTTAGGCCTTTTTTTACTCGAGCTGTAAAATTTTTTGATTCATGAACATTTGGGAGTGCAGTGGCAAATCAGTGAAGCAAATCAGTACCGGCCATGAAAAATGGGTAAGATTGTTTATCATGTGGTGCTAGAACCTGGCCAAATACTCAATTTGGCTCAGTATTGTTAGAAATTAACCAACCGGCCAGAATTGATCAATAGAAAGGGCGTTGTCTTCCATCATGACAATGCCAGACCACACACATCTTTGATGACCCGGCAAAATTAATAGAGCTTGGCTGGGAAGTTTTGATGCATCCATCATATAGTCCAGACCTTGCATTATCAGACTTCAATTTGTTCGAGTCTCTGCAAAACTTACTTAAATAAAATCCATTTTAAATAAAAGAAATATTCAATCGAAAAATGGCAAAAAAACTTCAATGTTTTTTAGAAAATCCAATATAAGGAAGAATACTTTCGTGAAATGGGATTGGATGGAAAAATAAGTAAATCCCAGGAAATCTAAATAAATTTAAGTACTCTCACGGGTAATGAATCCAATAATGGCCACAAAAACACCAGAAGATAAATGTGGTAAATGCAGGAAACCTGTAGAAGATACTTAATTAGCGATGGGCTGTGATGGGATATGTTTCAAGTAGTTTCACTTGAAATGTATAAAGATGACTGAAGAGAGTTGCAAAACCATCACGGAGATATCGGATGATGTTATATGGATGTGCCCAACGTGTAAGTTGTTACATCAAAAATCCAAGGAGGAACAACATTTTTTGTTAATGAAAGAACTAGAAAGTATCATTAAAGAATGAAAGACGAATGTTTGTTCTTTAATTGATAAGACGGCAGCTACGCACAAACCAACATATGGGCAGGTGATAAAAAACTATACGACGCAAATACGTCAACATCGTTTACGGGTCATATTTTGTGAAGGAAGACAAACGTTACGAGATGCTTCAAGTGTCAAAAATATAACCATAAGATGTCGAAATGCGAAGAAGAATAAATCTGTGTGAAATGTGGAGGAAAGCATGAGCTCAAGAATGCAAAAGCACACATGAGAAGTGTTACAATTGTATGGGTAATAATAAGAATGATGATCACTCACACAGAACAGACTCGTGGGAGTGCCCATAGTATCAAAGAAGGATTATAATTGCTAGGAGGAGTACTCACTACAATTTTGATGATGGTTGTTAATCACAAAATTCAATTAAGCGAAAAATTAACGTTCTTTTATGCGAATATAAGAAGCCTACGACACAAGTTGAGTGATATTCAAATTTATCTGCAGTAAAATACTGAAACGGATCTGATTATACTATACGAAGTATGGATCCACCCCGAAGAAGCAAAGTATTACAATATTCTGGGATACAGCTCCGTTTTCTCCTGCAGGCCCGAAAGAGGAGGAAGTACAGCAATTTATATTAAAAATACAAATAATTTCGTGACAAAGAGAGTAACATCTGACTTCTTCTTCTTCTTTTTCTTCGTAGCCCTACAGCCCCTTTCGGGCCTTCGCTTAAAGATAGTTAGAGTATCTCATTGTCATGATCTAATGTATCGGTACTTCACAAGGTGATATGATCATTATCACGCTTTGGCCGCGTGTCCGTCCACCCAGCTGCGATACGTTCTGATTTCAAACCAGCACGTATCATAAGGGCTCATAGTCCGTCCGAAGAACCACTGGAACTAAATCTCGTTGAAGCCAACGAGACTTGACCCAGAGACCTTCGGCTTACGGGCTTAGTGCTCTACCCACTAAGCCACGTGGACTACAACATCTGACTGATATCATATAATGTAAAAAACTAAAAATTGATACTTACTATAATCCCAATCTTCACAATGCGCAGGACTTCTGCACAGTAATAGATGCAGTATATTCTACTGAAAAAATCTAATCACAGTTGCTGACAAAATCATAGACGTGATTGCAGAAGCTCCAGAGCAGAGGATGTACAAGGATACCCTGGAAACAAAAGGAGCAGTCATTGTCAATAAGGACAAAATTACTCGCCCACCTTCAAGTTCCTGCCTGGACCACATAGCAACAAATGAGAGGAAAATAGCTGAAAACAATAAATACACCCTTGAAGACTGGCAGGAGTTAGGTCATCTTGTTCTAAAAATTGTCGTCCATAGTCAAAGTCTCAAAAAGCCAAAACCTACTCCCAAAATATTCAGACATTTAGACAAGGATCTTTTCAAATCAAAATTTCAACAGTTGCTAACAAACTGAAAGCCTAAAAACCTTATAGAGCTCAAAAATATGATTAGAGAGTCCAAGCATGAATCTACCATTGAGAAAAAGATCAGATGTCGACAACATACATGGATAACAAAGAAAGTTATTGAGGATAGTATTAACAAAAGGAAAGCTTATGAAAAATACAAAAAGAACGCAAAAGTTTACGTACTTAAATTTTGGTATAACCAAGCCTTAAAAGAAACAGGTCGTCTCATAAAAGAAGCTAAATTTTCTCAATAAGATTGGAAACAGCAGCGGACAACTTGCACCAAATATGGAAATAATAAATGAAGTAAAATATAATTCATCGCCCTGGATTAGGTCATCAAATGCTGAGTTTTTTGGTATGGACTTTAATAATGCAGCATGTCCATGTGGAACAGCAAACTCGCTAAACTACTTTTTTTGCAACAATTGGTGAAAAAATTACCAAGGAGCTTGGTGACATGTCAACTGGCTATTTCAATATCACAAATAGCCAACTTAAGTCTATCTTTTATATTTATTTAAATCCATTTAACAGTCAAAAATCCAATTACAAAATAGACTTACACAATTAAATATCGTTTAAAGTAAGACACATTCATGCAACAAAATCAAGCAGAAAAAAGTTAATTAAAACATGTAAGAAAAGAAATTAGAGGCTAGATGAAAGTTTGAAAAATTGAGTGATAAGGAAATATTAAACGCAATTCACAAAAAGTAACGTCTTTAGTCTATTTTTAGAGCCAACGTGGATAGAGAACCAAACTCGAGGTTGTTATGCTTTCTGATGATTTGCGGCATAATTGGCTGAAAATACAAATTTGTCCGGCCGTACGGAGCCTCGAGAATGTTATTAGAGCAACTAGGATGCGCATAGAGTCTGTAGTGCGTTTTCACTTAGAGTGGAAGCAATTTGTTAGTGGTACAACTTATAAAGGAAACCTTCATCTAAGGAGGTTCTACGTGACGACAGAGAAAGGAGACGAAGTATGGATAAACGACGCTCATAAGACTCATAGGCTAAGTTGAATTTGAAGAACAAAATACGGGTAAACTTACGCTGAACAGCTTCTAGTGAGATCACGATTTAAATGTCTGGGAGACCTCATTACTGAGCAATACTTAACAAGCAGGCGGACAAGACGTGTGAACAAGCGAACAGCGGTAGCAATATTTGAAAACATGTGCAAATGCCGCATAATAAAACCAGAAACTTTTGATGCCTTGGTAATTATGCTAAAAATATGGATATCAAATTTAGGCTTGGGATCAAATATACCAAGATCTTTGCATGAGACTGCAGAGGAGAAAAAAACATTATATAGGGTGTAATTGTAAGTTAAAGGAACAATTTTCAAAGTAAAAGTTATTTTAAAACATTTGGAAACATTAATACGAAGGGAGTTTGCATTACACCAGTTATAGAGGTTAAAGAGATCATTTTGGAGGGATCTAATTATCCGGACTACCTTGGAATCATCAGCGTGCAGTAGGCAAGAAGAGAAAATTACAGATGGAAGATCATTGATAAACAGTACGAAATGAAGAGGTCCAAGGATTGACCCTTGAGGGACGCCAGATGAAGTATTGAATGAAAAGGAGATTAAGCCATAGAGATTAATACGACATGAACGAGAGGATAGAAAGGATAAAATACAAGAATCTAGGGAACCAGATATGCCAAGCAAAGCTAACTATTGACAGAGTAGAACATGGTTCACGGAGTCAAAAGCTTTGGAGGAGTCCGTGAATATTGCATGAACTTGAAGCTGTTTATCTAGAGCTCTTGCAATATAATCTTCGAACTCAGCCAAGTTCGGGGAAGTTGAATGACCCTTCAAGAATATATGTTGCTGTGGTATGAAAATTGAACTCAATGACTCAAGAAGCCTGTGGTGTACAAGTCGTTCCAGCAGCTTAGAGCAACAGGAAAGGAGTGATATGGGACGATAGTTTGAGGCAGATTATGGGTCACCATTTTTAAACATAGGAAGAACAGTTGCATCTTTCTAGTACGTTGGGAAAGTGCCAGTACCAAGGCCAGGATTGAATGTAAGGGATAAGGGAAAACACAAAGAGGAACAAAGTGATTTTACAAATGTATTAGGCAATCTATCGGGACCTGGGCTAAGATTCCGATCGAGCGACTTAATAAGGGATTCAACTTCAGAAAGATCAGTGGAGTAGGATGTAATTGATGCTGGATAAGTTTGAATTGAGTTTATGGGGGAGTGTAGTGTATCAGAAGTGGGAAAAGTAGAGGAAAAATATTCGGCAAATAGGTTAAAAATCTCCTGTGGGGAGAAAGCTTCAGTTTTATTCCATTTGACAGTATGTGGGATGGTAGAGGAAGATTTAAGAGATCGGATGTAGGATCAAAAAGGGTTAGCGTTAATTGTCATTTATAGTGCTTATAGCCCTTGTCTTTGGCTTTTAAGGCACAAAGAACTCCGAGTAAGCCAAGGCTTCATTTCAGCTTTGCAAGGAGCTTGCAGTGGAGTATAAAGAGCAATCAGATTGTTAAGGCAGCCGTAAAATTTGTTCAAAGCACTATAACGGTCAAGACGAGTGAAGAAGGTGCACCAGTTGACCGAGTCCAGATTGGTTTTAATTGCCTTATAATTTGCTCTAAAGAAGTTGTAACGATAAACTGAGGCAATTTTCTGAGGTTTTAGGGTATCAACGGTTAGTGCTAGAGACAAAGGTGGATAATGGAGATCAGGTTGAATATAAGGATGTAAAACCTCCTATTAATAGACACTCAGTGTGAAAATTTTACAAGGCAAGGTCCAGAAGGCGAGGTATGGTTAAACTGTGATAAAGAATAAAGGGAAAGAAAGGAAGTAAGTAACAAAGAAGGATTATTTGTTGAGGAAATGCCAAGTATTGTTAAGGGATCCCATTCCACTGCCGGTAGGTTGAAGTCCCCACAAAGTATAATTTTAGAATGTCGATGACGAGCAAGAAGATAGGCAGAGAGTTCATTGAAGAAGGCTTCGTACACAGTTAAGGGAGAATTACAGGGAATATATACAGAGAAAATTAATAAATTATATAGTAATATATTCATCAAAAGACTAAAAGAGAAGTGTTAATTACAATCGAAGATTTGAAAAAAAAAAAAACAAAATACAGCACCAGGTATTGACAACATTACCACAAATGAAATAATTCTAGTCAAAGAGGAGGTAGTTGAACTACTGGGTAATTTTATAAATGGCGAAGAGAAACCGGCGAAAATCATTCCAATATTCAAAGGTGGAGATCATCTGGGCCCGAATAAATACTGTCCTGTTGCACTTTTGACAGTCTTTAGTAAAATATTCGAAAAATTTGTAAGCAATCATTTCAAATCTTTCTTAATAGATAATTCTACATATCATGAATCCGAAGCAGTTTGGCTTCCAAAACAACAAGAGCACTTTCGATGCGTTACTTTCTGTCTCACGTTATATCATGAAAGTCTTGATAAAGTACATTATATTATTGCCATTTTTGTGGACCTGTTACCTCAAAAACTTGAATCGTATGGTATACAAGGTAAATCAAAACAACTTATTGAAAGTTATTTGGAAGAAAGACTCCGAAGGTCTTGAGCAATCTTCTTCTTCTGCTTCTTAACACTACAGCTCCTCTCGGACCTTCACTTCCTGCAAATAGCGCCTCCAATTGTCTCGGTTCATTGACCGCGTCCCCCAATTTTGAAATCTAGCAGCAGGTATTTTTCTTCGACTGCGTCATGAGCTTTGTTTTATTTTCATTGATTTGTAGCCCTACTAGTTTTGCTTCACCGTTGAGTTTAAGAAAGAGTTCTTTGGCAGTTGTTAATGACCGAGACAAAATGTTGTCGTTCGTGTAGGCTACTACTTGTGTTCGACTTGTATAGTAATGTACCTCGTGTATTGACAGGTAACTTTCTTATGACGTACTCCCGAGCCAAATTGAATAGCAACGGGGCCAGCCCATCTCCCTGCTTTAGTCTGATATTTGTGTCAAAGGCATCGGTGAGTTGGCTATTGATGCGGACTTGGAAGGTCGCTGACGCCATTGTCATTTTGGTAAGATGGACTAGTTTAGCTGGGATGCCAAAGCAAACCATTATTTGGAACATTACGTTACGATTAATACTGTCGGGTGCTAGCTTAAAATCAACAAAAACTCGCTGTACGCCTATGCATTTTTCAAGTTACTGCTTGACTGTGAGCAATTGGTCTAATGTCAATCTACCTGCTCTTAAACCACCTTGATACTGTTAGCGTATGTATGATCCAATGTTAGAAAATATGAAATGCCTCTATAATTTTCGCACTGTAGCTTGTCACCTTTTTTGCGGATAGGGAATATAATTGATTGGCTCCACTCTTTTGCAATATGTTCTTGTTGTCAGATGTGCTTGACGATGTTGTGAATAGCCTTATGAATACTACTGCCACCATATTTGATGAGCTCCACTGGAATCTCATCGATGCCTGGTGCTTCATTATTCTTTTGGGCTTTGATGATGGAATATGCTTCATCCAGGTTTGGTGGAGCCAATGGAAGCTCTCCGTGGGCATCTATATGCTCCTATTTTCTGGAGTTGTGCGGAAAAATAGGAAGTTCTTGGAATATGATATCCATCTTTCCTTAATCTTGGTTTTATCAGTGATGTTATTGCCGATGTCATCACGACAAAGCGTGATTTTGAGCTGGTGACCACGTTTCAGGCTTCTCACTATTTTGTATGCTTGTCTTGTGTTGTTGCTCGCTAGGCTTACATCATAGTATTTTCTTTCCTTAACTCGAATTATCTTATCCGCTACTCTTCTGAGATTTTCATCCTGGTTTTCCTACCTACGTATTCTCTGTACGCCTGATTCTTTTTATCTAACGCATTCTGGCACTCATCATCGAACCAATCATTCCTTTTGCGCCAGGCCTGACGTCCGATCGTCTGTTCTGCCACGGTCTTGATAGCTACCTTCACTTTCATCCAGAGTTTGTTGCTCGTCTTTAACGATGCATCTGATAAGATGGGAGCCAGCTGGTTGTCGAAGGTATCCGTGAAATTTTTGGGCCACAGATGCCGTTTGGAGCAGTTCGATGTCAAATTTTTGTAGCGGGCTGGTCTTTGCTGAATATGTCTTTGACATACGACATCGATAGGTTGATTTGATCAAGTAATGATCTGAGTTACAATTGGCTCCTTCGGTATGTACGGAGCATGCTCGAGGCCCAAAGTTGCTGGATCGGAACATGATCGATCTTGTTTTGTGTGTTGCCCTCCGGTGATAACCAGGTCATTTCATGAATGCGTCAGGTGCTAGCAGTTGTCATTTGTTTCATAATGGAGGCTATATCTTATAGTCGTTTCCCGATGAGATAGCTCATTGCCAATCTTAGCGTTGAAATCATCCAGAATTATTTTTGTGTCGTTTGTAGTCATTGTAGAACATTTCCTTCATTTCTTCGTCTTTTGCTTCGGTGGGGGCGTGAACATTAATCAACCAGATTTTGAAGAATTTCGCTTTTATACGGATCGCATACAACCTTCGTTTATTGCCTTAAAATTAATAAGGTGCAATTTGAACTCCCTATCCACAATGAAGGCCACTCCTAATTCTCGTTTTCCAGTTGGCTTCTCACTTTTGAATATTGTGTGCGATCTCATGTCTTCAATGTCTTTTCCAGTCCAGTTCGTTTCCTGGATTGCCAATATTTTTAATTGTTATTGACTGGCCTGTTGTAAAAGGTCCTTAACAGTGCCAGGGTGATTGAGTGATCTGATATTCCAGGATCCAATGCCATAGTCCCTTTTCGATTGCGGGATTGTTGCCGTGAGTCCAATCCATTCCGCAGCTTGTCTGTTGGTTTTGAAACATTTTAGGGTTTTTCAGGGATGGGGAGTTAGCCCGTCACCCAACCTCCATTCTAGTGACATGGTCGATTCCATTATCAGGTGCGGAAGATTTGCCTTAACCTCCTTACGTCCCCATAAAGGAGGTGTAAGTAGGATTCAGTAGCAGAGCTGTATACGTATTTACAGTTATTAGCATATCTCGGCATTAAATGCCGCATTATTGGGGAGCCAGTAAACCCAACGTAACCCCGAGAGCATTTAATACCATTTAATTGGGGAATTTGGGATGAGGAATCATGTAAGCTATGTGTTGAGGAGGCAAGGGGTCCCCTCTTCCTTTCTCAAATAGGCTTGGGACCGTCTACGACGGAGTTCTTGAGCAATGTAGCGCCAATGAAATCTGGGGTTCCTCAAGGATCCATACTTGGTCCAACCTTGTTTTGGTATGTGCTAATAATTTGAATATATGTAAACTGAATGGTCACCATACATTTTATGCTGATGATACTGTACTTCTTTATTCAAGACATGATAAAATTGCCGTGAAGAATATCGTGAACGAGAATCTAGATAAAAATCATTCATGGCCTATCGAAAACAAGCTAGCATTGAATACTACAAAGACAAACTACATTATTTTTAAACAGAAGAATAAGGAAGACATAGGAGTTGATTAAAAATTAGCGGCGAAAATTTGCAAAGATTGTTTGAAATTAAATATTTCGGTCTTACTATAGATCATCGTTTGACATGGTTGCCACACATTAATAATTTGAGGAGACAACTAGCACCAATGAAAGGAATGTTGAGAAGATATGGAGATTTTCCAATGCATATGAAGAAACTTGTATTCAATACATTTGTACTGACAAAGCTACATTATGTGGTGGTCACTTGGAGTCAATCGTCAAAGCAAAACCTTAATCTTTTTTCTTTAAAAGCCGTCGGGCCTTGATTAGTTGTGTGAACAGTGTCTAAAGGATGTGTTGACGGGAACGACTTTATATAGTCGTAGGATGGGTTAAGCGGATAATTAGCGAATGGGTAATTAGCGGATGGGTAATAAGCGGATGGGTAGTTAGTGGATGGGTAATGAGGTCAGGAAGTAAATTACTCAAGTGCTAAATTATACCAGGAAGAGGGATATTATGTTTTTGTTTTTTTGCTTGTTGGCTGTCTGTTTGTTCTGTTTCATCTCGTTTCCGTTTTCGTCTAAGATGACATTGGATGTCCCATACCCAGACCATCTTTGGCAATGTATGTGTTGCTGTTGAACTTAAAACAAAGAAACAAACGGACAACTCAACTATATGGACCTAGCTGCAAACTCATTATTGGTTTTTAAGAAAAGACTTAAGGAACATCTCATAAATTCAAAATAATGATAAGTCCAGAGGATTGAAAATGCAGCATCTTAGGGCATTTCAGACCCTAATATCAAAGACAGCTAGTTTTTATAAACTCAGAACTTTTTTTTTACTGGGTCGCATTATAACTTTTTTTTTTATCTCTGAGAATTGTTCATGAAATGAACTAGACTAGCAAGAAAGGAGTACTTCACAGCATTTTAGGTGCCCCCTTATACCGGTGTTTTAACATTGCCTGGGAGGTACACGTAGGAATTGACGACGTGTGAAGTGCAGATCGCACGAGCGTTGTGCGACGGTGAAAGGGTGATGGAGAGAGTGGTAGAACATTTGCAAAAAAAAAAAATTGAAAACGAATAGACACATTTAAATAGTATTGTTGCTTATGAATTTATTTTTATTAACAATATTTATTAATCTGTTTTGTAAATTTTGTAAGGAATTTAAACTATTGCCATAGCTCCACCCCATGCTATTATCCCATAGTTTACCAAGCTATAAAAAAAGGCAAAATATGTTACACGCAAAGTATCGGAAATCATGGCTTGTGTGAATTTATGAAAAAGATATATTAGGTATTTAGTTTTACTCATTACGTACTCAATGTATTTATCCCATTTCCAGTTTGAGTCAAAAATTACGCCCAACTATTTGTATCTATCTTCTTCTTCTTCTTAACACTACAGCCCCTCTCGCTTCCTGCAAATAGCGCCTCCAACTGTCTCGGTCCATTAACCGCGTCCTCCAATTTTGAAATCCGAGCAGTGATGAATTGTCTTCGTCGACCGATTCAGACCAGCGTTTCCTCGGTTTCTCCACTGGTCTCCGGCCTTCAGTTCTCCCAACAAATACCATCTTGGGTATCCGTTGTTCGTCCATACGATTCATGTGGCCAGCCCATTGCGGCTGCCGCAGTTTTACAATCATTGAGATCTCCGGTTCGTCAAAAATTTCATACAGCTCATGGTTGTATCGAATTTGCTATTGGTCTAGCTTCGCTCCGATTATTCGCCTCAGAACCCATCGCTCAAAGGCGTTCAATATATTTGCGGATGCTTGGGTTAGGGTCCATGTTTCACACCCATAGGATAACACAGGTTTTATCACAGATTTGTATACTTGGGGCTTTGTTTTCCTGTGTATGCAATACAATTATTCAATACTGAATAAAATATTTTATTTGCGAGCTGTATTCTTTGGCGTATTTTGTCTCTTTCATTGCCCGTTTTCGTTATTTTGACGTCTAAATACACAAATTCGCCTACATTTTTGATACTGTAATCGCCAAGTATTATATTTTGTGTATTTGAGGTATTTTTCCTCGACTGCGTCATGAGCTTTGTTTTATTCTCATTGATTTGTCGCCCTACTAATTTTGCTTCGCTGTCTAGTTTCAGGAAGAGCTCTTTGGCAGCTGTTAATGATCGTGACAAAATATTGATGTCATCCGCATAGGCTACTACTTGGCTTGACTTGTATAGTAATGTGCCTCGTATGTTGACAGGTAGCTTCCGTATGACGTACTCTAGAGCCAAATTGAATACTAATTGGGCCAGCCCATCTCCCTGCTTTAGCCCGATATTTGTGTCAAAGGCATCGGTGAGTTAGTTATTGATACGGACTTGGGAGGTCGTCGACGACATTGTTATATTGGTAAGAAGGACTAATTTGGCTGGGATACCAAAGCAAGGCATTATTTGGTACAGTACGTTACGAACAATACTATCGTATGCTTGCTTGAAGTCAACGAAAACTTGGATTACATCTATGTTGAACTCCCAGCATTTTTCAAGTACCTGCTTGACTGTGAACAAAACCACCTTGATACGCTCCAATAATACTGTTAGCGTATGATCCAATTTTATTTGTTAAGATTTTAGAAAATATTTTGTACGCCGTGCAAAGGAGTGATATGCCTCTATAATTTTTGCATTGTAGCTTGCCGCCTTTTTTGTGGATAGGGAATAAAGTTGAATAGCTCCACTCTTTCAGCATATGTTCTTGTTGCCAAATGTGCTGGATGGCTTCGTGAATAGCTTGATGAACACTACTGCCACCATATTTGATGAGCTCCACTGAAATCTCATCGATGCCCGGCACTTTATTATCCTTTTGGCTTTGATGATGGAACAAACTTCATCCAGGGTTGGTAGGGCCAATGGAACCTCTCCGCAGACATTTATAGGCACCGATGTTGTGGAGCTGTGCAGAGGATTAAGGAGGTTCTTGAAATATGATGCCCAACGATGATATTGCCGATGTCATCACGACAGGGCGTGGTTTTGGGCTGGTAACTACGTTTCAGGCTTTTCACTACTTTGTATGCTTGTCTTGTGTTGTTGCTCGCTAAACTTACATCTATACTTCTCAATGGGTCATCATAGTATTTTCTTTTCATAGTTCTAATTATCTTGTTCGCTACTCTTCTGAGATTTTCAAAGTTTTCTCTCTTCGTCCTGGTTTTCCTACCTACGTATTCTTTGTACGCCTGATTCTTTTTGTCTAACGCATTCTGGCACTCATCATCGAACCAATCATTCCTCTTGCGTCTGGCTTGATGTCCGATCGTCTGTTCTGCCACGGTCCTAATTTTGGTTTGATGATGAGTGCAGAATGCGTTAGATGACAAGAATTTACATCTATCTACTTATTTTAAATGTAAACTTTTTTTTTATGTTTAGATTGCTAGGCACACTTCTACAATAGCTCCTTAAATTCATGTATCCAATTAATTGTTATCTTTAATAATGTATTCAATATCATTCTCTCTACTTTTGGATTAACCGATGGTCTCTCATTGATAGTATTCCATCATTTTTGGGATTAGAACTGTTTTTTGTTATTTCGTTTTTATCGTGAAGAAGTTTAGCCCCGTTTATCACTTTATTTAATATTTTGCCATTATTTTTGTAATTTTGCTTATGTTGCTGGTTATTAAGATCACGTTTCCAAATGTTATATAGTATTTCTTTTATTTTGCAAGAATTAATAATTGCTTAGATCAAGGAGTAATGTTACGGATAAAACCGAAGGGCACCAGGATTACCTCACCCCGAACACTATCGTAACTTTCGCGTGACTATGTATAGTCAGAAAGCTAAGCCGCACTCGACTAGGGTTTGTTTGCCAGTCCAAATTGTAATCATATTAGTAGTTTAAATACGATTATTGGTAGTCTTAAGCAAACATAATTGGCATCGAGCGAAGGTCAGAATCACCGCATGTTCGAAGTTGGAATGTTCCCCAGCGATTTCGGTAAAATCAAAACCTAACAAGATCGAGCCAGATGTTGCCAAGGAGGACTCAGATGATGAGAATTCACTGTCTTGAAAATGTCGATAAAACGCTACAGTTTCTCCGGGAGCAACGGGTACATTTAGAAAACATCGATTCACATGATATTGTCGATGGAAACGCATCTCTAAATTTAGAATAATTGTCCGGTTTACGAATCGCTCCAGAGATACATTGCTACAGAAATACGGGATGGTGACAACAAAGACGATGCTGGTGAAGAGTACAGTCTTCAGGAAGCTGAGAAAGGAGTGATTTTTATTTCGTTCCCGCCAGTTTTGCAACTGCATTTAATGAGATTTCAATACGATCCTGTAACTGACTGTTCTTGAAATTTAACGATCGATTTGAGTTTGATGACGAATTGTGTTGGATCCATTCTTAGCAGAGAAGGAACAAACGGCTGCTGTTTATCGCCTCCATGCGGTGCTAGTCCATTCAGGAGACAATCAAAACGGACACTACATCGCTTACATAAATCCGCTGTTGGAGGGAAAATGGTGGATAAACTTGTGAACAGTGAAGCAAATTCTCGTCGGATAGCAATTGTGGAAAACTGCTTCGGCAGTTCCGGGCAGCCTCTTGCTATCCCCGGGCGTGTATTAGTTGGTGAAGGTGTTCTTACCAAAAGGTGCCGAAAACGACCAAAAAGCCGACAATTTTTCCTGTTTAATGATATTTTAGTATATGGAAATATTGTTATTGGTAAGAAAAAGTACAATAAACAACACATTATACCCCTCGAAGAGGTCCAATTACAAAGTTTAGAAGATAACAGACAATACAGAAACGGATGGCTTATACGAACAACCACCAAATCAATTGCAGTCTATGCAGCAACAAGTACCGAAAAGCAAGAATGGATGGCGCCTATCAACAAGTGTATTGAAAATTTATTAAGGAAAAGTGGGAAGAAACCAGTGGAAAATCATGCAGCTGTATGAGTACCCGATAATGAAGCGCCAGTTTGTATGCATTGCAAAAAAAAACACCACTCACTATGATAATGAGAAGGCATCATTGTCGAAATCGTGGTTCAGTTGTGCGTGGTCCATGCTCATCGAAGAAATTTTTATTACCCCAACAAAGCTCGAAACCGGTCCGAGTATGTTTAGGTTGTTATGATGCACTCAGTTAAGCTAAAACAGAACAACAGGTGAAAGCTGTGGTTACAAATTCAAAATCAAATAACAACACTGCCGACAGGTCAGGTGATGATGATTCAGATGACGAAGAAGACCAAAAACAAACACATGATGAACCTAAATTCTACGGCGACGTTGTTGCTGATAAGGCGTCGGCGGATAAAGCAGATAAAGTGGATGACAAAGAGAAGTGATATCTACATACGGTGGCTGGATAACAAATTTGTTATTTGATACGAACGTTAAAAGAGAGAAATGAAGAAAACAAATGGTAAAGAAAATTCTAAGAAAACACCACACTTCGTGAAGAATTAATTGTTAACAAAATTATTGTTTATACGAGTAACACAAATCAACACAGACTTAGTATCAGGAATGAAGAGAACGCAAATTATGAAATATCATTTTGTTAAATAACAATTTTAGTATTGTGCACTTTTCCCAAACAAAAACTAGCTTTTACAATAAATAACAATCAAGTAGAGTAGTTGCACTAGCTAGCTCGCGGCGGGATACGACCGGGGACAGTCCTAAATCTCCACCAAACAGTCCAAACACAGAACTATGCCCAGATGATGAACTGAAAAATGTAAATATAAAATTATTGGAGCAAAGATGGTGAAGCGCAAAAAGATACGGACTGGATTTGGGAAAGAAGTAGCCGTCCCGATCAGCAACCACCATAAGCTTCAAATGGACATAAACAAACATCACTGACAGGCCAAACTGTCAGTGAATTACGTTCAGCTGATTCAGCTGAAGTTGGAGTGCTCGCCACCAGAGGGGAGCGGCGACCAAGTGGCGGCAAGAAGGAATTACCCCGCTGAAGAGGTGGATGACCGACGAGCGGAACCATAGCCGTTAGGAGGAGGCTATATAAGCACGCGAGGAATGACGCGCCTCCTCTTGGATCTCTTTTATCGTGGGCGACGACGGCAGCGGAACCTGAGCAACCAGCGAGATAAAATTCGAAGCGCAGCGGAATCTTCAAGTGGAGGACAGCGGAATCAGCAAAGCGCAATCCACGCTAAGAAAAAAATTGATATCAAAGCGACGAGCAAGTTTCGACATTGGAAGAAAGGCGACGGAATACAGCCGCGAATACGATCGTCGAAGGGGCCCCTTTGTAGGGTTAGAAGAAAAGTAAGTTTTTTATGATAGAGTGTATCATTTGTTAGGTTTATAGATTATTTCGATCTGGTATACAAGTGTGGTGAAATTGTAAATAATTGAAGTTTATTTGAGTTCAATGAATGTTTGAAGGAAGAATTTTTTTGTCTTGAGAAGAGAAGTAAGTTCTTTGTTTCAGATCGCGGGTTGTAACGAGTGCGGCTTGGACGGACAAGCCTAAGTCGAAGTGTCGGGGAGTTAAATAAAGCCCGTGATATCGGGAGTCAGAGTGTTTGGGGGTGGTATTGTGGTCCACGCGAAGGATAGAGTGATTAAGAAGTGAAGAATATAGGGTGGTTAGTGAAGTGGGGTAGGTGAAAGATTGAAGTGAAGAATCTAGGGTGGTTAGTGAAGTGGTGTAGGTGAAGTATTAAAGTGAAGACCGTAGGATGGTTAGTAGCTAGGGTATCGGCCGGATAACGTCGAGTTTAATCCGGTTAGTCGCATTCTCGCTTGGCGGCTATTTGGGGCTTTGAAGGAAAAGCGAGTGGCGCTCCACGCCCGTCTTCGGACGAGCTAACCGGGTCCATAAGCCCCGCCGGAGCACCCCAGTTTCCCTGGTAAAAAGTGGGTGTAACAGTAAACTTATTTTGTTTCAGTTTGGTTTTTGCCTTCCCTTTGGCATTATTTACACAAGTTTAGATCCCATCAATAGAGCATTGCTAGCTGCGTTTGGAGCATGCATTGATATAATGGAATTTTGAATACTTGCAGTTTTCTTTAATTTAGCATAATCTATGTATGCTAAATATATAATGTACATACATATGTCGAAATATATTCTACATAAGGAGAATTAGCGTTTCTATTGTCAATACTCATATGAGATTTGATGGATTGATTGATATTAACTTATATCATTGGGTCTCATGGAGGAAACAATTTGGCATTTGAATGTGAAATAAAAGGTTACGACTTACCCTAGTTCCTCCCGGGCACATATCTTAGCTATGATCCTTTGCAAGGCATTTGCCCAGTTGTGGTTTTGCTTGTTCTTTTTATGTAGATCAGTAATCTGCGATCGATATTTGCAGTTGAGCGCGGTCAAATGAATAATCTGAAAATGAAAATCAGCTACAATTATTACTTTAAAATTAATTGAACAAAATAATTTTTTCCACTGAATATTTCACAATTTTTGAGGGCTTTGTAAAACAAATATTACAAACACTTACTTGTTTCACGTCCTGTTTGTCCGTGCATCATAACAAGTTTCCTTAGAAACTATAGAAGCTACAAAGCTCAAAATTTGACGATAGATCAGAAGTGGTGGTCTCTCAAAAGTTTGTCTTATCAAACATTTCAAAAATTTTTAAGGGGTGTTCACCCTTTATAACAAAGCGGCCCTTAAAATTTCTTGTTATCAAAAGTAGTCGAATGGGGTATCAAATGAAAGGTCTTTATTAGAGCTTTTAGAATCTGAAACAAAAAAGTGAGTTTGTGCATCAAGGGATCCAGGGGAAGGCAAAATTTACGAAAAATTTTTGTTGTGGATTGTCCGTGAAGGGTTCGCAGTGATGTTGGGCTGCCTCAGTGAAATAAGTGTTTGTTCTCACTGAGAGTAACTCGGTCCACAGACACTTGAAGCACTTACAGGCTAGCACCTGCGACGTCGTGGGACGCGTCCGTTCACCTAGCACCACGTTTCACAACAAATTATTTATTGCATATGTGATTTGTAGGGTGAAGAAATACGATTGGTAGGGGGAAGAAATACGATTGGTAGGGGCAAGAAACACCGAACGCTGTACAAAAAACAGAAAGGTGTAGGCACAAGGGTTGAAAGTTTCTTATTTCGTGATATTTACCGTTCTTGCTACCTGCGTGCTATCAGAAACTTACCTCGTCCCGGAAGAGAAATTTGTAATGCATAGAAGAATGTAGGGCATCCAGGTAGAGTTGGTGCTCCTCCTAGCGGATACCACGTGCAAGGATTTTCAACCACTGGTGAAAGCCTCTACAACAAAAGAACAAACCGCCACCCGATGGCTGGGTTAGTGGACGTTCCTCCTATCGACCCGATCTTTCAAACGATGAATGAAGCCCGAAATTTTTTTTCTCAACAAACCATGCTTTTTAGGGTTTTGTAAAATAATTTTACAAAACCCTACTAGTTTTGCTACCTGTCCGTCTGTCCGTCCGTCCGTGTGTCACAGCACTTTTTCTCGCAAACTACTTAAGCTAGAAACATCAAATTTTGAATACAGGTGTAAGGTGGGGCTCTCTTCAAAATTCAACGACAAAAAATTTTATAAGGTATTTAAGGGGGAGTGGCCTCCGAAAAAAAAAGATTTCATCAAAGGTAGCCGATATGGGTATCAAATGAAAGGTCTTGATGAGAAATTTTCAAAACAGGTCTTAATTTGATACTTTTTGCTTCGAGGGACGCGCAGGGAGGGAAAATACACGAAAAATTTGTGATTGGACACCTGTGATCCGAAAAATCTGAAAAAAATTATGGTGGTAGGTGTTTATGAGTACAACAACAACAAATACCTTAGAAGTCGAAATTCACTCAACTTTGTTAATAATAGTATGATATTCGAATTTCACATTTTCCCTAATATAATAGCATCGGTACCCTTAAACTGAACAAAATTCGATATTTACGTAGTCCAACTCAGGGTACTTAAACTTTGTAAGTTTGATGAAAATCGAATGTTATACACGGAAGTTATAGCCGTTTGAAATTTCTCCAATTACAACAACAATAACACATGATCGTATTTTATGGACTTTCCATCGAATCAGTCACTGCAGTTTTGACTTGATCTTCTTGAAATTTTCCAATAAGGTCAATAACCTTAATATTTTTGAGAATTCATGATTTGAGTGATTTTTGTCGGTTTGCAACAAAATGGTGACCATTGAAAGTAGAAAAACAATGGATTTTCCTTTGAACGTGCACATCTTTTTGACATATTTCTTGACGTTATTCATTGCTGGTGACTGCATTTCTGAGAAGTTGGGTATAAAACCTTTCTGACATGTGCGTAGGTCTGTTTACCCAACTTGTTTTTTGTTATTTCACAGACATTAACAATTCATGACTCTTATTACTTTTTAAACAAATATAGTCTTTTGTGATGATTCACCTATTTTTGACCTTGATCTTTTTCGAACGACATTCTCGTATCTTACCCATTTTTCATCGCCCGTAAAAATTCACTTCAAAACTGGCTGATTTCGTAGCGTTTTATTAGCATTTCGCAAATGGAGTTTCGGTCGATCAAATTTTTTTGTGCTAATTCATGCGGCACCCAAACTTCGAGCTTCTTTGTGTATCCCGCCTCACGCAAATGGTTCAAAACAGTTTGGCCATGGATATTCAGTTTCTTAGCAATGTCATGGCTGCTTATGTGTCGGTCTACTTGAATTTTTTGTAAGATTTCATCAACTTTTTCAATGATTGGTCGACCTGAGCGAGGTGCACCTTTGACATCAAAATTTCCAGAACGAAAGCGAGTGAACCATCTCTTGGCTATGTCTTTTGATAAAGTTTCTTGACCGTAGACACCACAAATTTTTTCACGAGCCTGCGATGTATTCTCACCTTGATCGTTGTTTCAAACGCATGTCAGTTTGACTCAATCTGATTAGCATTGCCCAATATATGAAAACGAACACCATCTAGTGACAAAAAAGTCTCAATACTTTTTAGACTATCCAATATATATATATATATATATATATATATATATATATATATATATATATATATATATATATATATATATATATTTATACATACATATACGCATCCTTAAACTTTTCTTATGATCTGTCAATATCAAAATATCAATATCAGAATATCAATATCAAAATGTTCAAGTCTGTGTGGTCTAGTGCTTAGAGCATGAACGCATAAGCCGAAGGTCCTAGGTTAAAATCTCGTTGGGAACAACGTGATTTAGTTCAGGGGATTTTTTGGACAGACTGTGAGTGTTCACTCAGTGGTGATATGTACTGATTTATTCAGATCATATCATCGCTGAGCAGGCACACCGGAGCATGGTACTGACCAAATCAACTTCCGAAAAAATCAATACGGTCATGAAAATGAAATACTCTAACTATCTCTAAGCGAAGGCCCGAGAGGGGCTGTAGCGCTACAAAGAAGAGGGAGGAGTTCAAGTCAAGATTTTTATCATGATTATGCTCACGAGCAAGCATCGTTTGAAATTTTTAAAAAATTACTATTAATTACTATTATCGAAAAATCATCTTCAGCGATGAACCTCTTTTTGGATCAATGGCTTTGTTAACAAGCAAAATATGCGTTATTGGTCAGCAAAAAACCCACATATTCTTCTTGAGAAACCGTTGCATCTGCAAAAAATTACTGTTTGGTGCGGTTTTCATCCCGGTGGTGTGGTTGGGCCGTGTTTTCTCATGGATGAAAGCGGCCGTCATGCCGTCAATGGAGAGCGCTATCGTGTTATGTTGGAAGATTATTTGTGGGCAGAATCGGATGAACTTTACACCAACGGTATGTGGTTTCAATAAGAAGGTGCCACTAGTCACACAGCATGCCCCAAAATCGTTGTGTTATGTCCTTAATGGATAAACCTATAGTTTTGAGCAATCTTGAAAAAATATTTAATGATATGCAGCTATACACGGACAATTGGCGAATGGAAATCAATGTGCAGAAGTGCGAAACAATTTTGTTTTGGACACCGCTTTAGTGGGCCTGTCAAGAGCTGAAACGGAATTGGAAGGATTTCCACTTTATGGCTGGTGAGGGTAATTCAGAATGGGTTCCACATAAATCCTGTATTCGATACCTCGGTGTTCACCTTGATCAGAATCTCTACTATACTGGGCATGTCAAAATCATGCTCATTAAAACACAAAAAGTAGTCATGGTGAGTTCTTTGTCTATTTCGCCTATGGTAGTCTTTTATAGTTCCACACTTTGTTGTAGACATTTCAGATATCATATGTAAAGTGAAAAACACAATTTTTTTGGCTGAATTATATTATATTTTCCTTCATATTCTATTTTTGCTTTTCATCGTCCACAGCCTGTAACCTACAATCTGTAACCAAGGGCTACCGCTATCAGAATTCCAGCGGGTCTGATCAGCTGAACTTCACCAACCATTTAAATAAAGGATCTCGAAGGAAAGTGTAGGAGTAATTGAAATTTTATTCCAAATTAACATAGTTCCACAGGTTGTCAATAAAAAGTTGTGCAGTAAGCACGGCAACTGAGCTGTAACTCGTGATCCCAAGGCTATACACGCCAACGCCCCAACTCAATCAAGGGTGAAGAAATATTCAGCGCTACTAGTACCCTGGCTAAACCGGAAGATTTCAAAAATTCAATATTTGGTGCTACGACCTGTGTACGACAACGACGAGTTTCACTCCTTTGGAGCAGCAGCAACATCAACTCCAAGTTTATTTGGCGGCTTCAGTACTGCAGCCACTTCAGCTACCACTGCATTTGGTGGACAACCAATTTTGGTTCGACTATATTCGGAGGATTTAGACCCAGCAACACATGGAAATGACACAAGTTAACTGAATTAATTATTGCTTTGTTTATTTTTATATAAAATTATTGTGATTTTGCATAACATAACACTTTACACTTTCTACATTTATTTTCTCTCCTACTCCTTTTCCGTCAGTTTTTTTTTACTTTCCCGTAGACATTTTTAAAAAATTCTATTGAATAATAATAGCAAATAAAAATCATGGAGATGGCCCTAACTTGTATGTAAATTTGAGTGCTTTAGCAATTAAAGCACCAGCATTCTGGCCGGCTGAGTCGGAGTTGTGGTTCGACCAGCTCGAGATTCAGTTTGCGGCCTCTGGCATGACAGTGAGCCTGTCTAAATATTGAATCATTGTGGCCGCAGTAAATTTGAATGATCCTGTTTTGGTCCGCGATATGGTCAAAAATCCTGATGCTCTGGACCTATATTCTCTAATTAAAAATGTTCTGATCAGCCGTCCCTCAGCCAGCGAATCCTCTCGTCTGAATCATCTTTTATGCGACCTTGAATTAGGTGACAAGCGACTCTCTCAATTGCTCAGGGAGATGCAGAAGCTAGGGGGTTCTAAGGTTGGTGACGACCTCCATAAAACTCTCTGAATGTTCGTTCGTTTACACCTTCTAACACCCAACATAACATTTGTTAGTACCATCGCACATTTGGCGACAAAGAACTCAAGTAATTCGCGCCGTGTGACAATGGCAATCAATCCGTTGGCTCTGTCGAGCCAAAAAGCTAAACGACCGTTCTCCTCTGACGTCAGGAAAGCACAGCCTCTCATCAAGCCGTCGTCTTTTGATGTTTGATAAAAGCAAACAAACGCATTTTTTGATTGTCACTGGTTCAGAATTTCGGTTTAACCGAGAACACGCTCGGGAAGTATACCATATTCCGGCCTCAGGCTTTCGGCAGCCAACCACATATCCATCAACACGTATGGACGAAAAACTCTATTAGGTCTGGGACTTCGTTGTGAGTTTTCATGGAGTTTTGTAATAGGGAATGTTACTAGACCTATTTTAGGCGCAGATTTCTTGTGCCACTATGGGCTAGTAGTCGACTTGGCGAAGTGTAACTTGGTGTACTCACTCATTGCACTTTCGTCTTCTGGGCATTACGCTTCCACTACATTTTCAAACCTTAGTGTTCAACTCCAGTTCCATTGGGACCTACGGATACACTCACTTATCCGCAAATATCGTGCCATCACGTACAGCTCGAAACCCTCACTAAAGGTCCTCCGATAGTATCGAGAGCTCGCTGCGGCTAAAAAAAAAGAGCAATTTTTTAATGTCACAAGGGATATGTAGACCCACTAATTCAAGTTGGTCCTCTCCTCTTTATATGGTCAAAAAGAAGAATGGAGAGTGGCGTCCCTGCGGCAACTACAGATGCCTCAATGTGGTCACAATTCCTGACCGCTATCGAATACCGATCATTTTAATAAAAAAATATTTCATTTCTTAAGATCTTTCTCCTTTTCGTTTTCATCCCCTTTGTGTTAGTTATTTCAATGAGATGGTGGCCCAGCACGGATACTGTGTCCTCCTCAAAAGAACCTGCATGGATTGTGGCTGCCCGGCCCAGGACGCCACATAGGGAGTAAGAACCGCTGCCATAATTGAATGCCTGCAACTGCTGTGCATACCGTGGCCGTGACAGATTATTAATAAGAACCATGATGTGCTGAACTGGTCTGGTTTTATTATGTTGAAATTATTAATACAGTTGGTGGCTGTATGAAAAAGTATCATTATGTGGCCAGTAAGCTTCGGCAAAAAGAAAGTCAATGTTCGAGCAGCGCTTTATGGTATGCGGTGGTGGAAGGAGGGGGAGAGATTGGTATATAGAAATCGAGTGTGAAGATATTTAAAATCACAGGAAACCTGATTTGCTTAAAGATTTTTGGTGATTTTCGAAGAATAAAAAGGCTTTAATCAAATGGTGCCAGTATGAAAATGTTGAGGAACAACTGACTTCACGTCAACTATAAGAATGGCAGAAGAACAAAGGTTTGCTCATAAGTCTAAGGGCTGAAAGTTCATGCAAGTAAAGTTTTTAAACACTCTTGTTGTGGAAACGGGGACTTACTAACGAGGTTCCTCTATAGTATCAAGCTTTTAATGCTAAACACAGTCTCAGGATGTGTATGTGACGTTGTCAAAATTATAACATTAATTCTATGTGCCGACGAAGTCTGTTAAGCTCAGAATCGAAAGCAAATAAACTCGATATTGTGGTCGATAAAATATGACCAAATTTTAGTACACAAACAAGGAAAACACACTATTTTCACGAAATCGAACCACGAGTAACAACATCGAAAAAGCACTTAAAGGGATGAAATTCAGTGTCGAGAAGGGCCAATTTGAGCATGGAATTATGAAGAGAAATACCTTATAGAGAAATCGAGGAAGTTATCGGATGATTACGTGACAGACAAAACCAGATGTATTCTAGAAGTTGTAAACCTGCGAAAGAGTTTGGAGGTACATACTCCCCAAAATTGAAACAGCACGCCATTGATTTCGTTGGTACAAATTTAATTGATGAAGGCCAAATATTTATCTTACCTCAGCCTTTTCAAATCTATTTTCATATTCGCGTTCGCGTTGAGCTATTGTTTCTTTTAATGCCTTAAATTTTTCTTCAAGTTCCGTGATCTCTGCCCTGAAAGTTAACAGAAATTTTAGGACTGTTTCATTATTGAAAAATTCTTACTTGGTTACACAATAAGCATCATCTTGCCTGCAAGCTACGAAGCGTTGAAAATCAGGACTTTGAACAATATCGAGAGTTTTAACACATGATTCACAAATGACACTACTTGCCCAAGTCTGAAATATATATAAATTTGTGAATGAAAGAAATAGCAAGTAAGGCGAGTAGGAGACATTATCTACCAAAATTGTATTGAATAGAATAAAAGTTTTACAAAAAGGGAGCCAATTTCAAAATACTATTAAAAGGATGAAATAAATGTTATGCCATGGGCGCCGCAAAAACAAACGCAACAGGAAACAAACGCGAATAAAAGTCTGAAACGAAAAATCTCGGAAGAAATTCTATGTGCTGGCAGCACGAACGATGGTGAAAATCATTTTGCAGCGGTGGAAGGACTAGAAGCAGAAATAGAAATTGAAGAAAATGTCGAAGGTAATTCCGATAAAGATAATAATGCAAATTTTATTAAATATTTAAAAGTTAAAACTTTAGAGAAGAAACCAACTCGCAGTTCCACTTGTTCCTCAGAAAAAGCTATCAACAATGCAGAAAAGGTTTCGGCAATCATTGTATTTGGATCAAGGAGAAAATATATGGTTCGGCTGTTGGCAGCCGCAAAAACAGAAAAAAATCAAAATAGTAAATCCAAAAAATTTAATGTTGAAACAAAATCACTAGTCGACTTCAAAGTCAAAGTCAAAGTCGCTTTATTTAATACCAATCGTTATAAATTTTTAAAAGAACATAAAGCAAATTCCAAACAATAAAACTATAAAAAAACTTAATGGCCCGAATGGCTCTCTAAATTTATACGTTATCAGTTAAACACATTTAATGAAAAAAAAAAACTAGCAAATTTAAATTAATTAAGATTATTACATATTTTTTGATTCAATTGGAAAAAGGAGATAAAACCAACCAGCATTATTCAAAAATTACTTATATTACTAACACAACAATGAACTTATATCCTATACCTAATATGTTACACACTAATTCTAAATAAGTTCAATAAAAAAACAAAAAAAAAACGTTACCTTATATTGAAACCTATACCTAATTTTTAATACAAATAAACAACTCTAGATGTAGCAATAATGAGGTGAATCTAAAAAACTAAGCAACGAGAAAAAGCACAAAAACAGAAAATAAACACAAATAATTTAGACATTGTCATTCAGCCACCAATACCTAGATTGCTCCATCCCAGCTCGACCAGCCTCAACGAACCTAGCAAATGAGTATCTCCATTCAAATTGTTGGTCTCGTGAACTCAAATTCGGAGGATATTTTATCTTCTTATCGGTGGCCCGTCTATATATGTGATATATGACTGGGACGCCGTCAGAATCAAAAACGTATCGATTCATGTCCAAATACACGAATGCTTCTGGAGGAATGAAGCCAGTAGCGAGGCAAGTCGCAATATACCCGTCTGTAGGGTGGAACGGCTGTGAAATCCAAGGGTTTTCACTCACAGTTACAGATCTTGCGATATGATTCCGAAGAAGTTTCAATATGAAGATATCGACTCTTGTCACTTGAGCGGTTTGATAAATTTTTCTATTCGATATATAGTGCTTCCAATCCGTCTCAGGCTTCCTGTACAAACCAGTACATGCACGAAGACATTTCCTTTCGAAAACTCTTAATCTTTCCATTGTACTAGCACTCTGGTTGTACCAGATCTGGCATCCGTATGTCAAAACTGGCCTAACCAGGGTCTTGTAACAAATAACTTTGACTTTTTGATCAATGTATCTGGAATGAAAGAGTCGCCGAAGAGCCATGACTACTTTGAGTGCTTTACTCAGCATGATTTTCACATGTTCAGCACAGTACAGATACTGATCGAGATGAACACCGAGGTATCGAACACAGGATTTATGTGGAACCCGTTCTGAACTACCCTCACCAGCCATAATGTGGAAATCCTTCCAAATACGTTTCAGGTCTTGACTGGCCCCCTGCAGCGTTGTCCGAAACAAAATTGTTTCGCACTTCTGCGCATTGATTTTCATTCGCCAATTGTCGGTGTAGAGCTGCACATCATTAAACATTTTTTGAAGATTGCTCTGAACTATTGTAGCTTTTCGGTCTGCCGTATAGATGATCAGATCATCAGCAAACGCTACTAATCATCGCGTCGGCGAGACATTAAAATCAAAGCTGTTCAATAGCTTGCGAATGAAGATTGAGAAAAGCAGGGGCGCAGTAACTGTTCCTAGCTGTAGACCATTCAAGACCTTGAATTCGCGCATTGTTGTCAGATTTCCATCAGTTACAACAAATGATTTCCCGTATAACATATTGCACATCATGGCGACAAGGTGTCTGGGGAACCTGTCCTGAAGAAGTTTGAAAACTAGTCCATCTAGCCACACCGTATTGAAGGCTTTCTCCATATCAATGAGACATGCTCCAACACATACTTTGTTGTTTAGTTTCCAACAAATGTCTGAGGTTACTTTCGTTACTGCAAGTATGGTCGAATGCCTGGCACGAAAACCAAATTGGCAATTCGGCATCAACTCATATTTCTCAATGTGGGCGTTTAATGCTCTGTTGAGTATCACTTCAAACACCTTGCTGATGTTAGGCAGCAAGCCGATTGGGCGATAGCTTTTAAGGCATGAAGATTCTTTTCCTTTCTTCAAGATCGGAAATACCTTAGCCTTTTTCCACTCATTTGGGAAATATGAATTGCTCAACATGTTGTTGAACAATATGCAATAATTCCTAATAGCAACCTCAGGCAAATGTCGGAGAACTATAATTGGAATACCGTCAGTACCACATGATTTTTTGTTTGTTCTGCGAAATATGAAACACAAGTCTTCATAGCTGACAAAATAATCAATAAGATTCAAGCTCGGTATGAGGTCAGATCTTAACATTTCATCGAAATGAAGAATTGATTGGCCGTTCAGGCTTGATTTGAAGTCGGAAACTTTTGCTTCAACGACCTCCGAAAATATTTCATTCCTTCTCTCTGGGTTTGGCAGATGAACCAATTCAAAATGTGTTCCAATCAGGGCAAGTTTCTGCAATCCATCAAATATAATCCTGTTTCCATTTCTATCCGGAGTCGTACTATCAATTCCGATACCAGCCCTATCGAGAAGATTTATCTCATCACTAGCGACTTCAAGATTCGAAACCTTCACTCGAGACTTCCTGCGGAATAAGCTATTCACTTTCGCGAAAACGCCATCTGAGTCCTGTGGGCTAATACCCCTCAGTTTTTCCGCCCATTGATTGCTGACCTCACTCCTGAAATATGACCGGATTAAGTTCCGGACATTCTTCAGATGTAACTTCAACAAAGCCAACGAGGGATGGTTGTAGTCCAAAAATCGTCGATATATATTGTTGACGCGGGTAAGAAGAAGGCTTTTCAATCTTTTCAACCTTGCGATGGTTGGTGTTTCATATCCTTCCATATTGTTTCGATGTTTGATCTTGGGAACAACTTTCTCAATCGTTTCCAACGTCAGCTTCTCTAACTTCGACAAATAGACATCTATTTCATCGTCAGTTAGATTTCTGTTATTAGGAACCATTGAGCAAGCGTTGCCATCATTAGAAGGAGGACATTGCTTCTGGTACGCCCGATTAAACTTCTTTTGAAACTTTCTCCAGTCTGTTTTTCTGAAATTCAACCGATGGTTTTCATGTTGAACTGGAATGAGGAAGAAATCATCCCTTTGATGATTGATTTCCATTACGATTGCGTTATGGTCGCTATCGTAAGGAAGCACCTACAGTTTCCGTTGAGGACTATTAAAGCTGAATTCAAGTCTTGCGTCACCAATGCAGAGGTCCAAATATGAGTTTGTCCTAGGGTATGTTGGGAACTCCGACCCATAAAGGTTGCACCTGTATTCAATTTGGTTCTCTGTTATCCATGATTTCAGGAATACACCTCTTGGATTATTGGTGACGTTTAGCCATGAGGTATGCTTGGCATTCAGGTCACCAGCAAGAATATAATAATTATGCAGCCTGTTCAATTCGAGTATTTCAAACAAGGAATTGAGTTCCTCCTTGAACTTGAGAACATTTTGACCAGTTGCATAGGCAGAGATAACGAAGAGGTTATCCCCACGTGGCAATGAAATTTTGATGACGGACACTTCAAGAAATTCAAAGTTTTTGAATTCGACCTTTTCAATATTTTGGAAACGATAGGGTCTTCTAACCAATATCCCGGTGCCACCTGCCCCATCACCTATTACCCTATCGTTTCTTACGAATGCAAAATCTTTGAATTCCATGGAATGCCATGAATTGAGGTGAGTTTCAGTGAGAAGTATGATGTCAGGCTTTTGCTTAACAATAAATTCAAGGAGATAATCACGTCGATGTATAGCAACGATCGAGTTAACGTTGATCGATATGAGGCGAAGCCTATCCATGGGAATATGACTGGATGCCAAGTTATTATTAGGCATTTGAAAGACCTAAACGCTGAAATGCGAAGTTAATTTTTGAATCTTGTTTGTCGATTCTCTCCGATAAAGAATTAAGTTGCTGGTAAATTTTGAGAAGCAGCTCATTATTGCCACTTACATTATTTACATTATTTCCAGCATTTTCTGCTGGTCCTCTAGCGGCGAGTGCAAATGATACTCGGGGCTTGACGAAGTTGGGAGGTATGATATTACGGTGTACTTGTGTTTGCTTTGGAGCAAATTCAACTTTTGCATCCTGATATCGGGAGCATCCTCGATATGATGCTGGGTGACCAAAAACACCGCAGTTAACGCAGTATAATTTTTTTTTAGGCTCCGTCTGAGCCAATTTGCACTCACCGGGAGCATGAACGTCTTTGCATTTAACGCAACGATAGTGCATGGCACAATTGGCAGCCGAATGTCCAAATTCTTGACACCGGTAACACTGGTTGACTTCTCTTTTCTGGAGGCGTTCCCACCTCACCACTCTGAAATTCAAGTACCTTATTTGTTGAAGGGCACTTGGACCGCTCTTAGTTGCAATTTGTACCAAGTGAAGTGGTAAATTCTTCCTTTCTATGGTCGACCTTCTTGTGGCAAAGGCTTTGACCGAAACAAAATCAATATCTGGTGCAGCCTCCTTGAGAACCTGAAGAAGATCGACCGTATCCTCTCCGCTGTCCAAACCCTTCAACAAGAAGGTCTGATTCTTTTCACTTTTTGGGGTATAGGTGAAGTGTGGAACCTCCCCAGAAATCAGCGCATCTTTTGCTGACTTAAAATCAACCAGTGATTTTGTCCTTATAGTTAATTTTTCGGCATTAACTCTTTTTATTTCGAAATTTGCCAGTTTATTTTCGGCTGCCAATAGCCGAACCATATCTTTCCCGGTTTGTCCGAACACGTTGATTGGCGGAACTTTTTCTATCTTGTTCGAAGCTTTTTCAGAGGAACCAGCAGAACTGCGGGCTGGTTTTTTCTCCTTATTTTTGTTCTTTAAATATTCAATAAAATTAACGTCATTATCTTGATTAAAATTACCTCCGATGTTTTCTTCGATTTCCATATCTTCGGGTGATCCCTCCAGCGCTGCAAAATAGTTTTGGCTCTCCTTGTTGCCACCAACACTTGGAACTTCTTCTGGAATTGCTTGCTTTGTGCTTTTCTTCGGCTTTGTTACCTGTTGCCATTGATTTTGTTGCTGCGTCTTTTGAGGCTTCATCCCTTTCTTGAAGAGATCCTTGAGAGACTGAATCTCTTGTCTTAGTTCATCATTTTCTTTCTGCAATTTGGCCATTTGTTGATTGTCCGCTATTATTTGCAGCTTGCACCCTCCATCTGCGGAGTTTTCTTCGTTATGTTTTCTTTTGGTGATTGTTGCCAGTTTCGTATTCGTCGTTTCCCCAGGTTGTCCCAGCGGTGGGAAGCCATCGGGCTCCTCCATACCAGCGGCGAAATTTTCTTTGGTAATTTGTTTTTCGTTACCAATCGAAGTAAAAATATTCGATAGAAATTTCCTGAGTCGATTACTTCGACAATATAAAATTTTTTCCGATAAAAATTAACTTCGGACAAACGTTTTTTAAAAAATTAATTTAATTTTTGAAAACTTTTGACAGGAGCGATTTAAAAGACGTCTATCTAGTCGACTTCAAGTTAGCCAAAGATGCACTGAACTCTGGGGAGGTTCCACAATTTACCTAAACCCCAAAAAGTAAAAAGAATCAGACCTTTTTGAGGACAAGTTTGGACTGTGGAGAGGAATGGTGGATCTTTTTCAGGTGCTGAATGAAGCTGCATCAGAGATTGAATTCATTTCTGTCAAAACTTTCGCACCAAGGAGATTGACCATCGAAAAAAAAAATTTACCACTTTGGTAAAAATTTCCATCAAAAGCAGTCTAAGTGCCCTTCAACAGATAAGGTACTTGGAATTTCAGACCAGTGAGGTGGGAATGCTTCCGGAAAAGAGATCAACCAGTGTCGCCGATTTCAATGAACTTGATTATTCGGCTAGCAACTGTGCCATGCACTTTCGGTGCATAAAATAAAAAGAAATTCATGCCCCAGTGAGTGGGTCAAGTGGGACATAAAGATATTTGTCAAGCCTGGGTTACTATTTGCACTCGCCGCTAGAGGACGAGCAGAAAATACTGTTAAAAATGTAAATAATGTAATTGGCAATAATAAGCCGCTTTATAAAATTTAACCAGCAACTTAATTCTTTATCAATAATTTTTGTTTATTTGATATCCGCAGGCCAATTTTCATTTTTCTTAAAAAGCCGTCGGGCCTTGTGTCATCTTCAGTGTTCGAAGGGTGTGTGGAAGTGAATGATATTTTATATGTGTAGAACGGATTTAGCAGGTAGGTAATAAATTGGGCCAGGTAGAAGGATATTAAATTTTTGTTTCTGGGTTATTCTTTGTTGTTATTTTAAGGAAAACGGGACTCAAAAACGAACTTTTTTTTCAGCGTTTAGATCTTTCAAACGTCTCAAAATAACTTGTCATCCAGTCATATTTCATAGACTTCGTCTTATCTCGTGTGACAATCTCTTTAAATTCATTGCTAAGCAAAAGCCTGACATCATGCTTCTCACTAAAACCCACTTCAATTCATGGCACTCCGTGACATTCAAGGTAAGAAACGATAGGGTAAACGGTAACGGCGCAGGTGGCACCGGATTATTGTTTAGAAAACTCTACTGTTTCCAAAACATTGATAAACACGATTCAAAAACTCTGAATTTCTTGAAATGTCGGTTATTACTGCCAGGTGGGGATAACTTCTTCGTTAGCTCTGCTTATGCAACTGGTCAGATAGTTATCAAGTTCAAGGATAAGCTTGATTCCTTGTTTGAAATACTTCAATTGAACAGTCTGGATACTTATTGTATTCTTGCCGGTGATCTGAATGCCAGGCATACTTCATGGCTAAGCGCCAACAATAATGCAAGAGGTGTATACCTGGAATCGTGGATAGCAGAGAACTAGATTGAACACAGGTGCAATCTATATGGCTCGGAGTTCTCGACATTATTTTTTTGTTCGTAGCACTACAGCCCCTTTCTGGCCTTCGCTTAGAGATAGTTAGAGTATCTTATTGTCATGATCGAATGTATCGGCACTCCACAAAGTGATATGATCATTATCACGCTTTGGATGTGTGTCCGTCCACCCAGCTGCAATACACGCTGATTTGTAACCAGCACACATCATGACTGGACGGGCTTATAGTCCGTCCGAAGAACCACCCGAACTAAATCTCGTTGACGCCAACGAAACTCGAACCAGAGACCTTCGGCTTACGGGCTTAGTGCTCTAACCACTACAACATGCGAACTCCCAACATGGATGAATTAATATTTGGACCTCTGCATTGCTGGTGCAAGACTTGAATTCAGCTTTAATAGTCCTCAACGGAAACTGTAGGTGCTTTCTTACGATAACTTCCATAACACAATTGTTTCCGAGCTTGAATCTTCTTGATTATTTTGTCAGCTATGAAGACTTGTGTTTCACATTTGCAAGGAAAAACAACAAGAAATCATGTGGTATTAACATTTTTCCAAATATATTTCTCCGATATTGCCTGAGGTTACTATTAGAAATTATTGCATATTGTTCTTTAATATGTAAACTCATATTTCCCAAATGAGTGGAAAAATGCAAAGGTATTTCCGATCTCAAAGAAAGCAAAAGAACTTCCCCCCCTGTGCCCCACTGAAGCGAGTATCAAAGCTATCGCCCAATCAGCTTGCTGCCTTACGTCAGCAAGGTCTTTGAAGTGATACTAAATAAAGCATTAAACGCCCAAATTGAAAAATGTATGTTGATCCGGAATTGTCAAATTGGTTTTTACGCGAGGTATTCGACCTTACATGCGGTAACGAAAGTAACCTCAAGACATCTGTTGGAAACTTAACAGCAGAAAATCTGTTGGAGCATGTCTCATTGACATGGAGAAAGCTTTCGATACGGTGTGGTTAGATGGACTAATTTTCAAACTCCTTCAGGACAGGACATGTGTAATGTGTTGTTCGGAAAATCATTTGTTGTAGTTGATGGAGATCTAATAACAATGCGTAACCTTAAGATCTTGGATCGTCTACAGCAGGGAACCATTACTGCGCCTCTACTTTGCTCCATATTCATTCACAAGCTATTGAACGGCTTTGATTTTAACGTCTCACAAACGGGATCATTAGTAGCGTTTGCTGATGATCTGATCATTTACACGGCAGACCAAAAAGTTCAGGGCAATCTTCAAAATATGTTTAATGATGTGCAGCGCTACACCGATAATTGGCCAATAAAAATTAGTGCGCAGAAGTGCGAAGCAATTTTGCTGTGGACAACGCTGCAAGGGGCCAGTCCAGACCTGAAATGTAATTGGAAGGATTTCCACATTATCGCTGGTGAGGGTAATTCAGAACGTATTCCACAAATCTTGTGTTCGATATCTCAGTATTTATCTCGATCAGTTTCTGTACTGTACTGAATATGTCAAAATCTTGCTCAGTAAGGCACAAAAAGTAGTCATGGCCCTTCGACGACTCTTTTATTCCAGAAACATTGATCAAAAAGTCAAAGTCAATTGTTACAAGACCCTGATTAGACCAGTAAGAACATATGGATGTCACATCTGGTACAACCAAAGTACTAGTACTATGAAAAAATTAAGTTTTCGAAAGGAAATGTCCGTGCATGTATTGGTTTGTACAAAAAGCGCTGTATATTAAATAGAAGAATTTATCATACTGCTAAACTGACAAGGGTTGATATCTTCATATTGAAACTTCTTCGGAATCATATCGCAAGATCTGTAACTATGAGTGGAAACCCCCGGGTTTCACAGCTGTTCCACCTTACAGAGGAGTATATTGTAACTTGCCATGCTACTGGCTTCATTCCTCCAGAAGCATTCGTGTATTTTGACATGAATCGGTATGTTTTTGATTCTGACGACGTATATAGATGGGTCACCGATAAGAAGATAAAGTATTCTCCGAATTTGAGTTCACGAGACCAACAATTCCAATGGAGATACTTATTTGCTAGATTCATTGAGGCTGATCGGGCTGGGACGGAGCAATCTAGGTATTGGTGGCTGAATGACAATGTCAATATTACTCGTGGTTATATTTTTGTTTTGTGTTTTTCGTTACATAGTTTTGAGGTTGAGCTCATAATGGCTGCGTTTAGTGTTGTTGTAGATTGTCGGTGTTAAAAATTAGGGATAGATTTCAATATTTAAGATAGGTATATGTTATGTTTATCATATTAAGTTTAGAGCTAACGTTTAACGTTTAGGTTAGGAATATTGTGATAGCATTTTTAAGGTTTCGTTAAATAATTTGACAAAACGCTAGTGAAATCGCGACATGTCTGTCCATCCGTCCATCCGTCCGTGTGCCGCTACAATTTTTCTCGCAAACCAAATAGCTAGAAACACAAAATTTCTTAAGTATGTGTAAAGTGGTAATCTCTTGAAATTTACACTACAAAAAAATTTTTTCAATGTGTTTAAGGGGGGCTTCACAAAATAAAGAAGTGACCCCTTGAAGAAAGAAAATTCATCAAATGGAGGCAATGTGGGTATCAAATAAAAGGTCTTTATGAGAAATTTTAAAAACAGGTCTTAAAATAAGTTTTGCTTGGAGGGGTGCAGAGGGAGGGTAAACGTACGAAAATGTTGTGTCCCTCATCGCGATCGGACATCTTTGACCTGGAAAATCTGCAAAAAAACCGTGGAGGGTCTTTAAGAGTACACGGGCAAAAAATACCTCAGAAGTCGAAATTCTATCAGCTTCGTTAATAACGAGTATAGTACATTTTACAAATTTTACTTTTTTGCCTATAAAATCAAAACGGAACCCTGAAATTTCTTAAAAGCTACAATTTAAATTTTCTGATATTCGTTTTTCTAATACCTCCATTCTCTACCCCTCTCCATCACACTTTCTTCGACATAATGTGCATTCACATTCCGTCGCTTCGTCTTTTGTGCCACCCTGACAATTTTTAATAAATCGGTATAAAGGGGCACACAAAATAATGTGAGCCAATCCTTTCCATGAATATCTAGTCCAAAATCATGGTCAGCTGTCAGAGATAAAAAAATTGAATATAATATGACGCTAAGATACTAAGCTCTGAAAAGCAGAACTACAGGTCCACGCTTCAATCAGTGCTCATTAAATGCTCCCTTAGTCTTTTCATAAATACCAAAAGTGAGTTTGCTTTCTTAACCATTTCTGGTAGATTGTTGTACATATACTATATACCCAGAGCATCATCCGTTGCATTGTTCGTTAAACGATCCGTTCTGGCAAAAGATATTACGAATTGATCTGCATTCCTCGCATTATACATATGAGTTGATCTGTGAGACCTTAATTAATGGTGTTCGTTTTTGTAGATAAACCTAGCTTTCTCCATTATAATGATTTGACTAAAGGTTAATAATTTTGCTAATTGGTAAACCAAACTAGTTTGAGTAAGCATTGACAGTTTCAGATTGTTTTTATACACGTTGGTCAGCAGCCTGGATATACTATTTAAATGTTGCTTTGCCTATTGACTCCAAATAAGTACTCCATAATGTAATTTCGTCAGGACAAATACATTTAGAACAAGTTTCTTGATGTGCATTGGAAAAGACTCATATCTTCTTAACAAGCCTATTATTTGGGCTGATTGCCTCCTTTAGCTTTTTATGCGTGGCACCCCAGGTCATACGATGGTCTTCGAGTATGATAAGACCAAGATATTTCATTTCTAGCACTCTTTGTAGTTTTTCGCCATTAATATTTAGGTCGACATCTATGTCTCCTTTGTTCTTTTGCTTAAAAACAATATATTTTGTCTTTGAAGTGTTCAATACTAGTTTGTTTTCGATTAACCACTGATGGAATTTTCCTAGATCCTCGTTGATAGTGTTCTCAATAGCAGTTTTGTCTGGTCCTGAATAAAGTAGAACTGTGTCATCAGCATATAATGTGCGATATCCAAAAAAGTTGTGCCAAGAATTGAGCCTTGGGGAACTCCTGTTTTCATATGTGCTCGATCGCTCAGCATATTGTTGATTAAAGTTCTCCCTCCAAGTAACTCTTGATAGGGGTACAGGTTAATTGCTTTTAGACGATCGAGAATGGTTTGTTGAGCGAAGCCAAGTGATTTTGCAAGTTCTTCTTGCATTTGGGATGGATCTTGGTCAAACAATGTCTCCAATTCGTGATCTTCAAACTTTTTTGGCTATCCGGGCCGTTCATCGTCCTCCAAGTCGAAATTTCCACTTTTAAAACGTGCAAACCATTTCTGGCACGTACGCTCAGCTAGAGCATGCACACCATACACTTCCACCAAAACACGATGAGTTTCGGCAGCCTTTTTCTTCAATGAAGAAGTAATCCCCGCAAAAACACTATTCGGCACAAAATTCGACATTTTCAGAGTAAAAAAAAGTATTGTTGTTTACGCTTCAGCTAAATGACACATACTGATTCTGAAACTATATGACAGTAGCCTTCCAACACATATTTGGAAAGGTGAATCACTGGAATAAAAATCAAGTTACGCCATCTATTAAACAACGGCTTAGGACTACCCTGAATAACGATTCAAGTTTACGAAGCAAGAGATCATGATCAACTGTATCAAATGCTTTTTTCAAATCCACGAACATTGCGATGACATAATCGCCTCTGTCAAGTCCTAGATCGATGAAACATGTAACAGAATGCAGGGCATCCAAAGTACTCTTGTTCTTTTGAAAACCAAACTGATGTTGACTAACGATAGAGTTTTCAACTAAGAATGATGTCAATCGATTACTTAGTATTTTTCAAATATCTTACTAAATCTCGTCAGCAATGCAATCGGGCGATAGTTATTCGGGTCAAGATGATCACCACCCTTAAATATAGCAACTATTTGCGCAAGTTTTTCTTCTTCCGGAAATGACCCATTCCTAATATGCACGTTTATAAAATTTGCCATAATCACGGCTATGTCCTCCTTGATTATACTAATCTCATTAATCGTGATGCTATGCCTGGTGCCGTATTCTTTTTCAATCCATTGATTACATTTAAGCCCTTCGTTATAAATGTTTGACTTGTGTTTCATATTTCGCAGGATAAATAATAAGAAATCATGTGGTACTGATGGTACTCCAAATGTAGTTCCCCGACATTTGCCTGAGATTGCTATTAGGAATTATTGTATATTGTTCAACAACATGTTGAGCAAATCATGTTTCCCAAATGAGTGGAAAAAGGCTAAAGTATTTCCGATCTTGAAGAAAGGAAAAGAATCTTCATGCCCTAAAAGCATATCGCCCAATCAGACTCAACAAATCATTAAACGCCCACATTGAGAAATACGAGTTGATGCCGAATTGCCAATTTGGTTTTCGTGCCAGGCATTCGACCACACATGCGATAGCGAAAGTACTCTCAGACATCTGTTGAAAACTAAATAACAGAGAATGTGTTGGAGCGTCTCTTATTGATATCGAGAAAGCCTTCGATACGGTTTGGTTGGATGGACTATTTTTAAAACTCCTTCAGGACAAGTTCCCCAGACACCTTGTCGCCATGATGTGCAATATGTTACACGGGAGATCGTTTGTTGTAATTGATGGAAATCTGACAACAATGCGCGAATTCAAGGTCTTGAATGGTCTACAGCTAGGAACAGTTACTGCGCCTCCGCTCTTGTCAATATTCGTTCGCAAGCTATTGAACGGCTTTGATTTTAACGTCTCGCCGACGCGATCATTGGTTGCGTTTGTTGATGATCTGATCATCCATACAGCAGACCGAAAAGCTACAATAGTTCAGAGCAATCTCCAAAAAATGTTCAATGATGTGCAGTTGTACACTGACAATCGACGAATGAAAATCAATGCGCAGAAGTGTGAAACAATTTTATTTCGGACACCGCTGCAGGGGGTCAGTCAAGAAATGAGACGTAATTGGAAAGATTTCCACAGCATGGCTGGCGAGGGTAGTTCAGAATGGGTTCCACATAAATCCTGTGTTCGATACCTCGTTGGTCATCTCAATCAGTATCTGTAATGTACTGAACATGTCAAGATCATGCTCAGTAAAGCACAAAAAGTAGTCATGGTCCTACGAAGACTCTTTCTGTCCAGATACATTGATCAAAAGGTCAAAATTCTCTGTTACAGGACCCTGGTTAGGCCAGTTTTGACATATGGATGTCAGATCTGGTACAACCAGAGTGCTAGTAGTATGGAAAAATTAAGAGTTTTTGAAAGGAAATGTCTTCGTGCATGTACTGGTTTGTACAGAAAGTCTGAGATGGATTGGAAACACTTTATATCGCATAGAAGAGTTTATCAAACTGCTAAAATGCCGAGAGTCGATGTCTTCATATTGCAACTTCTTCGGAATCATATCGCAAGATCTGTAAATGTGAGTGAAAACTCGGGTTTCACAGCCTTTCCACCTTCTAGACGTGTATATTGCGACTTGTTTCGCTACTGGCCTCGTTTCGCCATAAGCATTCGTGAATTTTGACAGAATCGATATGTTTTTGATTCTGACGGCGTCCCATATAACACATAAATATATAGACGGGTCACTGATATGAGAAGATAAAGTATTCTTCGAATTTGAGTTCACGAGGCCAACAATTCCAATGGAGATACACATTTGCTAGATTCGTTGAAGCTGTTTGAACTGAGACAGAGCAATCTAGGTATTGGTGGCTGAATGACAATGTGTAAATTATTCGAGCTTATTTTCAGTTTTTGTGTTTTTCGTTACTTAGTTTTTAAGTTTCAGCTCATTATTGCTACATTTAGTGTTGTTGTTTATTTGTTTTAAAAATTAGGGATATGCTAGGTATATGTTATGTTTATTATGTTAGGTTTAGAGATAAGGTTAAACACCTAGGTTACGATTATTGTGATCGAATTTTTTAGTATAAGATAAAGTTTTTGATTGAATTTTATTAGAATGAGGCTATAACATAATAGATGTAGGATCAAAGTTCATTGTTGTGTTAAAATTATAAATAATTTTGGAATAGTGTAAGTACGTTTTTCCTCCTTTTCCCAATCAAATCATAAAATATGTAATAATCAAAATTAATTTGAATTTGTTTTAGGATTTTTGAGGCTGTAGTGCTAAGAAAAAGATTGTTTTTTTTAATAAAATGTGTTTAACTGATAACACAAATTTTTGGTACATTTTGCCTTCCCCTAGACCCCCTAATTCCGAAAATGATTTTCTTATTTCATATTCTAAAAGTTCTAACCAAGACCTTTCATTTGATACCCCACTCGACTACGTTTGATAAAAAAAAATTTTTGAGGGCTGATTCGCTATAAGGGGCAACCCCCTTAAACATTATTTAAAATTTATAATCCCTTAACTTTTGAGAAACCATCACTTTTGAGCTATTCACAAAGTTTGAACATTGTAGCTTCTATAGTTTCTGAGGAAACTAGCTGCGACGCACGGACGGACAGTTCGCGAAGCTAGTAGGTCTTCCTAAAAAAGAGATACGGAAAGAGGTCAGGTCTTTTGATTGGACAATTCGAAGTGTCAAAACAAAGAAGTGTCAGTTTCAGCTTTTTGAATTTCTTGGCTATAGTGAAGTTATAAATCTGTCATAAATTATGATCAGCTGTGTGAAATAAGTGAAGTGGTTACTAGTGTCGCTCTATCAAGTTTTCGAGATAAGTAGCGATCTTTCAAGTCATCAATTTCATTGATTCAATTTTTACTTAGGCGAACGAAAATTAACGGAACCGGGAATTCTTGCTTTGTTCTAGGAGTGAGATTCCCGTGTAGCTAAATTTATTCTAAACAATTTTTGAATTTAATTTTAAATTTATATTTTGATATTTTAAATTATTTTTTTTTCCAAGTACGGATTTCTAGGTTTTTTTTTCATTAACTATATTAAATAAATCAAGGTTAATAAAAAATTTTATAAAAAGCAAATAATTAAAAAAGTTAAATATATAATGGCTACTAAACCAGATAAGTGTGGGAAGTGTAGGAAACCCGTGGAGGATATCCACTCGGCTATGGGGTGTGATGGCTTCTGCCTCAAGTGGTTTCATTTGAGGTGTATCAAAATGTCGGAGGAGAGATATCGAGCTATTATGTACATCACCGAAGATGTGATTTGGATGTGTGCCGGATGTAGAGCTCAGCACCGTAAATCTAACGAAGACCAACTCTTCCAGCAAATGAAAAATTTGCAAAGCCAAGTCGAAGAGATGAGCTCAAGTGTCACCTTATTAATAGATAAATCTACGTCTGCGAGCAAGCCCTCATATGCCGATATTATTAAAAATTCTACTTCTCCTCCATCAGTGCATCGATCTAATACAATATCGCAAAAAGGGATTATAATTAAGCCTAGAAATCACTCTTCATCAGAAAAAACACTGATGGATTTTAAGTCGAGGATCAGGCCATCAAAATGTAAAATTCCTCTACAGCTAATGAGGCCTATTCGTAATGGTGGGGTGATTATCAAAACATCGACAAATGAAAATGCTACTTCGCTTCTTAATATAGCAATGGATGCAATGAAAGAGGAGTATGATGTTGCTGAGACCAGATTGCGACAGCCTAGACTTGTCATCAATGGACTAGAAAAACAATACGCAAATAATGAATTAGGAAATGAGATCCAGGCATTAAATCCCAATATAGAGGAGCGTGATTCTATGGAACTTGTACATGCTAGGCGAACGAGAAATGGAAGGTGGTTGCTCATCATCCAGGTAAACGGGAGCATGTATAAGAGGCTTGCGAATAGATACATTAATATAGATTATGGATCGTATTTTGTGAAGGAGGACTTCAACGTAACGAGGTGTTATAAGTGTCAAAAATACAACCACAAAACATCAAAATGTGAAGGGGAGCAAATATGTGTAAAATGTGGAGGAAAGCATGACCTAAAGGACTGCAAAAGCACGATTGAGAAGTGCTCGGACTGTATTGGTAATTATAACAATGCTGATCATTCTCACAGAGCTGACTCTGTAGAGTGTCCGGAGCTTCAACGCAGAATATTGATCGCCAGGAGGAGCACCGACTACAACTTTGATGATTGCTAATCTTTCTAATCAATCAAGTGGAACAAATTTAACACTTATGTATGCTAATATAAGAAGCTTAAGACATAAGCTAAGTGATATTCAGATTTACCTGCAGAAAAATCCTGATAAAGATTTGATTATTCTAAATGAAATCTGGATTTACCCAGAAGAAGCACGGTTTTACAATATTGAAGGATATAATGCGGTATTCTCCTGCAGACCTGGAAGAGGTGGAGGTACAGCAATGTACGTAAAAAATACAGTCAATTTCATTAGAAAGAGAGTGACGCCTGATAACTATAACGTTATTATAATTGAAGTACGCCATGCATAAAAAAAAAATAAAATTAGGGACGTACTACAATCCCAATCGTATGAATGCGCAAGATTTTTGCACAGTACTAGATACATTATTCTCAACTGAAAAAAATTTAATCACAGTAGCGGACACAAACATTGATGTACTAACGGAATCACCAGAAACACGGATTTATAAAGATACGCTAAAAATGAATGGAACGGTAATCATAAACAACAACCAAATTACTCGCCCAGTGTCAAATACCTGTCTGGATCATATAGTAACCAATGATTTAAAAATCGCTGAAAGCATGACATACATATTTGAGGACTGGCCGGAACTGGATCATCGTGTGTTAAAAATTGCTATTCAAGACCAAACCCTGAACAAACAGAAGCCGACCTACAAAACGTTCAGATTTCTAGACAAGGAGCTCTTTAAATCAAACATACGAGAGTTACTGTAAAAGCGGAAACCAAAAAGTATTATTGAACTCAAAAATATCATCATATCTGCTAAGCAAAGTTCTACAATTGAGAAAAAAATCAGGTGTCGACAACGGACTTGGATAACGAAAAAGTAATTGATGCAAGTATTTGAAAAAAGGAAGGCATACATGGACTACAGGAAGAACAGTGGAAACCGGGCTTTCAAGTTTGTGTATATGCAAGCGAAAAAAGTATCGAAACGACTGGTGAAAGAGGCTAAATTCTTATATTTCTCAAGAAGAATGGAAACAGCGGCTGACAACTCCCGCGAAATATGGAAAATAATAGATGAGGTAAAGGATAACTCTTCAACCCAGGGTATATCACAAAACTTTCAACTGAATCCTGATGGGCCCTCTAACACATCGTGTCCACGTGACGCGGCGAACTCATTGAATAACTTTTTTTCAACAATTGGTGGAAGAATCACTAAAGAAATCGTTGCCAGTTCAGCAGGCAATGTAAATAATACAAATATCGCAATAAATTCCGTCTTTTACATTCATCAAACAAATATAAGGGAAGTCTTAAATGTAATCAATGAATTGAAAAAAAATACGGCACCAGGCATTGATAGCATCACGATGAATGAGATTAGTATAATAAAGGAGGACATAGCCCAGATTATGGCAAATTTTATAAACGTGCATATTAGGAATGGGTCATTTCCGGAAGAAGAAAAGCTTGCGCAAATAGTTGCTATATTTAAGGGTGGTGATCATCTTGACCCGAATAACTATCGCCCGATTGCACTGCTGACGAGATTTAGTAAGATATTTGAAAAATACTAAGTAATCGATTGACATCATTCTTAGTTGAAAACTCTATCGTTAGTCAACATCAGTTTGGTTTTCAAAAGAACAAGAGTACTTTGGATGCCCTGCATTCTGTTACATGTTTCATCGATCTAGGACTTGACAGAGGTGATTATGTCATCGCAATGTTCGTGGATTTGAAAAAAGCATTTGATACAGTTGATCATGATCTCTTGCTTCGTAAACTTGAATCGTATGGTATTCAGGGTAGTCCTAAGCAGTTGTTTAAGAGTTACCTGGAGGGAAGATCGCAGAGAACTTTAATCAACAATGTCCTGAGTGACCATGCACCTATGGAAACAGGAGTTCCCCAAGGCTCAATACTGGGCCCAACTTTGTTCCTGCTATACACAAATAATCTAAATACTTTACTTTATTCAGGACGAGACAAAACTGCCATTGAGTACACTATCAACGACGATCTAGGAAAATTCCATCAGTGGTTAATTGGAAACAAACTAGTATTGAACACATCAAAGACAAAATATATTGTTTTTAAGCAAAAGAACAAAGGAGACATAGATGTCGAACTAAATATTAACGGCGAAAAATTGCAAAGAGTGCTAGAAATGAAATATCTTGGCCTTATCATAGACGATCGTATGACCTGGTTACCACACATAAATAGCTTAAGAAGGCAATTAGCCCCAATAATAGGATTGTTAAGAAGATATGAGGATTTTCCAATGCACATCAAGAAACTTGTTCTAAATGCGTTTGTCCTGGCGAAATTGCATTATGGAGTACTTATTTGGAGTCAATCAGCGAAGCAACATTTAAACAGTATATCCAGGCTGCTGACCAAAGCGTATAAAAACATTCTGAAGCTGCCAATGCTTACTCAAACTAGTTTGGTTTACAATTGGCAAAATCATTAACCTTTAGTCAAATTATTATTATGGAGAAAGCGAAGTTTATCTACAGAAATTTAAAAACTAATGGATCGGAACGAGCGCCATTAATTAAGGTATCACAGATCAACCCATATAATGCGAGGAATGCAAATCAATTCGTAATACCTTTTGCCAGAACGGATCGACTAAAGAACGATGCAACGAATGATGCTCTACGTATATATAACAATCTACCAGAAATTGTTCAGGAAGCAAACTCACTTTTGGTATTTAAGAAAAGACTAAGGGAGCATTTAATGAGTACTGATTGAAGCGTGGACCTGTAATTCTGCTTTTATGAGCCCAGTATCTTAGGGCGTTCGTTTTGACCCTATCGGCGAGATACTGAAGTGACAGTTACTCAGAGTTTTTTTTGAATGCGTCGTATGATATTGCATTTTTTTTTATCTCTGAGAGCTGATCATGATTTTTTGGACTAGATGTTCACGAAAAGGGCTAGTTCACATTATATTGTGTGCCCCCTTATACCGATGTGTTAAACATTGTCTGGGTGGCACAAAGGACCAAGCGACGTAATGTGAATGCAGATCGCACGAGCGTTGTGCGACGAAGAAAGAGTGATGGAGAGAGTGGTAGGGAATGGAGGTAATTAAAAAAAAAAAAAAAAAAATATCTAATAATATTAATTAATTTAAATTTGCAAGTGTATTTTTTTCATTAAATGTGTTTAACTGTTAACGTATAAATTTAGAGAGCCATTCGGGCCATTAAGTTTTTTATAGTTTTATTGTTTGGAATTTGCTTTATATTCTTTTAAAAATTTATAACGATTGGTATTAAATAAAGCGCTTTTGACTTTGACGTAATGTGAATGCAGATAGCACGAGCGTTGTGCGACGAAGAAAGAGTGATGGAGCGAGTGGTAGGGAATGGAGGTAATTAAAAAAAAAAAAAAAAATTCAGGCATTGTAAAAATAATAACACTGTCGTTATGAAACAAATCTTACTTGTTGGCCCTTATGTTTCATTTCTAATATTTTTCCATCCTGAATTTTTTCCATCTTTAATTTTTCATATTCATCTTTCATCCGTATGAAGTCTTCAAAATGCTTTTCCATATATTTGTAGCGGGGTCCAAGTGCTTGTAAATCCATGTCCTTCTTCTCTACTTCTTTTTTCAAAAATTCATTTTCCTTAACAAGTTTTGTATACCTATCGACTAGACTTTGACTTGATTCACGTGAATCTATGAAATCTTTTGCAGTGTCACTGTCGGATTCCTTCAAGTTCCGCCGAGAATCTTCGCCGCAATCCCTGAAATCTATTTCCTCACGCACAATCCCTTTAGGGTGTAAATTGTTAATGAGCGTTTTTGCTGACTTCAAAAGATTTCCGTCCCGTGGAGTGTTCCGGTGCAAATATTCTTCAATTTTCTTCTCAACGCTGCTGGGCTCTATGGATGGATGGTTCATTTCTTTTGTTGACTCAAGGATATTAGAGTCCATTTCACGTGGCAAACAAATCAAAACAATCAAAAGAATCAAATAAACAACGTCAAAATTTCGAAATGAGAATTTTATAATCTTTGAATAATTATTGAATTTCGTTATGACTTCTCCCTACAACGATTTTTCTACATCGATAAGGAACTTCAATGTAAAACATATGAAGTAAATGGCTACTACGAAAGCATTCTAGTAAACGTCAACTTTGTAGGCCTTGGAAATATTTGCATTAGTTTTTCAGCCGTCCTCCGTCAAAACGAAGATGGATGTAGCTTTGTTACCATTTAGAAATCAAGAAGATGAGACGAAAGATAAATTCGAGACCTGCGATGTACCTAAAACATCCCTGAAACCTGATCCCGAACATAAAGTCGTCACGGAATTGTACGTTGCTCTTTTGCCGGCTATTATCACAAGTTGGAAAGAAAATGCTTCTGTTAAGAAGACGGTGCGTATAAAAACCATAAAGCAAGTCCGGTATTAAAATCTGTGTTTACAGAAATTTTCTACAGTTGCTTCTGACGTGACTATCAACGAGACAGATCCTTCGTATGAGGTTGAAGTACAGTTCAAGAATGGTAATTCCTTTAGAGGTAGTGTCAAGGATAAGCGACTGCATGGGGAAGGCGTTTATCGATGGAGTGACGGATCTATTTATGAAGGTAACGTCTTGCCAATTACACACCATCTTTGGGTTGGAAGATGGTAAATTATATGCCATTGCTTCCTTCTTTTGCCTGACGTTCCAATTCCTCCGACTCTATCAAAGGAACAAGTTATTCTTCTCAGTTGCACAATTCTAGTATAATAGAATATCCAACTTTTTAACCGACATCCAAAAGAAAGAAGGTTATCAATTCATCACGTTTACTTTTTTTTTGTTTTTTTTATGTATTTTAAAGCGTAACTTTTAAACGGAGATAAATAGAAGAGTCCTGTTATCGGCAAATGATACGTCATTTTTCCTGTTAGGTTCCATTCAAAGTAACGGTAAAGAACTTTTACCGTTAAAACTAAACTAAAAAAGGATTTTGATTGTAGAGGTTTCGAATGAAGGACAACATATAGATCTCAAATGTATGGGTACAGAATTTTTATCATTTCAAGGGCTCTGTAGATATTCACATATTGATCGCCAGGAGGAGGACCGACTACAATTTCGATGATTGCTAATCTTTCAAATCTATCAAGTGGAACAAACTTAACACTCATGTATGCTAATATAAGAAGCTTAAGACACAAGCTAAATGATATTCAGATTTACCTGCAGCAAAATCCTGACATAGATTTGATTATTCTCAGTGAAATCTGGATTTAACCAGAAGAAGCACGATATTACAATATTGAAGGATATAATGCAGTATTCTCCTGGAGACCTGAAGAGGTGGAGGACCAGCAATTTACGTAAAAAATACAGTCAATTTCGTTAGCAAGAGAGTGACGCCTGATAAATATAACGTTTTATTACATACGTTGCTGTACCTCCACCTCTCGTAATACAACTCCAATCGTATGAAGGCACAAGATTTTTGCACAGTGAAAAAAAAATTAATCACAGTAGCGGACACAAATATTGATGTACTAACTGAATCACCAGAATCAAGGATTTATAAGGATGCGCTAGACACGGAGTGATAATAATAAACAACAACAAAATTACTCGCCCAGTGTCAAATACCTGTCTAGATCATATAGTAACCAATGATCTAATAGTCGCTGAAAACATGACATACACATTTGAGGACTGGCCGGAGCTGGATCACCGTGTGTTAAAAATAGCTATTCAATACCAAACCCTGAACAAACAAAAGCCGACCTACAAAACGTTCAGATATCTAGACAAGGAGCTCGTTAAATCAAACATACGAGAATTACTGTAAAAGCGGAAACCCAATAGTATTATTGAACTCAAAAATATCATTATATCTGCTAAGCAAAGCTTTAAAATTGAGAAAAAAATCAGGTGTCGACAACGGACTTGGATAACGAAAAAAGTAATTGATGCAAGTATTTGAAAAAAGGAAGGCATACATGAACTACAGGAAGAACAATTGAAACCAGGCTTTCAAGTTTGTGTATATGCAAGCGAAAAAAGAATCGAAACAACTAGTGAAAGAGGCTAAATTCTCATATTTCTCAAGAAAATTGGAAAAAGCGGCTGACAACTCCCATGATGTATGGAAAATAATAAATGAGGTAAAGGATAACTCTTCAACCCAGGGTATATCATAAAACTTTCAACTGAATCCTGATGGGACCTCTAATACATCGTGTCCACGTGACGCGGCGAACTCATTGAATAACTTTTTTTCAACAATTGGTGGAAGAATCACTAAAAAATCGTTGTCAGTTCAGCAAGCAATTTAAATACTACAAATAACAGTCCATTCAATAAGTCCGTAGGATGACACATAGATGATATTATTCGAATTTCTTCCATATGAGTTTTTATTAATACTAACCTTCAAGCGATACGTGTATAAATTTGACAGAAATCGGACTATTAGTTTGTGAGCTATAGGATTTTGTGCGAAGTAACTTTTGTTATTGAAAAAATTGGAAAAAAGTGAATTTCGAGTTTTGATAAAAGATTGCTTTTTGATGAAAAAAAAATACAGAGGAAACCAAACAATGGCTTGATAAACATTTATCGGACTCTGTTCCATCGAAACAAATGGGAGAGACGTGGATTGCTGAATTTGAACGTGGCCGTACCAGCATAAATGATGCAGAGTGCAGTAGGCGCCAAAATGAGGCGGTTATTCCAGAAAACATTAAAAAAAAATCCACAAAATGGTTATGAACGATCGCAAATTGAAGGTGCACGAGCTAGCTGACCTTGTAAAGATATCAGATGGTAGTAGTTTTACCATTTTACACGAACATTTGGGGATGCGAAAGCGCTGTGCAAAGTGGGTGCCACGTGAGCTCTCAGCTGACCAAAAACAACAACGCATTGATGTTGAGGCGCTGTTAAACCACAATAAAATCGAATTCTATCGTCAATATGTTGACATGGATGGAACGTGGCTTCACTTTTACTCATCAGAATCCAAAAGCCAGTCAGCTGAGTGGACACCAGTCGACAAACCATATCCAAAGTGAGCAAACACGCAACAGTAGGCCAGTAAGATGCTGGCGTCTGTATTTCGGGATGCAAACGGAATAATATCCGTCGAATATCTCTAAAAAGGAACCACCATCAACAGCAACTATTAATGTGAACTTTTGGATAAATTGAAGGCTGAAATCGCAAAGAAACGGCCGCATTTGCAAAAGGAAAAAGTGTTGTTTCACGAAGACAATACACCGTGTCACAAATCGATGAAAACGATGGCAGACTTGAATGAATTGGGCTTCGAATTGCTTACTCACCCACCGTTTTCTCCAGATTTAGCCCCCAGCAACATTTTCCTGTTTTCAGGTCTCAAGAGAATGCTCGCTGGAAACAAATTTAAGTCTCATGATAAAGTTATCACTGAAACTGAGGCCTATTTTGATGAGAAGGAGAAATGGTACTATAAAAGTGGTATCGAAATGTTGGAAAATCACTATACTCATTGTATCGCTCTCGAAGGGAACTATGTTGAATAATAAAATCGAGTTTTGTCAAAATTTTGTTTTTTCATTGCTTATCCTATGGACTTATTGAATGACCTATTATCTCAATAAATTCCATCCTTCACATTCATCCTAACAAATAAAAGAGAAGTCTTAAATATAATAAATGGATTGAAAAAGAATACGGCGCCAGGCATCGATAGCATTACGATGAATGAGATTAGTATAATAAAGGGGACATAGCCGAGCTTATGGCAAATTGTATAAACGTGCATATTAGGAATGGGTCACTTCCGGAAGAGGAAAAACTTGCAAAAATAGCTCCTATATTTAAGGGTGGTGATGATCTCGACCCGAATAACTATCGTCCAATTGCGCTACAGACGGGATTTAGTAAGATATTGGAAAAAATACTAAACAATCGATTGACATCATTCTTAGTTGAAAACTATCGTAAACCAACATCAGTTTGGTTTTCAAAAGAAGAAGAGTACTTTTAATGCCCTTCATTTTGTCACACATTTTATCATTCTGGGACTTGACAGAGGTGATTATGTCATCGCAATTTTTGTGAATTTGAAAAAAGCATTTGATACTGTTGATCATGACCTCTTGCTTCGTAAACTTGAATCGTATGGTATTCAGGGTAGTTCTAAGCAGTTGTTTAAGAGTTACTAGGAGGGAAGATCGCAGAGAACTTTAATCAACAATGTCCTGAGCGATCAAGCACCTACGAAAACAGGAGTTCCCCAAGGCTCAATACTTGGCCCAACTTTGTTCCTGTTATACACAAATAATCTAAATACATGTGGGCTGACGGGATATCACACATTGTTTGCTGATGACACAGTTCTACTTTATTCAGGACGAGACAAAACTGCCATTGAGAACACTATCAACGAGGATCTAGGAAAATTCCATCAGTGGTTAATTGAAAACAAACTAGTATTGAACACTACAAAGACAAAATAAATTGTTTTTAATCAAAAGAACAAAGGAGACATAGATGTCGAACTAAATCTAAATCCCCTGACGAAATTACATAATGGAGTACTTATTTGGAGTCAATCGGCAAAGCAACATTTAAACAGTATATCCAGGCTGCTGACCAAAGCGTATAAAAATTTTCTGAAACTGCCAATGCTTACTCAAACTAGTTTGGTTTACCAATTGGCAAAATCATCATCCTTTAGTCAAATCATTATAATGGAGAAAGCGAAGCAACGAACACCATTAATTAAGGTATCACAGATCAACCCATATAATGCAAGGAATGCAGATCAATTTGCAATACCTTTTGCCAGAACGGATCGTCTAAAGAACCATGCAACGAATGATGCTTTGCGTCGATAAAACAATCTACCAGAAATGGTTAAGAAAGCAAACTTACTTTTGGTATTTAAGAAAAGTCTAAGGGAGCATTTAATGAGCACTGATTGAAGCGTGGACCTGTAATTCTGCTTTTATGAGCTCAGTATCTTAGGGCATTTTTGACCCTATCGGCAAGATACTGAAGTGACAGTTACCCAGAGCTTTTTTTGAATGCGTCATATTATATTGAAATTTTTTTTATCTCTGAAGGCTGATCATGATTTTTGGACGAGATGTTCATGGAAAGGATTAGTTCACACTATATAGTGTGCCCGCTTATACCAATGTATTAAACATTGTGTGGGAAGCACAAAGGACGAAGCGACGAAATGTAAATGCAGATCGCACGAGCGTTGTGCGACGAAGAAAGAGTGATGGAGAGAGTGGTAGGGAATGGAGGTATTTTAAAAAAAAGGAACGACAAGGACAAGAACTAAAAATAAGCACGAATAATTTAGACATTGTCATTCAGTCATCAATACCTAGATTGCTCCATCTCAACTCAACCAGCTTCCACCAATCTGGCAAATGAGTATCTCCATTGGAATTGTTGGTCTCGTGAACTCAAATTCGGAGGTTATTTTATCTTCTTGCCGGTGGCCCATCTATATATGCGATATATGATTGGAACACCGTCAGAATCAAGAACATATTGATTCATGTCCAAATACATGAATGCCTCTAGGGGGACGAAGCCAGTATCGAGGCAAGTCACAATATACCCATCTGTAGGGTAGAATGGCTGTGAAATCCAGGGATTTTCACTCATAGTTTCAGATCTTGCAACATGATTCCGAAGAAGTTTTAGTATGAAGAAATCATCCCTCGTCACTATAGCAGTGCGATCAATTCTTCTATTCCATATAAAGTGCTTCCAATCCGTCTCAGGCTTTCTGTACAAACTAGTACATGCGCGAAGACGTTTCCTTTCAAAAACTCTTAATTTTTCCATAGTACTAGCACTCTGTTTATACCAAATCTGACATCTTGTAATAAATAATTTTGACCTTTTCATCTATGTATCTGGAATGAAAGGGTCTTCGTTGGGCCATGACTACTTTTTGTGCTTTACTGAGCATGATTTTGACATGCTCAGTACAGTACAGATACTAATCGAGATGAACACCGAGGTATCGAACACAGGATTTATGTGGAACCCGTTCTGAACTACGCTCACCAGCCATAATGTGGAAATCCTTCCAATTACGTTTCAGGTCTTGACTGAGCCCCTGCAGCGTTGTCCGAAACAAGATTTTTTCGCTCTTCTGCGCATTGATTTTCATTCTTCAATTGTCGGTATACAACTTCACATCATTGAGCATTTTTTGAAGATTGCTCTGAGCTATTGTAGCTTTTCGGTCTACCATATAGATGATCAGATCATCAGCAAACGCTACCAATGATCGCGTTGGCGAGACGCTAACATTTGTACTAAAATACAAAACCCTATTGCAATCACTACCTGTGTCCGTTTGTCTGTATGTCGCAGCACTTTTTCTCCGAAACCATCGAAGTCACAGCCATAAAACTTTCTGAAAAGGTCAGAAGTGGTGATTTCTTGAAAGTTCAAGGGTGAAATTTTTTTTCAAGGGCTTTTAAGGGGAGGCAAAATATATGGGGACGTACGCTTCATTCCTTATATACAACAAGAAATTTTGCAGTCTTTTACTGAAAAACTCCAACCTTCTATCCAACAAATGAGAATACTATATGTCACCTCCAACAATTGATCTGATAATACCCAATAAGCCTTCGCTAGTCACACAGATAGAAACGTATGATTCTCTGAATAGAATGTTAGGAAAACGATTTCAGGTCATCCCTCAGATGAAAGAAAATGATGACACTGTGACTCATCCCAAAGAAAAAGTGGATCTACTGGCTAACACATCTGCAAAATTTCACCAAACCTCACCTAACAAGCTACACAGTGAAATCGAAGAAGCCATGGAAACAACTCTTCAAACCATAAATGCTTTGCCTTTAGAACGAAAAGTCTATTTTCGCCTTAAAACGGTACAAATTTAATCGAAAATCTGAAATCCAATAAACCACCAGGTATTGATGGCATTAAACCGGTCGCAATTGAAAATCTGTCTCGCAAATGTAAAGTTTTACTAACACATATTTATAAAGCATGTATGAATCTTTCATACTATCCTGTTGCTTGAAAAGTTGATAAAGTTACAGCTGTGCTAAAACCTAACAAAACAGAAAGCTATAGACCAATAAGTCTACTAAACTGCTTGGCCAACATTTTCGAAAAACTTATACAAGAGTCGTTAATGCGTTTCACTACCGATAATAATATTATTCCTAATTTTCAGTTTGGTTTTCGTCCAGGGCATAATACGCCCCAGTAGCTAAAGAGGATCAACAATAGTGTCAACAAATTGGGTTGACAGACCTACGCTCATGTCAGAAGGGTTTTGTACCCAACTTCTCAGAAATGCAATCACCAGCAACGAATAAAGTCAAGAAATATGTCAAACGTTTACATGAAAATTCATTGTTTTTCTATTTTCAACGGTCGCCATTTTGTTGCAAACCAACAAAAATCACTCTAATCATGAATCCCCCAAAATATTAATGTTATTGACCCTATTTGAAAATTTCAAGAAGATCAAGTCAAAACTGCAGTGACTGATTCGATGGATAGTCGATTAAATACCAAAAACATGTGTTATTGTTGTTGTAATTGGAGAAAGTTCAAATGGCTATAACTTTTGTGTATATCATGCGATTTTCATAAAACCTACAAAGTTTAAGGACCTTTTGTAGGACTACTTTAATATCGTTGAGTTTAAGCGTACCTATACGATTTTATTGGGGAAAATGTGAAGTTCGAATTCAAATTTTTCGTATATTTCCCCTCCCTGTGCGCCCCTTGAAGCAAAAAGTATCAAATTAAGACCTGTTTTGAAAAGTTGATATTTTTTCTTTCGGGGGACACTCCCTTCTATTGGAAGACACTGCATAAATACCTTATAAAATTTTTTTTAAAGTTGTACTTTGAAAAGAGCACCACTTTACATCTGCGTACAAAATTTGATGTTTCTACCCTAAGTAGCTTGCGAGAAAAAGTGCTGTGACACGCGGACCGACGGATGGACAGATGGGCAGACAGGATGCGATTTTACCAGGGTTTTGTAAAATTATTTTACAAAACCCTAAAAATGGTTTCTCAAACAAAAACTCAACGGGCGCAATTATGCTGGATATTGACTAGGCTTTGGATACCATCTGACATGATGGCTTGCTGCACAAAATGTACAAATATAATTACCCTATGGTAATAATTAATATTATACAAAGCTTGTTCTCAAACAGGAATTCCCGTGGGAAGCAGGTGTACCACAGGAATCTGTACTAAACCCAACACTCTATAATATTTAAACTAGTGATATTCCCAGTGTCTTACAGTGTGAGCTTGCTCTTTATGCTGATGACACAGCACTTTGTAGCTCACATGAAGATCCTTAAAATGATCACAGAAAGTTTGAAAAAAGGCCTAAAGAAGCTGGATGAATATTATTCCTCGTGGAAAATAAAAGTGGATAGCAGCAAAACACAGGCAACATTCTTCACGAAGCGATGAGCCTTGAAATACCTTCCTGACAGACTATCAGATATCACGGTAAAAGTATTGACTGGAGCGATACTGTTAAATATCTAGGTTTTATTTTTGATAGGAAACTTGCTTTAAAGCGGGCTGACGGAAAAATTCGAAGTGTCAAAACAAAGAAGTGTCAATTTCAGCTCTTTGAATTTCTTGGCCTAAGTGAAGTTATAAATCTGTCATAAATTATAATCAGCTGTGTGAAATAAGTGAAGTGGTCACTAGTGTCGCTCTATCAAATTTTCGAGAAAATTAGCGATCTTTCAAGTCATCAATTTCATTGATTCAATTTTTACTTAGGCGAACGAAATTAACGGAACCGGGAATTCTTGCTTTGGTCTAGGAGTGAGATTCCCGTGTAGCTAAATTTATTCTAAAAATTTTTGAATTTAATTTTTAATTTATATTTTGATATTTTAAATTATTATTTTTTTTTTTGCAAGTACAGATTTCTACGTTTTTTCACTAACTATATTAAATAAATCAAGGATAATAAAAATTTTTATAAAAAGCAAATAATTGAAAAAGTTAAAAATATAATGGCTACTAAACAAGATAAGTGTGGGAAGTGTAGGAAGCCCGTGGAGGATATCCACTCGGCTATGGGGTGTGATGGCTTCTGCCTCAAGTGGTTTCATTTGAGGTGTATCAAAATGTCGGAGGAGTGATATCGGGCTATTATGGACATCACCGAAGATGTGATTTGGATGTGTGCCGGATGTAGAGCTCAGCACCGTAAATCTAAAGAAGACCAACTCTTCCAACAAATGAAAAATTTGCAAAGCCAAGTCGAAGAGATGAGCTCAAATGTCACCTTATTAATAGATAAATCTACGTCTGCGAGCAAGCCCTCATATGCCGAAATTATTAAAAATTCTACTTCTCCTCCAACAGTGCATCGATCTAATACAATATCGCAAAAAGGGATTATAATTAAGCCTAGAAATCACTCTTCATCAGAAAAAACACTGATTGATTTTAAGTCGAGGATCAGGCCATCAAAATGTAAAACTCCTCTACAGCTAATGAGGCCTATTCGTAATGGTGGGGCGGTTATCAAAACATCGACAAATGAAAATGCTACTTCGCTTTTTAATATAGCAATGGATGTAATGAAAGAGGAGTATGATGTTGCTGAGACCAGATTGCGACAGCCTAGACTTGTCATCAATGGACTAGAAAAACAATACGCAAATAATGAATTAAGAAATGAGATCCAGGCATTAAATCCCAATATAGAGGAGCGTGATTCTATGGAACTTGTACATGCTAGGCGAACAAGAAATGGAAGGTGGTTGCACATCATCCAGGTAAACGGGAGCATGTATAAGAGGCTTGCGAATAGATACATTAATATAGATTATGGATCGTATTTTGTGAAGGAGGACTTCAACGTAACGAGGTGTTATAAGTGTCAAAAATACAACCACAAAACATCAAAATGTGAAGGGGAGCAAATATGTGTAAAATGTGGAGGAAAGCATGACCTAAAGGATTGCAAAAGCACGATTGAGAAGTGCTCGAACTGTATTGGTAACAATAACAATGCTGGTCATTCTCACAGAGCTGACTCTGTAGAGTGTCCGGAGCTTCAACGCAGAATATTGATCACTAGGAGGAGCACTGACTTCAACTTTGATGATTGCTAATCTTTCTAATCAATCAAGTGGAACAAATTTGACGCTTATGTATGCTAATATAAGAAGCTTAAGACATAAGCTAAGTGATATTCAGATTATTCTAAATGAAATCTGAATTTACCCAGAAGAAGCACGGTTTTACAAAATTGAAGGATATAATGCGGTATTCTCCTGCAGACCTGGAAGAGGTGGAGGTACAGCAATGTACGTAAAAAATACAATCAATTTCATTACCAAGAGAGTGAAGCCTGATAAGTATAACGTTATAATAATTGAAGTACGCCATGCAGGTAAAAATATAAAATTAGGGACGTATTACAATCCCAATCGAATGAATGCGCAAGATTTTTGCACAGTACTAGATACATTATTCTCAACTGAAAAAAATTTAATCACAGTAGCGGACACAAACATTGATGTGCTAACGGAATCACCAGAAACACGGATTTATAAGGATACGCTAGAAACGAATGGAACGGTAATCATAAAAAACATCCAAATTACTCGCCCAATGTCAAATACCTGTCTGGATCATATAGTAACCAATGATTTAAAAGTCGCTGAAAGCATGACATACATATTTGAGGACTGGCCGGAACTGGATCATCGTGTGTTAAAAATTGCTATTCAAGACCAAACCCTGAACAAACAGAAGCCAACATACGTAACGTTCAGATTTCTAGACAAGGAGCTCTTTAAATCAAACATACGAGAGTTACTGGAAAAGCGGAAACCAAATAGTATTATTGAACTCAAAAATATCATCATATCTGCTAAGCAAAGCTCTACAATTGAGAAAAAAATCAGGTGTCGACAACGGACTTGGATAATGAAAAAGTAATTGATGCAAGTATTAAAAAAAGGAAGGCATACATGGACCACAGGAAGAACAGTGGAAACCGGGCTTTCAAGTTTGTGTATATGCAAGCGAAAAAAGAATCGAAACGACTGGTGAAAGAGGCTAAATTCTTATATTTCTCAAGAAGAATGGAAACAGCGGCTGACAACTCCCGCGAAATATGGAAAATAATAGATGAGGTAAAGGATAACTCTTCAACCCAGGGTATATCACAAAGCTTTCAACTGAATCCTGATGGGCCCTCTAACACATCGTGTCCACGTGACGCGGCGAACTCATTGCATAACTTTTTTTCAACAATTGGTGGAAGAATCACTAAAGAAATCGATGCCAGTTCAGCAGGCAATGTAAATAATACAAATATCGCAATAAATTCCATCTTTCACATTCATCAAACAAATAAAAGGGAAGTCTTAAATGTCATCAATGAATTGAAAAAGAATACGGCGCCAGGCATTGATAGCATCACGATGAATGAGATTAGTATAATAAAGGAGGACATAGCCCAGATTATGGCAAATTTTATAAACGTGCATATTAGGAATGGAACTTTTCCGGAAGAGGAAAAGCTTGCAAAAATAGTTCCTATATTTAAGGCTGGTGATCATCTTGACCTGAATAACTATCGCCCGATTGCGCTGCTGACGGGATTCAGTAAGATATTTGAAAAAATACTAAACAATCGATTAACATCATTCTTAGTTGAAAACTCTATCATAAGCCAACATCAGTTTGGTTTTCAAAAGAACAAGAGTACTTTTAATGCCCTACATTCTGTCACACGTTTCATTAATCTAGGACTTGACAGAGGTGATCGCAATTTTTGTGGATTTGAAAAAAGCATTTGATACAGTTGATCATGATCTCTTGCTTCGTAAACTTGAATCGTATGGTATTCAGGGTAGTCCTAAGCAGTTGTTTAAGAGTTACTTGGAGGAAAGATCGTAGAGAACTTTAATCAACAATGTCCTGAGCGACCATGCACCTACGGAAACAGGAGTTCCCCAAGGCTCAATACTTGGCCCAACTTTGTTCCTGCTATACACAAATAATCTAAATACATGTGGGCTGACGGGATATCACACATTATATGCTGATGACACAGTTCTACTTTATTCAGGACGAGACAAAACTGCCATTGAGTACACTATCAACGACGATCTAGGAAAATTCCATCAGTGGTTAATTGGAAACAAACTAGTATTGAACACATCAAAGACAAAATATATTATTTTTAAGCAAAAGAACAAAGGAGACATAGATGTCAAACTAAATATTAACGGCGAAAAATTTGCAAAGAGTGCTAGAAATGAAATATCTTGGTCTTATCATAGACCATCGAATGACCTGGTTACCACACATAAATAGCTTAAGAAGGCAATTAGCCCCAATAAAAGGATTGTTAAGAAGATATGAGGATTTTCCAATGCATTTCAAGAAACTTGTTCTAAATGCATTTGTCCTGGCGAAATTGCATTATGGAGTACTTATTTGGAGTCAATTAGCGAAGCAACATTTAAACAGTATATCCAGGCTGCTGACCAAAGCGTACAAAAACATTCTGAAGCTGCCAATGCTTACTCAAACTAGTTTGGTTTACCAATTGGCAATATCATTAACCTTTAGTCAAATTATTATTATGGAGAAAGCGAAGTTTATCTACAGAAATTTAAAAACTAATGGATCGGAACGAGCGCCGAGGAATGCAAATCAATTCGTAATACCTTTTGCCAGAACGGATCGACTAAAGAACGATGCAACGAATGATGCTCTACGTATATATAACAATCTACCAGAAATTGTTAAGGAAGCAAACTCACTTTTGGTATTTAAGAAAAGACTAAGGGAGCATTTAATGAGCACTGATTGAAGCGTGGACCTGTAATTCTGCTTTTATGAGCTCAGTATCTTAGGGCGTTCTTTTTGACCCTATTATACTGAAGTGACAGTTACTCAGAGGTTTTTTTGAATGCGTCGTATGATATTGCATTTTTTTTTTATCTCTGAGAGCTGATCATGATTTTTTGGACTAGATGTTCACGAAAAGGGCTAGTTCACATTATATTGTGTGCCCCCTTATACCGATGTGTTAAACATTGTCTGGGTGGCACAAAGGACCAAGCGACGTAATGTGAATGCAGATCGCACGAGCGTTGTGCGACGAAGAAAGAGAGATGGAGAGAGTGGTAGGGAATGGAGGTAATTAAAAAAAAAAAAAAACGCATATTCCAGACCGCTATCAAAAGTAGTTTATTGATTAAATCCTTATACCCAGCAATTAGCTTTTAATATTAGAAAATAAATTCTTCTGTATATAGCAATATTTCAAACAATGTTGACGTACGGCATCCTACTACTTATTACTGCTGCAAAATCCAGCTTGTAAAATTACAGACCGAACAGAACAAAGTACATACTTAAACTCATTCTGAACCTTCCTCCGTGGCACTCAACTAGCCAGTTGCATAAAATATCCAGGATAGATACAATTAATGACAGATGCAACAAATTGGTTGCCAATTTCAAACTTTCGTGCACCATGCTAAATAACCTTATATAGTTCGTCATCGGACGGAAGATTAAATTCTCCAGTGTGCCAACTTTCCATGTTAAATTAAGATAGGTTAGCTTAAGTATAGATAAAAATTTTATCTTATACTCAGTTGCAGTTGAATTTCGTCTCAAGGAACACGAAAGATACATCTAGAATAAAGACGTAAATAAAGGTATTACTGCACACGTATTGGGCTGTTTCAGACGCAGCGTTAAAAGCCAGCGTTAAACAGGTTATATGAGCAAGAAGAGTGAGAGGCATTGAGGGAACCTGATGGTAAAAACACGCCAAAACTTTTTAGGGTGAACGAGCGTAACGCACATACACAAACGCATTTTGTTGATCATTTGGTGGAGGAAATTTTATACAAACGCCGGTAATCATTCCGAATTGAACATTCGGTGAAGAAGGTAGTCGTCATGAAACGATTACCTTTCTTTAATTTGCGTGCAAAAATGGATACGTGGACACGAGAAGCTACGCGTTATTTTATAAATTTATAAAAGTGGAGGCCATGTTCAATTTCAGGAAGCAACGCGACGAATATCAAGTTCAATAGAGTTAAATTGCCTATTGTAAATCCATAAAAAATGAACAGTACGCATAATCTTCATAGAATCACATTATAATAAGCCAGTGGACAACACAACAAGAAAAATATGCGACTGAAAAAAGGATATTCGCATTTGGAATATATTTTTCAGAAAGCGGAAAAACACAGAGGTTCTAATAAATCCAATAGAAGTTTGAATCGACAAACTTGAACAATCATAAAATACATTTTTAATTCCAGTTTTTGTTACCTCGTGTACAATTCAAGGCTAAAACATCAATTCTCAATCGGTTATCTCTCTGTCTTTGCTTTCACGTTGTCCGCACGACGTTTAACGGTCAAATGATCCTTTAGACACATACACTCGCAAGACGTGTATCGTATACAAAAATAGGTTGGCTGAACTATGCAACGTGTAAACATAAGGGCGTATGCGCGAAACCTGTTTGGATATGGGTTTTTACCATTCCCGTGTGAAAAAGCCCATTGGATTTGAACAACCCAGGAAGGCACATCTATATGGGTCGGAGTTCCCAACATATCCTAGGACAAATTCATATTTGGACCTCTGCATTGCTGACGCAAGTCTTGAATTCAGCTTGAATAGTCCTCAACGGAAACTGCAGGTTGTTGCAACCGCGGAAGTCACCGCAGTTGCAGACATTAAGTTTTGGCAGAGGGATGTGTAGCCCGGGGTGGCATACTGAGGCCGGCTAGCGCTCGGTCGAGTCGTCGGACTTCCGGGACACCCTCTGCTCGTGCTGAGCCACCCTACATGTAAAACCTAATACAAAGGGAAACGGAAGGGAGAGCAGGAGGTCATTCTGAGAAATGAAAAATTTTTAGTAATTAGAACATTTTATTTACTTTACTCAGTTTAAACACTAAATTCCAAAAATTCAAATTCCAAACTACGAAGACAAATCAGCACAGCGTACTAGTCAAACAAATTCAGTAAATACAGTGACCCCCTTTCCTAATTAAAAACGATCTAAATATGTTTTCTCAAATAATAAATCCAGAAAGCAAAACAAATAAAATTGCATATAAAAAAACTTTAACTACAAATGAAATCAAAATGAAAGGAACAAAAAAGATTTAACTCACCCTTTTAATGCTGCCGAGCGCTCTGCAACTGAAAAAGGGGCGGGGGAATTTAGAAAAATTAAATGAATTATAATTAACTACAAGTTCCAATGAATGCATGAACGACCTGCCACTAATCTTCTTTGTTTTTTATGTTTTGTTTGTTTTTATTTCTCACTCTATGAACTCCGACATTGGCTTGACTCAAGTTTATACTATTGCACCAACTTTTACTTTATTACACTTTTATCTTCAGGCACTTTAAATTTATGTCTCTGCACGTTAAACTGTCATATACCTGTACATTATGGTAATTACTTCAATTCAGTCTTTTATTAATTTTATTTATTTGTTTATTAACGTCGACGCAATTGCTTCACGACACTGTCGATTTACTATTTAACATAACTGTGCATCCCAATTTGAAATTTAAATTGTCCAGTTCGAACATTCCTTCATTAAAACTTTATCCCCGAAGCCCAAACTACAAAACTCTTATCACCAAATTCCACTGTTCCACTATCGTCTTGCCGTCACGTAATTTTCCTCCACAAGGCCAAGACCTTTTTTTCCCCGAATTTATCTTAAAACTTTTTCTCCGAGTTTATATTAAAACTTTTTCCCCGAGTTTATATTAAAACGTTTTCCCCGACACTGCCATAGAGCTTTAACTTCTCTTCAAGAACACTCGACCAACCGTCCATCAGCAAATGACTCCACCAAAAACCGAAAAAACTCCCTCTTCTTTGCAAAACCAAATACTGAATGCCCAAATTCCAGCACCTAATCCAGCATTTCACCTTCCGCAAATCAGATCCCGCAATCCTTTTCATTTTCAAATTACCGCTGCCACATCTGGGTAACGTAATCGAAGCTCATTACATTTCGATTCCGCTACCCACACATCTTTTTTCCGCATCGACAAACGCAATAATATCCATTGATTTGCATATATGGCAATTTGCATCATCAAAGAAGCGCTTGATTGAATGCAAAGTGTCACATATACATATACGGATTCTATCGATTTTGCCGATACCCCAAAAAAAGTGCTTCCCAGCGCTCGGAGAACTTGAACCCAGGGTTCTAGCAGACCCCCAGTCGAGAACAAGCGACGCAACCAATGGAGCCATGTCTTGTCGATTTCCCATTCATCAGATTAGCAACTTCAACTCTTTCTTGATGGGCATGAAATGGAAATTTGTTAAAAGGGCAACGTGAATAAATTTTTCTAAGTAAAAAAATATGAAATTTGTTGGTGGGAATTTGAATTAGTTAGTATGAAGGAAGGATCTAGGTTTTGTTAGGGAAAAAGTATTGAGTGAAGTTTTGTTAGTGGGAATTAATTAATGGAATGTTGTTAGTGGGAAAATTGAAATAATTAGTACATATTATTTTTTTGTAGTTGGAAATAAGGGAAAAGGGTAGGATTGTGATGATGGGGAAATAAAAATTATAGGGAAATTGGAAAAATTTTAATCAAAATAAATAAACGCACAAAGGAAAAGGTGGGTGTGCACAAGAAAAGGTGGAGATGTTGCGGCGGCAATTTGAAGTTGCGAATGGGAGAAAGTTGATCGCCGGAATTCGCAACCAGGTGCTTCCTTATGATAGTGACCATAACGCAATCGTAATGGAAATCAATCATCAAAGGGATGATTTCTTCATCATTCCAGTTCAACACGAAAATCATCCGTTGAATTTCAAAAAAAACAGACTGGGGAAAGTTTTAAAGGAAGTTTAATCGAGAGTACAAGAAGCAATGTCCTCCTTCTGTTGATGGCAACTCTTGCTCAATGGTTCCTAATGAAAGGAATCTAACTAACGATGAAATAGATCTCTATTTGTCGAAGTTAGAGAAGCTGACGTTGGAAACTATTGAGAAAGTAGTTTCCAAGATAAAAAATCGAAACAAAATGGAAGTATATGAAACACCAACCATCGCAAGGTTGAAAAGATTGAAAAGCCTTCTTCTCACACGCATCAACAATATTTATCGACGATTTTTGGACTACAACCATCCCTCGTTGGCTTTGTTGAAATTGAACCTCAAGAATGTCCAAATTTTAGTCCGTTCATACTTCAGGAGTGAGGTCAGCAATCAATGGGCGGAAAAATTGAAGGGTATTGGCCCACAGGATCCAGATGGTGCTTTCGCAAAAGTGAATAGCATATTCCGCAAGAAGTCTCGAGTGATGGTATTGAATCTTGAAGTCACTAGTGATGAGATAAATGTTCTCGATAGGGCTGGTATCGAAATTGATAGTACGACTCCGGATAGAAATAGAAACAGGATTATATGTGTATGTGAGGGATTGCAGAAATTCGCCCTGATTGCAACACATTTTGAATTGATTCATCTACCAAACCCTGAGAGAGCGAATGAAATTTAATCAGAGGTCGTTGAAGCAAAAGTTTCCGACTTCAAATCAAGCCTGAGCGGCCAATCAATTCTTCATTTCAATAAAATATTAACATCTGACCTCATACCAACCTTGCATCTTATTGATTATTTGGTCAGCTATGAAGACTTGCGTTTCATATTTCGCAAGATAAACAACAAGAAATCATGTGGTACTGATGGTATTCCAAATGTAGTTCTCCGACATTTGCCTGAGGTTGCTATTAGGAATCATTGCATATTGCATGTTCAACAACATGTTGAGGAATTCATATTTCCCAAATGAGAGGAAAAAGGCTAAGGTATTTCCGATCTTGAAGAAAGGAAAAGAATCTTCGTGCCCTAAAAGTTATCGCCCAATCAGCTTGCTGCCTAACATCAGCAAGATGTTTGAAGTGATACTCAACAGAGCATTAAACGCCCACATTGAGGAATATGAGTTGCTGCCGAATCGCCAATTTGGTTTTCGTGCCAGGCATTTGACCATACATGCAATACCGAAAGTAACCTCAGACATCTGTTGGAAACTAAATGATAGACAATGTGTTGGAGCATGTCTCATAGATATGGAGAAAGTTAGTTTTGAAACTCCTTCAGGACAGGTTCCCCAGACACCTTGTCGCCATGATGTGCAATATGTCATACGGGAAATCCTTGGTTGTAACTGATGGAAATCTGACAATGCGTGAATTTAAAGTCTTGAATGGTCTACAGCAAGGAACAGTTACTGCACCTCTGCTCTTCTCAATCTTCATTCGCAGGCTATTGAACGGCTTTGATTTTAATGTCTCGACAACGCGACCATTGGTATTGTTTGCTGATGATCTGATCATCTATACGGCAGACCGAAGAGCTACGATAGTTCAGAGCAATCTCCAAAAAATGTTCAATGATGCGCAGCTGTATACTGACAATTTCCGAATGAAAATCAATGCGCAGAAGTGCGAAACAATCTTGTTTCGGACAACGCTGCAGGGGGTCAGTCAAGACCTGAAACGTAATTGGAAAGATTTCCACATCATGGCTGGAGAGGGTAGTTTAGAACGAGTTCCACATAAATCCTGTGTTCGATATCTCGGTGTTCATCTCGATCAGTATATGTACTATACTGAACCTGTCAAAATCATGCTTCGTAAGGCACTAAAAATAGTCATGGCCCTACGAAAACTCTTTCATTCCAAATGCATTGATCAAAAGGTCAAAATTATCTGTTACAAGACCCTGGTTAGACCAGTTTTGAAATATGGATGGCAGATCTGGTACAACCAGAGTGCTAGTACTATGGAAAAAGTAAGAGTTTTCGAAAGGAAATGTCTTCGTGCATGTACTGGTTTGTACAGAAAGCGTGAAACGGATTGGAAACATTATATATCGAATAGAAGAATCCATCAAACTGCTGAAGTGACGAGGGTTGATATCTTTATATTGAAACTTCTTCGGAATCATATCGCAAGATCTGTGACTGTGAGTGAAAACCCTTGGATTTCACAGCCGTTCCACCCTACAGACGGGTATATAGCGACTTGCCTCGCTACTGGCTTCATTCCTCCAGAAGCATTCGTGTATTTGGACATGAATCGATTCGTTTTGATTCTGACGGCATCCCAGTCATAAATCACATATATCGACGAGCCATCGATAAGAAGGTAAATTATCCTCCGAGTTTGAGTTCACGAGACCAACAATTCCAATGGAGATACTCATTTGCTAGATTCGTTGAAGCTGATCGAATTGAGACGGTGCAGTCCAGGTATTGGTGGCTGAATGACAATGTCTAAATTATTCGTGTTTATTTTAAGTTTTGGTGTTTTTCGTTATTTAGTTTTTGAGTTTCAGCTCATTATTGCTACATTTAGTATTGTTGTTTATTTGTGTTAAAAATTACACATAGGTTAGGTATATGTTATGTTTATTATATAAGGGTTAGAGATAAGGTTAAACGCTTAGGTTAGGAACATTGTTATAGAATTTTTTAGTATAAGATCAAGTTTTTGGTTGAATTTTATTAGAGTTAAGTTAAAACATATTAGGTGTAGGATCAAAGTTTCACTGTTGTGTTAAAATTATGAATAATTTTAGGATACTGTTGGTTGGTTTTTTCTCCTTTTCCCAATTGAATGAAATAATATGTAATAATCTTCATTGATTTGAATTTGCTTTTGTTTTTTTTTTAATGTGATTAATGATAACGTATAAATTTAGAGAGCTATTTGGGCCATTAAGTTTTTTATTGTTATTGTTTTGAATTTGCTTTATATTCTGTTAAAATTTATAACGATTAGTATTGAATAAAGCGCTTCTGACTTTGATCTTTCCAGACTGCCAACGAAAAAGTAGTTTATTGATTAAATCCGTATACCTATTAATCAATAGCAATTTGCTTTTAATATTGGAAAATAAATTACTTCTGTACAAAACAATATTCCAACCAATGTTGACGTATGGCACCCTACTACTTATTACTGCTGCAAAATCCAGCTTGTAAAAATTACAGACCTCACAGAACAAAGTACTTAAACTCATTCTAAACCTTCCTCCGTGGCACAACTAGCCACTTGCATAAAATATCCGGGATAGATACAACAAATTGGTTGCCAATTTCAAACTTTCGTGCACAATGCTAAATAACCATTTCGTCAATACCTTCTATAGTCCGTCATCGGACGGAAAATAAAATTCTTCAGTGAGCTAACTTTCCATGCTAAATTAAGATAGGTTAGCTTAAGCATAGATATAAATTTTATCTTATATTCAGTTGCAGTTAAATTTCGTCTCAAGGAACACGAAAGATACATCTAGAATAAAGACGTAAATAAAGGTATTCAGCACACGCACTGGATTTGAACAACCCAGGAAAATACTACACGGGACCGTCAGCTGATAATTTCAAATTATTAAAAAGTATAACTGACCCGAGGAAACTCGACGCATATGAATCTCTATTCATACATATAACGGACAATTTAGTAAATATCAACAATAGCCCAGTAAATTCGAATTTATTTAATTTGGCTAGATAATAAAGATTAACGGTTAACTTGATTAGCTTTTGCATCATTTACAAAAACTCATAATATGTTGAAATAACATGACAGAACTTTTATGGTAATATTGAGAGCAGTCCGGCAATTTATTTTTCATTTGACCCGACTGATTCATATATGTTAAAATTAACTGTTATTAACTAAAGTCTTTGCTTTTGTTGTAACTGTTTCAGTAGTAGTTTCACGTCTAGTGCTGAAGATGGTCAGCAATACCAACCGAAATGCATTCGTGTAGTTTAGAATAAAATACATTTATAACATCTGTAGTGTTATTTTATTTTTTAAACTTGATTATTTGCGGTCCATAAGGGTGTAAACTTATTAAATTGTAATCAATACTGACTACAATTGTGTTCATCTAATAACTTAAAATATTAGGGAAAAGTTTCTGAACTTCAATCTAGATTTTTCCTAAAAAATGAAGTATCGACATCATAAGCTACAATGTACAAGGTGGGCCAGAAAGGCGTTCGATTTTAAAAACACTCTTGCGTTTGAAGCTTTAGAGAGGGGACTGCGCGGGTGGTGGGGTTAAGTAGCTCGGTTCTCGGAAATTTAGTCGCAATGGATCACTATACCGGAGCGCAACGTGCATTCTGCGTTAAACATTATTAAAAATCACAATTCGTGCGCTATTGTTCGGCGTTTATTTCGGCGTGAGTTTGGATTACATGACCTAAATCAGTGTCTGAAAGAAAGTGTGATTCGATCGTGGGTCAGAAAGTTCGAAGAGTTTGGTTCGACTCTAAAACAGAAGCCTGCAGGACGCCCAAGGTCAACAAGAACGGAATTATCGGACCCTACTTCTTCGAAAAAACAAGGCCAATCTGTCACTGTAAATTCTGACCGATACATAGCCATGTTAAGGGATTTTTTCTTTCCACAACTGCAACAATTTGAAGCCTATAATCGTGTGACATGGTTTCAACAAGATGGCGTGACATGCCATACAGCTAATGCCTCTTTGGCGGTCGTAAACGAGATGTTTGCTGGGAAACTGATATCGCGCCGAGGTGACATTGCATGGCCTCCTAGAAGTCCGGATCTGACGCCACCGGACTTTTTTTGTGGGGATACCTAAAAAGTAGAGTCTACACCAATAACCCAGCCACGATTAACCAGTTGAAGACCAATATCCGGGAAGAAATGGCAGCTATTCCCCGTGCAATGTGCCAGCGAGTTTTTACCAATTTGAGGGTCAGATTCGAAGAATGTTTGCAGCGGGATGGTGCACACCTGGATGACGTTATTTTTAAGAAATGAATTTCCCAGATGTCATTTTTTATAGAAATAAAAATTTGTATGTGAATTGTACTCAGTTTTTTTTAATGATTTATCAAATTCGCAATTCTTTCTGGCCCACCCTGTATATCATAGGATAGTACATACGAGTATAAGAATAGAGATGAAAAGACTAACTTAAACCTGACCACTCAATAACTTTCATATGCTCAAATAAGTATTGTATTATTTGAAAATTCCTTCAAATTCTAGGCTGATTAAAAGCTCATATTGCAATAGCACCCTTCTACTTACTTTTATTTTGTCACTGCTAATACTTTGCTGTTTTCAGGAAATTTCAACGAAAACAAATTAGAAAGCGAAAGCAAAATATTTTATTCATCTGGTGAACGTTATTTTGGTGAGGTCAGCTATGGGTATCATCATGGCAATGGTTTATTTGTTTCGGATGAAATCAGATATGGCGGTGAGTTTGACAGTGGCATGTTTCACGGAAGCGGGAATCTAGAAGTAAGTGAACATAGATTTAAGTTTATAATAATGACCTTACCCCACGCAAAATTTTCAAATAAATAAATAGGTAATCAAACTATTATCTTGGCATATCATTTTAACCGCAAATTTTTCTTTTTGCAGACCACAGAAGGTAGCTTCGAGGGAATTTTCACAAATAATAAAATTGATGAAGGAACTAGAGTTTATGAAGATGGAGTCTTCATAGGAAAGTTTAATATTTGTGGTGAACGCTCGAAAGGGCGTTTCCTACTTTCAAATGGTGATATCTATAATGGTAAATGGCAACAAGATCATTACTGTGAATTCGGAACCTACCGATGGAACCCTTGTCACCAGTGCATTAAAATTGAAAACAAATTCATTATCCCGAGAGAGAACTATTTTGCAGGCTATTGGGCAGATAGCTATCGATTTGGACCCGGCGTGCTACAAATCGATGAAAGGATACTGTTGACTACGTGGAAATTCGATAAAAAGTGTGGACCTGGTGTTCTTATAGCTGCAAATGGGGAGACATTTGTGAGCGAAAGAATGTACCTGAATGGAATATACCGTGAAGGTCTTGTAGTTAAAAACACGGATGAAAGTGATAAGCACATTCAAAGCTTGAAGCACATCATGAAGCAAGCGACAAGAATGAGTTTAATGGAGAACCGTTTTTGTTCAGACTTGTTCAGTGTGAAAGACATGATACGCTCGATGAACTTTGAGGCAATAGTTCCCTCAGAAATCCACTACTTGCTAGAGTTTGCAGAACAAACAGACGTTCCACCAATGTTTTTACCACGACACATGGTCAACTTGAAATGCACTCCTATTGTAAACTTTGTCTCCGAGTATTTGCCCGATGTAGAACGCGAAACTTTGGAAGTAATTGAAATCAAATCTTTGAACCAGGTTATATCATCGAAACTCGCGTATTTGGAAGAGCTGTATACACGGTACGCCCGATATGGCCTAGAAGGATGCTCTGATAAACCACCATTTATGCTACGCCTGGGACTTTGGCGCTTTCTGCGAACAATACAAGTTTTCGACATAAAATTCAATATCGTGAGCTTCCTTGAAGATGCAGAATATTCATTCCATATGTTTTCAGAAGACCTGAATGACCCATTTGAAATTGTGTGTTTTTGGCAATTTTTAAAATACACCTTATGCGTGACCATGTACTTGAATCGCAACCGCAGTCTAGCTTATAAAACAATGCAAAGACGAGCGCCATTCTTTGGCTTATTCGCCACAATGTTCATGGTTTTCCTGAGAGACCATGAAAAAAGTGAAACGTTGGGAATTGACAATTTTCCGATTGTTCTTACCAAAGATTTAATTGTTACAGAATTCATTTTCGGATTCATCAAAGAATACCAATCGAAATGTACTTTGCGGATGACCTACAAATTATTCAGATCAATTATTGAGAAAGTCAACGTGCTTGAAGGTGGTAAGTTTTCTAAAAATGTTCAATAAATGCAATTAATACAAAATTGAAATTCATCTTAAATTGCCTAAATTTTAAATTTGTTAAAAAAATACAAATTTAATATTTATTCAGGGTATTGTATTTGTGAATTGCCTGATAAACTATTGAGAAAAAAAACTCCAGTTCTGAGAAGGCTCTCATGCTCATCACCATTAAATTTTTTCATGATGCATGAATTAATGTCCAATGAAAAGTGCATTCTTCGTCAAGCATTCATATTGTTCAGACGTATTTTTAATTTGCTGTTGTCATCAATTCAATAACTGAAATAATTATTTGAACGTTATTCAGAATTTAATTATCCTTTTCGAAAAGGTTTTGTAGTAATCGAACAGTCGTCTAAGCAAACTGCTTGAAAACTATCATAATCCTAATCCAATTTTAATTGTAAGTTTAAAAAATAATTATTTGAATTTACAATTAAAATTTGGACACGGCAACACCTCTATAACGTAGCTTATCCACGAATTGCATTGCCGCAATGCAATCTCCATTGGATGGATGAGTGGGCTCGTAAAACGCCGTTGCGGCGTGTCCCGTACAGTGGCTGTTCGCAACAAGTGAGCAGATCTGCTTGGGCGGATCGCGAAATCGATAACAGAGCGCACGCCGCGAGAATTGCGCCGGCGACGAGTGGAAGTTGTACGAGCATTGATTATCGGTAGATTTCGAACAGTCACGCGTTAAGTGAATTGTGCAACTTAATATTTTGTTGTGTTTCTTTGTCATCCCTCGATTTGATCATAAAAGAGACTCGCTAATAATGCTTGTACATCGTGTTACTTAAATAAACTATCGATCTGTGACTTCATTGAGGTTTATATCCTACTTTGCCTGTGTGTATATTCGGTTTTATTGCAAGTATCGAGGGACTCTGGCTTCATCGTTCGGTGAAATTCAGCAAGGATTATCGTCACGGGCTACTGAGCAAGTCAAATGCCTTACTTACGAAAGGAAAACTATTGGACACAAAAGGAGCGATTAATTTTTTACAAAAAGCTGCCACCTTAGAGCTGGATGGGAAGAACGAAATGGAAAGGAGACGTATCAGAAAAATTTAGGACAAGCGAAAAAGTTTGAACAGAAGAACAAGAAATCCGAAAACATCAGTAATGGCATTCCAAAGTTAACGTTTCTTGGTTATCTGATGGGCACAATTCTAGTAGAGTGGCCGGCGTAGCAATGTACAGATACAAATACTAAAATTCGTTAAAATATAATTTAATTTTTATAGTGAATTCAGCCATTTGAGTGAACAGTTCCATTGATTTAGATGTTGTTTACGTTGCTTTAAGTAGGAAAATGATTTTGGGCTCATCGCGGACAGATGATTTGTTTGATTACTTGCAAGTTTTTTTCGAGAAAAGTAACAGATTTCGAAGTATTTACATATCATTTTGTATCCGTCAATTAAGAAAAATTTAATTTGTAAACGTTATGATTTTATTTGTATATATTTTGAAATTTCAATTTCTGTTTCCCTGAATAATTTAGCTTATAAACTAACTGTTTTGGATCTTCATAGACTCGTATTTATTTTCAATGAAGATAATACATTAATTGCCTATTAAAAGTTGAAATTGTAACTCAATGTTTGGGGAGATAAGGACCATCCGTTAAACATCACTTTCACCCAATGATTAGATGTCCTTAGAATTTAAATTGAACTGGAACAACTTAATCGAGAATGAATCACTACGGTCATCATCCGCTACAACTAAAGTGCTGAGTAATAATTTCGCGAATAAAACTAATAATGATAAACTTAAAGAAAGTAAAATTAACGAATCAAAGTACGAATCTAGTGTAACGAATAAGGATGTTAGGAAAAATTATAACGCTAACTCAGAAAATTCACAGGCCGTACCCGCCCCCATCTGCGAACACTCGATGAGGAGCATGGGTGATGCCCGACGGCTTCCCTCCGTTGGGGGCCCCGGGGAGAGTGACAGTGTGAGATTGGCGACAAGTGTCAACAAGCGGAGACACACGAGCACCCAGGATACCGCAGATGGCGCCCGTAAGACACAAGCGCTCGAGGATAGGCAAGAGGTGAGTCGACTTCGAACTGAAATCGAAGAGTTGAAAGCAAGAATTAAAACGTACGAAGATATGTTCGAGACCGCAAAAAAAGTGTAAGATAGTGAACCGATACGAAAAATCGATAAGCATGCAAAACAGAGGAAAGCTGCTAATCCAATGATCACTGAAGAAGTATTAAGTGCTGGTGGCACCAACGAAAGTCAGAATTACTTTGCAGCGCTGGACAGACTCTAACAGGATATGGAGGTAGATAACAATAATGGAGGTAATAAAGATAATGATAATTTTATAATTTATTTAAGAAATAAAAATAAGGGAAATAAAAATAAGGAGAAGAAACCAGCCCGTAGTTCTGCTGGTCCTCCTCAAAAAGTAGCCAGGAATACCGAGAAAGTTCCGCCAATTAATGTCTTCGGTCAAAACGGAACGGACATGGTTCGGCTGTTGGCAGCCGAAAACAAATTAACAAATTTTGAAATTAAACGAATCAATTCCGAGAAGTTATCAATTAGAACGAAATCACTGGTTGATTTCAAATCAGCGAAAAATGCTTTGAATTCTGAAGAGGTTCCGCACTTCACTTATACCCCCAAAAGCGAAAAGAACCAGACGTTCTTGCTGAAGGGCTTGGACTGCGAAGAAGATACCGTCGATCTTCTTCAGGTTCTCAAGGAAACAGCACCACAAATCGAATTCATCTCAGTTAAAACATTCGCAACAAGAAGGTCGACGGTAGGAAAAAAAAATTTACCACTTTATTTAGTACAAACATCAAATAAGAACAGTCCAAGCGCTCTTCAGCAAATCAGATATTTAAATTTCCAAGTAGTGAGGTGGGAACGCCTCCAGAAACGAGAAATCAACCAGTGCTATCGCTGCCAACGATTTGGGTATTCGGCTGTCAACTGCGCCATGCATTACTGATGCGTTAAATGCAAGGGCGTGCATGCTCCCGGTGAGTGCAAATTGGCTCAGATTATATTGTGTTAACTGCGGTGTTTTTGGTCCCCCGGCATCATATCGAGGATGCTCCCGATATCAAGATGCGAGATTAAAATCTGTCCCAAAGCAAACACTACTACACCGCAGTGTCTTAGCTCCGAACTTCGTCAAGCCTGGAGTATCATTTGCACAAGCCGCTAGAGGACCAGCAGAAAATGCGGAAAATAGTGTAAATAATGTAAATGGCAATAATGAGCTGCTTCTCAACATTTTACAGCAATTACATTCTCTATCGGAAAGAATCGATAAGCAAGATACAAAAATTAGTCTTGTTTTTCATCGTATAGTGGTTTCAAATGCCTCAAAATAATTTGTCATCCAGTCACATTCCTATGGATAGGATTCGTCTCATCTCGATCAACGTGACTCCATTGTTACTATACATCGGCGTGATTATCTCCTTGAATTCATTGTTAGGCAAAAGCCTGACGTCATGTTTCTCACCGAAACCCACCTCAGTTCATGGCACTCCATGACATTCAAGGATTTTGAATTCGTAAGAAACGATAGGCTAATAGGTGACGGGGAAGGTGGCACCGGGATATTGGTTCAAAGACCCTATTGTTTCCAAAATATTGAAAAAGTCGAATTCAAAAGCTTTGAATCTCTTGAAGTGTCCGTTATCACAATCTCACTGCTAGGTGGGGATAATCTCTTATTTATCTCTGCCTATGCAACAGGTGGAACTGTTCTCAAGCTCAAGGAGGAGCTCAATTCCTTGTTTGAAATACTCGAATCGAACAGCCTGCGTAATTATTATATTCTTGTTGGTGACCTGAACGCCAAGCATACATCATAGCTGAACGCCACCAATAATCCAAGAGGTGTATTCCTGAAATCGTGGATAACAGAGAACCAAATTGAATACAGGTGCAATCTATATGGGTCGGAGTTCCCAACATACCCTAGGACAAATTCATATTTGGACCTTTGCATTGCTGACGCAAGACTTGAGTTCAGCTTTAATAGTCCTCAACCGAAACTACAGGTGCTTCCTTATGATAGCGACCATAACGCAATCGTAATGGAAATCAATCATCACAGGGATGATGTCTTCCTCATTCCAGTTCAACATGAAAATCATCGGTTGAATTTCAAAAAAACAGAGTGGGTGAGGTTTCAAAAGAAGTTTAATCGCGAGTACCAGAAGCAATGTCCCCCTTCTGATGGTGGCAACTCTTGCCCAATGGTTCCTAATGACAGGAGTCTAACTAACGATGAAATAGATCTCTATTTGTCGAAGTTAGAGAAGCTGACGTTGGAAACGATTGAGAAAGTAGTTCCAAAGATTAAACATCGAAACAATATGGAAGGATATGAAACACCAACCATCGCAAGGTTGAAAAGATTGAAAAGCCTTCTTCTCACACGCATCAACAATATTTATCGACGATTTTTGGACTACAACCATCCCTCGTTGCCTTTGTTGAAATTACATCTGAAGTATGTCCGGAACTTAATCCGGTCATACTTCAGGAGTGACGTCAGCCATCAATGGGTGGAAAAAATTGTGGGGTATTAGCCCACAGGATCCAGACGGCGTGTTCGCGAAACTGAAGAGCATATTCCGCAAGAAGTCTCGAGTGAAGGTATCAATCTTGAAGTCACTAGTTATGAGATAAATCTTCTCGATAGGGCTGGTATCGAAATTAATACTACGACTCCGGATAGAAATGGAAACAGGATTATTTGTGAAGGGTTGGACAAACTTGCCCTGATTGGAACACATTTTGAATTGGTCCATCTACAAACCCCTGATGAAATATTTTCAGAGGTCGACTTCAAATCAAGCCTGAACGGCCAATCAATTCTTCATTTCAGTGAAACATTAACATCTGACCTCATACCGAGCTTGAATCTTATTGATTATTTTGTCAGCTATGAAGATTTGTGCTTCATATTTCGCAGGATAAACAACTGATGGTATTCCAAATGTAGCTCTCTGACATGTTGAGCAATTCATATTTCCCAAATGAGTGGAAAAAGGCTAAGGCATTTCCGATCTTGAAGAAAGGAAAAGAATCGCCCAATCAGCTTGCTACCTAACATCAGCAAGTTGTTTGAAGTGATACCCAACAGAGCATTAAACGCCCACATTGAGGAAAATGAGTTGATGCCGAATTGCCAATTTGGTTTTCGTGCCAGGCATTCGACCACACATGTAATAACGAAAGTAACCTGAGACATCTGTTGGAAACTAAATGATAGACAATGTGTTGGAGCATGTCTCATTGATATGGAGAAAGCCTTCGATACGATGTGGTTAGATGGACTAATTTTTAAACTCCTTCAGGACAAGCTCCCCAGACACCTTGTCGCCATGATGTGTAAGATGTTTGTTGTAACTGATGGAAATCTGACAACAATGCGCGAATTCAAGGCCTTGAATGGTCTACAGCAGGGAACAGTTACTGCGCCTCTGCTCTTCTCGATCTTCATTCGCAAGCTATTGAACGGCTTTGATTTTAACGTCTCGCCAACGCGATCATTGGTAGCGTTTGCTGACGATCTGATCATCTATACGGCAGACCGAAAAGCTACAATAGTTCAGAGCAATCTCCAAAAAATGTTCAATGATGTACAGCTGCACACTGATAATTGGCGAATGAAAATCAATGCGCAAAAGTGTGAAACAATCTTGTTTCGGACAACTCTGCAGGGGGTCAGTCAAGACCTGAAACGTAATTGGAAAGATTTCCACATCATGGCTGCCGAGGGTAGTTTAGAACGAGTTCCACATAAATCCTGTGTTCGATATCTCGGTGTTTATCTCGATCAGTATCTGTACTATACTGAACATGTGAAAATCATACTTGGTAAGGCACCAAAAGTAGTCATGGCCCTACGAAGACTCTTCCATTCCAAATACATTGATCAATAGGTCAAAATTATCTGTTACAAGACCCTGGTTAGACCAGTTTTGACATATGGATGTCAGATCTGGTACAACCAGAGTGCTAGTACTATGGAAAAATTAAGAGTTTTCGAAAGAAAATGTTTTCGTGCATGTACTGGTTTGTACAGAAAGCCTGAGACGGATTGGAAACATTATATATCGAATAGAAGAATTTATCAAACTGCTGAAGTAACTAGAGTCGATATCTTCATATTGAAACTTCTTCGGAATCATATCGCAAGATCTGTGACTGTGAATGAAAACCCTTGGATTTTATAGCCGTTCCACCCTACAGACGGATATATTGCGACTTGCCTCGCTACTGGCTTCATTCGTCCAGAAGCATTCGTGTATTTGGACATGAATCGATATGTTTTTGATTCTGACGGCGTCCCAGTCGTGTATCATATAAATAGACGGGCCACCGATAAGAAGATAAAATATCCTCCGAATTTGAGTTCACGAGACCAACAATTCCAATGGAGATACTCATTTGCTAGATTCGTTGAAGCTGATCGAATTGAGACGACGCAATCTAGGTATTGGTGGCTGAATGGCAATGTCTAAATTATTCGTGTTTATTTCCAGTTTTGTGGTTTTTTCGTTATTTATTTTTTTGAGTTTCAGCTCATTATTGCTACATTTAGTGTTGTTATTTTTTTTTGTTAAAAATTAGGTATAGGTTAGGTATATGTTATGTTTACTATATTCCGTTAGAGATAAGATTAAATGCGTAGGTTAGGAAGATTGTTATAGAATTTTTTTAGTATAAAATAAAGTTTTTGATTGCATTTTATTAGAAATAAGTTACAACATATTAGGAGTAGGATCAAAGTTTCACTGTTGTGTTAAAATTATAAATAATTTTAGGATAGTGTTGGTTGGTTTTTTCTCTTTTTTCCAATTGAATTCTAAAAGTATGTAATAATCTTAATTAATTGAATTTGCTATAGTTTTTTTGATGAAATGTGTTAATGATAACGTATAAATTTAGAGAGCCATTTGGGCCATTAAGTTTTTTATTGTTATTGTTTGGAATTTGCTTTATATTCTTTTGAAATTTATAACGATAAGTATTAAATGAAGCGCTTTTGACTTTGACTTTGACTTTGAGGAGCATGGGTGGGTACCCGTTTATTCTTTTATATTTAAACCTATTATATGTACTTATATACTATTTATTGTTTTATATTGACATCAAATTAATTATCATACGTGATACTAAAGCCATGCATGTTGCTGTATGTAAAAATTTCCTTCGTAAACGATCACGTGTTGCCGCATTCATATTATTGGCTATTTCAACTTTAATTGGTGTACCTTGAACTGGGAACTGAGACAATATCATTTACAATTGTTGTTGTATTATTTGATCTGATTCGCACAAATAAGTGGATATTTTGTTGATAAATTTGAATTTATAATTTTTATGGAAGTACTTTAGACAGAATGACGTATGATAGTAGATTTCTGATGTAAATACGGAAATCTGAGTAATAAAGTAATAAATAATTTGAAAGTACACTAATAATTGTATGTGAAAAAGTTTGCTTGGTCTAGAAACGAAAGTAATAAGCTAACGTAAGAAGTAAAAATAAAGAAAACTAAGAAGGGTTAGTAAAATTTGAAACTCACGTTTTCTATTTGGTGTTGTGAACCTGACCGAGTATGGGTCCCGCCATGTTGGCTGGCCCCTTTACTGTAATGAGCTAACCATCGGGTGAGTGTACCCCTTTTTAAGACATCTCACGTGCTCTCGCAGGGTAGAATACCTTCCGCTCACGTGCTCATTTATGTTATAGTATTATAAGATTCCGTCACATAAGACTATAACATAAATTTGCCACGTTGATGTTTTTCATTTTAGAGAAAAGTTCATGCGAACTAGGTTTGCATGAGTTTTTCATTCAAATGGAAAACATCTGGCCATGTCTACGTTGGATCTTTATCCGGATGAGATGCTTCCACCTGGATGCCCCACCCTTATTTGGGGGCCATAAGTACCGTCGATAAAGATGAAGTCCTCCCAAGTCCCGTCTGTTTTCGCCAGGCCCCGTTGACCACTTGCGTTAGCAATCTCAACTCTTAGCTATTTGTATATGCAAATTCGTGAATGCGAAATTTTTTGTGGTGGTCCTTGTGCTGGGAAAAGAACCTACCACACAACACCGCAATGCTAGCCTGCCAGCGCACTCACGCGTCTTCAGACAAGGCTAATATTGGCAAAAACCACCATCCACTCTTCAGACCATCGCTGCAGTCCTTCATGGAAATTTTTATCCGTCCAATTCACCAAGCCAACCGGTTCCTCCATCTTCACCATCCAATGTGTCAATCAAAACGGCTCTTAAGGAGATACGTTCCAAATGTATACGAAGTTAAAGAATGCCCATTAAGGAAAATGTATGAAGAAGAAATGCTAAGCGAAATTCTGTAGCAAGAAACGAGATACTCAAGAATGAAACGGAAGGCAACACACAAAACCAGATCGATCATGTTCTGATCCAACAACGTTGTGCCTCGAGACTACTTGACGTCCGTACATACCGAGGGGCCAAATATAACTCAGATCATTACTTGATCAAATTAACCTATGGATGCCGTTTGTACAAGGCATATTCGGCGAAGACGAGCCCGCCACAAAAATTTGACATCGAAAGGCTCCAAACGGCGTCTGTGGCCAAATATTTTACGGAGACCCTCAACAACCAGCTGGCTCCCATCTTATTAGACGCATAGTTAAAGACGAGCAACGAGCTCTGAATGGGAGTGAAAGCGGCTATCAGGACCGTGGCAGAACAGACGATCGGACATGAAGCCCGGTGCAAGAGGAATGATTAGTTCAATGATGAGTGCCAGAATGCGTTGCATAAAAAGAATCAGGCGTACAAAGGTAGGTAGGAAAACCAGGACCAAGAGAGAACATTATGAAAATCTCAGAAAACTAGCGAATAAGATAATTAGGATTAAGAAAAGAAAATACTATGACGACCAATTGAGAAGTATCGATGTAAGTTTAGCGAGCAACAACACAAGACAAGCATACAAAGTAGTGGAAACCCTAAAACGTGGTTATCAGCCAAAAACCACGCTTTGTCTTGATGACATCGGCAATATCATCGCTGATGAAACCAAGATCAAGGAAAGATGGGCATTATATGCAAGAACCTCTTTGATCCTCTACACAGCTCCAGGACATCGGCGTCTTTAGATGTCTGTGGAGAGCTTCCATTGGCCCCACCAACTCTGGATGAAGTATGTTCATCAAAGCCCAAAAGAATAATAAAGTGCCGGGCATCGATGAGATTCCAGTGGAGCTCATCAAATATGGTGGCAGTAGTGTTCATCAAGCTATTAATAAGGTCATCCAGTACATTTGGCAACAAGAACATATGCCGAAAGAGTGGAGCCAATCAATTATATTCCCTATCCACAAAAAAGGTGACAAGCTACAGTGCGAAAATTATAGAGGCATATCACTACTTTGTACGGCGTAAAAAATATTTTCTAAAATCTTAGAAAATAAAATCGGAGCATACGCCAACAATATTAGTGGGGAGTATCAAGTTGGTTTCAGGGCAGGTAGATCAACAATAGACCAATTGTTCATAGTCAAGCAGGTACATGAAAAATGTTCAACATAGACGCACACTAAATTTTCGTTGACTTCAAGCAAGCATACGACAGTATTGATCGTAACGTACTGTACCAAATAATGCTTTGCTTTGGCATCCCAGCCAAATTAGTCCATCTTACCAAAATGACAATGAAGTCGACGACCTCCCCAGTCCGCATCAATAACCAATTCACCGATGCCTTTGGCATAAATATAGGATTAAAGCAGGGACATGGCCGGCCCCAGCGCTGTTCAATTTGGCTCTGGAGTACGTCATACGGAAGCTACCTATCGATACATTACTACACAGTCAAGCCAAGTAGCAGCCTACGCTGATGACATCAACATTCTGTCACGGTCATTAAGAATTGCCAAAGAACTCTTCCTGAAACTCGACAACGAAGCAAAACTAGTACGGCTGCAAATCAATGAAAATAAAACAATGCTCATGACGCTGTTGAGGAAAAATACCTCAAATATACAAAATATCACACTTAGCGAATACAGTATTGAGAATGTTACCGAATTTGTGTATTTAGGGGCCAAAATAATGGAAACGGGTTTTGAAAGAGACGAAATACGCCGAAGAATACAGCTCGCTAATAAAATATTTTGTTCTGTATTGACGATCTTGAAGTCCAGCTGCATACACAGGCGAACAAAGCTCCAAGTATACGAATCTGTGATAAGACTTGTGTTTTGTTATGGGTGTGAAACATGGACCCTAACCCAAGCATCCGCAAATTTATTGAACGCCATTGAGCGACGGGTCCGGAGGCGAATTATTGGAGCGAAGCTAGACGGGGACTTTTTTGACGAGCCGGAGGTCTCAAAGATTGTAAAACTGCGGAAGCTGCAATGGGCTGGACTCATGAATCGTATCGACGAACAACGGATACCCAAGAAGGTATTCGCAGGGAGAACTGAAGGCCAGAGGCCAGTGGGGAAACCGAGGAAACGCTGGTCTGACTCGGTCAACGAAGACAGTTCATCGCTGCTCGGATTTCGGAATCGGAGGACGTGGTCAATGGACCGAGACAGTTGGAGGCGATGTTTGCAGGAAGCAAAGGCCCGAGAGGGGCTGTAGTGCTAAGAAAAAGAACAAGAAGAATGAAATTTCTTCATTGAATGCAATTGTTCAAAAATAAAAGACGAAATTTCAGAACTGGTAGTGCAAAAAAAAGCAAAGCAAACAAACAAGCAAGTAAAAAATACTTGAAGAAGGAAATGACGGAATGAGAAGAGCAGAAAAACTCCTAGTAAGAAACTGGAAAAATTTTAGTTGCTGATGGTTTGAATGTCAGCCAAAATTATAACGCAGCATTAACGAATACGATTTAAGAAGGAATTCCGCTTGAATATAGATTGTTAAGCAAGAGCTATCAGGAAATAATAATTTGTTTTATTGAAAAATCGTCCTTAAAAAAATTGGAAAGAAAGAAAAACAACTCCACTGCTGATTCCTCTGTATCAACCATAAAGAAAAATGTAGCTAACATTGAAAAAAGCCCAACTGTCATGATGCAAATAATGTCGACTAAATATAAAAGCTGGCAGACTTCAATATCAAAAGAATTTATATGGAGAAAATGACTATTAAAACAAACTCACTGGCCGACTTCAGGAAAGCAAATGAAACTCTTCAAGCAGTGAAAGTGCCAAACTTACCTGCTGAAGACATTGCACGTTGAAGAATAACAACAAGAGCAAACAAAAATCAAATATAATTCATAAATTTAAAAGATTTCCAACAATACTCTGGATATTTTCCCATGTTTAGCGCTTCCAGATTATCCTGTGTTTTCATCATTTCTATTTAAACGCTATTATTTTGTTTCTTTTTTTCCTTTCTTTCCGACAAATATATATTTTGAGAGTAAGTTGTTCCCTTCTTCAGTGTCAATTATTTTCTGAGATGACAAGGCCTTTTCGAGGATATTTATACTAACCAAATTCTACTTACCTAAGGTCTAATTGCTGAATGTCTAATTGCTTAAGGTCTAATTGCTATTGGGTTTTATTACCTTTATATCTTAATATTATTTTTGGCTTAATTGTTTAGTCTTTTTGTTTTTTATTATTTTATTATTGCTTAAGGTCTAATTATTATTATTTATTACATGAGTAGTTTTAATTGTTAATAGTACAATAGAAAACAATCTAACGCTATTTCACCATATCCAGGAGCCTCGAGTATCGTTTCGGTTAGCTGCCTCATGATCCACAATGATTCGTACGCGTGCAGTTTTCGCATGTTTCTTACTTCCTTCACTACCGTTAGGTCATTCCATTCTATTTGATGTCCTTCGCAAATGTGTTCCGCTACTGAAGATTTAACGTTGCTCGTGGTTCCTCGCATCATCGCCGATTGTGCCTCCTTAGTGTGCTCCTCGAATCTTATTTTAACCGTTCGTTTTGTTTGTCCAATGTATGCTTTATCACAGTGTTTGCATTTAATTTTGTATACACCGCACTTCTCATCTTTCTTCTTGCTATTCTTTGCATTTGTGAGCCTACTTTTAAGTTGAAACTGGACGCTGCTTGAAATTACCTGGATGTTAACTTGCTTGAGTAATCTGCTTAAGTCTCCGGTTAGTTTGAGTTTACGACCGCTGCTCTTTATTGTTCTCTTTGTTGTTGCCTTCTATTTTGCGCGTAGAGCGTAGTAAAGCTATCTCGTGCTCTCCTTTGTTCAATTTTCTTCATCATACCTGAGCTCATCCCTGCTTCGTATCCGTTTTTCTTCGCTGTTTCAAGGATATAACTTATTTCCTTCATTCGGTTTTCCATACTCAGTGTTACTGACAGCATCCTTTGTATCTATGCTCGGTAAGATGCCATTTTTTGTGAGTATGCATGATTTGATGTTCTTGGTACGGTCCTTTGAGTGCTGGTACTTTTTCGGTATATGTCCAATTCTAATTTTCCGCTAACACTCGTAATTTTCAAATTGAGGAAAGCCAGTTCGTTGTTCGTTTTTTCCTCAATTGTAAAATTGATGTTTTTGTGGATGTTATTTAATTTCGGCCGTAATTCATTTAGGTCTTTTTCATTTACTATGGCGAAAATATCGTCTACATATCGAGCCCAAAGTTTGGGCATTATGCCATCTCGCTCCATTATTTCTTCAATCCGGGACATAAAAATCTCGCTTGAAAACGGTGACAGATGATTACCCATCGGTGCTCCAGACTTCTGCTTGTAGTACTTTCCTCTGAAGGTGAAATGATTTTCCAACATGCACAGTGTTGTCAGCTTTATGATTCTTCTTGCTTTTCTTTTGAAAAAAGTTGATCTTCCAAGAGCGCGAGAGCTTGCTTCACTGGTACGCTTGAGAACAGAGCCTTGACGTCAAAAGACACCATTTTATCCTCACTTTGTAAACGATTGTACTTCATAAGCTTTTTAATTAATTCATCTCGGTTTTTGACGGAGTATTTGTTGGTCGAAATCCCCATATGTTCAAATTGCTGCAGTAGCCACTTTGCTAATTTTTATGTAGGAGCATTTGTTGATGTTATGATTTCTCTCATCTCCATTTCCTTCTTGTCGATCATTGGTTGGCATTTGATTCTTGAAAGTACGAAGTTGCTCACTCTCAAGTTCATCTTTTCACCCAATATGTCCTTGCACTCCTTTAGGGCTCTCTCCACCCGTTTGATACTTACAGGAAGTGGATGCTTCCTTAATTCAAAATATTCGCCGCTATTTAGTTTTTCTAACACGAGGTTGTCATACTTTTCTTTTTCCATTACAACTACTTTGTTTCCTTTGTCGGCTTGTAAATAAAAGACTGGTTTTTGGTTTAGCTGTTCGAGTGTCTTCATTTCTTGCTTGTTGCCTTTTCTCGTGACCTTTGGTTTCTTCTTTAACAAGTTTGTCGTTCTTTCCCTAACTAACTCCTTATCTCTTGGTAGAAACTTTATTGCTGCTTACATGTCTATAACAATTTCTTCTTTTGGTATCGCATTTCTATTCACCGCATAATTGAACCCCATATTTAGTAGTCTCAATTGCTTCTCCGTAAAGACTTCCGATGACATGTTGACCACAAAATCCGGGATGTTTTCAACTTTGGTTAATTTGTTCTTCACGATGTTTTGTCCTCCAACCAGTCACTCGAACTTCTTTGATAGGATCTTGTTCTTCTTCGCTTTCTCGCACTCAAATGCTCGTTTGACTTTACTAATCAGTCATGCTTCCTTTTGTGTCGTTCAATCCTTTTGCTAATTTTAGTTGCAAATTGTACGCTTGTAGTGCTACTTCCAATTTATTTATTTATTTATATTCCATTTAACAGATAAAACATAATCTAATTACAAAATGGAATAAAACAAACAGAAAAGAAAATTAATGAAAATAATAATAAAGTTAATATAAAAAGAAATTCAATGGTACTAACAATAATAAATATGCGTGTGAAATTAAATTAAAGCACACAAAATAAGAAAATAAAGTCTAACATTTACTCCAGTTGAGTTTTAATAATCAGGCTTCTTAATCTCAATTTAAAAACTATGTATGAGACGGAAAAAGGACCAAGCTCAAGCTTATCATGATTCCTTACCATTCGTATAGTGGGAGAATGAAAATATAAATTGCTTCGCATAAAGTTGGTTTAAACTATCCTTTATCAGATTCCTTTCCATCTCTGCTTTTCTTTTTTCCGCACCTGGTAACTTGATCGTCGCTTCCAATCCTATGACTCTTAGGCACTAATTTAAACTTAGGCACTTCTTTAAATTTTGATATCCTCGCTCATTCTTCCCTGGGCCTTCTTCATCTTCAGAAAAGTGTAGAAAACGGGATCAGACTCGGTTACCCTGTTGTACACTTCATATTTTTCCATGTTTAGCGCTTCCAGACTATCCTGTGTTTTCATCTTTTCCATTTAAACGCTTTTTTTTCCGACAAATATATAATTCTGGAGTAAGTTGCTGCTTATTATTGTATGTGTAAAGCATACATTGGACAAACAAAACGAACGGTTAAAATAAGATTCGAGTAGCACACTAACGAGGCGCAATCGGCGATAAAGCGAGGAACCTCGAGCAACGTTAAATTTTCAGTAGCGAAATACATTTGCGAAGGACATCAAATAGAATGGAACGACCTAATGGTAGTGAAGGAAGTAAGAAACATGCGAAAACTGGACGTGTACGGATCATTGTGGATCATGAGGCAGCTAACCGAAACAAGACTCAACGATGACCTAGGAAATGGATACTCGAGGCTCCTGGATATGGTGAAATAGCGTTAGATTCTTTTCTATTGTGCTAATAATTATTAAAACTACTCATGGAATAAATAATAATAATTAGACCTTTTTTTTGTGGTAGGGAGGTGAAGGCATTTACGCCCGCCGAGTCTGGCAGGGTGGGACTCCCATGGAAGATACGCTTGGACTACCCACTAAACACCTCCCCTGTCAATCTGAGATCCTAGCCTGGAACCGTTTGACACATTACTTCGGGCCCGGTCTCGTTTTGCTACGTCGTGGGGCGCCTTCAAGCTGAGGAGTCCCTTTCCTAGCGGGAGGGGAGAGGGGAAGAGGAAATGCCAGAAGAGCGATCCCCCAGCCACAGCGTCCCCGGCTGCTGTGAGTCTCTTTTATATTTTAGGACTGCCCGAGCATAATGTGCCACCTGGTTCCATTTGTCAACCGATTCGAGCATCATCGCCACTATATTATCCGGGGTGAACTCTCCCGTCTCCCTGTAGAGTTCCCTTCGCAGCCTGACCCATTTTGTACATGCAAAAAATGTGTGACAGGCATTGTCCTCCTCTCCTGGGCAAAACCGATAATCGGGAGACCGCGACTTACCGATCTTGTGCAGGTAAGACTGAAAACACCCGTGCCCGCTCAAAAGCTGGGTCAGATAGAAGTCAGTCTCACCATGCCTTCGATTTAGCCATGGTCTCACATCCGGGATGAGGCGCGCAGTCCACCTTCCCTTCGTGCAATTCCTCCAAGACTGCTGCCAATCGTTGAGCGAGCGTTGTCTCTCCTCGCGGACAACCATCTCCCTCGCATCCTCGTTTCGGCGCAAGTAAATAGCGTGGCGCTCTCTAGCAAGGAGGGCAACAGGTATCACGCCTGCAATCACTCCCACCGCCAAGTCGGAGACTGTTGGATACGAAGATGCAATTCTGAGTGCTCCTCTTCTCTGTACCTGTGCCAATCGTTTTCGATATACCTCCTTGCTGAGAGCGTCGCCCCATACCTCTGCTCCGTACAGTAGCACTGACCCTACAGCACTCATCAAGAGGCGTCTACTTGATGGGCTGGGTCCCCCTACGTTGGCCATAAGTCGACTCAGGGCCGATATTCCCGAAGCAGCCTTCTCAGCCGTTGCCCTGATTTGCTCAGAGAAACTCATCTTCGAGTCGATCAGTAGCCCCAGGTACTTCACCGCTGGCTTCGATTCGACCTGTATATCTCCAATACTGATCATCCTTACTCTAGGGATTCTCTTTTTTGTCAAGATGACCACTTCGGTTTTCTCCAGTGCTAAACTGAGCCCGCGAGCAGTCATCCAGTCCCTCACTCGGCGCACTAGCATACCTAGCCTAAGTTGCGCTTGTTCAACGGTGCGTCCGACGACCAGAGCCGCAACATCATCCGCATAGCCGACCAAGCGCGACTCATCTGGCATCTCAAGTCTCAGTAGCCCAAGACACGTTCCACAGGTCCGGACCAAGGATAGATCCCTGGGCAACACCCGATGTAATTTCCATCCTTCGTTGGCCCTGTGTCGTGTCGTAGAGCAGGCTTCGGCTCTTCAGGTAGTTCCTCAAAAGCCGCATTAGATATTCTGGAACTTGAAAAGAGTTTTCCAGCGTGTCCAGAATATCCACCCATCTAGCGGAGTTGAAGGCATTCTTGACGTTGAGTGTCACCAACAGGACGGTTCGTCGGTTGTTGCGACTATATGCCTCTGCCTTTTGGACCGCGTTCACCACCTCTGCAATCGCATCAATGGTAGAACGTCCTGCTCTAAAGCCGTACTGCCGAGGAGAAAGGTCCCCAGCAGCACGAATCGCGTCAGTGAGTCTTCCCTTGATGAGTTTCTCTAGCACTTTCCCAGCCGTGTCTAGCATGCATAACGGGCGGTATGCAGACGGCGATTCGGGATTTCCCTTCCCCTTGCTGATCAGCACGAGTCTCGCCACCTTCCATCGTACCGGGAAAACCCCGTCCCGTAGGCAAGCGTTGAATGTGCTGAGCAGCAAGTCAGGACAATGTTGATAGACTAGTTGCAAAACCTCAGCTGGAACACCATCTGGACCTGGAGCCTTCCTCGCTTTCAGGGAGAGGACTGCCTCCTCCAGTTCCAGCTGTGTGAAGAGTGGGCACTCGACCGCTGTTTCACCATGGACAGCGTCAACACAGACGGGGTGGGCGGGGAAGAGTCCCCGCACTATCGCGTCCATCTTTTCCGCGTCATGTATGCAAGGCTTCCGTAGGGCACCAAGTTTCCCCATGACCAGCTTGTAGCCAAGGCCCCACGGATTCCTATTTACATCATCCACGAGGTCTTGCCAGCATCGGGCCTTGCTCTTGTTAATAAGCCTGCGAAGATATTTCCTGCCGGACCTGTATGCTGCTAGCCTAGTGTCTGCCTCCTCCCGTGTTCGCGCCCGCTGGGCCTCTCGCCGAAGTTTGTGACACTCGCTTCTTTGTTCGGCGATCTCGTTTGACCACCAGTATACTGGAGGCTTACCGTGTCGGGGTCTCCGACGGGGCATGGAAGACTCGCAAGCAGCTATGATAGTACTCATAGTTGAGTTCACCAAGTCCTTGGCTGTGGGCCCTCCACTCCCTGGCGGAGCTCCCAGCAACGGTGCGCCTGCCGTAAGCGCGTCAGCGAACCTCTCAACGTCCATCCTCCCAGTCCTCCATCCGAGGATTGAAGTTTGGGCATATGCACGCAGAGTGGCACCGTCGTGAATCTCAACCGCTATATACTGGTGATCACTAGCCGAGTAGTCCTCTAGTACTCGCCAGTTGTGTACTCTAGGTACCAGGGACTCCGAAGCGAGTGTCACATCGAGTATGGTTCCTACGCAACCCCATCGGCGGAAAGTAGGGGTGCTACCAGTATTTAGGACCAAAAGCGCTGTTCTGGCCGCCATGTCCAAGATTTGCTTTCCCCTTGGGTCGGATTGTGGCATACCCCATTCAATGGCTCTAGCGTTGAAGTCTCTCCCGACCAGCATGTGGCCCTCTGTGTTCGAGACAGCGTCCTCCAGTGCATCGAGTTTGGTTCGAAAAGATTGCATTGCCTCGTTAGGCGTCAGATAAACACTGAAATGTGTTATCCCTGAACACCGCACCCACACAAAACTATCCCCGCGTCCATGGCCCTGCACCTGAAGGCGGGCGCTGTCTCGAACCCAGATGGCCGAGGTACTAGATTTGTCAGGGTACCACGCTTGCGAGTCCTTGTTATGATGTTGCTCGCTCAGCAACAGGAGGTCAGCTTTCTTATCCCTCGCAAACTGCTCAAGTAGGTCCTGGGCGTTTGTGCTTCGGTGCAAATTGACCTGCAGGATACGGATCGTTTGAGTATCAATTTGGCTTAAGTGAGGGCCTCCTTAAAAACCCAGCATCTCCCTGTCCCCGGCTCATGTTTGAGGTCACCGGGTGCTAGCTTAGCATCCTTGCAAAGAATGCATTTTGCCTCGTTCGTGCACTCCTTTCTTTTGTGCCCCGTTTCACCACATTTGTAGCACAGAGATCTCCTGTCGGGTCCCCTACAGCCATACGCGGTGTGTCCGTATTCGAAGCATCTGAAGCAGCGGATAGGGATCGCTCTTCTCCGTATCCTGCAGATCACCCAACCTATCTTAATTTTGCCCTTCGCCAGGATTTGCTGGGCGTCTTTATCAGCTAGTTCGACAATAGCCACGCGTTGCCCCCTTGTGTTTTCACGTGTCAATCTTGCCTTGACTTCACTTAAGCTGGCGAACTCCCTCCTGATGGCGTCCTCTACTTCAGCTTTGTCCGTGACGCAGTCGAGGTCCCTGATTTCCAGGGTGGCCATTGGTTCGAGAGAGGCAACCGTTGCCGCATCTCCAAGAACCTTTTGAACCGCGTCACGGAATGCATCTTTGTTTGTGGCCTCTGGCCCGAATTCCACCAGCAGGCCACCGGTCCGGGTTGGTCGAACTGCTTTGATGGCAGTTTTGGTGTCGTCTGGCTTGACCGCTCCTTTAATTTCACGGAGGACATCTGCGTAGGTTCGGCCCTTAGTGGGTTTAATAAGCAGTGCCTCTCGCAAGGGTTTGCGCCGCGGTTCGCTTTTTGTTTTCTGCGATATATTGGGGGGTTCTTTGTTCTTTTCGTGGTTGAGCTCTTTGTCTGTTTTTTCTAGGAGTAGCTTTTTGGCCGCTTTTTTCGCTGCCTTATTTCGCACCACATGAAACTCCTCGCCTGGAGTGTCAACTTCGTTTATGGTCTCGTCCTTCCTCCTTTTCTCACGGTCGCCTTCAATTGGGCTACCGGCCATTCTTTTGCTGCTGCTAGGACCCACTGATGCCTCGAGGGAGAGCGTGTCTTTTTGGTGCTTTTCGGTTGCAAGCCACCTCCGCCTGTAGTGCGTTATGCGGTCAAGAAGCGCCTCCAGTTCAAGAATGCCATTCTTGACACTCTTGCCTATGTTTTTCTGCACTTCGCAGGCAGCCTCAGTTGTTTGACGATAGTCCCCGCTTTCCGAGTAAGCCGCCCCTCTTCGGCGCGGTCAAGGGCGATTGTGTTATTTGGCGCCACCTCTTGGGAGAGGCCCCGTTTCCTAGCCCTTTTGCTTCTACCGCTTGGGTCGCGTTTGAAGTGGCGTCGGCCAACGGCAAAACTTCTCCCTCCCCCAGTCTTACACTGGCCTCTGTTGGTGTCGCAGCTTGATCCGGATTGTGTACGTCTTGCACTGGACGCTCCGGGGTGCGCGTAGTCCTTCTACTGTGCCCAAAGGCCGCAGTGATGCCAGGTTGCACAACGCACTCTGCCTTCTTTCGTTCGTTAGTCCGTCTGTGGTCTGTCTCCGATGATTTAACCTATGATGTTGACTTTGACAGTGTTTCTGGGGTTTGCTGCCTCCCCCCGCAATCGGTGACTTGCTTTATCGGTGTTCTTGCCAACAGCGGTTTTTGCCTGAAAGGGTTCTCCGTGCTGGCGTCCTGTTTGCTTGTAGTTATATCTGTTACAGAAGCCAAGTTCACCACTTCTATAACATTGCAGTCGCTGGATGACGACGGCCGGGAGCCTGCTCGCTCACTACCCTCTGCCGCCGGTACTGGGGATCCGACCCCCTGCACCGTAATTTGTTCCCCTTGTGGACCTGCATGATTTGGTTTTCTGTCTGGGTTTCCGTTCCCATAGCATTTTACCTACTGCCAGGATATATGGATAATTGATGACGCCATATATTTCGTCATGTCACAGTGAAGATCATTGACACTCAGGTATTTGTCCTGAGACTCTCCCTTCACTGCCGACCATTGTCCGCGGCTGCTTATTGGTTATTCGCAGCAAACCTTTCGAGAGAGGTCTTCCCCTATCCGCAACCCTGGGGACGCGTTTGGTTCCCCGGTCTGAGGGCACTATCGATAAATCGACAACCTTAAGCAATAATAAAAAAACAAAAAGAATAAATAATTAAGCTAAGAATAATATTAAGATATAAAGGTAATAAAACCCAATATCAATTAGACCACAAGCAATCAGACATTAAGCAATTAGACCTTAGGTAAGTAGAATTTGGTAAATATCCTCAAAAAGGCCTTGTAATCTCATCAAATATTGACACTGAAGAACGGAGCAACTTACGCTCAAAATATATATTTGTCGGAAAGAAAGGAAAAAAGAAACAAAATAATAGCATTTAAATGGACAAGATGAAAAACCAGGATATTCCCAACAAAGAAATCTTCCACAGAAAAAAAAATTACTACCTATTTTCCTGGTGCAAGTATTAAGTAAAAGTAAGCGTAAGTCTCTTTAGCAGATAAGATATTTATCAAGTGGTAAGATGGGAACGGCTCCATAAAAATTAAGTCAGCCAGTGCTACACGTGCCAGGGAGCGGGACATTTGGGTAGCAACTGTACAATGGAATATCATTGCGTGAAATGGAAGGAGGTTCATGGACCTAAAGAACGCAAATTAGCGCTGATGTGAGAAAAATTATATTGCGCAAATCAAAGTGCACTTGGTGGCCCTGCACCATACCTAGGATTCTCCTGGTATGCGGGTGCTAGAACAAAATGAACAAAAAACTTCAATCATAAAAAACTCGATTTGGACTCGATTCCATCAAGCCCGGGGTATTATTTGCATCCATTACCGGAGGATATACTGTAAAACATTTGTCTAGCAATGATGAACTTTTACTTCAAATTTTAAATTTGTTGAAAATTTAAATAAAACAAATGCAACATAGCATGGACATTAAATCCTTATTTTTGAAATAGAATTTTCAAAATAATTTACAATGCCATACAGTCAAACACCGAGAAATGGATTTCGTCACCACCTTTTAATTATGACGCTGCATTGACGTGTGAATCTCCTTGGTTTTATTGTCAGGCAACAGTCTGAATCGACCTTTTTTCTGAAACTTGCCTCAATTTTCGGCACTCCATGATATTCAAATAATTTGAGTTTGAAAGATATGAAAGCGTAAATCGTGATGAGGTGGAGGTACAGGTATATTGATTAGAAGACCCTGCTGTTTCCAAACAATAAAACCTTTTCATTATCTCGGCTTATGCTGCTGGCAACAATAACATCAAATTTAAGGGAGAGCTTGGTTCATAAATAAAATACTCGAATTGAAAAGGCTGCATAATTACCACATTACTGTTGGAGATCTCCAAGTAAAAAAATTAAATATCATTCATGGCCCAAGTAAGGCCAAAAATTTTATTAGAGTCATATATTTTGCAAGATCCAAGAAGAGCTCCTTTTTGTTTAAGCACTACAGCCCCTTTTGGCCTTTGCTTAGAGATAGTTAAAGAATCTCATTACTTGATCAGATATATCGGCTCGAAGATGATCTAGTCAGTACCAGGCTTTGGCCATGTGTCCATCCACGTAGTTGCGATACATTCTTATTTGAAACCAGTACGTATCACAACTGAATGGACTTATAGTCCGTCCGTAGAATATTTCAAAACAAAATCTCGTTGTCAACAACGAGATTGAACCAAAGAACTTTGATGTATGAGGTAAGCACCAATACGAGCCTTAACATAGCCTGTTCGCAGGACATTTGGCCCAAACCAGGCCTAAACTAGACCCAAAATCAGGCCCAATTTGCAATCAAATTGGCCTAATCAAGGCCTATACTTGGCTCCCTTAGCAATAAGAGTGGCCTTAAACAGGACCTATGCAAGGCCCAGAAAATATTTATTTGATATATAAATATCTTTTTTTTATGCTGATATACAAAATAAAAGATATTTGCAATATTGAAAATACATGCATTTTGTAATCTGCAAACTTTATCAGCAAAAGCTGAGTTGGAAAAATTATTAATAAACGAAAGTTGCTACTACAATATACTTACTTACTTGATAGTCTTAGTATACTTTTGTATACTGTGCTTTTACCAAGTATCACTAAATATCTTCACTATAAACTTTAGCTTGTAGTCTACAAGGTGTAGCAGTCAGAGTACTGGCTGCGTAAGCCAAAGGTAAGCCAAGTTTCAGCCCCTGGATATTTATCCCATATTTATATGCAAATCGGGACAGTCTTGGACGTCTTTTAGGCCATGCTTATTTTTGCTCATTTTTATGCTGTCAAAAAAAGTTAATATATTTTTAGTGCCAATTTTTGACCAAGATTAGGCCAATATTGCTCAATGCTTGGCAAATATCCTAGCTAACGGCCACAAACAGTCCAAAAGGTATATTCCGAAAATTGTCTGTAATGCATAACTGAATTTAATTCAAAAGAATATTACATGGGTTGAAGTTCTCAACATGTCCAACGAAAAATTCATATAAACAGATATAGGTGGTTCGGCAAAAGAAGCTTACAGCTCATTGTTTTAAGCTAGTCTCCACTCAGGTCCTTGTTTCACTGGGCCGTAGATTTTTTGGAGCACACTGCATTCAAATATGTCCAGTACCTTTTTGCTCGCCAGGGTCCTTGTTTCACACAGCACAGGTTTAAATATTGACTTGTAAATACGGATAGCTTCATAGGTCTGAACCTTAGAATGGGAAGTACAGGTTTGTAAACTTTATTTGCGGCGTCTATGTGGCATCCAATCTCGTCTTTTTTGCTGCCTCTTCTATTCAAGTTGACTCTTAGATAAACAATATTTCAAAGTAATAGTCTCCTATGGCCAGGTTTTATTGAACTGGACTTTTCCGCCTTGTTTGTGTCATGAATTAAGTTTTCGTTGCATTATCTCGTAGGTCAATTTGGTTTGCTTCAGATTTTAGGCTTAGAAATGCTCTTTGGTATCCGAGATTGAACGTGCTATAATATTGACGTCAGCAGGATATGCTGCCAATTGTGTGGAATTGAACATTAATGTATCCGAGCCTCAGCTGATGTCTTGCTGATTATGTGTTCCATTGCAATATAAAAGAGTATTGGGACAAGTCCATTCCCTTGTTTTAAGCCTGATTCTATTATGAAGCTGTCCGTCAGTTCACCGTTCAACTTGACCTGAGACTCTGTGTTTATCATCGTAACTCTAACTCTATTAGGACACCAAAACCAAGTAATACTTTATACAGCACATTTCTGTTGACACTGCCTTATACTTGCTTGAAGTCTACAAATAGTTGGTGCACATCGATGTGATATTCCTAGCACTTTTCTTCACTTCCCTTCTCTTATGATGCTTTCATAATAGTTTTATTTCTATGATTTGGGAGAGTACTTTATAAGATGTACACAACAAAGTAATACCTGTATAATCTTTACACGCTAACTTGTTCCCGCGTTTATATATATTATACTCTTTTGCTAGTCTTCTGGTATCTTCTCTTCTGACCATATTCTGCATATTAGTCGATTCAGAAGGTTATTTGCATAGAAACCCTCTCTCTGGAGCAGTTCTGCTGGTTTTCCATCTATTCCAGGCGCCTTGTATTGTCTGGAGTCACGCACTACTGCCTGTACTTTACCTCTGATTGGGGGTGAAGCTGGAACCTCTCATACTGCTTCTGGAGTGTTCACAGCTTCAGCCATTGTTGGGAACGCTGTGAATAGCTTTTGAAAATATTGTAGCCATCTGTTTATGATTTCGACAGGGTTGTCTATGATTGACCCTTATGTGATTTAATAAAAACTTGTTTGGGGATCAAAATCGTTTCTCAGTTTTTTAATAGGGGCATACGCCAATCTGGCTTCATGTAGGGTCATGTTTTCGATTATCTGTTAGATCTTGGTATCAATGGTCAGTCGTTTCTTTTTCCGGCACATTTTTTAAGGTTATTGTTAGAGGGAGTTATATTGTTCTTCATTGGCTTGCATTGGTCACTAGATTTATTTTTTTTATGCTTGGTTCTTTTTTATAACGACTTCCTTGAATTTTTCATTGTATCAGTTGTCTCTTCTTTTTTTTTGTGCCCCAATACCTCTTCCGCTGCTTCTATTTCCACATCTCTTACGGTCTTCCACATGGTTCTTACTTTTTCTTGCCTGCGGGGATATGTTGATGTGATTTTCCAGCGCTGACCTGCATATGGGCGTAACTGAGCTATCATTTAGCTTGTTTATTTGGTACCTTGGGGTACCTGATGGTCCTCGTTTACAGCTCTTGGAGATGCGGCATTGGATCTTGACCCTTATAAGATAGTGGTCCGAATCACAGATAGTGCCACGAAGCAAGTGTATGTCGAGAATGCTAGTTGCGGTTCGTTTTTGTATGAGAACATGTTCGATCCGGTTGAATGTGTGACCGTCTACGGATGCCCACGTTCTCTTAAGGATGTCTCGATACGGAAAATGTTTGGTGCTTTCTGTGAAGTAGCGAAGTCTATTAGCCTCTGTCTATTGCCGCTAGTCTCTGCAAGAGGCTGCGTCCTCCGATTGTTCCTCTATGTGTCGTTTTTCGGCCAATTTTCGCATTGAGTTCAACCAGCACAACTTTAATTTCTTTTGACGATGATGAATCGACAGTGTATTGCAGGGTGATGTATAACTTGCCCTTGATTCTCTCTTTGTCAATAGGCCAGCCATACTTAAAAGAGTTTGGTCTTGATACGAATCGCATAGGTCCTTTCGTTAAGGAGCTTGAAGCCAGTGATAATTTGTTTAAATGTGCCATCAACAATGAAAACGACTCTAAACTCATGGCTTTCTTCAATTTTCCGCTTTTAAATACGGTGTGCATTCACATGTCAAATATGTCTTTACCATGCCATCTGGCTTCTTGCATTGTGAGGGTGTTGATTCTATGTTCCTTTATTACATCCAGAAGATGTCGCAGTGCACCTGGTCTGTTCAATGATCTTGCATTATAAGACGCAAAAGAAAAGTCCTTTATACGTTGAAATCTTCTTCTTCTTCGTAGCAGCCCCTCTCGAGCCTTCGATTCCTTGAAATAGTGCCTCCAACTATCTCGGTCTATTGACCGTGTCCCCCAGTTTCAAAATCCGAGCATTGATGAACTGTTTTCATCGATCGAGTCAGACTAGCGTTTCCTCGGTTTCTCCATTGGCCTCCGGCCTTCAGTTCTATCAACGAATACCTTTTTGGGCATCCGTTGTTTGTCCATACGATTCATATTTCCATCCCATTGCAGTTTCCACAGTCTGACAATCGTTAAGACCTCAGTCTCGTCAAAAATTTCATACAGCTCATGGTTGTTTTGATTTCACCATTGGTCCCCGGCTAGCTCTGCTCAGATTATTCGCTACAGGACCCGTCGCTCAAAGGCGTTCAAGTTATTTGCAGATGCTTGGGTTAGCGTCCATGTTTCACACCCATAGCATAACACAGGTTTTATCACAGATTTGTACAGTTGCAGCTTTGTTTTCCTGTGTATGCAGCTGGTCTTCAAGATCGTCAATACTGAATAAAATATTTTATTTGCGAGCTGTATTCTTTGCGTATTTCGTCTCTTTCATTACCGGTTCTCGTCATTTTGACGCCTATCACTCACATTTTTGATATTGTACTCGCCAAGTGCGATACTGTGTGTGCCTGAGGTATTTTTCCTTGACTGCGTTATGAGCTTTGTCATATTTTCATTGATTTGTAGCCGTACTAGTTTTGTTTCGCTGTTGAGTTTCAGGACGAGTTCTTTGGCAGTTGTTAATAACCGTGACGAAATGTTGATGTCATTCGCATTGGCTACTACTTGGCTTGACTTGTGTAGTAACGTACCTCGCATATCGACAGGTAGCTTCCGTATGATGTACTCCAGAGTCAAATTGAGTAGGAATGGGGCCAGCCTATCAACCTGCTTTAGTCCGATATTTGTGTCAAAGGCATCAGTGAGTTGATTATTGATGCTGACTTGGAATGTTGCCGACGTCGTTGTCATTTTGGTTGGACGGACTAATTTGGCTGGGATGTCAAAGCATAGCATTATTTGGTACAGTGGGTTACGATCAATACTGTCGCTTGATTTTTCTACCAATTCAGTTTATTTGATATCCGCAGGCCAATTTTTTTTTATCTTCTTGAAAAGCCAACAGGCCTTGCTTCGTTTGCTCAGCTGATGCGTTTGTGTCATCTTCAGTGTCTAAAAAATGTGTGGAAGGAAATGACATTATATAGGTGCAGGAACAGATAGGTACAAAATAGGACAGGTAGAAGGATATTAGGTCTTCGTCGACCGAGTCAGACCAGCGTTTCCTCAGTTTGCCCACTGATTTCCGCCCTTCAGCTCTCCCAGCGAATACTTTTTGGGTATCCGTTTATCGTCCATTCGGTTCACGTGACCAGCTCATTGCTGATTTCGCAGTTTTACAATTGTTGAGACCTTCGGCTCGTCAAAAACGTCATACAGCTCATGGTTATATTGAATTCACCATTGGTCCCTGTCTAGTTTCACTCTGATTATTGGTCTCAGAATCCAACTCTTGAAGGCGTTCAATATCTTTGCGGATGCTTGATTTAGGGTCCACGTTTCACATTCATAGCATAACACAAGTCTTATCACAGATTTGTGTACTTGAAGCTTTATTTTCCAGTGTATGCAGCTGGTCTCCAAGATCGCCCAAAATCAATAAAATATTGTATTTGCGAGCTATATTATTCGGCGTATTTCTTCTCTCATTACCGGTTCCCGTCATTTTGTCGCCTAAATACAAACATTTGCGCACATTTTCGGTACTGTATTCGCTAAGTGTGATATTTTATGTATTTGAGGTATTTTCCTCGACTGCGTCATGAATTTTGTTTCATTGGTTTGTAGCCCTACTAGGTTTGCTTTGCTGTTGAGTTTCAGGAAGAGTTCTTTGGCAGTTGATAATGACCGTGACAACATGTTGATGTCGTCCGCATAGGCTACTACTTGGCTCGACTTGAATAGTAATGCACCTCGTGCATTGACAGATAGCTTCCTTATGACGTATTCCAAAGCCAAGTTGAATAGCAATGGAGTCAGCCCAACTCCCTGTTTCAGTCCGTTATTTGTATCAAAATCGTCGGTGCGTTGGTTATTGATGCGGACATGGGAGGTTGTCAACATCATTTTGGTAAGGCGGCTCAATTTGGCTGGGGTATCAAAGCAAGTATTATGTGGCGCAGTACATTACGATCAATACCGTCGTATGTCGTAAGTCAACAAAATTAGGTGTACGTCTATGTTGAGCTCCCAATATTTTTCAAGTACCTGCTTGACTGTGTACAATTGGTATATCGTCGATCTGCATGCTCTAAAACTCTTATAAAATTGGTCAGGGTCTTAACCAGCCACTTCCAGAGTTCCCTGCACCAACTTACCTTTCCAACACTCAGTCCAGGCACCTGAAATAACTCTCACTTCCTTGTCCTCTCAGTATCAATAACAAAACTTCTTTACTTTGTTTCTAAATTTATATTTATTTGCTTGGTTGTTGGATACAGAGTTTGTGCAGTATTTTGGTCTGGATCTGCTCCCGGATCTCCTCTTTTATTTCGCCGTGCAACTCAGCCTGCCTCCGGAAAAAGTCCCGCTCTGCTGCTGCCGTGGAGAGGCGGGTGAGTCGTCGAAACTTTATAGCTCCACCCGCTTGCGCTCCCTGCGACCCCCACGCTGCCGTTGCTTCTGACTGGTGTAGTGTGCACTGTCTGGGGGTGCCTTCCGCCTGGCTAGGTACTCCTGCACCGTGATAAATCGGAGTCCTGCTCGGTGTTCCGCCTGAACTGCCTCCTCGAGACTCTTGGGCGGTGTCAGTTGGTGGTTCCTGGTCGTGGCGTGAAATCCCGCTGCACTGGTTGCCAGTGGGTAGGTTGGCATGCTGGCGAGCTCGCGTTGACTTGGTTTTCCTCTTCGGTGTGGCGACGCGGGTTTCCTTCCTTGTAATGTGACCGCTGAGTCCGCCTTTCCCGATTCCTTGTAGGGGACTTTATTTTGGCTTGCCTGAAAATATAGAACGTTGCATTAATGGGGCTACGCAGCGCTAGGTGCTAAAAAGTCAAAGGAGGTACGCGGCACAAGCCAACACCTCATCATTAAGCAACACCTATTTCCTATTTTATCGATCCGGCTTGGAATGTTCTCGACGTTGAACGTAGGAAACACGTAGAATCACGACGGTTGTTGATTTACTGACTGGCTCCTCAACAGTTCCTCCATGAGTATAAATATTTATTCAACTCTAGCTTTTGATCTAGTTTGCCGCTCTGGGACGATGAGAACGTGAGCTCTCATTTACTGAAAACTTCTCCTTCCCGCTTCACCTTATTAATTTGTAGATGATGAGAGCCATTCTGCAATATTTACGATATTATCGTAGCCAGCTTGGGGAAAATTATTTGCATATGAGCGAGGAAAGTTTTTCCCCGCATCTCTCAGTCGACTGACGAAAGCTTTTACCTGATCGCTATTAGCCCCCACAGCTTCCTCATACGTAAAGCTTCTCGCTTGTTGTCAATCGCTGCCGTGTACGTATCATCCATATGCTAAAGCTTCACAGCAGTATATCGGCCGCAACGTACATAGCTATCATGTGCTAGCGTTTACCCATGCTAACTCCTAAGTTGAATGGGCGTTGTTTATCCGCCGTAATGTACATCCATATGCTGAAGCTTCACAGTGGCATATTGGCCGCAACGTACATAGCTATCATGTGCTAGCGCTAACTCCGAAGTTGAACGGTGTTGTTTATCTGCCGTAATGTACATTGGCATCATTGGCTGACGCTCTTAGCGCTAAACGGTCGGCGGGAGTTCCACTCGCTCGTTCATAGCATGAAGCCTCCATCCGCTGGCGCTAAACGGTAGGCGGGAAGTTTCCTTCGCTCGTTCGTAACAAAACCACCTTGATACTCCCCAATAATACAGTTGGCGTATGATCTGATCTTATTTTCTAAGACCTTTGAAATTCGGACGCAGTAAAATGTAGTGATAAGCCTCTATAGTTTTCGCACTGTAGCTTGCCACATTTTTAGTAGATAGGGAATATAACTGATTGGCTCTACTCTTTCGGCATATGTTCTTATTACCAAATGTGCTGGATAACTTTGTGAATAGCTTTATGAACACTACTGCCACCATATTTGATGAGCTCCACTGGAATCTCATCGATGCCTGGTGCTTTATTATTCTTTTTGGTTTTGATGGTGGAACAAACATCATCCAGAGTTGGAGGCACCAGTGGTAGCTCTCCAGGCATATCTATAAGCTCCAATTTTCTGGAGCTATGTGGAGGATTGAAGAGGTTCTTGAAATATGATGCCCATCCTTCATTGATTCTGTTTTCCTCAGCGATGATGTTGCCGATGTCTTCACGGTAGAGCGTGGTTTTGGGCTGATAACAAAGTTTCACTACTTTGCATGATTGTCTTGTGTTGTTGCTCGTTAGACTTACATGGATACTTCTCAATGGGTCGTCATAGAATTTTCTTTTCTTAATCCTAATTATTTTATTCGCTACTCTTCTGAGATTTTCATAGTGTTCTCTCTTCGCCTTGGTTTTCCTACCTACGTAATCTTTGTACGTCTGATTCTTTTTGTCTAACGCATTCTAAAACTCATCATCGAACCAATCATTTCTCTTGCGCCAGCCTTGATTTCCGGCCATCTGATCTACCATGGTCTTAATAGCCACTTTCACTTCTATCCAGAGCTTGTTGCTTGTCTTTAACGATGCGTCTGATAAGATGTGAGCCAGCTGGTTGTCGAGGGTTTCCGTGAAATGTTTAGCCACAGACGCCGTTTGGAGCCTTTCGATGTCGAATTTTTATAGCGGGCTGGTGTTCGCTGAATACGCGTTTGACAAAAGATATCGATAGGTCAATTTGGTCAAGCCAATTGTAACTCAGATCATTACCTGATCAAATTAACATATCGATGTCTGTTTTTCAATGTTTATATATTTCAAGTCTTTCTAGAGTGTCAAATCTTGGTCCTTTGCTTTATTTGGGTGTCAGTGCCATAGAATTTGACATCAAAAGGGACTCAAAGGAGTCAAAACACGTTTGATAAACTAACAAACCCAGGCGTGATGGCTTTTCAAAAATAAAAAAAAAACTTCAAATATCGTCGGGATGAAAAGTTTTGACTTCAAATCGAGCCAATAAGGCCAACACATTCTTTACTTCAATTTAACGTTCACCTCGGGCTTGATACCGGGTTTTACTACTCTTGATTATTCAGTCAGGTATGAGGGCTTGTGTCTCATGTTTGGAAAGTATAAACAACAAGAAATGAAGTAGTATTGATGGTATTTCTAAAACAGTACTACGATATTCGCCAGAGTTACTTGTAGTGTATCTCACTATTTTGATAATATATAAAATAAACTGCACTGAAAACTAACAACAAAATTGGAAACAAACTGAAACCAAAACTGAAGGACAGATAAATATACGAGAACAGTGGCGTATAAAAGCTGACTAGAAGCATGGACTGCAATATGTATACATTAGAAGGACGATACGGAAACTAACAACAATCTTTCTTGCACAACAAGGGATACTCCAACTAAGTCACGCACCTACAAAACCATGCACACGAGCCTTTCGTTGTGACAAACTCTTTCACAAACAAAGCAGAGGTCCGAAAGTTTATATCCTAAAATGACTTGAAATATGTTAACATAGAAAGACAGACGGTAAAATTATCAACGAACTCCTTGTAATAAATTTCAATGCAATTTTCTCGGTACTAGACCATATCCTCCCACAAACACGGGCGCGAGACAAACCAAAACCATCGGACATCCAACAACCCAAAAAAACAAGTACCTAATATCTCTACCTGGTATAACCTACGGTTTACCCATCCTGCACCTATATAAAATGATTTCCTTCCACACATCCTTTAGACACTGAAGATATCGCAACGCGTCTGCTCTGTCAAAAAAGGCAAAGCCCGACGGCTTTTCAAGAAAAAAGAAATTTGAACTGCTTTTTTCAAATAAACAAATAATTGACTAAAACCTAAGTATTTAAAGAATTTGAAGTACGTATGAGGTTTGCAAATGAATTTTACCGATATTAGTTGACAATTTGAAATAATTACTACAGAGAGTGCAGAATGAGCATTGATTCCTCCAACAGCATTGGTTCCTTCTCAACAAAAGATTCAATAAAATTTCGATTAACCTGAAGATCATCTAAAATTCTTCTTAAGGATACGTTTTTCTTTTTACACTTTTCATTGCTTATTATTTTAACTCTAAGCACAATATTTTTCAAAGTTGTCGGCATGATTTGGAAAATTTGATCCATAATTTAAAAGGAAGAAAATCATTATTTATTCAAAATGTAGTAAAAACGATGAAGTAAAGTTTATGGTGTCGCAGCCAATTCTCAACTCATTAATCAATCGTAACTTAAACAGTCAAAGTATGATTTGGCTCCGATTCTTTAAACTAAATTTCACCGTTTTTAGTGCATTTTGGAGTCAGTTTTCTTTATTTTTTCCAAAAGTCGTTTTTTACTTACTGCTTTTTCAATTGTTTGGAGTTTAATTGATTACAAATATTTTCCTTTAAATTTTCAGATAACCCCCTACAGCCAATTGACTTTATCTATTGCATTTCCAAGGTCCTTCCAGACGCAGTACAAGATGATGTTCTGACTCAGTTAGATGTGAAACTTACATCGCTTGAAATATTTGAAATATTTTGTCTAATCATATTGAGGCTGATTCGAAATAAGAAATATTTACTGGCGAAAACTAAATTTTTAGATAAATTTAATAAAAAACAAAAGAAGCTTGAAGAAGAAGCAGAAGCCGAAAGGGCTAGACAAGCACTTGAAAAAGCTCTTCAAGAAGAAGAGGCAGCGAAAAAGAAGAAAAGAAAATCAAAGAAATAATATCAAGCAAAATTCCTAGCTATGAAGTTGATTTTTATCACTAAATAAATTATTGTAGAAAATAGAATTATTTATACTTCAGAGTTTTTGTAGGGAAATTTGAAACAAATATACGAGTATACTTGTAGCGTTGCATAAAAAATAGTCTAAGAAATCTAAGCCAAACTTCAACGATCGTTTATTTACCCGAACACAGCAGAATTATTTCTAGTTGAAGTATACAGAACGTTGATTTCTGAATTATAAGCTGGGAAAGGCTTAGTGTTAAAACAAATTTTCGATCAAGTGAGTAACTCAAATTAGTTATTAAAAATATGTTACTTATTGACATGTTTCACTATGTAGGTAATTGCTGGTCTTGTTAACAGAATGGGTACATGTAGGGCAGATATTTTGGATCACCACCAAACATCCTCGATGGCTTTTTCAACAAGGATTATCAATTTAGTCGTTTAGTTTAGTTTTTGAACAATGCCCATGCTAAAATCTTTGAGAGGAGGATGGCATGTTTGTTGGGTCATGTAGCGAATATCTTAGAGACATCTATCTGTGAAACAATTTGGAATATCGATAGCGACTTTCTATGAGATGAACCTTTGTGAAATTTTTCTTTCTTCTTGCTCGAAACTCTGATTTGTGAAGATGTAATTAATAAGCGCTATTAATATATATGAGATGCTGTTCTTAACATTAAACTACTGCCATTTCGAGAATCACAGTTTGAGCTGTGGTTTTCTCAAATCGAGTCGCCGCTTAGTCATTATAAAGTTATCTCCGACATTGCAAAATTTAATCCAACCGTAACAACGCTGGACATAGCATTAACACAAGTTGCAGACGTTATCAAACAGCCCTCTTTGACAAACAAATATAGTGAGCTGAAGAAACAATTACTGGAGTCTTGTAACAGATAATTTTGACTTTTTGATCAATGAATCTGGAACGAAAGAGTCGTCGAAGGGCCATGAATACTTTTTGTGCTTTATTGAGCACAGTTTTGACTTATTCGGTACAGTACAGATACTGATCGAGATAAACACCGAGGCATCGAACGCAGGATTTTGCGGAACCCGTTCTGAACTACCCTCACCAGACATGATTTGAAATTTTTCCAATTACGTTCCAGGTCTTAACTGACCCTTTGCTGCGTTATTCGAAACGAAATTGTTTCGTATTTCTGCGTATTAATTTTCATTCGCCAATTGTCGGTGTACAGCTGCACATCATTAACAATTTTTTGTAGATTGCTCTGCACTATTGTAGATTTTCAGTCTGCCGTATAGCTGATCAGATCAGCAACAAACGCAATCAATGATCTCGTTGGCGAAACGTTAAAATCAAAGCCGTTCAATAGTTTGCGAATGAAGAAGAGAAGACCAGAGGCCCAGTAACTGTTGCCTGCTATAGACCATTCAAGACCTTGAATTCGCGCATTGTTGTCAGATTTCCATCAGTTACAACAAACGATTTCCCGTACAACATATTACACATCATGGCGACAATATGTCTGGGGAACTTGTCATGAAGGAGTTTAAAAATTAGTCCATCTAACCACACCGTATCGAAGGCTTTCTCTATATCAATGAGACATGCTCCAACGCATTGTCTATCATTTAATTTCCAACAGATGTCTGAGGTTACTTTCGTTATTGCATGTGTGGTCGAATGCCTGGCACGAAAACCAAATTGGCAATTCGGCATCACCTCATATTCCTTAATGTGGGCGTTTAATGCCTTGTTGATTATCACTTCAAACACCTTGCTGATGTTAGGCAGCAAGCTGATTGGGCGATAGCTTTTGGGGCATGAAGATTCTTTTCCTTTCTTGAAGATCGGAAATACCTTAGCCTTTTTCCACTCATTTGGGAAATATGAATTGCTCAACATGTTGTTGAACAATATGCAATAGTTCCTAATAGCAACCTCAGGCAAATGTCGGAGAACTACATTTGTAATACCATCAGTACCACATGATTTCTTGTTGTTTATCCTGCGAAATATGAAACACAAGTCTTCATAGCTGACAAAATAATCAGCAAGCTTCAAGCTCGATATGAGGTCAGATGCTAATGTTTCATTGAAATGAAGAATTGATTGGCCATTCAGGCTTGATTTGAAGTCGGAAACTTTTGCTTCAACGACCTCTGATAAGATTTCATTCCCTCTCTTAGGGTTTGGTAGATGAGCCAATTCAAAATTTGTTCCAATCAGGGCAAGTTTATTTAATTCCTCACATATAAACCTGTTTCCATTTCTATCCGGAGTCGTACTGTCAATTTCGATACTAGCCCTATCGAGAAGATTTATCTCATCACTAGTGACTTCAAGATTCGATACCTTCACTCGAGACTTCTTGCGGAATATGCTATTCACTTTCGCGAACACGCCATGTAGGTCCTGTGGGCTAATACCCCTCAATTTTTCCGCCCATTGATTGCTGACCTCACTCCTGAAGTATGACCGGATTAAGTTCCGGACATTCTTCAGGTGTAATTTCAACAAAGCCAACGATGGATGGTTATAGTCCAAAAATCGTCGATAAATATTGTTGACGCGAGTGAGAAGAAAGCTTTTCAATCTTTTCAACCTTGCGATGGTTGGTGTTTCATATCCTTCCATATTGTTTCGATGTTTAATCTTGGGACCGACTTTCTCAATCGTTTCCAACGTCAGCTTCTCTAACTTCGACAAATAGACATCTATTTCATCGTTAGTTAGATTCCTGTCATAAGGAACCATTGAGCAAGAGTTGCCACCATCAGAAGGGGGACATTGCTTCTGGTACTCCCGATTAAGCTTCTTTTGAAACTTTTCCCAGTCTGTTTTTTTGAAGTTCAACCGATGATTTTCGTGTTGGACTGGAATGAGGAAGAAATCATCCCTGTGCTGATTGATTTCCATTACGATTGCGTGACGTTCGCTATCATAAGGAAGCACCTGCAATTTCCGTTGAGGACTATTAAAGCTGAATTCAAGTCTTGCGTCAGCAATGCAAAGGTCTAAATATGCGTTTTTCCTAGGGTATGTTGGGAACACCGACCCATATAGATTGCATCTGTATTTAATTTGGTTCTCTGTTATCCACGATTTCAGGAATACACCTCCTGGATTATTGGTGGCGTTCAACCATGATGTTTGCTTGGCGTTCAGGTCACCAGCAAGAAAATAATAGTTATGCAGCCTGTTCAATTCGAGTATTTCAAACAAGGAATTGAGCTCCTCCTTGAGCTTGACAACAGCTCCACCAGTTGCATAGGCAGAGATAACGAAGAAGTTATCCCCACCTGGCAATGAGATTTTGATAACGGACACTTCAAGAGATTCAAAGTTTTTGAATTCGACTTTTTCAATATTTTGGAAACAATAGGGTCTTCGAACCAATATCCCGGTGCCACCTCCCCCATCACCTATTACCCTATCGTTTCTTACGAATTCAAAATCCTTGAATTCCATGGAATGCCATGAATTGAGGTGGGTTTCGGTGAGTAGCATGATGTCAGACTTTTGCTTAACAATGAATTAAAGGAGATAATCACGCCAATGTATAGTAACAATGAACTCACGTTGATCGAGATGAGACGAATCCTATCAATGGGAATGTGGCTGGATGACAAATTATTTTGAGGCATTTGAAACCCCTAAACGATGAAAAACAAGATTAATTTTTGTATTTTGTTTATCGATTCTTTCCGATAGAGAATGTAATTGCTGTAAAATTTTGAGATGCAGCTCATTATTGCCATTTACATTATTTACACTATTTACCGCATTTTCTGCTGGTCCTCTAGCGGCTTGTGCGAATGATACTCCGGGCTTGACGAAGTTCGGAGCTAAGACACTGCGGTGTATTTCAGGAGCATCCTCGATATGATGCCGGATGACCAAAAACACCGCAGTTAACACAGTATAGTTTCTCTTTTGGCTCCATCTGAGCCAATTTGCACTCACCGGGAGCATGCACGTCCTTGCATTTGATGTATCGGTAATGCATGGCGCAGTTGGCAGCCGAATGGCCAAATCATTGGCAGCGGTAGCACTGGTTGACTTCTCGTTTCTGGAGGCGTTCCCACCTAACCACTCGGAAATTCAAATATCTGATTTGTTGAAGAGCGCTTGGACTGCTCTTATTTGATATTTGCAATAAATAAAGTGGTAATTTTTAACTTATTTCAATATTTTGAAACTGACTTTTGTGAAAAATTAATTAATTTTTGAAATTAATGACAGGAGCGATTAAAAACACGTCTACACGCAACGAGTGCTAGACGTAGAATCAAAATGGTTTCCCGTATAACGTACTGCACATCATGGCGACATGGTATCTGAGGAACTTGTCCTGAAGGAGTTTAAAAATTAGTCCATCTAACCACACTGTATCGTAGGCTTTTCTACACGCTCGCAGTACCAAATATGAGGAACAATTGATTTTATATATATATATATATATATATATATATATATATATATATATATATATATATATAAATATATATATATATATATATATATATATATATATATATATATATATTTATATATATAAATATATTATTACATGTACAACTAATTCTGCGAGCTACTGTCGCAATTGTTTTTACAACCATTAAGAACATCATGATCAACAAAAGAATGTACTCGAAAGCACAAGAATCCACCAAGCATGATCAACATCTGAAGGTGACGTCACTGCACCATTCAGATGTTGACCATGCACGAATATCCCAGGTAGCTCTCGGCAGAAGATTCGCCAATGTACGAGATATGGATTGAATGGCTAGATACCCTATATAAAGGCGAGCTGAATGAATGGGGGGACTATTACAACCGATGTAGTAAAACTTCAATAGTGTGGAGTGCGCATAAAAGGCGATATTGATTGTTAAGTGGACAGTTGAAAGAAAAATTTATTGACAAGTTGAAGTTCGATTTTAATTAATTTTTGTGAAATAGTTGAATTGATGATTGTGCATTTTTAGTAAATAAACTCTTTTAACTTAATTTAAAAGACAGTGCGTTTTCACTTTCCCGGAACATTAAAATTATTGGCCGCAAACCATAACACGCGACAGTGGTGTCAAGAAGTGAGAAAAAAAATTTTGAAAGTGAAAACTTGTAAACATTTTTAAAGTGCACAATAGCGAAATGTAACGTGGAAACTGGTGGGGGAAATAAACAAAATTAATGAATTTACCATGGCGGAGCTTAAGGGGGAAGCAGGAACGCCAAAATCAAAGAACGCCGAAAATGCACTGATGCAAATGTTGATGCTGATGCAGCAAGAGCAGCGACAATAAGCATTCGAAATCAAGGCAGACATCACATAGAAGCTAGATGAACAATCAGGGAAGTTTATTGAACAATCAGCGAAGCTAAATAAACAATCAGTGAAGCTGGACCAATAAGCAATCGAAATCAAGGCAGATTTTCAAGAACAGTCAACCGAAATAAAAGCGGAACTCGGTAGTCTGAACAAACAAATTAAATGCATCGAGGGGAAGGTTTACCCGGTTGAGGAAAAGGTCAGCCAGGTCGAGGAGAGAATCAAAAATGAGATGGAAAAAGTGAAAAAGGAATTGGAAGCAGCGAAGGCAGCAGTAACCACGCCCCGCTTATAACCGCAGCGCAAAGCACGTTCAGAAATGTCCAAACACCAATATTCAATGGGCAAACGGTCTAGAGAATTTACAAAATCCAGTTTGAAGCCGCCTCCAGGACAAATCATTGGAATGAGCAAGAACGAGCAACTGCACTATTTCTTGCTCTAAAAGGCCCTGCTGCCGAGCTTTTGCAGACGATCCCCGTTGAGTTGCATTCAAACCCGGCTGCTATAATGAATGCGATCGACACGCATTATGGAGACGATCATCTGAAGCAGATTTATCGGTCACAGCTACGGCATCGGATGCAGAAGCCTGGCGAAACCTTACAGCAGCTAGCCCAAGACATTGACCGACTGGCTTTTTTGGCTTACCCAGCTTATGACCCAGAACATCGAGATGATGCAGCAACAGAAGCATTCATCAGTGCATTAAAGGACAAGGAATTGCAACAAGCCGCGCAAAAGCAAACGGTTAAGGACGCATTGACTTATAGTCTGAACTTTGAGGCAGCGAAAAATGTGACTCATACCACTGCCTGGGTTTGCCAGGTAGTGACAGGCGAGTGCAGGTGTGAGCGCGTGGAAATTAAACGAGAGCCGCAGGCAAATGGTGCGCATAGATGCTGAAATTGCGGTGAGATGGGGCACTTGCAAAGAGATTGCAAGAAGCGAAGAAAACGGAGCTATTGTCTAGGGTGGAGGAGATCCAGACTGAATGGAAGCCCTTCAAACTGATGGGGCCAACTTCGTCGGGCAAAGGTTGGCTAGGACAGCTACGGGAGAAACTGCAACTGTCCATGGAGAGGTCAACTTCCAGATACAGTTGGGAGACTTTACGTTCTTTCTGGTCACGAACATTATGGATGACTACATTCTCGGAATGGATTTTCTGCAACCACATGGATTTGGGCAAACGAGTATTGAAATGGCAGAATGTCGAAGTATTGATGGAGGATCCCAGCGTCCCAAGATGAATGTATAAGGAACGGATACGTGCCAGTTAGAGTCCTTAACACCGCAAACTCAACCACGAGTATCAAAGCGGGAGAAGTCATCGGCAGCTGCCAGCCTGTTTCCACCATCACCTCTTTGGAAGCCACTCACGACAATCATTGGAAGAGGAGGCAGGACACAGACAAAGCCCCGGAATCCACGTATGCAATATTGAAGTAGGTCAAATTGCCAGTGCAGCTTTTCAAGCGAGCCTCTGATCTGGTCACAAAGTACAGTGACATCTTCTTAACAAGCCCGGATAACCAAGGCCGAACGAGTATGGTAACTCACGTCATAGATACACAGGGAGCCAAGCCAATTCGACGAGTACCGAGTCGTCTTCCAATAGCCAAATAAAGAGAAGTGAGCGCACTGATTTTGGACATGGAAAAACAAGGTGTTATCGAACCTTCTGTCTGTCCATGGGCCACGCCAGTAGTTCTAGTAAAGAAAAAGGACGGTAGCACTCGTTTTTGTGTCGACTATAGGCAGCTTAACGATGTCACTAAGAAAGATAGTTACCCGCTTCCACGCACCGACGACATCATGGACACTTTGGCTGACGCAAAATGGTTTTCTACACTCGATCTCAAGAGTGGCTACTGGCAGGTAGAAATCGACAAGAAGGACAGAGAGGAACCCGCATTTTCAGTTGGAACCGGATTGTGGCAGTTCGTGGTGATGCCATTTGGGCTTTGCAATTCTCCAGCCGCTTTCGAACGCCTGATGGAAGACCTGCTACGAGGCCTAACCTGGAAAACCTGCTTGGTGTACCTAGATGACATCATTGTTATCGGGAGAACGTTCGAAGAACATGCGCGGAACTTAGAAGAGGTTTTCTCCCGATTGTGACTGGCGAATTTGAAGCTTAGTCCCGACAAGTGTGCCCTTTTCGCAGCTCAAGTAAAATATTTGAGACACGTCGTATCAGCAGAAGGGTTCAAAACAGACCCCCAAAAAAATTGAAGCCGTGAAAAGCTGGCGAACACCAAACAACAAGCGCCAACTACGAATTTTTCTGGGTCTGGCAACCTACTATCGCAGATTCGTCAAAGACTTTGCCAAAATAGCTACGGGTCTCCATCAGCTAACTGAGAAAAATCGTCCGTATGTCTGGAATGAACAATGCCAGGTAGCCTTTGAGACCTTGAAGGAGCTGTGTGAATCACCCGTGCTGGCCCATCCGAAACCCGGAAAAATGTTTGTAGTTGACACCGATGCGAGCAATGGCGGTATTGGCGCTGTACTCTCCCAGCAGATCGATGGTGAGGAAAGAGTCCTCTCGTATTACATTCGAGTTCTCTCAAAAAGTGAGAGAAACTACTGCGTGACCAGGAAGGAGTTATTGGCTATAATAGAGGCCACCAAGCAGTTCCGCAAGTACCTATATGGCCAGGAATTTATTTTTCAAACGGATGGCTGCTTAACTTCAAAAACCCCGAGGGACAAGTCGCGAGATGGATCGAAAGACTGCAGTCATACGACTACGAAATTGTTCGTCGAAAGGGCGGAGTTCATGGAAATGCTGACGCCCTATCTCGTCGTCCATTTCCAGCTAGCTGCAAGCATTGCCGACGGATTAAGGAAAAGAAACCGCCCGTTGATCTGCGATTAATAACGGCCAAATTCGATGAAAGTTGGCCATCGGAGGAGATTCAAAATTCCCAGTTAGCCGATGAAGTCCTCGGACCATTGCTCGTATGGAAGGAGACAACTGGGCGACCTGAGTGGAAGGACGTTTGGATGCATGGCGCCACTCTGAAAAGTTATTGAGCACAATGGAACTCCCTTCAGGTGGAGGGTGGCGTACTCAAGCGGAAATGGGAAACGGTGGATGGCAGCTCCTATAGGATGCAAACTATACTTCCCAAAAGCCGAATCCATGATGTGGTTAAGGAGAGGCACGAAGGATCCTAGGGAGGCCACCTTGCTGTTAACAAGACCTTAGCGAAATTGTGGGAAAAGTTTTACTGGCTCCACTCTCGAGAAGACATAGAGTACTGGTGCCGTCGATGCACCATTTGCACTTCTGTCAAAGGTCCAAAGCGACGACTGAGAGGACAAATGCAAACCTATAACGTGGACGTGCCATTTGTGGCCCGAGGTCTACCTCATTCCCAACTACCGTAGCCAAACAGCTAGTATTAAATTGGGTCAGTAGGTACGGCGTACCTTTGCAAACTACATTCGGATCAAGGCCGAAACTTTGTGTCACTAGTTTTTGGTGAAATGTACGAGCTGCTAGGAATACAGAAAACGAGGACAACACCGTTGCATCTCCAATCCGATGGAATGGTCGAACGTTTCAACGGCACGCTCAATAAACACCCACTATTTTTGATGGCGTACAGAGCTGCCGAACATGCATCGACGGGCCATGCCGCAGCCAAAGTCATTTTTGGAAAGACTATTCGTCTGTCGGCTGATATAAACTTCGGAACACCCCCTGAGAAGCACCAAACGATCTCGGAGTACGCAAGTGAGCTAAGGCAACGGTTGAATCAGATACATCGGACAGTGCGAAAACACCTTGAATCGGAATGAAACGGTACGATTATTTGCTAAAATTTTTTAGCTAGAAGTCGGAATGAACCTTTGGCTATTGAAACAATTGATTACATTTTGCAAAAAGTTTGTTGTAAAAGCTATTAAATTCAAGCAAAATAGCATGTTTTCGTTAAAAAATATAGTAAATCTCGGAAACCTTAACGTACTGAGTTGATTTAAGCTAAGTTTGTTAGATCTAAATTATTTACATTGAATTAAAATTAAAAAAAATAAAAAAAAAATTTTGCAAAAAATTTGCAAGAACAAAATGTGGAAATTTGATGCAAATCAATGTGCACGCATGGTATTTGTTCAGTGTGTGCAAATCACACATTTTGTTCAAGGAAATTTTTTGCAAAAATCTTTCTTAAATTTTTGATGAGTCAATTCAATGTAAATAATTTAGATCTCACAAACATAGCTTAAATCAACTCGGTACGTTAAGTAGTTTCCGAGATTTACTACATTTTTTAACGAAAACATGCTATTTTGCTTGAATTTAATAACTTTTGCAACAAACTTTTTGCAAAATGTAATAAGTTGTTTCAATAGCCAAAGGTTCATTCCGACTTCTAGCTAAACATTTTTTGCAAATATTCGTAACGTTTCTGAGGTGAACGGCTGTAAAGTTTGCCCAAATTTGCAGTTTTACTGGGGCCTGCGCCTTAAAGGGTTGTAGTTTTCATTATTCCTGACTAAGTTTTTTCCATGAATTTGGATAGTACCCTTAACTGTTATACATTGTTAGATATCTGAAAAATCCCAGATATTTTTGAGTACTTCTGCAACATAATTGCCAAGGATTTTTTTTTAATATTTCTGATAGAAAAATCCTTTTTACAAATTTTTTTTTATCTTTCCATCGAGCCTATGCGAGTGCGTGAATATGAAAGTTTTCGTTTTGACGAGAAATTGCGACTAAGCTTGAAACAAAACAGGAAGAATTTTGCATTTTCAAAGCGAGCACACGGCGTCTTAATTTCAAAGTTATTTATCTTATGTTCGGCTGCCAATAGCAGAACCGTTTTCCTACCAAGCTGCCCGATCTTTTTCAGTATTCAAGAGGTGGCTTCTTCTTCTTATTTTGCTTTTTGAAATATTCTATGAAATTATTACGATATTTTTAATTTTATTGTAATCGCAATTACCATATTTTGCAACCAGTTGATGTTTAGAAATTGACTCCCTTTGAACTTTCTTAATGGGTTGAATACAACATTTAATGAACAATAAACTTTTTCAATCCTAAGAAATTAATTCAAAATTGGTGTTTATAGAAAAAATTAACTGTTTAAAAATGAATAAACGGAGTGACTAAAAATATATATTTTCATAGGCACGTTTGAAATGGCTTACATTTGGAGTATTTATATGTCCAACAGAATTTTTTTCTTAAAAAAGCCCTGACTTTCAAAGTGGCGGTCAATCAAATTCTTATTTGGTTTTTGAAACTAAGAATGTCTGCGAGAAATTAGTCTTTTTAGCTGATGGTGGCAATTGAGAGTTTATTTTTCAATTGCAAAACACTGTCCTCAGATAATTCATTTTATACCTTAACATTGCAGAAGTTTATTTGGAAAAGAAACGAAATCCCATCCAATATTTAGTGTAGACTTTTAAAAAACTCTGAAAGAAGAAAAAGTGCATAGAACGTGCATCATCAATTCAATATTTAAAAGATTGAAAACTAAATAATTATAAATTTAAGATTTGATTGGAAACGTGTCCATTCGTTGCTTCTTCCTGTTTCATATTAGTTGCTGCCCAGTGAAATTATTAATCGCAAGTGTAATTTAGTTTTATTTTTTTTACACCTTTTATAGTCAGTTTCAACATTGCAGTACAAATTACATAACATTACTCTAAGTTAGAAATTAGCAAATAAGTTAAATTTACTCAATTGCTACAAAAATGAAAACTTAAGTTAATTATTTACCAACTATTGTTTCTGTATTTTGCTACCCCAATTTTATAAAAATTGACTAGTATTGCAATGTACTTTAAATCTTTGGCCAACCGAATCAACATATTTTTTTGAGAACTTCCCTAATTAAATCTTAAAAGAAGTATTTTGAGTAATTCAACTCGAAGTCGAATAATTTCACCATCACTTATGATGGAGGCACCCAGCCACCAAATTTTTTCTCCAAATCTTCTGCAATAGCAAGACACAATCGGTCTTGATATGGAGCTGCAACAACTTGGAATCCTACAGGAAGTCCTTCTTTTGATAGTCCCATTGGGATATGTGATGCTGGAAATCCGATAACATTGAATAACATGGTGAACGCCACTCCTGGCATATTCAGGTAAGAGGTATGATGTTTGAATGCAGTGCAATGCATCGTGGGATATAGGAGGACACCATCATCGCCGAGTAAATCCTAAAGATAAAGAGTATATTTAGTATGACTTTCGTGGTGGAGATTTCATCTATATTCTTACCAATAATTCTTGTCTCAAAACTGCAAGTTCTTGTCGATATCTTTTCCGATTTTCAGCCGTCATGAAACCGCCACTGTCCTTTAGTATCATGAAAACTAATGCAGCCAGAGAATATTTTGGCAGCCCTACCAAGTGTTTCAGAAGTTCGATTGCAATGTTATCGCGAGTCTGTTCAAAAAATAATATTTATCAACTTGATGATGTATTGCAGATGAATTATCAATACCTTGGGATCGTCAAGATGTATCAACATATCCGGAATATCATTCATTTCAACGAAATTAGACAAACTTCCTTCTAAGGATCCATCAATATGTGAAGAAAGTTTCACCTGAAAATTTATAAAAGTTCGATTGTCGTAAATTGTATAAACTTTTAATTTGTTGACTAGCTTAAATGAATACTAAGGCTTATATCTCTATTTTTAATTAGAAAAAAATCACACTTAGACACACTTAGGAATCGACAAGGTGGGAAGTGCAGATCGCTTGAGCGTTGCGCGACGATGAAAGAGTGATGGAGAGAGTGGTAGGGAATAGAGGTATTCAAAAAAAGCTTGTTAGTCGGTGTACGAGAGCTGCCCGAAAAGCAGCCGTCTTGCGTTCATATCTCTGCCCGGTGTTAATTTTTGTCAACAGGTTCATTAAATTCATCATAGCAGTCCCTGTTTGGTAAACAATATGCTCTTAAGAATGCTTTCACGTCCTGAAGTAGTCGTGGAACATTTACTATATTTCGACATAAAATCATTTTAACACCTTGATGTCGTCGTTTGATCGGTATTTTCAATCTTGGGGACATTCAAAAGTCGAGTCAAAGGAAACAGCCACAGGGGTAATTTCCAAGTTCCAAGTTTCAGCCATAGGGGTAATTTCGCTCTGCTGCTCTGAACGAAAAAAACTGTGAATAAATAGCAAGCCAAGGTAACCTATTGTTAACTGCAGCATTCTGGTTACGCCAATGCCATGCAGAGCCCTCTCGAACGATCTGGCAGATTGGATACTATTCGCACGGACTACGTATGTTTCTAATCAATCTAGAAACTAGAGTTACTTTTTTCTTTTCCTGAACATTTCAAGAATGGGGTTAATACAAGTATTCTGGAATTTCCGTTTAATTATTATACTAGCTGCAAAAAAATTGATGGTTAGAATCGATTGAAGGACAGTATGAATTGTTTGAACGATTTAATTTATGTAGAATTAAATTTATGTCTAGCAGTCACAACGAATAGACGTTTTTTGTATATGCCAAACATAATAAAAAATTATTTAAATATTTTATTCGAGAAATTTAAAACCGAAAATCTTAGAGCATTTTCCGATTGTGAGAGGGAGGAGTTGGTGGAAATATTGCATGACTAGGAATTCGTCCTTTGCAATTTATTTCCCTTATGTCGAAGAAATATTCACGTGTCGAAATAATAAAAAAAAGCTCATGACATAGTCGAGGAAAAATACCTCAAGTACACAAAATATTATACTTGGCGAATACAGTATCGAAAATGTTAGCGAATTTGTGTATTTAGGCGCCAAAATAACGAAAATGGGCAATGAAAGAGACGAAATACACCGAAGAATGCAGCTCGCAAATATAATATTTTATTCCGTGTTGATGATCTTGAAGACCATCTGGATACACAGGAAAACAAAGCTCCAAGTATACAAATCTGTGATTTGGGTGTGAAACATGGACCCTAACCCAAGCATCCGCAAATATATTGAACGCCTTTGAGGGACGGGTCCTGAGGCGAATAATCGGAGCGAAGCTAGACGGGGACCAATGGTGAATTCGATACAACCATGAGCTGTATAAAATTTTTGACGAACCAGAGGTCTCAACGATTGTAAGACTGCGGAAGCTGCAATGGGCTGGCCACATAAATCGTATGGACGAGCAACGGACACCCAAAAAGGTATTCGTTGGGAGAACTGAAGGTCGGAGACCAGTGGGGAAACCGAGGAAACGCTGGTCTGACTCGGTCGACGAAGACAGTTCATCGCTGCTCGGATTTCGAAATTGGAGGACGCGGTCAATGGACCGAGACAGTTGGAGGCGCTATATGCAGGAACGAAGGCCCAAGAGGGGCGGTAGCGCTAAGAAGAACGTTATGCAATCAAAATACTGGACAAAAATTTGGTTACAATGTTGGTTACAGATCCTCCAAAACTCCAGTGTCTGATCTGATGGAATGTCAATAAAATACCAAAATAGGATGCCATTGTTGTTGTAATTGGAGAAATTTCAAATGGCTATAACTTCCGTGAATATGATACAAATTTCATAAAACTTACAGAGCATTAGAATCTTGTGTAAGGCTACTTAAATAGGATTTTAAGAGAATTTTGTTGGGTTTAAAGGCATCCATACGATTTTATTGGAGAAAATGAGAAATTCGAAGATCATGCTGTTATTAAGTTGAACGTATTTTGACTTCTGAGGTATTTATTATTGTTATACGCATAAATATCTCCCTTGATAATTTTTTCAGATTTTTTAGATCACAGGTGTTCAATCGCGAGGGGGAAACACATTTTTTGTGTATTTCTCTGTCTGTGCCCCAACTGAAGCAAAAACGATCTGTTTAAGAACTGTTTTGTGAAGTTCTCATAAATAACTTTCATTAAATACTCATATCGGCCACGTTTCTACTCTATTCATCGATCCATGGCCTATTTTTTCGAACCCTAGAATGGTTACAAAGCCCTTTTGTTAGGAGCTCTCTTGTTTCACTTATGAGTATTAATTGTAGGTACTCATCTTCAGTCATTCATTAAATTGAATCAAGTGTTCAAAGCATGCACCTTAAACGTTGAAGTTGGGGAAAAATAACTCAAAATTATTCAATCTCAGCCACTATTTTGTTTTACGATTACTGATACCCCTAGGTGAACCAGTCCTCAATGATATTCATGATACTTATCATTCCTGAAACTTTCATGCAAATCCTATCAAAGCTGTACGCGAAAAGTTTATTCATTTATCATAACTATTTAACAGAAAAAAATTCAGTTACAAAATAGATAAAATAATAGCACAGCAAAATAAATTAAGTAATAGCCCAGCATGCAAATAGCAAGATAAAAGTAATAAAAAATGCAAAAACTAGGAGAAAATAAATAAGAAAAATTACTAAGAGTTGAGAAGAAGACAGTTGACAAATCTTTTATAAACTAAATACGAGAGGGGGAAGGGCCCAAGCTTAAGGTCATCATAGTTACGAGGTCATTTGAGCATGGGTGAGTGAAAATACATCAAACTACGTGCGAATGGAACATCAAAGTTATTCGACGATCTTGAAGAACGCATAACGCGCCTCACTGGAACCTGATTGACAAGGCGAGTATCGAGCAAGCCACGGCAAAGCCTGTAAAGGAAACATTCATCAACGGAGAGTCGATGCATTTCCTGCGAAGGAATATTGAGGATAGCTAAGGGTGATTCATAAAAAATGTAGGGAATCTGGAATTTCAAGAAGACGATTCTGGTAAATTTTTTTTGTATAGCTTCTAGCGTTAATTTCAAACACTTCAGACGAGGCGACCAAACTGGCGAACAGTACTTAAGGATGGGACGAAACAAACTAGAATATAATTTAACACACGACAAAGGATCGGAAAAAATATAGGAATTTCTTAAGATCAAGCCAGAAATGCGAGAGGCTTTAGAAGTAATTTCAGAAATATGAACGTCGAACTTTAATTTAGAGTCGAAAGTGACACCTTAGTCCCTGAAGTGTGTCACCGTACATAGGTACGAACTATTAACGTAAATTGAAAGCTTATAGGGCAAAGGTTATTAGAAAATGAAAAATGGATGCACTTAGAAACATTTAGTGTAAGTAGGTTAGAAGAACTCCAAAATAAAAAGGCATTCAAATCTTCTTGAAGCAAGGCACAGTCATCGATTGACAACACTACTTTGAAAACTTTGACGTCATCTGCATAAAGAAGGCAGGAAGAGTTGACGACAGCGGATGGTAGTTCATTTATGAACAGAGTGAACAATAGTGGGCCGAGGGTGGATCCTTGAGGAGCACCTGAAGATGGATGGAAGGGAGTAGAAAGACAGCCTTGAAAAGATACCTGATTGACACGATTGGTTAAGTTAGAGGATAACCAGTGGAGCAAATAATCAGGAATATAAAGAAATTTAAGTTTGCTAAATAAAAGATTGTGATTTACTGAGTCGAAGACTTTAGAGAAATCCAAATACAAGGTTTCGATTTGCAAACGGTCCTCCATGGCTTTTGAAGTAACGGCATGAATTCTAACAAATACGTTAAGGATGGTCGCCCTTTAATAAAACCATGCATGCAAGTACACGATTTTCTCCAGGAGTTTGGAGAAACAGGGTAATAAGGAGATAGGCCGAAAATTGGCAACGTCTGAGGTGCTACCTTTTTTAAAAATAGGAGTAATGTAGGATATTTTCCAACTCGAAGGAAAAGAGGCTGAAGATAAGCCAGGGTGGAAGAGAAAGGAAAGGGGGACACAAATAGAAGTAGTTAATGATTTCACAAAATGATTAGGAATACCATTGGGACCTGAACTAACAGAGTCATCAAGTTCTAAAATAAGCTTCATAACATCTACCGGATAGCAAAAAAAGGAATGAAGGTGGCGGATGTGTCATTGGGAACAAAGGGCTATTGCTGGAAGTAGCATTAAAAATAGAAGAAAACTGAGTTCTAAAAAGTTCACAAATCTCGAGAGGTGAAGTTGCTAAGCAGCCTTTCAAATGAAGCGAGGATAGGAAACTAGAAAAGGATTTAAGAAAGCGTATATATTTCTAAAATGGTTTTGAATGATTTGAGTTTAGAGAGCCTTCAATACTATGAAAATAAGAAGCTTTAGCGATCTGCATATTTTTCTTATCGACCTCAGATGACAAAAAGCTGTACGTTACTCAGGGGATCTGTCACGTGAAAAACATTGACGAGCTCGATCTTTAGCTTTCAAGGCTCGTCTCATATCGAGTGTTAACCAGGGACAATCAGAAGAGTTCCTTATACTGACAAGTGGAGTCGAGTTAAAAATAGCAGCATTTAAGAAGTCATAGAAATTGTTGCAACAAGTATCCGAGTCAAGACCGCGAAGGAAGGAGGACCAATCAATAGAGCGAATTGTTTCGGAAAGTTGCTCATAATTAATTTTATAAAAGCTATAGCGCTGACACTCTTTCCGGCGATAACGGACTGAAGCAGTATAGGAAATTTCAAAGCGTAAGGGCGATGAGGGGATCAGGAGAAAGATAAGGAAAAAGAACTAGAGGTGAGCATAACAACGATTGCTCCATACTACAAAAGAATAAGTCAAGAATATGATTAGTAACGTTAGGAAAATTATTAAATTGAGCCAGGAAACACATGGACATAAAAGAAGAAATTAAAGAACAAATTTGAGATGAGTCAGAATCAACCTGATTTTCATCCCGTGAGAATTTAGGAAGGTTAAAATCTCCACATAAAATAAGGTGACAATTTGAAAAGCGCGACAAGAGGTGAGGTGAGGAAGATATTGTAGACCGAAAAAGAAGACTTTAAAGGTATATAAGTGCAAAAGGCAAGAAGAGAAAGGGAAGACGAAATAAATATTTTCGCCCCACACATTCTAGAAAAGTAAATTTGTTAGAGAGACGCCAGTAAAAGCATTCTTATAGACGACTAGGACACCTGCTCCGTCTAACTTGTTGGAGATTGACCTATCACGATCACGCCTAAAAATTGTGTGATTAAAAAAATTTCAGAGTCAAATATACTATCAGACAACCCAGATTCAGAACTACAGATTATATCATCGTTAGAGAGAGAATAGGATAAAGCTAGATCCTTCAGCTTGGATCTTAAACCCCGAGCATTTTGATAATAAATAGAAAATTTACTGTTAGAAAATTGACTATTAAGAGTGCTATTCTGAAAATTTTTAGGTAGAACGGATGTTACAGCTGTGGTAGGGAGCTCGGCGGAGAACGAAAATTTTTTTCCTTGATGTTATGAATGATTTAACAAGCACTCCAGGCGGCCAGCAATCAGAGTTCAAGATGTAGCCACACGATGCCGGAACAGTCAGTTTGAAAGTAGCTATAACTCTGTTGATAAAGTTGTCCTTCGTCAGCTTCTGGCAGCTAATTATTTTCAGAGATGAGCCAAATTTTTTATTTTCATAATCCAAAATGTCTTCGGTGGATGTGCTATACGCAAGCCTTGATATGAAGATTTGTTGCGGTGGCGCTACAACTTGGAGGGATGGCTAATCCACAGGAAATTTTTTGGAATGGCTCCCCCATGAAATGAAGATCTCTGCGCCATACTTCTTGTTGTGATAGACGAAGAAGGCTGCGAAGTAGGCAAAGCGTCTGAAAAATCACTAACCGTTAGCGTTGCGTTACTAGATGACGATGAGGGTATACTCTGTGGCAAATACCCTGACATGATGGGCAGATTCGCACCTCTTGACAAAATATTCTCATTGTTTGATGACGATGTTGACGATGATAATGGCTTACTCAGGCTCTCTGTTGTACATTCCCCCTTCCCCTACCCCCACAGTACTGATAAGGCAATTTTAAGAGTTGTTTTGAAAAGATCTCATTAAGACCTTTCCAATGACACCCTGCTCGACTACCAATACTGGAAAAAAAATTGAAAGGGTCACCTCCCTATATGGTGAGACCCCCTTAAAACCCTTCGAAAAATTTTTCCATCCCAAAACTTTCAAGAAGTCACCACTTCCGACCTTTCCACAAAGTTTCATGGCTGTAGCTTCTATAGTTTCGGAGAAAAAGTGCTGTGACATACAGACGGACACAGGTCGTGATTGCAATAGGGTTTTGTGTTTTAGTACAAACCTCTAAAAAGCAACTGGGAAATCCGTTTTTAAACCATCTAAAAAAAATAATAATAAATTTGTTTTTAATAATAATGATAAATTTTCTTCAAAAATTTTGATGTACGAAATAGTTTCTCACCTTTAGCAAGTGTTAACGTTACTCAAAATCAATGGGACAGTGCTAATATCGTTCTTAGCAAATCCTTATGGCTTCTGCCTAGTTTTATTAGTAATATTAATCCTTTAAAGGCGAAAGTGGTCTTCAAACAATTTCCTACTTGTAAGTACCGCGTTAAATTACAGTGCGTACTCGATAGTTTGGACTAATTAAACCATTGGTCAATCCAAAATAGCGAGGAATCTGAAGTAGTGGAGGACATTTGAAATAAAATGAAAACACGATATTTAGATGGTATACAGCTTAAAATAATGAAACGAATTTTATTTCACTTTTCTTCCATAATGCATGAAATCAAATACAATACATATGTAAGTAATATCTCGAAAATATATGCATATGAATTTGAACCTAATTATACATTCAAAAAATCACTTATTTTAGCTTGTTTTTGAGTTTTTGCTTTTGATAATAGCGCATTCTTTGAGTTCACGTAGGGCCAGTATACTCGTATGTTCAAATATTTCACCGTTTTGTTCAGCCCATTTAACCTGAGATAAAAAGCAGAAATCGCGGCTTCATTCTTAATTTTGACAACATCCACTTCTTTCGATACCTCTATGAAGTCATATTCTCCCTCTTCCGTTAAATATTTGATTACTTCTTCATTTATCCAATGCAAAACATCATTGTCGAGCATATGTTATTCTCTGGGGTTATAAGATTTAGCATTTCTCTAGTATCCACGAGTTCATCAGAATCATTCTGCTGATGTGGATCTGACACCTGCAATCGGGCATATTCCGCAAGAGAGGAGGAAAAGTCATTTTCGTCCTACTGATCTCGAAATTTAAACGCGTTCCAGCATTTTTTTATTGTCATGCTGTGTAATGATTTAAAACACCTCTCTTACGTACGAGATTTCCCGAGGGAAATCTAAGCCGAGCGCTGGATAGTATGCATCAGCTGGGTGTAGCCTGCCGACTTGAAGGCGGGATGGTCCAGGTCGATGAATAGGGGGTTGTCGTCCTCCTGGGCCATAAGGTATCCGGTACCACATATTGGCTTCCTTTCCGGTGACGAATCGTAAAGTCAAACGCCTGCAATTTCAAGTCCCATCTTGTCAAACGGCCATGGAGGTCAGTTTAGCTCATCAGCCATTTCAGGAACGCATGATTTGTAAAGATTTTGAAGGGGTATCCCTCAACATATGCCCAAAAACATTTCACCGCCGCCAAGCATTCTTGCTCAGAGACAGTGTAGTTCCGCTGGGCCGGGTTCAACTTGTGGGACATAAAGGCTATAGGCATCTCCTCGCCGTCTTCCGTAACCTGGACTAAGACTGCTCCCACTCTACCTGTATGTTGGCTAGCGTCACATTGGATTGAGAACGATTTACTTAAGTCCGGGCTTTGTAGTACGGGGGCTGTTGTCAGACTCTTCTTTAGTCCTTCAAAGGCCCACAAGCCGGGCTCTTCTCAGATGAACTTTCGCCCCTTACGCAGCATGTCGGTCAAGGATGTGGTGATGGTTGCATAGTCATGTACGAATCGTCGGTACCATCCGCATAAACCTAGGAATCGGCGTAGCTGCTTGATGGTCTTAGGCAGAAGAAAGGCATCAATAGCTGGTGTCTTGTCCGGGTCGGTTTTGATGCTGGCATGGCCAATGATGTGGCCCAAATACTTAACCTTCATCATTACGAACTGACTCTTCTGTATGTTGATGGTTAACCCTGCTTTCCGGATATGCAAAGTCACTTCCTGAAGCAGGCAGATGTGTTCGTCAAACGTCTCGGTTGTAAGTTATAAGTCGTCTAAGTATACAAAAACTTGGTGCCATAAATGCGTTGGTATTACTTTATCCATAAGGTGCGTCATTGTTTGTGGAGCATTATACAGTCCAAATGGCATGGTCACAAACTGGTACAGTAGGCGACCTGGGACCGTGAAGGTTGTCTTCTCTTTTGAGCTAGGATCTAACGGGATTTACCACAAAACATCTTTGAGGTCCAAGCTCGTAATGAAATGGGCTTTAGGTAATCGACCAGGAGCACCCTTTTTTCGGCAGACCGCCATTCGCTTTCATTTCCTTATGGAAGATTCAGCGCTGCTAGAAAGGAAAGAGTTCACCAAACAATTTTTTTTTTGATAGATCACGTTAGATCGCCACGATCGGCCACTTAAAAATAATAGCTCAGTTTCCTTATATTTAGGAGGAGTTTTTTTATACATATATATTGAAGACAATGATGACAACCAAGCGGACTTCGGAGAAACGTTGGACCCACTCCAAAACTATACAGCCAGCCAACTATGGGATCTGCTATGAGGACGTCATAGAGGGCTCTACCAGTGTGAGTTTGGAGTGCTACGGATAACCAAGCCCCGGATACGACTTCGCCAAACACAGTTCTCCCGAAGTTCCGCAACCAACGTCATGTGCTACCGAGCCGGACCGTTAGGGGAATGGTTATGAATCGAGTGCCCCCTGGCATGTCAAGCCCTTTCATGCTAGACTGCGGGACTATCTAGCTGCTCGTCAGTGCATCTTCCATGAGGATATGGTTCTCACCACTCCTCCGAAAAAGAAGCGAGCCATGCGTCGGATGCGGAGCTTCTAGAGAAGGGTGAGGCAGTCGAGAAAGCCGTTGCGTGCGATTCAACTAGAAAAATTATTGAAGGACGACGTTCACCCCTACGCGTCAGTACAGATCCAGCTGAATCGATTGGTAGGCTTGATTGACACTGGGGCCTGTGTCAACTGCATGGCAGCCGATTTTGCAAGAAAAGTCCTGACGAACCACGCGGATCAAATCCAGCCATTTGTAATGTTTTAAGCACGCCTGGTACGTACGAGATTTCCCGAGGGGAATCTAAACCGACCTCTCATCGGTTCTAGACGTGAAGTCTCGGAACATGACAACGGACTGTACCCATCAGGACAACAAGTCCGGTTACTCTTAGTCTACTCCGAGGTGGCTGCTGGCTAGCAAGCTGGTTCGGAGAGGAGTTAGAGTGTCCAGACTTGTTGACCTGATGGGTGCAGTCTATTGTCGCGTTCCAAGACTTCACATCTAGAACCGGTGAGAGGTCGGTTTAGATTTCCCTCGGAAAATCTCGTACGTACGAGGCGTGCTTAAATCATTACAGCTATTGACTTTTAACCGAGTATTTGACAGAAAATTGACAGCGTGCTGTAGAGTGACATGTTTAAGATTTTGAATGGTGTCTTGTTCCTCAGAGTTTGAGATCACTTGAGTGAGCAGGTTTTTTTTGCAGCACAATACATTTTCGTGATTCGTCTCCCGTTTTGACCCATAGTTTGGATCAAAGCAGTGCGATTCGATGGAATGAGCATGACTACAACTTTGTTGTCTCAAGACCTTAGTTCCTCCGAACTTGGATGACATGAAGCATTGTCAATGAGAAAGGTTGCCTTTGGTGGAAAGTGATTTTTGACCGGAAACAATTGTACTTGGGGAACAAAAGACTCATGGATGTCATCTATGCCTTTGCACTTGACTTATATTCTACAGGAAGAGAAACAGTTTTAAGTGCTCTTGGGCTTCGCGACTTTCCTATTACAAACAATTGCAATTTATGGTTTCCTAATGTATTTACACAAAAATAAAAGTTACTCGTTTTTTGATGATTTTATCACCTCGGTGTAGTTGCTTCGTTTAGCGTACGAGAGTTTTCTCTGGCAACATTTTCCAGAACAGGCTGAATTATCAGCATTGTAAATTTGATCTATGGTCAGATTCAACTCTTTGATTTTAGGATGAAGAAAGGGAAAGTTTTCACCTGTGATTTTCAACATCCTGATCTAGAACCGCCCTATGAACTTTTCGTATCAACCGTTACTAGCATTCAAAATTTTCGTTGCTGTTAATTTGTTTGCCAAATTCTATTGCCTGATTGCTGAGTAATTCTTTCAAAATTGTAGCATTCCTATTCTTTTGATATAGGAATCACGAATAAAGTTTGATCTTTATTTTCAGATACTCGCCAAATCGCAAAGTCTTTCGTTTTGCAGTACCTGACTCTGTCGATAATATGAAAGTGCGAAAAAAATAAACTTGAGTTGCATCACTTCCAATAGTTGTTTACAAATGATTGGTCCATTTATTTTCGAAATTTATCCTTCTGTCTCTTTATATCTGATATGGTTGTGAACCAACATCATACTCTAGGGTTGATTGTTTTCCTGAAAAACCTTTATGTAGTTTGTCTAATATTTCACATTTATTCTTTAAATTTAACGTTTTATGGACGCGCTTCTTAATCGGAGCCATTGCCGAACAATGAATTCCAATAGCGATTTTTACAAGATGGCCAACTACGTAAATAAACTATTTTATACGGCTATATGTGCAAATTTACTTTCATGATTCTACTTCATACGAATATCCGAATGAAAAGTCAGTTTTATATTAAAGAATCCTCTCAACGCCTGAAAATTCAGGTTAGAGAGTGTATAATGCAAATTATTAGATGATCTGAGTTGTTGTAAATCCGAGGTTTCGAAGCTTCGGGGTATCGAGTACGCCCTGTATTTTCAGTTTCGTTCCATCAAATTATTGTGGGCCAGATTGAGACGTTTGACATTTAATGAAAGAAACAAAAAACTAAATCGGAAATCCTTAACATCCATTTGTTCTCTATCTATGAAGTAAAAAATAATGTCTTATCACAAATTCCTGAACTAAACAATTTCGAAATAACAAATTTATCTGCAGCATGGTCTCGCTGTAATGAGGTATTGCTGAATATTTTTAAATTCGAACGAAATAATGATGATTTAGAAAAGCTTTTAAAAGTTAGTTTTTTGTTCCACCGACATAACCACTTGGAATAAGTAAAAAGGAGTGATTTGATCCAATGCTACAGATTACAAGGTTTTAAGCACATATCATCCCTGTGTTCCTTCCCGCAAGCAACAAATCTTTTCTTTGCTCTTTGCCGGTGTAAGGGTTACAACAATGAGACTCCTAATATTCTAGATACCCCTCCTGTGTATTGTGTTCCTCAACCACACACCTAGCAAGAAAGCATGTTGCAAAATAGATCCAATTTGGTGTAGCATTCCATTTAAAAATATTTCAAATGCCTCTTTTCTTCTTCTTCTTCTTCGTAGCGGTACAGCCCCCTCGGATCTTCGTTTCTTGCAACAAGTGCCTCTAACTGCCTTTGTCACGTCCTCCAATTTTGAAATCCATGCTGCGATGAACTGTCTTCGTCGACCGAGTCAAGCCAACGTTTGTTCAATTTTCCCACTGATCTCTACCCTTCAGTTCTCCCAACGAATACCTTTTTGGGTATCTGTTGTTCTTCTATACGATTCATGTTACCAGCCCATTGCAGCTTGTGCAGCCATAGAATCGTTGAGAATTCCAGCTCATCAAAAATTTCATACAGCTCATGGTTGTCTCAAATTCACCATTGGTCCCCGTCTAGTTTTGATCGAATTATTCACCTCACGATCCGTCTTTCGAAGGGGTTTAATATGTTTCCGGATGCTTGGGTTACGGTCCATGTTCCACAATCACAGCATAGCACAGATCTTATCATAGATTTGTAAGCTTGGAGCTTTATTTTGTCTTCAAGATCGTCAAAATTGAATAAAAATTTAATTTCGAGCTGTATTCTTCGGCGTATTTCGTTCTTTCATTAGTAACTCTCGTTATTTTGACGCTTAAATATACATATTCACCCACTCTTTTAATATTGTATTCGACAACTTGACTGCGCGTAAGCTTTGTTTTATTCTCATTGATTTGTAGTCCTATTAGTTTAGCTTTCCAGTCATGTTTCAGAAAGAGTTCTTTGGCGGTTGTCAATGACCTTGACAAAAGGTTGATGTCATCCGCATCGGTTACCACATGACTCGATTTGAATACTAACGGTTAGCTTTCTAATGACATATTCCAAAGCCAAATTGAATAGCAGTGAGGCTAACCAGCTTTGAGTGCCGGTGATTTGGTTGTTAGTGTGGACTTGGGAGGTTGTCGACGTCATTGTCATTTTGGTAAGACGCACTCATTTGACTGGGACATACCCGCCGGCTTGGTAGTCAAAGTATTTTTTTTTCTTAATTCTAATTAAGTTATTCGCTCCTCATCTGAGAGTTTCATATTATTTTCTTTTTGTCCGGGTTTTTCTACCTATGTATTGTTTGTTGGCCTGATTCTTTTTGTCTAACGCATTCTGACACTTATGATAGAAACAATAATTTCTTTTGCCCCGGGCTTGATGTCCGATCGTATGTTCTGATATGGTGTTAATTACTGCTTTCACTTCCATCCATAGTTCGTTGCTTTTTTCGGCGATGTGTCTGATATGGTGGAAGCCAGCTGGTTGTCGAGGGTCTCCATGAAATTGCGCCGGTTAGAGCCTTTCAATGTCGAATTCTTGTAGCGGGCTGGCCTTCACTGAACACGCCTTTGACATACGACATCGATAGGTTAATGTGATAAAGTAATAATCCGAGTTATAATTGACTCCTCGGTGTGTGTGAGGCCCAACGTTTTTTGATCATAACATGCTTGATCTGGTTTGTGTGTTGTCGTCCGGTAATACACAGGCAATTTTATGTATGCGTCGATATGGGAACCAAGACGAACGTATGATTGGATTTCTGCTACATGTAAAGTCAATCAGGCGCTGACCGTTGTGATTTGTTTCATCATGGAGACTTCCAGTCATGCCCCGATCAGAAGGCTCATTGCTAATTCAAGAGTTGAAATCACCCAAAATAGTTTTTGTGTCATTTGTAGCAAATGAGTCGACTAGTCTTTCCAGGTGATTATAAAACGTTTCCTTCAATTCTTCGGTCGGGACTTGTATGTTTATCAGCCAAATTATGAAGAATTTCGGCTTTATACGGATCGCACACAATCATCCATTGATAGCCTTAAAAAAAGTGCCTCTTTTATTCAAGCTTATTAGAATTTGCTTTATTCTAACGTCTTAAAATCAAATAACAAATCTTAAAACTACCTTTCTAAACCGAACCATGAATCTCTTCTCCACTTTAGCGTATCCTCAGGCAATCTCATTAAAAAATCGAAAGAATTTTTTCTCCATACTGTCTTTTGAATGCGGGACAACAACCTGATGCCTTATTTAATTTCTTTATTAACATTGTGAGCAATGAATACGTTAAAAACTTCTTCTTCTTCATAGCACTACAGCCCCTCTTGGGCCTTCGCTTCCTGCAAATAGTGCCTCAAACTGTCTCGATTCGTTGATCGCGTCCTCCAATTTCATAATCCGAGTAGCAATGAACTTTGTTCGTCGACCGAGTCAGACCAGCGTTTCTTCGGTTTCCCCACTGGTCTCTGGCCTTCACTTCTCCCAATGAATACTTTTTGAGGTATCCGTTGTTCGTCCACAGGTTTCATGCGGCCAGCCCATTGAAGCTTCCGCAGTTTTACAATTGTTGAGACTTCCAGCTCTTCAAAAATTTCAGGTGCCATTGGTTCCCGTCTGGCTTCACTCTGATTATTCGTCTCAGGATCCGTCTTTCAAAGGCGTTGAATATGTTTGCGGATGCTTAGGATAGGGTCCATGTTTCACACATATAGCATAACACAGGTCTTATCACAGATTTTTATACTTGGAGCTTGGTTTTCCTGTGTATGGAGGTGGTCTTCATGATCGTTAAAACTGAAGGAAATATTTTATTTGCGAGCTGTACTCGTATTCTTCAAGCGTATTTCGTCTCTCGTTTTTTTAGCACCTAGATATACAAATTTGCCCACATTTTCGATATTGTATTCGCCAAATGTGATATTTTGGACATTTGGTATATTTATCCTTGACTATGTCATGAGCTTTGTAGTATTCTCATTGATTTGTAGCTCCAATTGATTTGCTTCGCTGTTGAGGTTCAAGAAAAGTTCTTTAGCAGTGGTTAACAACGGTGACAAAATATTGATGTTGTCTGCATAGGCTACCATTTGGCTCGACTTGTATAATAACGTACCTCTTGTATCGATAAGTAGCTTTCTGATTACGTATTCCAGAGCCAAATAGAATAGCAACGGGGACAGCCAATTATGTGGTCGTGGGCCGAGCGGACGAAAAAATAAAAATTTCCACCGGGAATAATAAATAAGAATAACGGTTTTTTATTTAAATTTAATATCACTTTTTATTAGTAGCACACGTTAATTCATCGTATATTACGGTTACGCGACAACTGAGAGAGAAGTTACTTCTCATAGCAAATTTTATAATTTCATAATTGCTAACACCGCGTCTGGCTTTTTAGCATTTTCTAGAAATGATTCTATTGTTTTCCAGGCGGTGTCAGTTTTACCGGAATCTCTGACTTCTGCATCTTGCAAATTAACTGCAGATGCATGGGAATTTTTTTTTGTGTGTGGAATGTGGTGTATCATATGTAACTAGCCCATCTCCCTGCTTTACTCCGATAGTTGTCAAAAGCGTCGATGAGTTGGCTATTGAGACGGACTTGCGAGATTGTCCACATTATTGTCATTTTGGTAGGATGGACCAATTTGGCTGGGATACCAAAGCAAAGCATTTTTTGGTACAGTGCGTTACGATCAATACTGTCGTATGCTTGCTTAAAGTCAACAAAAATTTGGTGTACGTCGATGTTGAACTCTCAGGATTTTTCAAGTACCTGCTTGACAATGAACAATTGGTCTATCGTCGATCTACCTGCTCTAAAACCACCTTGATACTCCCCAATAATACTGTTGGCGTATGATCCGATTTTATTTTCTAAGATCTTTGAAAATATTTTGTACGCCGTAAAAAGCAGTGATATGCCTCTATAGTTTTAACACAGAAGCTTATCATTTTTTTGTAATTGATTGGCTCCACTCTTTCGGCATATGTTCTTGTTGGCAAATGTGCTGGATGATTTTATGGATGGCTTTCTGAAAACTGCTGCCACCATATTTAATGAGCTCCATTTGAACCGCTTTATTATTCTTTTGAGCTTTGCTGGTGGAACAAACTTCATCCAGATTAGATGATTAGGAAAATATCTATGAGGTCCAATGTTCTGGAGCTGTATGAAAGATTAATGAAGTTCTTGAAATATGATGCCCATCTTTCTTTGATCCTGTTTTTCAGCGATGATATTGCTGATGGCATCACGGTACAGCGCGGAATTGGGCTGATAACCACATTTCAGGCTTTTCACTACTTTGCCTGCTTGTCTTGTGTTTTTTCTCGCTAGATTTACATCGATACTTCTCAATTGGTCGTCATAGTATTTTCTTTTCTTGATTATAATTATCTTGTTTGCTTCTCTTCTGAGATTTTCATAATGTTCTGTCTTCATCTTGGTTTTCCTACTTATATATTCCATGTACGCCAGATTCTTCTTGTCTAACGCAATCTGGCACTCATCATCGAGCCAATCATTTCTTTTGCCCCGGGCTTGATGTCCGGTTGTCTATTCTCCCACGATCTTAATATCCGCTATCACTGCCACCCATAGCTCGTTACTTGTTTTCAGCGATGTTTCTGGTTGGACGGGAGCCAGCTGGTTGTCGAGGGTCTCCGTGAAATTTTTGGCCACAGAAGCCGTTTGGAGCCTTTCGATGTCGACTTTTTGTAGCGGGCTGTTCTTCACCGAATACGCTTTTGACATACGACATCGATAGGTTAATTTGATCAAGTAAGGAAACGAGTAACATTTAGCTCCTTCGTATGTGCGGATGTCAAGTAGGCTTGAGATCCAACGTTGTTGGATGAGAAGATGGTCGATCTGGCTTTGTGTGTTGTCGTCCGGTAATACCCAGGTCATTTTATGTATGCGTCGATGTGTGAAGCAAGTCGAACATACGAGTATGACTAGATTTATGCTGCATGCAAAGTCAATCAGGCGTAAGCCATTCTCATTCGTTTCATCGTGGAGGCTAAATCCTCCAGTTGAAATCGTTTGTAGCTAATGAGTCGATTAGTCCCTCCAGATGATTACCGAACGTTTTCCCCTGTACGTTTATCAGCTAAATTTGAAGAGTTTCATTCTTATACGGATCACACACAACCGTTCATTGATTGCCTTAAACACAATAACGTGCGATTTGAACTCCCTATCCACAATGAAGGCCACACGATTTGAACTTCCTATCCATAATGAAGGCCTCACTTTCCAGCAGGCTTCCCACTTTTGAATATTTTGTGCAATCTCATATCACGAATGTTACTTCCAGTCCATTTCGTTTCCTGGATTGCCAGTAGGTTTAATTTATATTGAATGGTCTGTTGTAAACGGTCTTTAACAGCACCAGGATGTTTCAGTCTGATATTCCAGGATCGAGTGCCATAGTCCTTTTTTCAATTGCGAGGTCATTGTTGTAGATCCAATGCATTCCGAGGCTCGGTTGCAGGTCTCGAAACAATGTAGGGTTTGACAAGGATGGGGAGTTAGTCCATCACCCAATCTTCATTCCGGCGATATGGTTATTACTTTCAATTCCGTTATCAGGCACGGAAGACTCGTCTTAATCCTCATACATCACCACAAAGGACGTGTAAGTAGGATTTGGTAGCAGAGCTGCAGGTGTATTTGCAGTTATTGGCATTTCTCGACATTTATTGTCCCATCATTGGGGAACTAGTAAACCCAATGTGCGACCTCGAGACCATTTACTACAAAACCCTAAAAATAAAAATAGAAATTCTCGAACTTTTTACCGGGGAATTTATGTGTGACATAATTGTACAAAACTTGGGCGTTTTAAAAAAAGAATCATCGATATCTGAGTCGATTTTGCCATATTTATACAGATTTAAAATTCTGTATCTCCAGTAGTTTAGCTCAATCAACTTCAAATTTTGACTGGATACTCTAGACGAGTTTTGAAAAAGACGAGTTTCAAAAGAAAGGAGGAAAATACGCCGAGGCACTTTGTAAGCTGGAGGAAAACATTCCATCGAAAAAGAAAATTGCTGAAGATAAACTGGAGGAGGATGGAAATGACAGCATAGTGACCTCAAATAAGGGAGCTATTTGTAATAAACATAAGCGTCGAGCAGCCCCGTGGTGATCAGGAGTGGCTGTTCCTGAAGAGATAAGGTGGTCATCCTGTCGAAACTGCTTAGTTTGTTGTTTTACTAGTTTAAAGTAAACTACATCCGTCAAGTTTCCATCCTTTTGGCAGAGATGAGTGGTTCACTTCAGCCACTTTAACATCTTTAGGTTTGACGTTCCCCTTGTAATGCAACGATATTCTTCGGAAAAAGTAACGGTTGCTTTTTGTAAAAGGTTTGCATTTGTCTCAAGCCTCCGTGTCCGCTAACTTTAACGAGGCAAAAAAAATGTGGAAGTACTGTAGAGTAGCTTAATTGACACATAATATAACATTTCTAAAGATAATAAAAATTGATCGGTACGTCTCGTAGAGTACGCGTGATAAGTATTTCGTAGTATAGCTTTGTGGCTCGACAAGAACCCGTCTCATATGATCCCGCAAATGCTAGTCGTCAAGCACGCGTACGCGGTCGTTAAGCGAAGCTAGTTCGCTGAGCTCGATGTTGTTTATAGCTTGCTGACACTTGTGCCAGACCATCGGCACCCGTGTCATTCATTACATATTGTCAGGGCTAGCACTTAAAGGGTGTTAGCACTTAAAGGGTGTTGAACTGTATATGGAAAAACATGCTGCCTTCAGGGTAAATATCAAGTTAAGAAAAACATGAATTAAATATGCCTTTCTGAATTAATAACACTGGAATATGTGGCCGTGAAAAACTATTGAGGCAGAGAAGATATTTATATACAAGAAATTACTACATTAGGAATCACTTGCAGTTTATAGATAATAAACAAATATGGAAGCAGCGAGAACATAGTTGGAGTCTACTGCTTCTGATGGATGTCGCACAGATACTCATAATGAGCTTTAAGGAAAATACATTACACTTAGCATTGCATCAGTAAACTATGGTATAATGAAATGGTCACTCCCCGACGAATCTCTTTTTTGCTGCTTTACTGGGATAAATACGTTCAATACCTGATAGAAATCACTTGCTAATGCCCTAGCTTTGCTCACATTCAACAATACTTAAAATTCTTTACTTTAGTCATTTGAAACCATGTGAATTTGTACTTACTTCTTCTACCGTCATTCCCATATTTACGAAATATTTCTCAGCGTTCTTCATAGAGCAAATGATCTCTGGGTCAACAGTATTTCCGAGCAGTCTACTCCCCGAAGCATTTGTTGTATAAACCTAGAAGCAAAATATACTTTTATGCAGTTTCCTGAAACATAAAATCTATCATATATAAGGTACTTTAATATTTTTGATGTCAATTTGCCTCTCCCAATCAAGACTTTTAGCTTTATCGCCAGCCATTATTTTTAAAAGCATCCCCATGTCACTTGCGTAACGGCACATTGGTCCAGTTTGTAGATAATAAACAAACTGAGAATCTGTTGATCTAGGAAAATGACCTATTGTCGAGAGCAGTTCGCCTGTGGGCTTATGACCAAATATTCCATTGAACAGCGCAGGAACACGTATGGAACCAGCAATATCGGAACCGATACCAAATAAAGAGGCTCCCGCTCCTATTAAAGCTCCCTAAAAAGGTACAGTTAGAACAAAATCTAGCGTCATAACTTTAGATGAAATATACTTCGCCTCCTGATGATCCTCCTGACGACCGTTTGCTATTGTAAGGATTACAGCATGTCCCGTTCAGCAAACTAGTGCACTCCCAGCTAACACAAAATTCTGGATTAGCTGAGATGAGAAGTGGAATCGCTCCAGCGGATTTTAAGTGGACAACTGTGTCTCCATCAACGGGCGCCTTAAGGCCCTTTCGTGGGATCGATCCTACTGATTGAGTGAACCCTGCAATTGATAAGTAAAAAAAAGTTAATTTTTTTTTGGTATGATTAAGAAAATTGAATAGGAATGTATGATTTATAGACTTCTTAAAGCCAGTTAATAAAAACGTTTTGCAGTTTTTGCAAGCTGGCTTCAGCCAGAAGGGCTTTGTATCCAACCTATGAAAGGTTAACAATCATCTTTAGTTATTGATAAATAAGCACGAAACGCTTTTTAATATCCCCCCGAAGTGAAATAGAGATTATTGTTACTGTAATGCAAGGAAATCGAACGGTAGCAAGTTCGTTAGATATGATTGGATTCTTTCGCAACTTTCAGATTACAATATTTTATAGATGAATATCTAAATATAGAATTTCATTGAGTTTCAAGGCACCATTACGATGTAAGGATATTGTCATGAAAATTGTGACATTATGCTAACAGATTGCTGAATCACAATGGAAAACATAGCATGGTATCGATATTAGGCGTGTTTAGAATTATTATTTTATAGCAGGGATAATTAATGTTGGAACTTAAGTATTGAACAGATGCTGAGAAGTTTCTTTCTCACTTCATAGATAATATCGGTGACAAAGTAATGTCAAATTATGCTCTCAATATGTGAGAGGAAATTACTTGCGGACATTATTGCTGTTTGATTGAATGTACTGTATGCTTAGTGTCAGGCTAATTAATCGAGAGCAGATTGCCATGTCGCCGCAGTTTCGCATTAGAATGCATATTGTTCCTAAACCACATCACGGTCCATTAAGAAACTTGAAATGAAGTATGAACAAAGAATAGCTTTTTTAAAAAATTATTTGGAATAATTTAAAAATGTAAACTTTGTGGAAAATGGTAAAACACTTTTATTTTTTTTTTGTTTCTTCAATTATTTTGCAAAAATAAAAAAATAAAGAACAATTCAATCATGAGTATATTAGTAGATAATTTATTTTATTTTACCTTTGTTATACTGAATAATGGCATTTGAAATAGCACATTCCTCATTTTTTCTCAAAGTTTCCAAGACACTACTGTGTCCAAAAAATAAGCTGACATTTGAATTGAAACTGTGCGCGTCGAAGGATTTGGAGAATTTTTTTTTTCAGGTTGGTTGTACTGTGAGTGACATGTCAAAATATTCATTAGTGTTTGAGATACGTGACGTTTTGTGAGCTGCTAAAAGTGAGTTTTTCGCTATGTCGAAATTTGTTGAATTTGCATTAAATTTTGATTACGGAATCAATTTTCTGCTGCGGATACATTGAGGATGGTGCAGAAAGCCTTTGGTGATGAGGTTATGTCTAAAAAAAAAATGTTTACAAGTAGTATAGTGAGTTTCAAGCCGGCCGTCAAAGTGTCGAAGACGAAGAGCGTCCTGGGCAACCATCAACCTCTTCTCTTCTTCGATTATCGTGGTGTTGTGCATTATGAATTCCTTCCGCCGGGCCAAACAGTCAACAAGGAATATTATTTGAACGTTATGCGTCGTTTGCGCAACGCTATCCACCTAAAAAGGCCGGAATTGTGGATACAATTCTTGGTTTTTACACCACGATAATGCACCATCGCACAATGCACTCGTAATTCGTGATCATTTTGCCAAAAACTCAACCCATATCGTTCCACAACACCGTATTCACCTGATCTGGCGCCGTGCAACTTCTGGCTGTTCAGCAAGCTCAAAAGACTCCTCTATCGTTTTGATACGATAGAGGAGATTCAAGCCGCAGCGAAGACGTAACTGAAGGATCTATTCGCCCCATGAAGCTGCACTGTAAAAGACGCACTGTAAAAGGCGTACTCTACTCTGCAAGACTTTCTGCTCAGTTTTTGCTATCCTTAGAAATTTTCTATTGTGTGTCAATCAAGCTACTCTAGTTATTCAAAAATTTCGTCTCATCAAATAAAAAAACCTCAGTTCCTTCTCTTAAGAAAATCGTAGCATTAAAAATGACTGAAGTGGACTCCTCATCACTGCCTCTGCCTAAATGATGGAAACTTGACGAGTTGATTTGACTATAACCTAGTAAAACAACAAACTAAGCAGTTTCAATGGGGTGACCAAATTCTCTTGCTAGGAACGCCTACTTCTGATCACCACAGGGCTGCTTGACTGCCTACATTTACTATAGGTATTAGTAAAATATTACTCGAGATGACCTCCAATTTTGAGTACTGCCTAAGCATAGGGTTGGCGACTAGGTATTGTGAACCAATTCATTTTCTAATGCGGTAGTATATGAGTGAAATCTACTGGCTCCGATTAGAAAATGTATGCCCGACTTAATAATGGCCCACTTGATATGGAGTCCTTTTTAGACTGGGTTCTAACAAAGGTGTGTGATTTATCCATAACTGTACAGATAACTAAGCTGGTTTCATATCCTAGTTAGGTGTTCATTTAGACTTAACTAACTGAATGTTTCATAAAATTTGAAAGCTTACTCGTATACCTAAAAGTTACATGCGCTTCTTCATTGAGTGGTCATTTCATAGCGAAATTTTAGGCACAATTAAGATGAATGGCCAAAATTACCAAGTGATCAGAGAGCCAGTGAAATATTGGTACCCTTCAATGATGTTTATCAGTCTTAAAAATCTATGTTGGCACCATTAGCTACTTTTACATAATAATTTAGCTAATAAAATGGTAGAACTGAAAAGATGTTCAGCAAACTAGTTAAGAAAAAAGGCTTTGAATTGATAATGCGCAAGAATACGGCAGCCCAATCATTGTCTACATGGCTACAGTCCGTCAGGTAAGACTTAGACTGAAGAGCACGTAATGAGACAAGTACTAGATCGTGTTCAATTAGCATTTTTTGTTTAGTGATACTGCCACTAACACTACCTACAATAATAAGAATTTTCAACCAACACAAAAACAATGGCTTTAAATTCTAAAAAAAAACACCATTTAGCCAAGCTGCGATGGATTATTACAATCCACAGAAAAAAATTATTGATTATTAAAGTACACGGTTTGGGAGCTTATTGTAATGAATTTCGAAATGTCCGTGTAGGACACGGGTGCCGATGGTCTGGCACAAGTGTCAGCGAGCTAAAACAACACCGAGCTCAGCTAACTAGCTTCGCTTAACGACCGCGTACGCGTGCTTGACGACTAGCATTTGCGGGATCATATGAGGCGGGTTCTTGTCGAGCCACGAAGCTACACTACAAAATACTTATCACGCGTACTCTACTCTACAAGACGCACCGATCAATTTTTATTGTCTTTAGAAAAGTTCTATTAGGTGTCAATTAATCTACTCTACAGAAATTCAATATTGTTTTGCCTCGTTAAAGTTAGCGGACACGGAGGCTTGAGACAAACGCAAACATTACACAAAAAGCAACCGTTACTTTCACAGAAGAAGGTCGTTGCATTACAAGGGGAATGTCAAACCTAAAGATGTTAAAGTGGCTGAAGTGAACCACTCATCTCTGCCTAAAGGATGGAAACTTGACGGATGCAGTTTACTTTACACTAGTAAAACTACAAACTAAGCAGTTTCGACGGGGTGACCACCTTTTCTCTTCAGGAGCAGCCACTCCTGATCACCACGGGGCTGCTCGACTGCTTATGTTTATTACAGGGCAGTCTTTTCGATGCCGACCCAGGCATGGAGAGACTGAAGGATTTCGCTCTACACTAGTGAAGAAACAATTGTTTCCGCAGTGGAGAGATGGTTGTTATAATTTTAGGCCCCTCTTCTTGAATACAAGTCCCTGTCTTCTACGAAAGTATGCTAATAAAAACCGCTAACCAATCATAAAAACAAATCGGGTGTCGGTCAGGACTAATTGATGATGCGGATTTTATCACTGCCGGTCATCAGATTAGCTCCCAGCAAAAACTGACGCAATTCCAAGCAATGTATTTGAAAACCCCTGGCACCATCAGTTTGTTCAAAATTGGAACTGTCCGACTTCAAACTGTATGAAAATGTGCAAACCTTTCTTTTGGTAACATTAAGGGACGCACTACTCTATAACATCATCGGCATGTTCAGGCGACTGAGCCACCACGAACGAAGAACTCCAGAAGATGCTATAGACCTTATTATACCGAAGACAAGACAAACAACACCAAAAGAGAGTTAATCGGTGACTCTATCTTTACTTTATGGAACCCTCCAAAGTATGCTACGTTAATATCAAATGGTGAGGGCGACAATAAAAATTGAATCGGTTCATCTGCCGACAGCAAAATTAAAACTGTGAGAACTCGAAGGAGAGTGGTGTTGTTTCCCCTTCGGGCCCCACGTTGGGCGCCATTGTAATGAATTTCGAAATGTCCGTGTAGGACACGGGTGCCGATGGTCTGGCACAAGTGTCAGTGAGCTAAAACAACACCGAGCTCAGCTAACTAGCTTCGCTTAACGACCGCGTACGCGTGCTTGACGACCAGCATTTGCGGGATCATATGAGGCGGGTTCTTGTCGAGCCACGAAGCTACACTACAAAATACTTATCACGCGTACTCTACTCTACAAGACGCACCAATCAATTTTTATTGTCTTTAGAAAAGTTTTATTAGGTGTCAATTAATCTACTCTACAGAAATTCAATATTGTTTTGCCTCGTTAAAGTTAGCGGACACGGAGGCTTGAGACAAACGCAAACATTACACAAAAAGCAACCGTTACTTTCACAGAAGAAGGTCGTTGCATTACAAGGGGAATGTCAAACCTAAAGATGTTAAAGTGGCTGAAGTGAACCACTCATCTCTGCCTAAAGGATGGAAACTTGACGGATGCAGTTTACTTTACACTAGTAAAACTACAAACTAAGCAGTTTCGACGGGGTGACCACCTTTTCTCTTCAGGAGCAGCCACTCCTGATCACCACGGGGCTGCTCGACTGCTTATGTTTATTACATTATGTCTTAAAAATAACATCGTCCAAATATGAACTTTCGTGTTTCCGGCACTCGTTTGATGGAACTGCAAAATTTCTGATGACGGCTCTGCAAGTAGACACCGTAATGACTAATTAACACTCTCCACGTTTTCTGTCGTGCTTGATGACCTTGGTTGCCTAAATTTTGGTTTTTCCAGTGTTTTACCAATCTCTTCGAACTTCTGAACCCCGAATACTGCACAATCTTATATGCACTACAGTCTCTGAATCACCGATTTTGTTGAACCCTCGGACGCACAGCGGTCGCTCACGAGCAACGCTCAATAGTGACCGATTCTTTGGGTTTACGAATTTAGTTAAATAAATATACTTTCTTTTGAGATACCTTGTACAGGTTGGATGAAACATTTTAATAGCGAAAATTAAAGAATTGTAGTGAAATTAGCTGTTTTAGGGTTTTATAAAAAAATTTTGCAAGGCCCTACTAAAATCACGACCTGTCTGTCCGTCTGTCCGTACGTGTGTCACAGCAATTTTTCTCGCAAACCATATAAGCTAGAAACATCATGTTTTGTATGTAGGTGTAAAGTGGTACCCTCTTCGCATTTCAACTACAAAAAATTTTTATAATGTATTTAAGGAAGGTCTTCCGATATAGAGGAGCGCCCCCCCCAAAAAAAATTTCATCAAAGGTAGTCGATATGGGTATCAAATAAAAGGTATTTGAAAACGAGTCTTAAACTGGCATTTTTTGTTTCAAAGGGGCACAGGAAGGGAAAAGATACGAAAAATTTGTGCCCCCCTCTTTGCGATTGGACACCTGTGATCTGAAAAATCTGAAAAAAATCATGGAGATAGATTGATGAGCACAACAACAACAAATACTTCGGACACCAAAATCCGCGCAACTTTGTGAATAATAGTACGATTTTCGAATTTCACATTTTCCCCAATAAAATCGTATGGATACCCTTAAACTCAACGAAATATATTTCAGTAGTCTTACAAAAGATCCCAATACTCTTGTAAGTTTAATCAAAATGGAATGATAATCGCGGAAGTTATAGCCATTTGAAATTTCTTCAATTACGACAATAATAACACACGATTTTAGTATTTTATAGATTTTTCATCATTTCAGTCACTCCAGTTTTAATTTGATCTTCTTAAAATTTTCAAATAAGTTCGATAACATAAATATTCTTGGGAGTTCATGATGTAAGTGTGTCACGGGAGCCTTCCACACACGAGTTTAAGGGTGGCCGCGGTCGTATTTAAAAGTATAATAAAAAAAAAAAAAAAAAAAAAAATATATATGTGGGAAACGAGCTGTGCTGGCAACCCGGAACGAGTGGCCTGCTAGACGACACAGACGAGATAACGGGTGATTGAACAACTGGTTAGCGAGCACAAAACACATAGCAGACGGATGTTGAAGAAGATTCGTATCGAAGACGTCGTGAGAGGCAGTTTAGCAGAGAGCCGTTCCCATCATTCTTAAATTCATATTGTTTTCATTTACAAGTCCGCATCACTATATTAAATAAATATCTTTTATCGAATCAACATCATCGTTATTATTACAATCCCACAGTTTTGGGGGCTCAACCGGGATTGGATAATTGAGCGATCGGATACTTGATTAATCGGATTCATCAAACTGGGATTTTTATATAGTGCTTTGATATTCAGTGTAAATTCAGTGACAATAGAAATTGAAAAGTGCAGTGAACATGTCGAGTAGGAAGTTAACACTTGGTGACTTAGTGTGGGATAGTTTGACCCATCAGCGAACGAAAGCGTCTAGTATAGCTGTGCTGCATAAAGTCGTTTTCGAGAGAGATGACGGTAGAAAAAATCGTAGACAATTACGCGAGTTCGGTGGGTTTGAATATAAAGGCGAAGACAGTGAAGAATTTGAAAACAAAAGAAAGTACATTTGTGATAATTTCGACAAAGTACAGTTAGAAACAGTAAGTGAAATTTTATCGATAAATGTGAAACAGAAAACAAAAGAACAGTTAGCCGTCCAGTTGTGTCGATGTTTGAACGATCTCGAGGTCTTGGAAATGGAAATCGATGAAGGGCGCGAGATCGAGGACCGAAATGTGCAAGCAAGTAGTGAAAGCGACGACAACACCAGCAAACGATCGCAAGGAGTAAGGGAGGAGCAGAGGAGTCGAGCTGATGCCGAACATGAGGAACTGTTGTTGCTGCGAAAACTAATGAGCATTAAACAACTGCGCATAAACGACGAATCGGAGTCCGATGACGAATTGAGCGATCCTCGTCATTCGAGAACAAGCGCGAACAAAAAACGTTGCTTGAAAAAGTACCATAAAATGGCGAATGTAAGCGAGAACGACGAGAATGAAAAATCAAATGGCGCGTGGGCTGATGGTGACCGTAGGACGGGCACTATGACAAAGTGCAGTTTTTCGTTTCGAGACGTTGAAGATACAATTCGTACATTTGATGGTAGTGGACACTACCTTATTGAGAATTGGATTGCAGATTTCGAAGAAATCGCTGACATGTTTGTTTGGAACGAGCTTGAAAAATTTGTGTTTGCTAAAAAATCGCTTCGTGGCGATGCCAAAACATTAGTACAAGCTGAAAGAGGAGTGCGGTCCTGGATTGAACTACGAAGATTGCTGCAAAAGGAGTTTTCGATGGAAATTAGTGGTGCCAAACTACATCGGGTGTTGAGAGAACGAAAGAAGGAGAATTCCGAGTCGATGATGGAATATGTGTTAGCAATGCAGGAGATGGCCGCTCGTGGTAATATAGATGAAGCGTCGCTGATCGAGTACATAGTCGAAGGAATACGAGACACCGAAATTAACAAAATGATGCTGTATGGAGCTGAAGACATAAAGCAGTTGAAGAAAAAGCTGAAGATTTACGAGGACATAAAAGAGAAGGCAATAGCCGTAGCCGATAGCCGATCCAGAGTTGTAGCTGAGAGCCGATCAAGAGTTGTAGCTGAGAGCCGATCAAGAGCCGATACCATTGAGCTGAATAGCACAAAGCTGAACAGTGGAGCTGGTTTTGCAGTAAATAAAAAATATTGTTTTAATTGTGGGTCTGCTGATCACATAAGAGCTGCGTGCACTTTCCCTACAAAGTGCTTCAAGTGTCGTGAGTCTGGACACATGTCCAAGGAGTGTCCGTTAAGCCAAACCCCTAAAGTGTTGAACGTTGCTGAAGTTAAGTCCATTGATAATTCGCCGATGTTGAAAAATGTGTCAATTGGAGGAGTTTCAGTAAGAGGACTTATTGACACGGGCAGTGATGTGAATCTAATCAAGGAAACTGTGCTGCATACATTACCGAATATTCAAATTCAATCAGCTGTTCGTTCATTTCTTGGATTCGGAGGAGTTTCCGTTGCTGCGGAAGGAAAGTTTCTGGCCGATGCCGTGGTAGATGAAATTAAAATGTCATTATGGTTTTACGTCGTGCCAGATGGGGCCATGAGTGTTGATTGCGTGCTGGGCCGTGGAATTGCTGCCGTTGCTGATATAATCATTAAGAGGGACAGTGTTGAATTGAAAAACTGTTGTGCTGAAGACGAAGCTGTTATTATGTCCATTGCAACATTAGAAGACGATGGTTTGCCGCTAGAAGTAGTACCGTCTAAATATCAAAACGAGGTGCAAGAATTAATCGAATCATACAAGCCGCAGGTCGTAGTGGAACCACCGTTTAAGATGCATATCGAGTTGAAAGAAAAAATGCCAGTCGTGCATCGGGCTAGTCGACTAGATTTTGTTGAGCAAGAGGCACTCAGGTCGCAGATTTCTCAATGGCTGATGGATGGAGTTATTCGACGATCAACGTCGCCATATGCTAGTAGAGTAGTCATCGTAAGAAAGAAAGATGGTACGCCGCGAGTTTGCGTCGACTACAGAGATCTGAATAAGAAGGTCATTAGAGAAATTTTCCCGACTCCATTGATAGAGGACGTCATCGACAAGCTGCAAGGCGCACGCGTGTTTACAACAATAGACCTAGAAAACGGATTCTTTCATGTAGCAGTCGATGAATCGAGTATTGGATATACGGGATTTATCACCAACGAGGGGCATTTTGAGTTCATGTACGCGCCGTTCGGATTTTGTAACTCGCCGGCTGTGTTTTTGCGTTTCATTAACTTTATTTTCAACCCGCTGATTCACGAGGGGATCGTGTTAACATATATGGATGACGTGATAGTGCTGGCCAAGGATGAAAGAGAGGGCGTACAGCGCTTGAAGTACGTATTGGAAGTGTGCATGAAGCACGGGCTTCGGATTAAATGGAAAAAGTGTCGATTCTTGCAGCGGCAGATTGACTTTTTGGGACACCGTATAGCAGACGGAACCGTCAAGCCAAGCGAGCAGGTTGTCCGCGCTGTAACAAAATTTCCATTGCCACAAAATATTAAAGCTGTACAGTCCTTCCTGGGATTAACCGGGTACCTGAGAAAATTCATATTAAATTATGCAATGATTGCTCGTCCATTGTCAAACCTTTTAAGGAAAGAAGTGCAATTTCGCATGGATTCATCGCAAATAGATGCAGTAACAAAGTTGAAAGCTGCTATTACTAGTTGCCCAGTGTTACAAATTTATCGACGAGGAGCAGAAACAGAGCTGCATACGGACGCTTCAGCTAGAGGATTTGGAGCTGTGTTGTTCCAGCGAAGCGAAGATCAACAGTTGCACCCTGTTTACTATTATAGCAGCAAAACCACTAGTGCTGACGAGAGTGCTCATAGTTACTATTTGGAAGTTAAGGCCGTCTATTTGGCTTTCAGGAAACTTAGACACTATCTGTTGGGAATCCATTTTAAGCTGGTCACTGATTGCAGTGCTTTTAGACAGACAATAGAAAAGAAGGAGTTGCCACTAGCAGCCTCGAGATGGGTAATGTTTATTCAAGATTTTGACTTTGAAGTGGAGCATCGAGCTGGAAGTCGCCTCCCGCACGCTGATGCATTAAGCCGATTTCCCACGATGATATATTTGATGCGAGATGAATTTATAGTCAGGTTAGAGCGAGCGCAAGCGAAGGATCCGCATATCGAAGCTATTAGAAAAGTGCTGGAATCCAATCCTAATTACGATGGCTATGTGTTAAAAGGATCGTTGCTGTTCAAAGGAGTTGCCGGAAGAGAGCTGTTATGTATACCAAGAGCGATGGAATCAGAAGTCATTCGAACCGTGCACGAACGGAGTCATTTTGGCGTACGAAAGACGATATTCCAAATTGAGAACGAATACTACATCTTGAGTTTGAAGAAGAAGGTGGAGAGTTGCATTCAAAACTGTGTGCGGTGCATCCTAGCAAGTCGCAAAGCCGGAAAGCAAGAGGGGTTGCTGCATTGTCTAGAAAAGGGTGATCAACCATTGGACACTCTTCACGTGGATCACTTGGGGCCGATGGATGCCACCAGTAAGTCATACCGCTATATTTTTGTTGTTGTGGATGCTTTCTCGAAATACACTTGGCTGTTTCCGACGAAAACGTTGTCTACCGATGAAGTCTTGAGGAAGTTCGCCGAGATCCAGAGAAGCTTTGGAAACCCGAGACGGTTAATCAGTGATCATGGAGCTGCCTTTACGTCCGCAGCTTTTAAGGAGTTCTGTGACCGGGAAAACATACATCATGTGATAACAACTACAGGAGTGCCGCGTGGAAATGGGCAGGTTGAACGAGTCAACGCCAATATAGTGCAAGCTTTGAAGAAGCTGGCTATCGAGCATCCTGAGAAATGGTTCAAGTATGTGGACCGTTTGCAATTCGCGCTGAATACGAGTTTCCATAGAGCTACAAAAACTACGCCGTTCGAGCTACTCTTTGGGGTACGAGGCAGGGGTGCAGAGCATACTGAAATTCGACAGATGATAGAGGAACTACACGTGCAACATTTTAATGCCGAGAGAGACCAGAGACGAATCGAAGCCAGAGAACACATCCAGAAAAGTCAAGAGGAGAACCGCCAGCAATACAATAAGAGACGTAAGCCGGAAAACATCTATAAGGTGGGAGACCTTGTCGCTATCAAAAGAACGCAGTTTGTTGTTGGAAGAAAGCTAGCCAGTGAGTTTTTGGGTCCGTACGAGGTTACGAAGGTGAAAAGAAATGGGCGATACGATGTTGTCAAAGCCAGTGCCAGTGCCGAGGGTCCGAAGATAACTAGTACAAGTGCTGACCACATGAAACCGTGGCGCCGTTATGCCGACTATGAAGACGAAGGTTCTTCATCCGAGACGGATGAAGTTCAGGATGGCCGAATGTGGGAAACGAGCTGTGCTGGCAACCCGGAACGAGTGGCCTGCTAGACGACACAGACGAGATAACGGGTGATTGAACAACTGGTTAGCGAGCACAAAACACATAGCAGACGGATGTTGAAGAAGATTCGTATCGAAGACGTCGTGAGAGGCAGTTTAGCAGAGAGCCGTTCCCATCATTCTTAAATTCATATTGTTTTCATTTACAAGTCCGCATCACTATATTAAATAAATATCTTTTATCGAATCAACATCATCGTTATTATTACAATCCCACATATATATATAAGTTCTCCGCGAGGATAACTTCCCGAGCCAAGCGGAAGTAGGAATTTAAAATGTATTTAATCTTTTTTTGTTAATTTTAGTTGAAACTCTTAACCTAGTCACGAAATTTAGTGTAAAGCAATAAAACATTAGTTTGCTGTTTTGCGTAGATAAGTCAAGCTTTACATATAAGAACTAGGTACAGTGGAAGCAATCGACAAAAGCAGCGAAAAAAAAAGAAAAAAATAATAAATTTCCGTGTCTTGTAGCCGGCATTTCGCAAAAACGTCGAGATTCCGCATCTGTTCTCACCGATATTGACGTCGTGACGTGCACGGATGAGCGGACGACGCGATCGTAGCATTCACAAGTGAAGTTCATGGAGAGAAAAGGCAAATTACACGAATTTAGCGAACAGCAGAGAGATAATCGCCTATAAGATCTCTAAATTGCAATCATGGCAGACATAGCATATCCGCCAGGATGTAAACCATTAACCGAGGATCTCGGTGCCGACGAATTGATTCGGCGACTTAAAACTCTAACACACACACTACAAACGATGGGACAAGATGATGGAGTATATCAACATTATACAACACTAACATCTTTACTACCATCAGAACCTGGTGCATCAACATCAGGACATCGCTTCATGACTGACCTGCTCGTAGGATCTCTGATGGCTGAAGGCGGACTTGAAACAGCCTTAAACCAAGCAATAAATTCAGAACCCGACGACAGTATGAGTAGTGAACATAATCTTCCACTACTGCATTTAATAAAACAGCTATTACGAAATAACTCTGCGCTTACCCAGTCAAGGCTATCTCAACTTCTCATAAACCCATCTTGTTGCAAGGTGGATGAAAATTACATCACCACCTCACCGGAACATACATCACCAAGCTTAGATTTGTTACATCGATTCCAGAGGCTGCTTTTCTCTCATATACATCAAGCAAAAAGCGAGGATCTATCGGGAGCTGAAATGCTTTTGGGCAAATACATTCAAAGTGCAATTAGTTTGTGTACAGTGTCAGTTTAACGAGCCAGCGAAATCGCATTGCAAGGAAAAGACGGCGTTGCTGAGGTATTGAAATCTGATATATCCGATACTCTACTAAACGAAATGATAATTGGACTGATCGTGATTCATCGTGATACGCCAAATATACTGCCATCATTCGAATGGACAAAATATTTTGTACCACTGCTTCATGCTTTAGACTCACTGAATCGTCTTATTTGCGATTATGATATTCAGGATTCAGACAAATATAGAGAAATAGAGAAACAATGGATCTTTTTTAAACGTGCATATCTCTTTGACACGTTTCTTGAATTTATTCATTACTGGTGACTGCATTTCGTAAATTGGGTACAAAACCCTTCTGACATGAGCGTAGGTCTATCTACCCAACTCAATATAATCTCCTTCATTTTCAACACACTTATACTAACGATCCTCCAATCGTTTTATACCATCTGTAAGGATTTTCCGGAAGCTCTGCAAAATACTATTCCACGGCGGAAATAGCTTCTTCATTCAATGACAAACGCTTTCCTCGAAGAAATTTTTTCTAATTCCTGAAGAGGTGATAGTTGGTGAGAGCCAAGTCTGATAAATACACTGGGTGTTCAAGCAATTCGTATTTTAATTATTTCAATTTGGCCATCGCCAAAGCGCTTGTGTAAGGACGTGCATTGCTTGTGCCGGGTCTTTTTTCACAAACTTTTTTATCCAACTGGTCCAACGGGTTGTAATAATACTCAAAGTTAATTCTTTTAGCTTTTTCAAGATGATTGATCAACAAAACCCCTCTTGAATCCCAAAAAGCTGATGCCATAAACTTTTTGCCGATCGTTCTGAATTGACCTGTTTTGAAGCTGAAAAACCAGCTTAAGCCCACTATAATCGTTCTTGTTGCAGTTTAAAAACAGGATGGTAAATCCAAGTCTCATCCGCAAATAGAAAACGATGCACAAAATTTATTTCATTCTGCTTAAAACGCTTCAATATTTTGCTTACATTTTTGTTTTCAATACAGTTTTTGTTTAATTGGTAACGAATGCGGCACTATCTTTCCAAAAAGCTTCTTCATATGTCATTCTTCGTGTAAAATATAGAGTAGCCATTTGTTCGAGATGCATATGGTATCAGCAATTTTCGCTTAGTCACACTTCGATCTTTAGAAACAATGTCATAGACTTGCTCAATGATTTGTGGTGTTTTTGCACTTTTTGGACTTCCACTACGTGGTTCTTTCAACGCTTGTACAACCACGTTTAAACTCTAAAAACCATCGATGCGCAGGAGCAGATTCTTTTAACACTTTCACAATTTTTATATGAATTTCTGTTGCTGGTAAACTTTTCAAAACAAAAAATTTTATCACTGCACGATATTCGGTTTTATACATTGTTTCAAAATTCACTGACACGTCTGCTTCAAATGGCTTGTAAACAAAGAATGAATTGAAAGATAGAAATAAACTTTTGCGTGTGTTCAAATAGGAGATGTAATATTAAAATAGAATATACATTTTGATTCCTTTACTGGTTAATAGGTGTCACTTTCAAAACATTTTCAACCAACCTGTACTATACATCTCCTTTTGTGGTACTAATTAAGGATTTGGGTTATGAATCGATCCTTGATGTATAAAGAGTAGTATCAGCGAAGCTAAGCAAAGGAATAAGACCCAATGGCAAAGATTCGTTAAAGTCCTTATATTTTTGGTCTTAACGATATGGTGTATTAGCTTTACCTTAGTGACTTAATTATTAACTTTACAAAATCAGAGTATCTGCAAGGTTTAGCTCATTTTCTGTATGAAGCAAATACATTGAGGTGAGAAGGATTTAAATAGCCTGAAAGGAAGAAATTACGACACAACTTTTTACGTTTTTGCAAAATAAATGTATAAGAGCCTGCTAAAATAGTGACCTATCTTACCGTCATATATCCGAATATCCGAACATAGTTTTTCACAAAAAATGGCAGCGTATAACACGATGATTCACTGAATGAATTCAATACTACTAACGCAAGAAAGGAAAAGAAATATATAAAAAATATAAAAAATACAGCAAAGATCAATGGGTTCGACGAAGAAACAATTAAAACTAGAATAAACAAAATTGAGAATCAAGAGAAAACGAGCTGGAAATCATCATTACAAACAACGAGCAGCAACAGAGAGCCAATCAAACAAGCAGCAATAAGCAGATCGAACCACAGCGACAAAATAAAGAAAATATTAAGGAAAACGGGAATAGAAGCAACAATTAGCAGTAAAATGGCAAAAACGAAGACCGCACTAGGATCAGCAAAGGACCCTGTAACGGAGGCCGAAAAAAATGGCATATATGAGGTGAAATGCAACGAGTGTGATATGTGATACGTTGGGCAAACGATTAGACCGATTTCAACTAAGATACAAGAACACCTCAGAGAAGCAGAGGTAGCCGTCCAGAAGAAGCGAAACGAAGACAAATCATCTGTAGCGAAGCACATCATCAACGAAGGGCATGCAATTAGTCAAAAAGATACAAAATGCATAAAAATGGTCAAAAAACGAAGCCAGTTGGACGCCTACGAAAGCATATATATTGCTCGAACCGAAGAACGACTTTTTAGACTATCCAATAATTCCATGACCGCTCAAACAAGAAGGTTTACACGCTGAAAAAAATATGAAGATGAATTGAAATATTGGAATTTGACGCTAGATGTCCATACTAACAAATTTCGTGAAAGCTCGAACTTTATATATATGTCATTTTGAAGGTACATTTGACAGCTATCAAAATCAGTCAACAAAGCAATTTTATCTTGCGTGCATCATTATTATTTTTCACGATGAATAACCTCGAAAATTGGAGAAAAAGACAGCATTTGCGGGAGGTTCTGTTGGGTCATTTTTTCGCAAAGAAAACTGCTGCGGAAAGTCATCGTTTGTTTGTAGAAGTTTATGGCGACAATGCTTTAGCGAAAACATAGTGTTTTGAATAGTTTCAACGCTTCAAAAGTGCGGATTTTGACATCAAAGACAAAGAACGCCCAGGATATCTAAAAAAAGTTTGAAGACGAAGAGTTGGAGACACTACTCGATGAGGATTCGTGTCAAACGCAAGACAAACTTGCCAAATTGTTCGGAGTGACTCAGCAAGCCATTTTGAAACGTTTGAAAGCCGTCGGATACATTCAGAAGCAAGGTAATTGGGTCCCCTATGTGTTGAAGCCGAGAGACGTTGAACGGCGCTTCTGTATGTCTGAAATGCTGCTTGAGCGCCATAAAAAGAAATCATTTTTGTATAGGATTGTAACTGGGGATGAAAAATGGATCCATTATGACAATCCCAAGCGCAAAAAGTCATACGTGAAGCCCGGCCAACCAGCGAAATCATGGCGCCAAGGTTATGCTGTGCGTTTGGTGGGATCAGAAGGGGCCGTTATATTATGAGTTGTTGAAACTAGGCCAAGCAATCGCAAGTGACTTGTATCAAACACAATTAATAGGTTTGAAGCGTGCCATCATCGAAAAACGCCCCCGGAATATGCGACAAGACGCGAGGCTATAATTTTTCATCATGACTACGCTCGGCCGCATGTTGATAGACCCGTGAAAAACTATTTGGAAAATAGTGGATGGGAAGTTTTGGCACACCCGCCTTATAGTCCGGACCTTGCTCCGTCTGAGTTTCATTTATTTCGCTCGATGTAAAACGCCCTCACCGGAATACGCTTCACTTTAGAGCAAGGCATCCGAAATTGGATAGATTCGTTTTTGGCCGCCAAGCCGGCGCAATTTTTTTGGGATGGAATTCATAAATTGCCTGAAAGATGGGGGAATGTTGTAGCCTTCGATGGACAACACTTCAAATAAAATATATTGTAAGGTTTTTCCACAATAAAGCATCAAATTTCGCAAAAAAATTCCGGTTATTAAGTTGTACACCCAATACATAATGATCAAGTTTCAATTTTTGAACTCAATTCATAGAATCTGTATATAAGTCAAGCTTTGACATTCAGAAAATGTTGTTTGAGCTACTAATTGATTTGCCAAACCCTTCTGATAGGAGCACTATCCTCCTCCTTCAACTTTTGCTATCTAATAATCTCTGCCTTTTACTTCAATTTCGTTTAAGGTCGTATGGCGGCTGAAGAAAGCGCTATGAAAAAGAAAGTTTTGAATTTATTTAAGTAAATTTTCAGTCCTGGAATTCAAGCAACCCACGAAGAAAAATATCGTAAACTAGAAATTGAAATTGCTTTACACTTTGAAATGTTTTTCTATGTGTTGTGCTAGTGGACAGAAACAAATGGTGTTGGTTAGGTGCAATGATTTTGAAGAAAAGGTTCTCTACCTGTAGATGCACATATCACATGTAGCGTTGACAGCACCAGAAAAATAGCGCAATTTTTTATTTTGTCAGGAGACTATTCGTTCATCCATTTTGTGGTTTCCAACGGGGTAGCTGTGTAAACTTCACTTAATACTTAGTTTTATCAGACATGACGGCTTGTGTTTCATATTTGGCAGGATAAACAGCAAGAAATCATGTGGTATTGAAGGTATTCCAAATATAGTTATTAAGATAAAAAAAAAGAATCTTCGTGCCCTAAAAGCTATTGTCCCACCAGTTTGCTGCCTAACTTAGCCAGGTGTGTGAAGTGATACTCAACGAAGCACTGCATGCCCACATTGAGAAATATGAGCTGATGCTGGATCGCCTATTTAGTTTTCGGGCCAGGCATTCAACCATACATGCGTTAATGAAAGTAACCTCACACATCCGTTGGAAACTAAACAACAGAGAATGTGTTGGAGCATGTCTCATTGATATGGAGAAAGCCTTCGATACGGTCTAGTTAGAAGGATTAATTTTTAAACTCCTTAAGGACCGGTTCCCCAGACACCTTGTCACCATGATTTCTAGTTACTGATGGAAATCTAATGACAATGCACGACTTCAGTGTCTTGAATGGGCAACAGCAAGGAACAATTATTGCACCTCAACTATTTTCAATATTCATACGCAAGCCATTGCACGGCTTTGATTTTATCGTTTTGCCAACATGATCGTTCGTAGCGTTTGCTGATGACCTGATCATTTATAGGCTAGCCCGAAAAGCTACAATAATTCCGAGCAATCTTCAAACATTTTTTTATGATGTACACTGACAATCAGCGAATGAAAGTCAATGCGCAGAAGTGCGAAATAATTTTATTTCGGACCACGCTGAAGTGGGCAAGTCAAAATCTGAAACGGAGCTGGAAGAATTTCAATATTGTGGCTGGTGAGGGTACTTCAGAATGAGTGCCACATAGATTCTGTGTTCAATACCTCGGCATTCATGTCGACCAGTATCGCTATTATACAGAACATGTCAAAACCATGCTCAGTAAAGCGCAAAAAGTAGTTATGCCCCTTCGACGACTCCTTCATTTCGGATACATTGACCAAAAGGTCTAAGTTATCTGTTACAAGACCCGGGTTAGACCTATTTCGACATATGGGTGTCAGAGCTGATGCAACCAGAGTGCTAATACTATAGAAAGATGAAGAATTTTCGAAAGGAAAGGTCTTCGTACATGTACTGGTTTGTACAGAAAGCCTGAGACTGGAAGCACTATATATCGAATGGAAGAATCTAGCAAACTATTAAAGTGACGAGAGTCGATATCTTCATATTGAGATTTCATATCGCAAGATCTGTAACTGTGAGCGAAAACCCCTGGAATTCATAGCCGTTCCACCCTACAGACAGGTATATTAAAAGTTGTTTCGCTACTGGCTTCGTCTCTCTTGAAATATTTGTGTATTTTGACATGAATCGATATGGTTTTCATTCTAACGGTGTCCCAATTATATATCACATTGTAGGCGGGCCACCCATAGGAAGCTAAAATACACTCTGAAATTGAATTCACGAACCAACAAGTACAAGGGAGATACTCATTTGCTAGGTTCGTTGACGCCGGTCTAGCTGGGATGGGGCAATCTAGGTATTGGTGGCTGAATGACATTGTCCAAATTATTCGTGGTAATTTTTTTGTGTTGCTGACCAATAATGCATATTTTGCTTATTAACAAAGCCATTGAGCCAGAAATGAGCTGCATCGCTAAAGATGATTTTTCGAAAATATTCAAACGGTGCTGGTTTGTGAGCTTTACCATGATGAAAATATTGACTTTAACTAACGTTTTGATATTGATAGTTCATTCAAAAAGTTTAAAGATGCCTTTATATAAAGATATGAAATTTTTATGTTCCTAATTCAAAACCCTATATGCGAGTGTCATTTGAAAAGTTTCCGGTCTTACCGGCAAGTCATGGTACATTCAAGTTCTCTTGCTGACCAATAGATGGACCTTATATATGTACGCCATAAAAAATTTTAAGTTGTTCCGATCAGTAGTACATAGTACCCTTGCAAAGTTGACAGGTGACGTTTGTTAAGAACAATGGATAAAATCGAGTATCGAGCGGTGATAAAGTACCTCTATTTGAAAGGAAAAAAACTAGGGAAGTGGAAGAAGAAATAGACTCCGTGTATGGAGAACTATTGCCTTCATTTACAACCGTGAAACATTGGTTGGCCTAGTACAAATATGGTCGCACAAACATTTTTGACGATGAATGTTCTGGACGTCAAAAACTGTTTCAATGGAAGATATCCTCAGTTTAGTGCACAAAACCGTGGTGGTAGATCCCTAAATAACCATTAAACAAGTTGAGTAGATAACCCAATGCTCATGTCAGAAGGGTTTTGTTCTCAACTTCTCAGAAATGCAGTCACCAGCAACGAATAAAGTCAAAAAATATATCATAGAGATGTGCACGTTTAAAGGAAAATTGATTGTTTCTCTATTTTCAATGGTCGCCATTTTGTCGCAAACCAATAAAAATCACTCAAATCATGAATTCCTAAAAATATTGATGTTATTGACCTTATTTGAAAATTTCGAGAAGAGAATCAAAACTGCAGTGACTGATTCGACGGAAAGTCCATAAAATACCAAAATCATGTGTTATTGCTGTTGAAGTTGGAGAAATTTCAAATGGCTATAACTTCCGTGTTTATCATTCGATTTTCATCAAACTTACAAAGTTTAAGGACCTTTTATAGGACTACTAAAATATCGAATATCGTTCATTTTAAGGGTACCTATACGATTTTATTGGGGAAAATGTGAATTTCGAATATCACACTATTATTAACAAAGTTGAGTGAATTTTGAATTCTAAGGTATTTATTGTGGTTAAGCTCATAAACACCCACTTTCATAAATCTTTTCAGATCACAGGTGTCCACTCGCGAGGGGAGGAGACACACAAATTTTTCGTGTATTTTCCTTCCTTGTGCGCCCCTCGAAGCAAAAAGTGTCAAATTAAGACATGTTTTCAAAAATTCTCATTAAGACCTTTCATTTGATATCCATATCGGCTACCTTTGATGAAATTTTTTTTCAGGGTCACTCCCTTATATGGGAAACCCCCCTTAAATACCTTATAAAATTTTTTGTAAGTGAACTTTGAAGAGGGCACCACTTTACACCCGCACACAAAATTTGATGTTTCTAGCTTAAGTAGTTTGCGAGAAAATCGCTGTGACATACGGACGGACAGACCCTGAAAAATTGCTGAGGATTGTGGTATATCAACTGAATGGGTGCGTACGATTTTACATGAAGATATGCATGAGAAAATTATCCGCGCGTACGAATGGACACGTCGCGCGAGACTCTTCAGCTGTTCCGATTAATTACCGTCGACGAAACCTGGATCCATCACCATTACTCCGGAGACTAGACAACAGTCAATGCAGTGGATTGTTGGTGGGGGAACCAGCTCCAAAGAAGACGAAGATCGTTCTTTCTGCCAGACAAGTGATGGCGACAGTTTTTTGGGACAGCCGTGGAGTAATTATGGTTGATTACCTTCAAAAAGTTAAACCATTAACGGACCCTATTACGCTAGTGTTGGTGGGTTTTTTCTCCTTTTTCCAATTGAATCATAAAATGTGTAATAATTTTAATTAAATTGTGATTAAATCCTTTTGATTATAATGAATTTCCAGGTCCATTCGGGCCATTAATTTTTTTTTAGTTTGTAAATTTAAAACGATAAGTATTGAACTAAGCACTTTTGACTTTGCCTTTCCAGTTATGACTAGTTTTATCCATCAATATGCGTGCAGTGAAAGGTAAGAAGAGCATATAAATAGTCTTCCTAGTTTTATTTGTGAGTTGATTCAAAACAGTGTAAAATTGTTATGGCTCATATCTTTAACAGAAAATATTGTGACTGATCTCAAAACAAGTAGAGTCAATTTAAATTAAATGAATCTGGAAATCTTTTCTAATGTCAAAATACATTAAAATGTGCTAAAAGCTTTTAATACAGTAAATAAAGCTGCAATGGACAGTCATTTTAAGGTATAATGGTTGAGCATGCAATAAAATTTTTAGGTTGATAGTTAGTATGTACTTTAAAGTTCATCCATCCGTTAAAATTAATGGATCATGCTATTACTGTCTGAAACATGTATACATCGGTTTTGTATTAAAATTTAAGTGCGCCATTGGATACCAATGAGACTTTTTAATTATTTTTTCAGTCGAACAATGAAAAAATAAAATAGAGAAGAAGATATGGGAAATGGTAGTGTATTTCTACGAGGAAGGAATACCTGCATTCTATCCAAGTACTTCCTGAATGATCTTAAAACATATTTTTAATCAAAGGAATTAATTCTTTTATATATATATATATATATATTTACTGAATGGAAATTTTCCTGATATTTTGTCTAGCCTGTAGCCTTGTTTTGGAACCTAAATTGAAAAAAAATTTGTTGATTTTATTTATTTATTTGCATCAAAAATTTGAGTCTGCTCTTTTTTATTCGCCTGATCTCTAGCTATAAACAATGACTCCAATTTTTAAACTAATTTTGAATTACTGTATACTATAGAAATTGCCATTTTTAACATAATGAACGCTTTTAAGAAAGTCTGGCGGGGAGAAAGAATCATGGATGAGTTTCAAATATTTCTACTTTACATCATTTTAGGTTTATATTTATGCATGCAATAACGAAAAAAAACTAAAACTAAAAAGCCAAAGTAGCTGGAGAGTGTTCGTACTAGAAGGGTATTGTAAAACTATTGATAACACAAACAACGTCTTTTGAATACCAAAACTTGAGTCATACATATATTCTATAAATGAGCTCAGAAAAAGAAAATACGGTTACTATGTGTTTCAATTTACCATCATTTTATTTTCAGTGTGTTGACAACATTGCTTGATTATCACGATAACATATCAATGTAATAAAACATTTCTAAAATGTTCATCAAAATTCCTATATATGTATCTGTAGTGTCTGCGTCCTTTGCAAACGCGTATCTCGATTTTTATGAAATTTTCAGAAAACATGCATTTAATATTAAATAATCTAGATACGAGTTTTTAAATTTAAGGATCAGATTTCGATTGTTCGAGTATAAACGAACACGTCAAATTCATAACATGTACTATTATTAACAAAGTTGTCGAACTTTGACTCCGGTTTTTTGGCTTTGTATTCAGAAAGGGCTACTTTCTTGATTTTTTCAAATATTTCGAACCAAAGGTGTCCGATCGCGAGAGAGACGAGAGGATATTGTGACACAAATTTTCCGCACATTTTCCCTCCCCCTCCACCTCAGCAAGTGTCAATTTTAGACCTGTTTTGAAAAGTTTTTATCTAGACCTTTCATTTGATACCCGTATTGACTACCTTTGGTAAACATTTTTTGAGGGTCATCGCTATAAGGGGTCATCCCCCTTAAAAACCTTATAAAAAGAATATTTTATACTGAAACTTTCAAGAGGGCACCACTTTTGACCTATTAAGCAATGTTTCTAGCTTGTGGTTTGCGAGAAAAAGTGCTACACGGATGGATGGGCGGGTAGACGGAGAGACAGGTCACGATTTTAGTAAGATATTGAAAAAAACAGCTTATTTCCGACATTGGGGCTCCATGTTAAAAAGCTAATTTATTAAAGAAGATAAACTATTAACTTCCTATACAGAGAAGTCATTTTGCATATATAACGAATCGTTTTTAGGGATATAGTTTTGCAGTGCTAGTGCTGAAATTCATTTTGAAATCGGAGATTATTATGATCACCCTTTATTTTCCAGGACCTTAGTCGGGCCTTATGTGGTAACTTAGATAATACGTAGGGGCAATGCTGGTCCAAAAGAGTTTTCTTTTTCTTCGTGGTACTACAGCCCCTCATGGACCCTCGTTTCCTGCAAATAGCGTATTCACTGTCGTGGTCCATCGACCGATTCCTCCAATTTCGAAATCTTTGTCGACCGAGTCAGACCAGTGTTTCCTCTGTTTCCCCAATGGCTTCTGACCTTCAGCTCTTCCAATGAACACCTTTTTGGGTATCCGTTGTTCGTCGATACGATTCATGTGGCCAACGTATTGCAGTTTTTACAATTTTACAATCGTTGAGAGCTTCAGTCAAAAATTTCATACAGCTCATGGTTGTATCACCATCGGCCCATCGCGCCATTATTTGCCTCAAGATCCATCTTTTGAAGGCGTTATTTTGGCGCCTAAATACAAAAATCCGTCGATATTATTGATATTGTATTCGCCAAGTGTGATATTTTGGGTGTTCTCATTGATTTGTAGCCCTAATATTTTGCTTCGCTGTCGAGTTACAGGAAGAGTTCTTTGGCGGTTGCTAGCAACCTCCGCAAAGGCTATCACTTGGCTTGACTTGTGTAATAACGTACTTCTTGTATCGACCGGTAGCTTTCTTATGATGCATTCCAGAGCCAAATTGAAAAGCAATTGGACCGCCCATCTCCCTACTTTAGTCCGATATTTGTGTTAAAGGTATTGGTGAGTTGGTTATTCAACCGGACTTGGGAGGTCGTCAAAATCACTGTCATTTTGCTAGGGCGGATTAATTTGGCTGGGAAACCAAAGTAAACCATTATTTGGTACAGTATGTTATGATCAATACTGTCGTGTATTTGCTTAAAGTCAATGAAAATTCGGTAAATGGTGTTCTAGGAAGCTATTATATTTTAAAGAGTGGCACCCCCCATATCCGAGGATGTGGAGATTTATGTAAGACTCTTCTGCGGGCGTTGACCTGGCAACAGTCTCTGGGTCACAAATAAGACATTGAATTGGAACTAACATTTTGGGCCGGCAGTTATGGTATTTTGGACCCAGTTTCATAGCAAGATACCGCCAAGGTTAAACGACTCCAATATACGTATCATACTGTCTCTGTCGCTTTCAAACCTTGCCAAGCCTTCAGTTACGTTCAAAGTTGGCACAATTGAGTTGGTGGTATAAGTATGGTTCAGAGAGATGATTAGCGCTAATTTTGCCCTGACAAGCACCTCGTATAGCCTCCCTGCTCTGCAATTATAGCCATTTTTGCGGTTGGTAGGTGAATGTCATTTATGCACTAAGTGTGACACTCCCATGCTCGCAAGCGACTGGACTACCCACTTAATCTCTCTCTTTTCAACCCAAAAACCCAGCTTGAAACCGTTTGGCGCATTATTTTGGGTCGGATTTCGTTTTGATACGCCATGAGGAGCCTTCAAGCTGGGGACTCCCTCTTATATCAGAAGAGGAGAGGGGAAGAGGAATTGCCAGACAAGCTATCCCCCGGCGCCGACGTCACCGACTGCTCTGAGTCCCTTTTATCTTTTGGGACTGCCCAAACATAGTGTGCCGCCTTGTTCCATTTGTCGGCCGATTCAAGCATCACCGCGACTATATTATCCGGGGTGAGCTCTCTGGTCTTCCTGTTGAGGTCCAACTGCAGCTTGTCTCATTTTTTGCACGCAGGCATCATCTTCCTCTCTTGGGTAAAACTGACAATCGGGGGACCCTGACTTACCAATATTGTGCAGGTAAGATTGAAAATACCCATGCCCGCTCAAAAGCTGGGTCAGATAGAAGTCAGTCTCACCATGCCTTCAATTTAGCTACGGTCTCAGATCTGGGATGCAGCATACAGTACACCTTCTTTTCATACAGTTCACCCAAGACTGCTGCCAATTGTTGAAAGAGCGCTGTTTCTTCTCATGGAGAACCGTGTGCACCACGTCCTAGTGCTATTTACCTGGTGCTATTTACCTGGCACTAGGTAAATAGCATAGTGCTTTCTAGCCATGAGGCCAAAAAAGCGGCTACACATAGAAATAGTGGCTCCATGCGGGGATCTAACTGATATCACGTCTCTGAACTCACTAAAAACAAAAATGACTAAGGCAAGAAAGACTTTATTAGACACTATGGAATTAATGAACAAAGATGAGCGATGAGAAATTAAACAGCTTAGAGAGCTTGTATCAGCCAGATATGTTTGCGTTGTTCAGGTGCAGCAAAAAAATAAAATAAAGCACGTACTCTGGAATGCAAGGAGTTTACAATGAAACACAGAGCAAAGAGACTAACGAAGTTCCGTTGCAGGATTTTGCTTTCGTCATATTCAAACTTCCTAAAGCACAGCATTCAGAGATGCGGTCAAGAAAGTCATATGCAAAAGAGGAACTCTATTCTCAAACGAATCAATGGCAACCATCAAAATCAGGAACAAAGATTGCATCATGGACTTGGGTGAGGTAGAGAAGGTCAACAAAAGGGAGCTTCCTAATACAAGGGGGGCTAAAGCAAGGCTCACATAAGAAAACAATAAGGGACAATGTATGGTCTCCATTTGACTAACGGAGAAAGAATCCGAATGACTTCTAAGTAAGGATATGGCAAAGAGCAATATCTCTCCATTGATTTGTGTGTCTTGATTATGGTCACACCACACAGGGCTGCAAAGGACCTATATAAGAGTTACCTATGCTATAATTGTGGCGAAATGGATTATAAAAGACAAGAGTATACGAAGGAGGTACACTTTTTCATTTCCAAGGACGCTAATCTAAGACATGATAATCCCAAGCACAACTTTGATCAAATAAATGGATCAGAAAAATGTTGGGTTTTCCAAGAAACTCTAGCCAAGGTTAAAGCAGTACTACAATAACTCATATCCTACGGGTAAATCTACAACGCATTTCAATTACTCAAAATTTGTTTAAGCAGTTTAAAAGGAACCAACTTCTGCTGCTCAGTGAGTAACATCCCAACAAGAGTTAATCGGCATGGAACTCTTACAAAACTAGGTTCGGAGCAAAACTCATATCGAAGGGCCGGGCTATTGATAGAAAGATGGTTTTGTGTAGCTCTAGTATTCAAAGGCTACATTCTTTAGTGTATACCTAATGCTTAATGAACTGAAATCATCTTTTCAAGCCAAACTTAATGCTTTGGAGGACACTATCTTCAACGCAGAGGTCTCGCACTCCTTGGGGGTGACGAATACTGGAGCTGTTGAATTGGGGATGCCTCAAGCAAATCCACGAAGAAATCACGTCCTAGAGATGGCGACAAAGACAGGGCTCATCGTTATGAAAATTCGCTATCAGCCGACTTTCTACCATTGTGGCTGTCATGGAATCATACCTGAGGTGACATTCACCTTAGACTCCTTAGTAAGGAGGGCACACGATTGGAAAGTTTTCAAGGACCACTCAGCCGGTGGTCATCAGTGCATTCTGCTTGAGATCCCTAATGCTTTCACCCGATACCCAATGTTCTTGACCTTCCATCAATAGGTGGGATATTGAGTGAATGGACGTAGAGATATTCGTCGAGGTGCTCACAGCAGGTGTGATGCTGCCCTGAGATTCACAGGGGATATAAAGCGTTAGCAGCTCAAGACCTAGTGAGCTTAACTACGTGCATCATCAAGTCTTTTTGCAGCTCTTCTAAGACTCTCAGAGACCCCGAAATGGCACGGCTCTAGTGTACTTGTGGTAGGCTGAAATTCCTAAAAATCGAAATAAGTGTACAAGCTTCAAAGTAAAGGTCAACAAGTATGGAAGCAGGCTCAGACATGCAACCGGTTGGCAGTCTATAAGTTGGCCAAGGAATGCCTTCGAAAACTGTTTAGTAACAGTAACGCTTGCTGCTGGTAAAATCTATTAGACGATATAAACAGGGGTCTCCGGGGCAATGGTTACAAGTTTTTATACGGAAGCCTAGTGCCCTTCGTTTGCGCTGCTTACATGAAGCACAAAAGATAGATGAGATAGGGCGGGTATTTTCCTCACCCATCCTGTCCATGTTGATGCTATCAACTGCAAAAAGGCAGTGGAATGCCCTCTCTTTACGCAGGTAGAGCAAAAGAGGTAGTTCTACTAATAAAAACAGGGAAGACTCTAGAACAAGGTGGCATCCCAACTGAGGCGTTGCAGCACGTCTTTAACCATTATCTTGACTTGCTCCTAAGTATGTTCGACGCTTGCGTCTGGGAAGGAGTCATGCCAGAGCGTTGGAAGGCAGCAAAGCTCGTATAGTGATAAGCAAGGGGAAGGAAAACCCCAAATTGCCATCTACATATTGCCCGTTATGTAGGCTAGACAGGGATGGGAAAATACTAAAGGACCTCATTAGGGCAAGACTCAATGATACGATTCATGCTGCCGGAGACCTATCTCCTCAGCAGTACCGGAGGGGGCGCTCTGGTTAGTGCGACCCAACTGGTCGTAGGCAAATGAAGCGACGTGTAATTGTTTTCATTACACTTGATGTCAGACGTGTAGTTGTTTTCACTGCACTTGATGCCAGGAATGTTTTCTACTCCGCTAGATAGGCGGACATACTCGACATATTGAACATTGCTATTTAATTTCCAGAGTATCTTATGCGAGTTTTAAGGAAATATCAGAAGGATCGAAACCTGATTTATGATACGAAGCAAGGCCGGCAAAGGATGGAAATTATCCATCCTTGATCCAGACCTGTGGAACAGAGCGTAAGACAGAGTACTAAAATTTGAGCTGGCGGATGAGTCGCTTCTAATTGGATGTGCGGATGATGTTGCGGCGCTAGTCATAATGCAAATAGTCGAGCATGCGCAACTTAGATTGGGTATGCTAACGCACTGAGTGAGAAACTGGATGACTACTCACGTGTTCAACCCAGCACTGGAGAAAGCCAAAGTGGTCGTTTTGGAAAATTAAAGACTCTTCAGAGTAAGAGCGATCGGTATTGGGAGAATGCTGGTCAAATTGAAACCAGTAATGAAGTACCAGGGGTTACTGAATGACTTACAGATAAGTTTCTCTGAGTAAATTCAGGCAATAGTTGAAAATGCTCTGAGTCAACTTCTAGCCAACGTAGATGGACCCACCCTATGAAAAACATGATTTTTGATAAGTGTAATGCAGTTAATGCTACTATACGGAGCAATGCCGCGCTCAGCACCGGAAACGCTTGGCAAGGTGCAGAGAAGAGGAGTATTGATAATTCCATCTTCATATCTTACAGTCACTTATTCGTTAGTAATGGTAATTATAGGCGTAAAAGCCATTGCACTCCATGCTAGAGAGTGCCATAAGATCTACCTGCGTCACAAAGATGACATTAGGAAGACAGTTGTCCACGAGGAAAGACACCGTTCACTTGACGATTGGCAGCAGTCCTGGGCCAAGACAGGCTGTACCACAATCTCTATAGGGAAACAGGAGAGTTTTCTCTGGATAGCCTTATCGGAGAGATACTTTGGTCGGTTAACATATGGAACTATGTGGAACTCTATGTTCAGGTAGTGTTATCAGGGCTTACTTGTGAAGCCAGAGACATCGGAATTGGAAAATGATTTTTAAACATCCCTCTCGCTTCCGGTAGAGCAGCAATTCCCCCAACTTGATGATGCCTCACAGCCGAGTAAATAGGCTGAAGTAAGTAGGCCGGGTGCCTTTGTATCTGGAAGCCCAATAGTCAGGCCGCAAATAGCTTCTACACCTCTACAAAAAAGTCAATGGCTCTATTGAATTTCATTCAAAATATAAAAAAAATGTTTGACTAATTTCTATACATAACACAAATGTAATAATTTTTATAACTCCACACCACTATTAATCTAGTATAAATTTCTAAATTTTTTAATTTAATCAACACATTAATTTTCAAGCAAACTATAGAAAATTGTAAGAGAGAAAACCGAAGTATGCTCTGCTGCAATTGTGAACAACCTGAAGTGAAAGATGTACCCTATCATATTGTATATGCTGAATCCACTGCAAAATTGTAAGCTTAGAAAATACTGAGCAATTCTTTGTTCCAGGTACGAGAGCATATTGACATACTGTGCCCAAAAAATAAGATGTCATTTGATTTTAAACTGCGCGCGTCGAAGGATTTGGAGAATTATTATTTTTTTTAGATTGGTAGTACTGGTAGTGACATCTACGTCAAATTTACATGTCAAAATATTCATTAGTGTTTGAAATACGCGCCGTTTTGTGAGATGCCAAAAGTGAGTTTTTCGTTTTTTGCGATGTCGAAATTTGTTGAATTTGCATTAAATTTTGTTTGCGGAATCAATTTTCTGCTGCGGGTGCATAGAATATGGTGCAAAAAGCCTTTGATGGTTAGGCTTTGTCTAAAAAAAATGTTTACAAGTGGTATAGTGAGTTCCAAGCCGGCCCTGAACGTGTCGAAGACGAAGAGCGTCCTGGGCAACCATCCTCTTCTCTTCTTCGATTATCGTGGTGTTGTGCATTATGAATTCCTTCCGCCGGGCCCAACAGTCAACAAGGAATATTGTTTGAACGTTATGCGTCGTTTGCGTAACGCTATCCGCCTAAAAAGTAATTGTGGAAAGACAATTCTTGGTTTTAACACCACGATAATGCACCATCCCATACTGCACTCGTATTTCATTTCGCCAAAAACTCAACCCATATCGTTCCGCAACCTCTGTATTCACCTGATCTGGCACCGTCCGACTTCTGGCTGTTCAGGAAGCTCAAAAGACCGTTCCGGGGACACCGTTTTGATACAATAGAGGAGATTCAAACCGCAGCAAAGACGGGACTGAAGGCCATCCCGGAAACGACGCGTATCTCAAACACTTATGAATATTTTGACATGTAAATTTGAAATAGTTATAGAAGGAAGAGTATATCTTTTTAGGTTTTTAGTATGGAAATTACTAATTTTAAATTTCTGGGTATATGTTATCATGTACTCGTATAATATTAACTGGAAAGTAACGAATCAACTCTATAATTTGCAATCACTCAGCACTTATTATTTCTTCGGGGAATATTATAAATACTATGTGTAACGTTTACATCTAAAGATGTAAGAAGGATCGTTTACTAAGCTCATCGGTAAACAAAGGACGAATTCGGAAGAGAAAAGCATCCTGAAATGTTCCCTCTAACTATTGTTGAATTGTATTTATGCTTGATTTAGAATTAATTCATTGGTTATTTCCGGTAGAAATGATTGACTAAAATGTACTGTTTATGCAGAAAATTAAAAATACTGATCATTTTTATCATTCGTCACCAAATGACTCGGTATCTCCATCAAATCCTTGAAGAGTGCCAACTAATTGGCACTTTTCGTGCGAAAGATTATTTAAACTAAATTTCTCGACATCAATGTATCATATTTAACTGTTAATATCTACAGAATCCTTGGAAGGATTACAATTTTGTGCCGATACATTTTAGATCAATATGTTGTCCTTCATTTGAAACCTCTACCATCAAAATCCTTACACCCGTCGATCAGTTATGCTGAAAAATCCGGGTGAAAGTCGGAAATTTTTTAGTTTTAACGGTAAAAGTTCTTTACCGTTACTTGAATTTCTTATCCTCGAAATGGGACCTTACTGGAAGAACGACGTATCATTTGCCAAAAACAGGACTCTTTTATCTATCTCCGTTTAAAAGTTATGCGTGAACATACAAAAACAAGTTGGGTAGACAGACCTATGCTCATGTCAGAAGGGTTTTGTACTCTACTTACAAAATGCAGTAACCAGTAACGAATAAAATCAAGAAACATGTCATGTTCCAGGATCATACTATTAGTAGCAAAGTTGAAAAAATTTTTACTTCTGAGGTATTTGTTATAGTTATACCCATAAACATCTCCCTTGATAATTTTTTCAGATTTTTTAGATCACGGGTGTCCATTCGCGAGGGAGGAAACACATTTTTCATGTATTCCCCCCCCCCCCCCCTGTGCCCCCGCTGAAGGAAAAACTGTCAGTTTAAGAACTGTTTTGAAAAGCTCTCATAGAGAACTTTCTGTTGATACTCATATCGGCTACCTTTCATGACATTTTTTTTCAGGGGCCACTCCTCTGTACTGTAATCATCGATTCATGGTCTTATTTTTCGAATCTTAGAATGGATACAAAGCCCTTTTGCTAGGAGCTCTCTCCTGCCTCTTCGACTTGTTTCAATTGTATGTACTCATCTTCATGATACCTATCATTCCTGAAATTTTCATGCAAATCCTAGCAAAGCTGTAGTGTCTGAGTCGGTAAAAAGCGCATATGGCTCCATAGCCATATGTTTCCATAGTAATACAGGGCATATTGTTCCATAGTAATACAGGAAAATTCAAATCGCTATAACTTCGTAAAATACTATTCGATCTTTATGAATCTTTCAGAAAAGATCAATCTTATAAATAGTCATCTGTTTGCTAAATTTTATTGAATTTAAGGGTACCGTTTAGATTTTATTCAAGAAAACATAAAATGGATAAATCATACTATTACTAACAAAGTTGAGTGAATTTCGACTTCTCATGTATTTGTTGTTGTTGTACTCATTAAGGCCTACATTCATGATTTTTTTCAGATTTTTCGGATGGAAGGTGTCCAATCGCGAGGGGGGTACGCGAAAAGTTCGTACATTTCCCCTTCCCCTGCCCCCTCCGGTACTCATAAGGCAATTTTAAGACTTGTTTTGAAAAGATCTCATTGAGACCTTTCCAATGACACCCTACTCGACTACCAATGGTGAAAATTTTTTTTTGAGGGTTCACCTCCCTATATGGGGAGACCCCCCTTAAACCCCTTTGAAAAATTTTTCCACCCTTGAACTTTCAAGAAGTCACCACTTCTGACCTTTCCACAAAGTTTCATGGCTGTAGCCTCTATAATTTTGGAGAAAAAGTGGTGTGACATACAGACGGACGGACGGACGGACGGACACGACACAGGTCGTGATTGCAATAGGGTTTTGTACTAAAATACAAAACCCTAAAAAGCAAAAAAAAAATATACGTGATGAATTGATAACCTTCTTTCCTTTGGAAGTCGGTTAATAAGAAAATCGGCATCAAACTGCCCTAAAAAGATGAAAAATAAACGAAAATCAGAATCGGAACCAAATTAATTTTTCCCCGTTTTAGTTACAATTGGTTAATAAATATTTGCCTCTCACTTTTCAAGACGGGAAAAATGATTTGGCACCGTTTCCAAAAATTTTATTTCATTTTGTTCAGGGTACTTTGAGATCAGTTTTATGTTTTTCCTAAAAGTTGGTTTATATCGTGATTTCCAACGATAACATTAACCTCCGTTAGAATGTCGATTTGGAATCATGCTGAATAAATGATTTTTTTTATAAATTGTGTTGCATGCGCCGGAAACAATTTAGAAAAATATTTAATTTATGTTTGTTGCAAATCGAATTATAAATTTTAATCTTGAGGCAAGAATCAGCATTGATTCGGAAGAAATGCTCCAACCGTGAATTGTAGCCTCAACCTTGTAGAAAATTTTTACTTCAGGACTGTTTTCAAGGTTTTTATGTGAATCTATCGATGGAAATGCGGAGAAAGGGTGACCGAATGGCTGAAGTGATGGAAACGAACACATCACCAACATTACTACCTAAATGCAATACAGAATTAATTGTAGTTGAAAACTACTATAATAATAAAAAGCAGAAATAGACGAAAAACTCGAGGGAAAAATTAGGAGAGTGAAATAAAGGCAGCACACGAAAAAACACTTAAATCACAAGATAAGCCAAACGCATTGATATCATACTTTCAATTTACAGTAAACTCGAAAGTACTGATTTTCAGGTGAATATGTTCATAGATAGCATATACTTTTTAAATTCCACGAGCAAATCATGAATGTAAATTATTTTTTCAATTCTACTTAACGTATGACTTCCGAGACCTCGAAATATCCATAAAATTTGAGTCTAAACTCATATGAAAATGCACTTCAGGTTTCATGGAAGGACACATATCCTGAAATATGGACAATCGTCATTTGACGACACTAGGATAAAACGAGTTCAAAAAATAAAACTGGAACATATGAAGGCGATTGAAGAACATTAATACATTGTGATAAATTCTTTTATTAAAAAACGTAAACCTAATGGAATTAAAATTATTTAAAGATAAAATATATGTATTAATCGAGCAGTCACACAAGCAAACTGCTCGAAAACCTTCCTACCCCCTACTCAAAATTTTATGGCAGTTTTAGAAAAAAATGTAATTATTGTCATCGTAATTTGTAAAATAATTTTCCTTCTTATTATTATTAAATGTCCAGAAGGAGTTTAAAAACTAGTCCATCTAACCACACCATTTCGAAGGCTTTCTCCATATCAATGAGACATGCTCCAACGCATTGTCTATCATTTAGTTTCCAACAGATGTCTGAGGTTACTTTCGTTATTGCACGTGTGGTCTTATACCTGGCACGAAAACCAAATTGGCAATTCAGCATCTACTCATATTTCTTTATGTGGGCGTTTAATGCTTTGTTGAGTATCACTTCAAACACCTTGCTGATGTTAGGCAGCAAGCTGATTAGGCGATAGCTTTTAGTGCATAAAGACTTAGATCAGAAATGCCTAAGCCATTTTCTACTCATTTGGGAAATATGAATTGCTCAACATGTTGTTGAACAATATGAAATAATTCCTAATAGCAACCTCAGGCAAATGTCGGAGAACTACATTTGGAATACCATCACTACCACATGATTTCTTGTTGTTTATCCTGCGAAATATGAAACACAGGTCTTCATAGCTGACAAAATAATCAGCAAGCTTCAAGATCGGTATGAGGTCAGATGTTAATGTTTCATTGAAATGAAGAAGAAATTCGCCGTTCAGGCTTGCTTTGAAGTCAGAAACTTTTGCTTCAACGACCCCTGAAAAAATTTCATTCTCTCTCTCAGGGCTTGGTAAATGAACCAATTCAAAATAAGTTCCAATCAGGGCATGTTTATGCAACCCCTCATAAATAATCCTGTTTCCATTTCTATCCGGAGTCGTACTATCGATTTCGATACCAGCCCTATCGAGAAGACTTATCTCATCACTAGTAACTTCAAGATTCGATAACTTCACTTGAGACTTCTTGTGGAATATGCTATTCACTTTCGCAAACACGCTATCTGGGTCCTGTGGGCTAATACCCCTCAATTTTTCCGCACATTGATTGCTGACCTCACTCCTGAAGTATGAACGGATTAAGTTCCGGACATTCTTCAGATGTAATTTCAACAAAGCCAACGAGGGATAGTTGTGGTCCAAAAATCGTCGATAAATATTGTTGACGGGTGTGAGAAGAAGGCTTTTCAATCTATTCAACCTTGCAATTAATGTTTCATATCCTTCCATCTTGTTTCGATGTCCAACGTCAGCTTCTCTAACTTCGACAAATAGAGATCTATTTCATCGTTAGTTAGATTCCTGTCATTAGGAAGTTAGTTAGATTCCTGTCATCAGAAGGGGACATTGCTCCCGTCCGATTAAACTTCTTTTGAAACTTTCTCCAGTCTGTTTTTTTGAAATTCAACCGATCATTTTCATGTTGAACTGGAATGAGGAAGAAATCATCCCCGTGATGATTGATTTCCATTACGATTGCGTTATGGTCGCTATCGTAAGGAAGCACCTGCAGTTTCCGTTGAGGACTATTAGAGCTGAATTCAAGTCTTGGGTCAGCAATGCAGAGGTCCAAATATGCATTTGTCCTAGGGTATGTTGGGAACTCCGACCCATATAGATTGCACCTATATTCAATTAGGTTCTCTGTTATCCACGATTTCAGGAATACACCTCTTGGATTATTGGTGACGTTCAGCCATGATGTATGCTTGGCGTTCAGGTCACCAGCAAGAATATAATAACTACGCAGCCTGTTCAATTCGAGTATTTCAAACAAGGAGTTGAGCTCCTCCTTGAACTTGAGAACAGCTCCACCAGTTGGCAGTGAGATTTTGATAACGGACACTTCAAGAGATTCAAAGCTTTTGAATTCGATTTTTACAATATTTTGGAAACGACAGGGTCTTCGAACCAATATCCCGGTCCCACTTCCACCAGCGCCTATTACCCTATCGTTTCTTACGAATTCAAAATCCTTGAATGTCATGAATTGAGGTGGGTTTCAATCCTTGGAAGGATTACAATTTTGTGCCGATACATTTTAGATCAATATGTTGTCCTTCATTTGAAACCTCTACCATCAAAATCCTTACACCCGTCGATCAGTTATGCTGAAAAATCCGGGTGAAAGTCGGAAATTTTTTAGTTTTAACGGTAAAAGTTCTTTACCGTTACTTGAATTTCTTATCCTCGAAATGGGACCTTACTGGAAGAACGACGTATCATTTGCCAAAAACAGGACTCTTTTATCTATCTCCGTTTAAAAGTTATGCGTGAACATACAAAAACAAGTTGGGTAGACAGACCTATGCTCATGTCAGAAGGGTTTTGTACTCTACTTACAAAATGCAGTAACCAGTAACGAATAAAATCAAGAAACATGTCATGTTCCAGGATCATACTATTAGTAGCAAAGTTGAAAAAATTTTTACTTCTGAGGTATTTGTTATAGTTATACCCATAAACATCTCCCTTGATAATTTTTTCAGATTTTTTAGATCACGGGTGTCCATTCGCGAGGGAGGAAACACATTTTTCATGTATTCCCCCCCCCCCCCCTGTGCCCCCGCTGAAGGAAAAACTGTCAGTTTAAGAACTGTTTTGAAAAGCTCTCATAGAGAACTTTCTGTTGATACTCATATCGGCTACCTTTCATGACATTTTTTTTCAGGGGCCACTCCTCTGTACTGTAATCATCGATTCATGGTCTTATTTTTCGAATCTTAGAATGGATACAAAGCCCTTTTGCTAGGAGCTCTCTCCTGCCTCTTCGACTTGTTTCAATTGTATGTACTCATCTTCATGATACCTATCATTCCTGAAATTTTCATGCAAATCCTAGCAAAGCTGTAGTGTCTGAGTCGGTAAAAAGCGCATATGGCTCCATAGCCATATGTTTCCATAGTAATACAGGGCATATTGTTCCATAGTAATACAGGAAAATTCAAATCGCTATAACTTCGTAAAATACTATTCGATCTTTATGAATCTTTCAGAAAAGATCAATCTTATAAATAGTCATCTGTTTGCTAAATTTTATTGAATTTAAGGGTACCGTTTAGATTTTATTCAAGAAAACATAAAATGGATAAATCATACTATTACTAACAAAGTTGAGTGAATTTCGACTTCTCATGTATTTGTTGTTGTTGTACTCATTAAGGCCTACATTCATGATTTTTTTCAGATTTTTCGGATGGAAGGTGTCCAATCGCGAGGGGGGTACGCGAAAAGTTCGTACATTTCCCCTTCCCCTGCCCCCTCCGGTACTCATAAGGCAATTTTAAGACTTGTTTTGAAAAGATCTCATTGAGACCTTTCCAATGACACCCTACTCGACTACCAATGGTGAAAATTTTTTTTTGAGGGTTCACCTCCCTATATGGGGAGACCCCCCTTAAACCCCTTTGAAAAATTTTTCCACCCTTGAACTTTCAAGAAGTCACCACTTCTGACCTTTCCACAAAGTTTCATGGCTGTAGCCTCTATAATTTTGGAGAAAAAGTGGTGTGACATACAGACGGACGGACGGACGGACGGACACGACACAGGTCGTGATTGCAATAGGGTTTTGTACTAAAATACAAAACCCTAAAAAGCAAAAAAAAAATATACGTGATGAATTGATAACCTTCTTTCCTTTGGAAGTCGGTTAATAAGAAAATCGGCATCAAACTGCCCTAAAAAGATGAAAAATAAACGAAAATCAGAATCGGAACCAAATTAATTTTTCCCCGTTTTAGTTACAATTGGTTAATAAATATTTGCCTCTCACTTTTCAAGACGGGAAAAATGATTTGGCACCGTTTCCAAAAATTTTATTTCATTTTGTTCAGGGTACTTTGAGATCAGTTTTATGTTTTTCCTAAAAGTTGGTTTATATCGTGATTTCCAACGATAACATTAACCTCCGTTAGAATGTCGATTTGGAATCATGCTGAATAAATGATTTTTTTTATAAATTGTGTTGCATGCGCCGGAAACAATTTAGAAAAATATTTAATTTATGTTTGTTGCAAATCGAATTATAAATTTTAATCTTGAGGCAAGAATCAGCATTGATTCGGAAGAAATGCTCCAACCGTGAATTGTAGCCTCAACCTTGTAGAAAATTTTTACTTCAGGACTGTTTTCAAGGTTTTTATGTGAATCTATCGATGGAAATGCGGAGAAAGGGTGACCGAATGGCTGAAGTGATGGAAACGAACACATCACCAACATTACTACCTAAATGCAATACAGAATTAATTGTAGTTGAAAACTACTATAATAATAAAAAGCAGAAATAGACGAAAAACTCGAGGGAAAAATTAGGAGAGTGAAATAAAGGCAGCACACGAAAAAACACTTAAATCACAAGATAAGCCAAACGCATTGATATCATACTTTCAATTTACAGTAAACTCGAAAGTACTGATTTTCAGGTGAATATGTTCATAGATAGCATATACTTTTTAAATTCCACGAGCAAATCATGAATGTAAATTATTTTTTCAATTCTACTTAACGTATGACTTCCGAGACCTCGAAATATCCATAAAATTTGAGTCTAAACTCATATGAAAATGCACTTCAGGTTTCATGGAAGGACACATATCCTGAAATATGGACAATCGTCATTTGACGACACTAGGATAAAACGAGTTCAAAAAATAAAACTGGAACATATGAAGGCGATTGAAGAACATTAATACATTGTGATAAATTCTTTTATTAAAAAACGTAAACCTAATGGAATTAAAATTATTTAAAGATAAAATATATGTATTAATCGAGCAGTCACACAAGCAAACTGCTCGAAAACCTTCCTACCCCCTACTCAAAATTTTATGGCAGTTTTAGAAAAAAATGTAATTATTGTCATCGTAATTTGTAAAATAATTTTCCTTCTTATTATTATTAAATGTCCAGAAGGAGTTTAAAAACTAGTCCATCTAACCACACCATTTCGAAGGCTTTCTCCATATCAATGAGACATGCTCCAACGCATTGTCTATCATTTAGTTTCCAACAGATGTCTGAGGTTACTTTCGTTATTGCACGTGTGGTCTTATACCTGGCACGAAAACCAAATTGGCAATTCAGCATCTACTCATATTTCTTTATGTGGGCGTTTAATGCTTTGTTGAGTATCACTTCAAACACCTTGCTGATGTTAGGCAGCAAGCTGATTAGGCGATAGCTTTTAGTGCATAAAGACTTAGATCAGAAATGCCTAAGCCATTTTCTACTCATTTGGGAAATATGAATTGCTCAACATGTTGTTGAACAATATGAAATAATTCCTAATAGCAACCTCAGGCAAATGTCGGAGAACTACATTTGGAATACCATCACTACCACATGATTTCTTGTTGTTTATCCTGCGAAATATGAAACACAGGTCTTCATAGCTGACAAAATAATCAGCAAGCTTCAAGATCGGTATGAGGTCAGATGTTAATGTTTCATTGAAATGAAGAAGAAATTCGCCGTTCAGGCTTGCTTTGAAGTCAGAAACTTTTGCTTCAACGACCCCTGAAAAAATTTCATTCTCTCTCTCAGGGCTTGGTAAATGAACCAATTCAAAATAAGTTCCAATCAGGGCATGTTTATGCAACCCCTCATAAATAATCCTGTTTCCATTTCTATCCGGAGTCGTACTATCGATTTCGATACCAGCCCTATCGAGAAGACTTATCTCATCACTAGTAACTTCAAGATTCGATAACTTCACTTGAGACTTCTTGTGGAATATGCTATTCACTTTCGCAAACACGCTATCTGGGTCCTGTGGGCTAATACCCCTCAATTTTTCCGCACATTGATTGCTGACCTCACTCCTGAAGTATGAACGGATTAAGTTCCGGACATTCTTCAGATGTAATTTCAACAAAGCCAACGAGGGATAGTTGTGGTCCAAAAATCGTCGATAAATATTGTTGACGGGTGTGAGAAGAAGGCTTTTCAATCTATTCAACCTTGCAATTAATGTTTCATATCCTTCCATCTTGTTTCGATGTCCAACGTCAGCTTCTCTAACTTCGACAAATAGAGATCTATTTCATCGTTAGTTAGATTCCTGTCATTAGGAAGTTAGTTAGATTCCTGTCATCAGAAGGGGACATTGCTCCCGTCCGATTAAACTTCTTTTGAAACTTTCTCCAGTCTGTTTTTTTGAAATTCAACCGATCATTTTCATGTTGAACTGGAATGAGGAAGAAATCATCCCCGTGATGATTGATTTCCATTACGATTGCGTTATGGTCGCTATCGTAAGGAAGCACCTGCAGTTTCCGTTGAGGACTATTAGAGCTGAATTCAAGTCTTGGGTCAGCAATGCAGAGGTCCAAATATGCATTTGTCCTAGGGTATGTTGGGAACTCCGACCCATATAGATTGCACCTATATTCAATTAGGTTCTCTGTTATCCACGATTTCAGGAATACACCTCTTGGATTATTGGTGACGTTCAGCCATGATGTATGCTTGGCGTTCAGGTCACCAGCAAGAATATAATAACTACGCAGCCTGTTCAATTCGAGTATTTCAAACAAGGAGTTGAGCTCCTCCTTGAACTTGAGAACAGCTCCACCAGTTGGCAGTGAGATTTTGATAACGGACACTTCAAGAGATTCAAAGCTTTTGAATTCGATTTTTACAATATTTTGGAAACGACAGGGTCTTCGAACCAATATCCCGGTCCCACTTCCACCAGCGCCTATTACCCTATCGTTTCTTACGAATTCAAAATCCTTGAATGTCATGAATTGAGGTGGGTTTCAGTAAGAAGCATGATGTCAGGCTTTCGCTTGACAAGGAACTCCAGGGGACAGTCACGTCGATGTAGACTCACAATGGAGTTGACGTTGATCGACATGAGATGAATCCTATCCGTGGGAATGCGACTGGATGACAACTTATTTTGAGGCATTTGAAAGCTCTAAACGCTGAAAAACAGTGTTAATTTTAGAAACTTGTTTATCGATTCTCTTTAATAAAGAATTTAATTGCTGATAAATTTTAAGAAGCAGCTCATTATTGCCACTTATATTATTTATTTTATTTACATTGCCTGCTGGTCCTCTAGCAGTAAGTGCAAATGACACCCCGAGCTTGACGAATTTGGTAGGTATCAGTCTGCGGTGTGCTGGACTTTGTTTTGGAGTGAATTTTACCTTTGCATCTTGATACCGGGAGCATCCTCGATATGATGCTGGGTGACCAAAGACACCGCTGTTTATACAATATTATTTTTTTTTTGGCTCCGCCTGAGCCAATTCGCACTCGCCAGGAGCATGGATATCTTTGCATTTAACACATCTATATTTCATGGCGCAATTGGCAGCCGAATGCCCGAATCTTTGACACCTGTAGCACTGGTTGACCTTACTTTTCTGGAGGCGTTGCCACCTCACCACACGGAAGTTCAAGTACCTTAGTTTTTGTAGGGCACTTGAACTGCTTTTGTTGGAAATCTGGACCAAGTAATAAGGCAAGTTTTAACGCTCAACAATCGATCTCCTTGTTGTAAAGTCTTTAACGGAAATAAATTCTATTTCTGGTGCAACTTCTTCAAGTACCTGGAGGAGATCGACTGTGTCCTCTCCGTAGTCTAGACCATTCAAGAAAAAGGTCTAGTTTCTTTCGCTTTTGAGGGTGTATGTAAAATGCAAAACATCTCCAGCATTAAACGCACTTTTTGCTGCCTGAATATCAACCAATGACTTAGTTCTAATTGTCAGTTTATCGGCATTGCCTTTTTTGATTTCATAATCATTCAGCTTATTAGCTTATTTATTTTTCGGCTGCCAAAAGCCGAACCATATCTTTGCCCGTTTGTCTAAATACATTGATAGGTGGGGCTTTTTCTTTCTTTTGATTAATATTGACGGACGGACCAGCAGGCAAAAATTTTGGTTTTTTCTCCCTATTTTTAATTTTTAAGTATTCAATAAATCCATTATCTGGCTTAGCAGTAGAATCATCAAAAGTTTTATTATCTGTATCCTCTTCAATACTCATGGTATCTTCTAGTCCAGCTAGCACTGCCGCTGCATAATAATTCATGCTGACATTTGCTCCGCCTGCGCTGAGGACATCCTCTTGATAAGTTTCTTATTTCGGTTACTTAGATTTCTTATCATCAGTCGTTATTGAATTTACCTCTTTTTCTTTCTTGCTGATTTCTTTTGCTTTGTTGAACGTCAATTTTCCAACGAGTGCTTCTAGTGATTTGATCCGAAGTCTGAGCTCTTCGCTTTCTCTCTCAACCTCCTCAGCTTTTTCGTTAGCTTTGATTAACTGCTCGACCTCGATGACCGATAAAATTTGCGGGTTTTCTTCGTCATTTCAGCTTTTTTCGCCCGTCATCGTTGGCGATGGACAAGATCGTTATGGTTGATGGCTGAAGCCATCGGGCTCCTCTATCTCGTTGCTATTGTAGCGACTGGAGAGGAAATGTTGTTAAACCGGGACTTCCTTTGAACGTATTTCCACTTTTGATACTTCTTTAGGAAATAAATTTTAGGTATTCGATAAATGTTCGAATAATTCGACGGTGATGGTTTTCAATTAAATTTAAATGTTTCGCTCTAATTATATTCGTTATGAGATTTAACTTTTAATACTATTTCAAATCCTCTTCATTTTTCTTTTCTTCGGTCAAATTTAATAATACACCTCAACGGTGTATTAGATTAGCGAATAGAATGGAATGGAATTCAGCGGATAGATTGACGTCTACGTCAATTTGATATACTTGGGGCGGAAGAGAAAGATTTTTTTACCGTAAACACGAAACGACTTCAAATGCTTGAGTTCTTCTATAGGACCTGGTGGTTTTATAAGAGTTGGTTTTGGTTGATTTACTGGTATGCAGAACTTCAACAATGTATTTGCGAAGCTGCCTGGATATTAAAAACATTATGAATATTGCAGGTCTTGGAGTCAGTTCAAATGGTGAGTAGTATTCGCCTGCATGGCGCATCAGCTGGTTGGGTCAATGGCAAGTAGATGCGAAATAATCGAATAGTCGTTAATAGTTTTGGAAGTTGTGGCCTTCTTTAATAGGGGAAAAAAAGCTTCCAAGAAGAGAACCGTTGCAAAGATAAGATTGAAGTCAGTGGTGGAAAGTTGTATCGATTGGCCTCGAATCGATTTGTCAAAATTTGGTGCGCGTTTTCCAACGAAGAAAAAGTAACGGGGTGCACTGATCAAAATAGCGGTGACTAGTTAACACCTGAATGAAATCAGTAAGAAGCGTTTGCTGCCAATAGAAGAAGTCCTGTAGCAGCCGCAATAGTGGGTAGAGCATCAAAGGACAATCCCATTGAAGTTAGCCAAGACCCAGAAATGTCAACACAAACACCAGCGAGTGCGGCAGCGTTAGCGACAGGTACAGGTTTTACATATGCACAGGCTATCTCTGCTACTGGCGAACTCTCGTCCACGTGATTGCCACTGTCGAATATATCATCAGCGCCAATCCGACATCAAAGTCCTGAACAGCATTGGCGATTATTGGAAGGTATTTATACAAAGAAACACATCTTTCGGTTTGGACAGTGCCGGTGGGAATTTCCGCAGATACTAAGTTCTGCCACGAGATAAGTAGATGCATATTCTTAGTTTAGTTCGATAAACGAACGAAAATTGCTGCGTCCATGTATTTAATATCATTTAAAATTAACATGTCCTTTTGTCAAGGACTTGCATTATCTGTTACTGTCTGTATCACCACTGAAAACAAATACGAGTTTTAATGTATTTGAGAAATAAGTTGCTAGCAGATGTCTGATTGTATCTGGGTTCCAAGTAATTATGAACCATCCATTATGATGTGGACTATTCAATAAAAGATTAGATTACATTAGTGTAATATCCAAAAACTGGAGCAACCCGATAGAAATTACCCAAATTATACTCTGTCTCTTTACATTTTTTGTAAGTAATAAAACTTCAATTAAAATTTCTAAAACAAGAATAACAAATATCTCGCAACAAAGCAGGCCAACTTTGAAAACAAATTGAAGAATTAAACTTAAAAACGCAAAAACATCAACCAAATTAGAAAATCTTGAGGAAGATTTAGTTAGTGATACTACAATGACTACAGGAATTTAATTATGCTAGAAAAATCGATATAAACATGATTTGCAAACATTGCCCATGATTTTTCCAATAATGAGTCCTAGATGGATGCAGCAGTTCATTGATTTATAAATTATGATGGGATTTGTTTTGAACATTGAAATATGTAATGCGAATTAAAGTTATTTATGCTAAAGTATTGAATAGTTGCTTCCTAGATACAAATCGAACTGAAAGTCTACAATATTTATCTAGTGCTATTTTAACGAAATTTGAAATAGTTTACAACCGTTTATTGTGTCAGTTAAGATGCCAATCCGTCTTTTAAAATAAAAACTTTCATTTGGGATAGAAAGTCAAAAAAATGAGAGTGGATTGCCCTTAATGTGTATGAAATATATTTAACGATATCGATTTGAAAATAAAATAAATAAATAAAATAAAAAAAATAATAATGTCCAAACTCCTTAAAGGATTTTGTAAGTCATAAATTGTTACAATTTGAAGCATAAAGCTTGAAGCTTAAATTATGAATTCCATATATAATAATTAAACTTTTGCAATAAAAAAAAACAAGTTGGGTAGACAGACCTACGCTCATGTCAGAAGGGTTTTGTACTCAACTTACACAATGCAGTAACCAGCATCGAATAAAATCAAGAAACATGTCAAAGACGATTGTATAGAAGGAAATGTGAAATTCGAGGATCATACTATTATTAACAAAGTTGAACGAATTTGGATTTCTGAGGTATTTGTTATTGTTATACTCATAAATATCTCCTTTGATAATTTTTTCAGATTGTTTAGATCACAGGTGTTCATTCGCGAGGGGGAAACACATTTTTCGTATATTTCCCCCCCTGGGCCCCAATTGAAGCAAAAACTGTCAGTTTAAGAACTGTTTTGAAAAGCTCTCATAAAGACATTTTATTTGATAATCACATCGGCTACCTTTGATGAAATTCTTTTTCAGGGTCCACTCCCCAGTACTGTAACCATCGATTCATGGCCCAGTTTTTTCGAACCCTAAAATGGTTACATATCCTTTCTGTTGGGAGTTCTCTCCTGCCTCCTCGACTTGTTTCACAAATGAGTATTAATTGTAGGTACTCATCTTCAGTCATTCATTAAACTAAATCAAGTGTTAAAAGCATGCGCCTTAAACGTTGAAATTGGGGAAAAATAACTCAAAATAATTCAATCTTCACATTTATATAGCTACTATCTTGTTTTACAATTACTGATACCACTAGATGAACCGATTCTCAAAGATATTCATGATATCTATCGTTCCTGAAACGTTCATGCAAGTCCCAGCCAAGCTGTACTGTCCGAGTCGGTAGAAAGCGCATATTGTTCCAGAGCCATATGTTCCCATAGTAATACAGAAAAATTTAAATCGCTATAACTTCGTTTAATGATATTCGATCTTTGTGAAACTTTCAGAACAGGCCTGTGCACTGAATTTCATTGAATTTAAAGGTATAGGATTTTATTCAAGAAAACGTAAAATCGATAAACCATACTATTACTAACAAAGTTGAGTGAATTCCGACTTCTCACGTATTTGTTGTTGTTGTGCTCATAAAGACCTACATTCGTGATATTTTCAGATTTTTCGGATGAAAGGTGTCCAATCGCGAGGGGGGCTACGCGAAAAGTGCGTATATTTCCCCATCTTCTGACCTTTCTATAAAGTTTCATGGCTGTAGCTTCTATAGTTTAGGAGAAAAAGTGGTGTGACATACAGACGGACGGACGGACAGACGTACACAGGTCGTGATTGCAATAGAGTTTTGGATTTTAGCACATAACCCTAAAAAAGCATTGCACCAGACAGCATCAATTTACAGTATGCAAATCCACTAGGCCATTTAAATTTGATGACTACAATAGTGAAATCACATCGATGTGAATTATTACAAAAAGTGTCTGGCGCTCTATTTGCGTATCGATGGATCCATCGAGTTCACCAACGTCAACAAAATTTACGTTCTAGGTCAATTTAGTTTGAATTTTGAATATAGTTCATTTTGCCAGTACAATTTTGTTTTTAATTGGTTCAGGTAAATTGATAAATCCGAATGGATCATCTGAACTTATCTTTATTGGCATCAGCGAGCAAAAGACAAGATACGAGTGAAACAAGCCCGCTCACAGAACTACGAGGTCACATCGCAAAAATCTCACGAGAGCTTGAGGAATTAAAAAAACAAATGAATTCACGAAAATCGGAGCGCTGGAGATCAAAATCGCTAAATAGAGAAAATTATTACCAGAGAAAATACGAACCAAAAAAACTAAAATCGAGTTCAGACTTGTGCTACTATCGCCAACATTTCGGAGAAGCCACGCGAAAGTGCCGCGCCATGCTCCTATAACAAAAGAGAAAATCCGAGAAACTAAATATGCTATCGTCTACATCAACAACATCAAAGGCGGAAGACGATAGCAAAAACATGAAAAAAGAACACCGCCTACATTTGCAAGATAAAACAGGACAACAATACTTAGTAGACTCTAGTTCTTGTGTATCAGTCGTTCCACGCATCTGGTTCAAAACGGAGCTCAAACAATTCCCACTGAAACTTTACGCAGCTAATTCCTCAGTAATCCACACATATGGCCAGCGACTATTAAGTTTGGATTCAGGACTGCGCCGAAACATGCCATTTCCATTCATCATTGCTGAAGTCAAGACGGGCATCATAGGTGCCGATCTCATCTACCATTACGGACTTCTAGTTGATCTGAGGAAACGACGCCTAATCGACCCACAAACGTCCCTCTCGACAACAGGAAAAATCAAAATCACATCAGAGCATGGAATATCGACCATTATAACAACAGAAAACATGGAATTTGCGAAACTGATGCAAGAATTCTCCGACTTAACGAAACCATCAATAAAAAAGGCAATAACACAAAACTGTCACGCCGTGCATCATCACTGGAGGTCCCCCTGTTGTCATAAGAGCACGCAAACTCGTGGGAGAAAAACGACAAAGCGCAGAAACCGAAATTTTAGCCATGCTCGAAGTCGGCTTTTTAAGGCCTTCAAAAAGTCAGTGGTCATCTCTGGTGTGGCAATTATTAAAAGCTAAATGCCCAAACCGTGTCCGACCGATACACGCCGCCGCTGATATAAGATCTATTTCCTAAGCTTTTCAACAAAAATGTTTTTTCCATGATTGATCTTGTGAAGGCCTACCACCAAATACCCATGGCCAAAGAAGATATACCGAAAACAGCCATCGCTAAACACTTGGGACTATTTGAATATTTGGTCATGCCATTCGGTCTTCGAAATGCTACCCAAACATTTCAACGCTGGATTGATTCAATTTTTCCCGACGTCGATTATATTTTTTGCTACGTTGACGAATACATCGTATTTTCTCACCCTCATGAAGAGCACATGCAACATTTACGAACCATCTTTCAAAGGCTGAAAGACAACGAGATCACGATAAATTACAATAAGTGTACTTTCGTGAAAAACGAAGTTAATTTTCTTGGATATACAATAAATGCTGCTGGTTACAAGCCACCACAAAAGAAGATAGAAACCCTCACCCATTATACAAAACCAAAAACATTGCATGATCTCCGCAGATTTCTCGGGATGTTAAACTATTACCGAAATTGCATACCAAACGCTGCCAAGAGTCAAGCACTCACAAGTTCATACATCCAAGACTCCAAAAAGAACGACAAACGAGAAGTCAAATGGACGCCAGACGCAACTGAAGCATTTGAGATATCGTTTCCATCCCCAACGGCGCCATTGTGTTTAACAAGATGCACAGCAATTGGTGCATCACTTGAACAAAAAGTCAACAACGTTTGGATGCTGATCGGATTTTTCTTCCGAAAATTAACCAAACCAGAACGCAATTGGAGCGTCTACGATCGTGAACTTTTGGCGATCTTTGCAATGTCCTGCGTTCGAGTTGATGTTGGAAACATCAACTCGAACGCAGGACATTCGAAATAAAAACCGATCACAAGCCATTAATCTCTGCGTTTTCACAAAAATCTGAAAAAGCATCTCCACGCCAACTACGACCTTTAGACTATATCTCACAATTCTCTACCAACATAGTCTACGTTGCAGGCAGCGAAAATGTCGTAGAATCAACACAATCGATATGCCGTCAAAATTTGACCCAAAAGAAATTAGTGAGCAACAAAAAAAACGACGAGACATTATCTGAGTTATTAAAAAACTCGACATCCCACAAGTAACAACAACTCTACATCGAAAACTCGCCAGTCTACTGCGACATCTCCACAGATGTTATAAGACCGTACCTTCCTCAAAGCTTAAGAAAAATTGCAATCGAAATCACTCACGGTCTTTCACATCCAAGTGGTCGCTCTACAGCTCGCGCATTATGAGAAAAATATATCTGGACCGGTATCAAAAAAAATGCATTAAAATGGTCACGAGAATGCATTGAGTGCCAAAAATCAAAAGCTCATCGACACAACAAAACAACTTCGCAAATCATTAGCGTTACAGACTCTAGGTTCAATCACATTAACATCGATTTAATCATCCTGCCGCCTGTAGAGAAATATCGATACTGCCTAACAATCATCGACAGATTTTCACGATGGCCCGTGGCGGTACCTTTGAAAGAGACCACAGCACCGACAGTTGCAATGGCAATCTTCAACCATTGGATCGTCAATTACGGCACCCCTCTCACCATCACGACAGACCATGGACCGCAATTCGAGTCTGTCTTATTTAAAGCCATGATAAACTTCTTAACTAATGTGTAAAAATGATATTGACTGGATCTACGCACTTCCTTCAGTAGCACTCGGCCTTCGTACATGCTACAAAGAAGTTTTAAAAGCATCACCTGCTGAAATGCTGTACAGCACAACTTTACGTATACCTGGGGAATTTTTCTTTACTCAAGAAACCACAAACGCTGACCCTGTAAAGTGTGTGGAAAGCCACCGCAAAATAATGCGCAGCAGCAAGCCCATACCGACAGCTCATCACTCAAAAATAAAACCTTTTTGCCAAAAAGAGCTTAAAACATGCACACATGCGTTTGTACGCTGTGACCGCGTGAAAAGCCCGCTGCAGAGACCATACACAGGGCCGCATCAAGTGCTCGAGCGAATAATCGATGATCTTTACAAAATCCTAGTCAACGATTTAGAACAAAAAATCTCAATATCACTATTGACTGCAGCGCATCTTGAATCAGATCAGACAAACGAAGCGAATAAAAACTTGAATCCACGAACTCCAGAGATTCCAGAAACTCCACGGATTCCAGAAACTCAAACGATACCAAAAACTCAAGACAACGCAACAGCTAAAAAAATCGTGACTTTTTCCAACAATTACAACAAAGTTACTAGGAAGGGGGTAGTTGTGGCGAGAGATGACTCTTAAATTTACTGAAATGTGTATCAAAATTTTCTAATATAATACGCATGTTTTGAAAGTTTCATAAAAATCGAGCTGTAAATAGCTAAGTTATAGAAAATTGAAATTTATCAATTTCGAAACCAATTACATGTGATCCTGTGTAAATATACGTTCGCAAAGGACCCTAACACTAAGGATTTTGATGAAAATTTTAGAAATATTGCTATGTTATCATGACGACTCAAATATTGAGGCAACAGACTGAAAATGAGAAGGCGGCAAATTAAAATACATAACAACCATATATTAGTTTTCCGAGGTCAACTCATGGAACATATGTGAGAGTCAAGTTTTCATATTCAGAAGACGTTTGATATACTAATTATTTTACAGTATCCTTCTGGCAAGGGGACTCTCCTGCTAGTTTTACTTGTTTATTCTGTTATTGAAAATAAACATATCCCGCACACTTTATATGTTAAGCGAATCATACCTTTTTCATGAGAAATAATTCCTTAAAAAAGTATGATTGATTGATGATTGATTTTTCCCCCCGAATATGAGTGCTAAAATAATTTACAAATGTTTTCGGCACTAGGATTGCATAGAATATCATCGTCTGGTCTTTGTTTTTTTACTATATTTTCATATTGAACCAATAATCTAGATTTGTGGCGGAGGATGAATGAACTGATAGACTATCAGCTATCAGTAACTTCTCAATGGACACGTGATTCACATTTACACTCACAAAACGAATGCAACTAATTTCACTTGAATTCAATAAGAGTCCTTCACTTACCTTTCAGGCCAACACTTTCCTTTACTGTGAATGGAACTCCTAGAAGTGGATACTTCTCCTTAAGTTCTGTTGAACTGGATTTAGCACACAATGCATCAACTCGCCTCGCATCCTCAATGGCGTCTATGAATCGATCTTCGATAACGGCGTTAACGATGGGATTCACAAGTTTAATACGATTTATGTAGGCACGCACCACTTCTTCCGATTTCACCTGCAGAACAATCAGATTCAGTTATTTCTTCACTTAAATCACAAAACTGTCCTCACCTCTTGAGCGCGAATTTTCGCAGCCAATTCCTTTACTGGAATCAACAAAAGACTATCGGAGATAGCGGGAACTCTTCGACTTTTTTGCAACGTTTCGAACAAAAGGTAAAGTGGCGCAAGGACGATTCTGAGTGAGTTCAGAAGGAACCCGACGAACCTCAATCCGTAATCCATGTTGCTCGAATAACTGTGTGCCGTGTGACTGCGAGAACTAGCCCCGAGAATGCAGCAAATAGCTTTATAAAACCGCTAGCCAGTGAGCGTCCTCGATTTGACCCGTCTTCGGAAACTAAGATTTGAATCACTTGTTGATTATTCTGTTTGAAGTCGATTCAGGGTAAAAGTTGTATTATTTACATTAACCACTCGACTCATTTCTCTCTATCAGTTATGTACGTACAACGCGATCGCTAGAAATTATTTCTAAGTTATGCCCCAGTGGACCTTCGTTCTGTACAATTAAGGCAACGACGGCGGTTGTTCCGATAGTGCAATACAACCAATTATCGGTCAGTGTCGGGATTTATTAAGTAACAGTATATTGTAGGGGCAGTAGGGAGTTAAATGCATTGAATGCAATCTGAACATTCTGAAAACGTAGAATTTTTTCCCTGGTTATAGGTGAAAGTACGTTGCAATCTTGTGTTATTAACGTATTATTAGAAAACTGCGATGAACCTGTACTTTAGATGAAACGCAAGCACAATAGGACCGGACGATTTAATTTTCGATTAACATTTGACCCCTGAATTGAATGTAACACTTAGCTCAGCTCATGAAGCTAATGAATATGCGAATATTGTAGATTTGTTGATCGACGCCAGCATTCGGTAATATCTCCATTCTTGACCTTGCCGTATGAACAATACGAATTCGCGGCTAATTAATTACAAATCTGCGGTTTAAGATTCACATTATAATTGCTTTTGGCGTAAAATGAACAGATGTATCTATATACCACAAACGAAATTGTTCGCCTCAGGTCCTAATCATGAAATTGTATAATGAGTAATGGCTTCTTCCGATTTCATTAAAATCTATATGTATCTTAATCGTTTATTTTATTCATTTGAGATAGTGCTATTAATAACTATTTCATGATGTTTAGATGATGCTCCCGACAAAATATGGAGATTTTGATGCGAAACGTTTTCAATACTCGCAAATTAATTCAAACATCGCATTTATTTGAGCAAATTCAGCTAACTGGAGCATAAATGCTAACTCAAGGTGCGCTCTTGAAAATAAATTATTGTTGAGAGTAGAGTTATTCAAGAACTACACTACATCTTCAATGCAGCATGACTAAATCAACATAATGCTATTGTATGTGGAGGTTTCGTCAAAGTGAAAAGCGCTTTATTCAATACTAATCGTTATGAATTTTAAAAGAATATAAAGCAAATTCTAAATAATAAACATACAAAAACTTAATGGCTCAAATCGCTCTCTAAATTTATACGTTATCAGTTAAACAAATTTGATTAAAAAAACAATGGCTAATTCAAATTAATTAAGATTATGACATATTTTATAATTCGATAGGAAAAAGGAGAAAATACTAACCAACGCTATTCAAAAATGGTTTATAATATTAATACAACAGTGAATTTAATCCTACACCTAATATGTTAGAACCTAATTCTAATAAAATTCAATCAACAACTTTATCTTCTACTAAAAAATGCTATCACAACATTGCTAACCTAAGCGTTTAACCTTGTCTCTAAACTTAATATAATAAACAGAGCATATACCTAACTTATCCCTAATTTTTAACACAAACAGACAACAACACTAAATTTAGCAATAATGCGGTGAAACTCAAAAACTAAGTAAAGAAAAGCACAAAAACTGAAGACAAACACGAATCATTTAGACATTGTCATTCAGCCACCAATACCTAGGTTGCTCCGTCTCAGCTCGACCAGCTTCTACGAATCTAGCAAATGAGTATCTTCATTGGAATTGTTGGTCGCGGGAACTCAAATTCGGAAGATATTTTATCTTCTTATCGGTGGCAAGTCTATTTATGTGATATATGACTGGGACCCCGTCAGAATCAAAAACATATCGATTCATGTCCAAATCCATGAATGCTTCTGGTGGAACGAACCCAGTAGCGAGGCAAGTTGCAATCTACCCGTCTGTAGGGTGGAACGGCTGTGAAATCCAGGGGTTTTCACTCATAGTTACAGATCTTGCAATACGAATCCGAAGAAGTTTCAATATGAAGATATCGACGCTAATCACTTCAGCAGTTTGATAAATTCTTCTTTTTGATATATAATGCTTCTAAACCATCTTAGGCTTTCTAGCTACTAGCACTCTGGTTGTACCAGATCTGAGATCCGTATGTCAAAACTGGTCTAACCAGGGTCTTGTAACAGATAATTTTGACCTTTTGATCAATGTGCATTTCAGTCTGCCGTATAGATGATCAGATCATCACAAACGGTTCCAATGATAGCATTGGCGAGACGTTAAAATCAATGCCATTCAACAGCCTGTGGATGACTATTGAGAAAAGTAGAGGCACAGTAACTGTTCTCTGCTGCAGACCATTCAAGACCTTGAAGTCGCGCATTATTGTCCGATTTCCATCAGTTATAACAAATGATTTTCCATATAACATATAATAAATCATGATGACTAGGTGTCTGGGGAACCTATCCTGAAGGAGTTCATAAACTAGTCCATCCAACCACGCCGAATCGAAGGCTTTCTCCATATCAATGAGACACGATCCAACATATTCTCTATCATTTAGTTTCCAACAGATGTCTGAGGTTACTTTTACAGGTACTATCGCATGTATGCTCGAATGCCTGGCACGAAAGCCAAATTGCCAATTTGGCATCAGCTCATATTTCTCCATGTGGGCGTTTAATGCTTTGTTTAGTAACACTTCAAACACCTTGCTGATGTTGACCAGCAAGCTGAATGGGTGATAGCTTTTAGGGCACGAAGATTCTTTTCCTTTCTTCAAGATCGGAAATACCTTAGCCTTAGCCTCACTTGGGAAATATGATTTGCTCAACATGTTGTTGAATAATATGCAATAATTCCGAATAGTGCCCTCAGGCAAGTGTCAGAGAACTACATTTGGAATACCGTCAGTACCACATGATTTCTTGTTATTTATCCTGCCAAATATGGAACACAAGTCTTCATAGCTGACAATATAATCAATAAGATTCAAGCTTACGCGATAAAACTTTCTCGCAAAGATGATCCAACCATACTTTCTGACTCCGGCCGGGGGCGTTTTGGGTCTCGGGTTGCTCCGTCGGAGACGGGCATGGGTGCCACTCGTCTGCCCGTAAAGTTGTCCCTCAAGCCTCGAGACGAGCTTGGCTCGCACCGGAGTCTTCACTTTTAGGGAAGAAAAAAAAAATCACTGCTTTTATCGGTGCACTAGCCTGGAAGAGGAGGACAACCCAAGTAACCAACTCCCACGACAATTCCGCAATCTAACTATCCTAAATCGTAGTTTACGTGGAATTAAGTTCACCGTTAGCTGGGATTCGCACCAACCAAGATCAAATATACCCCAGCACTTGCGGATTATTGGAGCAGAAAATGCTACTTATTTTAAGACAATCTCAATGAGTACTTTTTCCTTTAACTCTATCATCGTAAACAATTCTCAAAGCAATTTTGCCTTAACTCTAAGACTATATTTACCTAAACTAGAATATCTCAACGACGGGGGCCCCCGGTAAATTTTCTGCTTCACTCGTGTCCCGTTGCATGCTAGCCGCGTGTATTCTGAAGAAAATCAACACTGATTCCTCGAGGCGTGTCCTCGGCGGCCCGATGTTTTTTGTCATTTTCTTCGTGGAAGAAGTCCTGGAGTTGTCGTTTTGGTGAAAGCCACGTTCTTGTCTTGTAATCGGGTTCCAAAAGAATAATCCAGCCACCAACTCGAGAATTGCTATCTGAGATGGCCTCCTTCGCTTGATGGTGTGACCTTCCCACACGGAGTCCAAAACAAGAAAGAGGGCCCTTCACTCACGATTCGGTCCATCCTCGCCTTGGAGGATGGGGTTTTTTCGCCCCGTTGAAATACCCTTCGGTGAAGTTGACCGTGACTTCTTGGACTCGTGGATTCTAGTATTATCATTGACCCTTTGGAGCTCCAGATAACCGTGGCTCCAACGTTCTTAGCTGCAAGTTTTTTTCCTGTGTTTTTTAATTAGTTATTCTTATTTTCGATGTTGGTGGCCATGCCTGATTGAGACGTCAAGTGTCTTCCATTTGTTTATGTTTATTTTCTCCAGCAGTAGATGACATTGAATGTGGGAAGATGTAAGCTTGCTACGTAAACGTCCATCCATTGAACAATTCTATCCATGGAATGATTCTATCAATGCCAGAGCTAGTGTAGTAGATGTTCCCGAAACAACAAACGATGGGATACTTGAGCACGCCAATTCAATTGCGTCTGTTTGCGATCAAACTGGAATCCGCAAACTATTCTCATCGGTTTCGGTGTCCGAGTGCCCCATATGGCCGACTGTACACCCATTCTTCATTTGTCCATATGATCACAAATTACAATATTTTGATTACCGGTGGCGGTCACAACAATGTCTACATTTCGAGTAACTTCATTAAGTTTCGCCGCACGAAAACCATCCAGGCTGGCCTGATGAGCGCAGGTAGGGTATATTTCAGAAATAAACATGGTGCATTCCAATCCTTCCAATACTTGTGCGCATCCTTTTCCAACTTCATCATATCCGCAAATGACTATTTGCTTCCCGCCAAACATTACGTCTGTTGAATGCTTTCCCCTATTAATAGTAGACTCTTTGCAGCTTATAAACTAACGAATTTTGTTTTAAGTGTCGGAATCCAATACATTCACTACTGGGACTGTTAACTTCTCAGATTCTGATAGCTGGTACAGTCTATGTACCCCAGTGATGCTTCCCTCTACCATGTCTTTAACCATTTTAAACATGACTATATTTCTTCAACATTAACTGTGTTGCACCGCCTCCATCTTTCTTCATTAACTGTGTTGCATCGCCTCCATCTTCCAAAATCATATTTGGTAGCCAATTTTCAGCATTTACACAATTATCGTTGCACCACCAAAAATCTCCTTCGGTCTCACCACGCCATGCGAATATCGGATAATCTGCTTCAACCAATGCCACAGCAACTTCATTCTGTGTCGAGTATATATTACAGGCCACCCATCGAATTGTTGCATCTAATTCAAACAAAGTCTCGATTAAAACTGCCGTATGTGCATTGGTATGTGTACCGCCATCAATTCGTGCATTTTTCAACGGTTTGTCTTCGGAGGCAAACTTTCGCAGAACCATTATATATCTTCCTAACTTACATATTATGTTCACTCTTAGTGTTAATAATGATACCAACATATTTCTATTTACAAAGTTTCCAATAGTACTTGGCTCGGGTAATTCTGGAAAACTTGTTACAGAGGCAAGTGCTGAGGTCTGGTAGGAATTTGTCTGTGACAGTATGTTTCATTGTAATGTAGAATTGATTGGCCGCTCAGGCTTGATTTGAAGTCGGAAACTTTTGCTTCAACGACCTCTGAAAATATTTCACTCCCTCTCTCAGGCCTTGGTAGATGAACCAATTCAAAATGAGTTCCAATCAGGGCAAGTCTCTGAAATCCATCACATATAATCCTGTTTCTATTTCTACTATCAATTTCGATACCAGCCCTATTGAGAACATTTATCTCATCACTAGTGACTTAAAGTTCGATACCTTCACTCGAAACTTCTTAAGGAATATGCTATTCACTTTCACGAAAACGCCATCTAGTTCTTGTGATTGCTGACCTCACTCCTGAAGTATGAACAGATTAAGTTCCGGACATTCTTCAGGTGTAATTTCAAAAAAAGCCAACGAGGGATGGTTGTAGTCAAAAAACCGCCGATGAATATTGTTGACGCGTGTGAGAAGAAGACTTTTCAATCATTTTAACCTTGCAATGGTTGGTGTTTCATATCCTTCCATATTGTTTCGATGTTTAATTTTGGGAGCTACAATTCTCAATCGTTTCCAGGTTCAGCTTCTCTAATTTCGATAAATAAAGATCTTTTTCATCGTTTGTTAGATTTCTGCCATTAGGAACCATTAAACAAGAGTTGCGATCATCAAAAAGAGGACATTGCTTCTGGTACTCCCGATCAAACTTCTTTTGAAACTTTTCCCTGTCTGTTTTTTTTTTTTTAATTTAACCGATAATTTTCATGTTGAACTGGAATGAGGAAGACATCATCCCTTTGATAATTGATTTCCATCACGATTGCGTTATGGTCCCTATCGTAAGGAAGTACCTGCAGTTTTTGTTGAGGACTATTAAAGCCGAATTTAAGTCTTGGGTCAGCAATGCAGAGGTCTAAATATGAATTTGCCTTAAGATATGTTAGGAACTACGAGCCATATAGATTGCACCTGTATTCGATTTGGTCCTCTGTTATCCACGATTTCAAGAACACACCTCTGGGATTATTGGTGGCATTCAGCCATGATGTATGCTTGGCGTTCAGGTTTCCAGCAAGAATATAATAACTATGCAGACTGTTAAATCCGAGTATTTCAAACAAGGAATTGAGCTCCTCCTTAAACTTGAGAACAGTTCCACCAGTTGCATAGGCAGAGATAACGAAGAAGTTATCCCCACCTGGCAGTGAGATTTTGATAACGGACACTCCCAAGATATTCACAGCTTTTGAACTCGACTTTTTCGATATTTTGGAAACAATAGGGTCTTTTGACCAATATTGCGGTGCCACCTGCCCCATCACCGTTTGCCCTATCGTTTCTTACGAATTCAAAATCCTAGAATGTCATGAAGTGCCATGAATCGAAGTAGGTTTCAGTGAGAAGCGTGATGTCAGGCTTTTACTTGACAATGAATTCCAAGAAACAATCACGTCGATGTAGACTCACAATGGAGTTTACGTTGATCGAGATGACACGAATCCTATCTATGGGAGTGCGACTGGATGACAACTTATTTTGAGGCATTTGAAAGACCCAAACGCTGAAAAACAAAGTTAATTTTTTCCTGTTTATCGATTGTCTCCGATAAAGAACTTAATTGCTGATAAATTTTAAGAAGCGGCTCATTATTGCCACTTACATTATTTATTTTATTTACATTGTCTATTGGTCCTCCAGCAGCAAGTGCTTGTCAAAGTTGATAGGTATCACGTTGTGGTGTATTGACTTTATTTTGGAGTAAATTTTACCTTTGCATCTTGATATCGGGGGCATCCTCGGTATGATGCTGGATGACCAAAAACACCGCAGTTCACACAATATAATTTTTTTTTGGCTTCGCCTGAGCCAATTCGCACTCGCCGGGAGCATGGACATGTTTACACTTTACACATGTATATTTTATGGCACAATTAGGCGAACTACCGAATCGTTGGCATCCATAGTACTTGTTGACCTCGCTTTTCAGGGGGCATTCCCGCCTCACGACACGGAAGTTCAAGTACCTTACCTTTTGGAGGGAACTTGAACTGCTTTTGCTGGAAATCTGGACTGAGTAATAAGGCAAGTTTTTACGCTCGACAATTGATCTCCTTGTTGCAAAGTGTTTAACTGTAATAAATTCTATTTCTGGTGTAACTTTTTGAAGCAACTGAACGAGTTAGACTGTGTCCTCTCCGCAGTCCAGACCTTTCAATAAAAATGTCTGGTTTTTTCGCTTTTGGGGGTGTTTGTAAAGTGCAGAATTCTCCCTATTTTTAATTTTCAAATATTCGATAAATCCATTATCTAGTTTAGTAATAAAATGTTCAAATTTTTGTTACCTTTATCCTCTTCAATGCTCATGGAATCGTTTAGCCCAGCTAGCGCTGCATAATAGTTCGTGCTGGCGTTTGCACCGCCTGCGCTGAGGACATCCTCTTGATCAGGTTCTTGTTGTGGTTTCTTAGATTTCTTGTCTTCAGTTCAGTTTTTTTGAATTTACTCCGTTTTCTTTTTTGCTTTGTTGAGCGTTAATTTTCCAACAAGTTTTTCTAGCGATTGTATCCGAAGCCTGAGTTTTTCGTTTTCTCTCTCAATCTTCTCAGATTCCTCGTTAGCTTTGATTAATTGCTCGGTCTCGATGACTGATAAGATTTTCTTTGGTTTTTCAGCGAGATTAGAAGAAATGTTCATAAACCGAATCTTTTCTTGAATGTATTTCCACTTTTGGATACTTCTTCAGGAAGAAAACTTCAGCTGATAATTGTTCGAATAATTTGACGGTGATGATTTTCAATAAAAAAATTAGTTTCAACTGACTTTTGTGAAAAATTAATCAACTTTAAATTAATGACAGGAGCGATTAAAAATACATCTATACGCAACAACTGCTAGACGTAAAATTCTGGAGGATTCGTATTAACCGCCAAAACTGTTCGATTTAAATCGTATAATTCATCGACCCAGACACAGACAAAATATTTATTTCCCCAAAAGCCCCTGACTCTGCCCTTGTACCTCATCCCCAATCTAATCTTTGAGATTGAAAATCTAGAGCATGAGTGAACCATCATTATCTCTGGCAGATTTTGTCGAGCTGGAGTATTCTTCCTCCTTTGAGTCATGAATTTAGTTTCGTTTCATTAACTCGATTTGACCAATTTGGTTCGCTTCAGATCCTAGGCTCAGAAATGCTACTTTGGCATTTTAGATGGAACGTGCCATAATATTGACATCATCAGCATATGCTATCAGTTGTGTGGACTTGAGCATTAGTGTATCCGAGGTTTCAGCTGATGTCTTCCTAATAACGTGTTCCATTTCAATATTAAAGAGCAATGGGTCAAGCCCATCCCCTTGTTTTAAGCCTGATTCCATTATGAAGTGGTCCGTTAGCACACCATTTACCTTGACCTAGGAGTCTGTGTTTAGCATTGTAACCTTAACCATGTGAACTAGTTTTATTGAGACGCCAAAATCAAGCATTATTTTAAAAAGCGCATTTCTGTCGACACTGTTGTATTCTTGCTTGAAGTCTACGAAGAATTTTTATATTCCCAGCACCTTTCGAGCACCTGCTTTACTGAGAATATTTGGTCTATTGTAGACCAAGTGCTTTGAAAACCTCCCTGATACTCTCCTTTTATAATTTCATAGTACGGCTTTAATTTTCTTTCTATGATTTTGCAGAGCACTTTATAAGACGTGCACAGTAGTCCGATGTCACTGTAATTTTCACACATTAGTTTGTCGCCTATTTTTTGTGTAAAGGATATATGAAATTTTCCGCTAGTCCTCTGGTAACTGCCCTTCTTACCCCCGCTCTGGAGCAGTTTTGCTATCGTAGTCTATCTATTCCAAGAGCCTTATTTTTTCTGAGGTCCCGTACTGCAGCCTGTACTTCATTTCTGGTTGGTGGAGATTGGTTCTGTAAAATTGGTCCATGATTGCCTCTTCCTTCTTTTCTGTGGGTGCGTGACAGTTGACCAGCCACCCATTAAAGAATTTGGTCTTCATACGAATCGCACCGAGCCTTTCGTTAAGGGGCTTGAAATCGGTGATAATTTGTTTAAATGTGTTGTCAACAATGAAAATCAATCCAAACTCATGGCTTGTTTGCAGCTTTTCACTTTTAAACAATAAAAATGCCTTCGCCGTGCCATCGGGTTTCTTGTACTTCAAGAACGTGGATTTTATATTTCTTTATTTCATCCAAAAAATGTCACAGTGCACCTTGTCTGTTCAATCATCTAGCATTTCAAGTTCCAAAATAATAACCCTTTATACGTTGCGATAGTCGTTGTCGTTTATCCAATCCAACCCGAGGCTGTTGCCCTGATTCCTTGACTTCAACTTAGTCTGTTTGATTTTTTAGTCAGTTGGTGTTCCTGTTTTTGTTTGTACTGTGTAACAAGTTTGTCAATGTCACGTTGTTTGTATCCATTATTACTAGCTATTCTAAAAATGTTGTTTAGTTCCTTCGATATGTTGGTAAGAATCATGGGGATGGAGTGGGGTCTCTGCACTATTGATCTGTACGCTGTTAGCTTATGTTGTGTGAGGTGGTTAGATGTTACTTGTATGATACGATCAGTTGTGGTTAGTTTTCTGTTTATTTTTTAGTTTGATTGTGTTTGTTCACTTGTCACAGTTAGGTCTATATAGTTTAGTTGCCAAACAATAGTGCGGAGACTCCACTCTGTCCTCATGACTCCTACTAAGTACTCAAACAAACTAAACAACATCTACGGAATGGCTATCAATAATGGATACAAACAACGTGACATTGACAAAGTTGTTACATGATACAAGCTTCTGACTGAAACTCATAAGAGCAACAAACAGCGTACTTCATTAACATACGTAGGCAAAGAGACATACAAACTATCAAACTTCCTTAGAAAATACAAAGTGCAAACTGCATTCAAAACTAACAACAACATTGGAAACAAACTGAAACCAAAACTGAACGACACATCAATATTCGAGAATAGCAGCATAGACAAACTGAAATGTAAGGACTACGGCCTGGTATACATAGGAAAGACAACACGGAAATTAATCACAAGATACAAAGAGCAGTTGCGATCTTTCTTACACAACAAGGCAGACCCCAATCATGCGACACGCCTACAAAACGAAGCACATGAGCCGGATGCTATGACAAACTCTATAACATTGCTACACAAACAATGCAAAGAACCGAGATTTAGTATGCTAGAAAGGCTTGAAATATTTAAACATAGACTGACAATAACGTTATCAACGAACAACTTATTATAAATTCGTATGGAGCTTGTAACGTGAAACAATAAATTAGAGATTCCATTTCAAAATTTAAAGTTTGAATGGTGAAATGGAATTTCTCTTGCAATATTCTCTTTACTTCATACGATTCGCAAGTTGGTGGCACTGTTTCACCCGCCTTCGACATGTGAATAAGTGTCGATCCAACTCCATAATTTCACCGACGACGAACGAGATGGAGTGGAATGGACTGACAGCCACACCTAAATGTGTGCCTATTACACTTAGTGACGAGCTAACCAACGATAATGTAACAATCATGTAACGGAAGCTCAATTAAATTGGATAATTTCGTAACAATCTAGCACAATAACAGATAGCTAATTTTTGACCCAGGAAAAGTCGAGTAAACCGTCATCGATAACGTCCCTTCAAATATTAGCGATACATTTGAAAATTCCCGACCGAGATACTTGTCTACTATCGGTTAAAAATTCTCTTATACTCATCGAGTAAAATTAAGCGAACAACAGAGAAAAAGCGGCACAGTGCTACAATTCTTTACAAAATTTCACCATGATTCTTTTGGCTTATGGGATATCATATAAATCTACTCTATAAATAGTTTACCGGGAAAATTTAAAACATGTTCTTGGACTGAAAGGTATATTCGGCTGCTAAACGTGATTTTATCGACGAGTCAAATGGTGCGTGGCCTGCGCTTTCGAAAATTCCACAACATAAAATACTGGTAAGTGGGTACTTGAGAGCTTCCACAGAAATACGCTGTGTGAATATAATGATCCGCAAAGAAATTCACTCAATAAGATTTGTAACCCTTCCTTAAAACGCGAGATTTAAACATTATGTTTCACCAAAAAATTCGATGTGACGTGATTGTTTTGTTTTTGTTATATACTGCACAGAAAATGGTCAAAGCATTTATATCATAAAGCATGCGTCTCGCTACTAAAGCTTAATACTTTTGAAGCTACCTGTCGAAATAAGAAGCACGTTACTATACAAGTCAAGCCAAGTGGCAGCCTATACAGATAACATCAACATTTTGTCATGGTCATTAACAACCATCAAAGAATTTTTCCTGAAACTCGATAGCAACGCTAAACTTTGTTAGTAGGGCTACAAATCAATGAAAATAAAACAAAGCTCATGACGCAGTCGAGGGAAAATACCTCAAGTACACAAAATATCACACTTGGTGAATACAGTATCGAAAATGTAGGCAAATTTTCAAAATTTAGCCATCAAAATAATGAAAACCGGTAATGAAAGAAACGAAATACGCCGAAGAATACAGCTCGTAAATAAAATAATTTATTCAGTTTTGACGATCTTGAAAATCAGCAGCATATACAGGAAAACAAAGCTCCAAGTACACAAATCTGTGATAAGGCCTGTGTGATACTCTGGGTGTGAAACATGGACCATAATGCAAGCATCCGTAAAAATATCGGGCTCCTTTGAGAGATGAGTCCTGACGCGGAAAATCAGAAAGAAGCTGGACGGAGACCAATAGTGGATAGTACCGAAAAGGGTATTCATTGGGAGAACTGAAGGGTGGAGACAAGTGGTAAGACCGAGGAATTGCTGGTCCGGCTCGGTCGACAAAGACGGTTCATCGCTGCTCAGATCTCGAAATCGGAGGACACGGTCAATGGACCGATACAGTTGCAGGCGCTTGTTGTAGGTCCGATAGGGGTGTTGTGCTATGGGAGAAGACGAACAAGAATACCTTTGAATGAAAGAAGAGGCAGAAGGTCTTCTAATACAATAAAATGTAATAGAATTGTATATGAAAGGACATAAATATGTCAAGTTCATTTCTGTTGAACGCTTGTGGATATCGTGCAAAAGAAGAAAGAAAAAAGTCTTTATTTATTTATGAAGTGATGCGAATGGCTATACAAAACTGAAACTGCATGTTGAGAAAAATTCGGTTGTAACTTTGCACATATTTGTAAAGCCTGCCATGCAGATATGTTAGTTGATGAGAGTTTATCATGTTATCAGCATGTCAACTTAAAGATTTTAGCTTTACATTTTGATCTTTCACTGTAAAAAAAAAAATAAAAACTAGTTGATCCTTAATATTTGTGATCGTCGTCTGATGAATAAGTGCAATACTTTTATATCTAACAATGAAATGCAGCATCTAGCCCCTATCAAATTCATCGCATGAAACTACTTCTTCTTCTCCTTCGTAGGACTACAGATCCTCTCGAGCCATCGTTCCCTGCAACAAGCACCTTCAACTGTCTTGGTCCATTGATCGCGTCCCCTAATTTCATTCTCTCAATGAATATCTTATTAGGTATTTGTTGTTTGTCCATACGATTCACGTCGTCAGCTCATTGCAGCTTCTGCAGTCTTGCAATCCTTCAGACCTCCAGCTCATCAAAAATTTCATTGAGATCATGGTTGTATAGAATTCGCTATTGGTCCCCGTTTTGCTTCTCACCAATTATCCGCCTCAGGAATGCCTTTCAAAGGCTTCAGTATGTTTGCGGAGGCTTAAGTTAGAGGCCATGTTTCACACTCATAGCATAGCACAGGTCTTATCACAGATTTGTATACTTGAAGCTTTATTTTGATGTGTATGCTGCTGATTTTCAAGATCGTCAAAACTGAATAAATTATTTTATTTGCTAGCTGTATTCTTCGGCGTATTTCGTTTCTTTCATTACCGGTTCTCGTTATTTTGGTGCCTAAATATACATATTTACTCACATTTTCGATACTGTATTCACCAAGTGTGATATTTTGTGTATTTGAGGTATTTTTCCCTGACTACGTCATGAGCTTTGTTTTATTCTGATTAACTTGTAGCTCTACTAGCATAGCTTTGCTGTCGAGTTTCAGGAAAAATTCTTTGCCGGTTGTTAGCGTCCGTGACAAAATGTTGATATTGTCTTGCGTAGTAACGTACCTCTTGTATCGACAGGTAGCTTTCTGATGCCATTTTCCAGAGCCAAATTGAATAGCAATGGGGCAGCTTGTCTCCCTGCTTTAGTCCGATATTTGTGTCAAAGGCGTCGGTGGGTTAGTTATTGATGCGGACTTGGAAGGTTGTCGACGTCATTGTCATTTTGGTAAGACGGACTTATTTAGCTGGGATACCAATTACTGTTATATGCATTAAGTGAAATTAAGTGGAGAACTGAGAAAACCCGGCACAGTGATACTAGTGTTTACACCGTAATGCCAGCTTGTGGGATATGATATGAATTTACGCTTTAAATTATTTACCGGGATAATTTAATGCATGTTCTTGATCTGAAAGGTGATGCGGTGAAGAAAATGTTTTCCCTTTAAAACTGAGATTCATATTCGGTTGTTAAACGTGATTCACCGATGAGTCATATTAAGCATGATTCGCGCCTGTGAAAATTCCATAACATAAAATACCGAGGGACGTTGTTTGAATAAAATAATCCCCAAAGTGATTCACTTAAAAAGATTTCTAACCCTTCCCTAAAACGCGAGATGTAAACATTGTTTTGGACCAAACAGAGCGATACAACATGGTTTTTAGGGTATTGTAAAATCATTTTACAATGCCCTACTAAAATCGCGTCCTGTCTGTCTGTCCGTCCATCCGTCCGTGTGTCGCACCACTTTTTCTCGCAAACTACATAAGCTAGAAACATAAAATTTTGTAAGTAGGTGTAAAGTGACGCCCTCTTCAAAGTTTCACCGCGAAAAGAAATTTATAAAGTCTTTAAGGGGGTCTCCCCATATAGGGGAGTTACCCCCGAAAAAACTTTTCATCGCATGTGGGCAATATGGGTATCAAATGAATCTTGATGAGAACTTTTCAAAACAGGTCTTAAACTAACAAGCTTTGCTTTGAGGGGTACAGGGGAAGGGGAAATGTACGAAAATGTACTTTTGACCCGAAAAATCTGAAAAAAAATCACATAGGTGTGACTATAGGAGAACAAGGGCAACAAATACCTCAGAAGTCGAAATTCAATCAACTTTGTAAATAACAGTAAATTTTATAAATTTTACATTTTTGCTAATAAAATCAAGATTACCTTAAATTACTCACACAATTTAAGTTTTTTAAAAGTAGTTGTATGTGTCTCGAAAAAACAATAAACAACAACAACATTAACACGTGATACTAGGCAGATACACGTTTGCAACGGACATAGACACTACAAATATGTAGGAATTTTGATAAAAAATTTTTTGTTATCATGACTAATCAAACGACGGGGTCAAACAGAATGGTGGAGAGTTTAAAAACATAATAACCATACTAATTTTTTGAACTCAATTTATGAAATCTGTATGTTAGCCAAGTTTTGCTATGCAGAATATATTGTTTGATTTACTAATTGTTTTACAATAGCCTTCTGGCAGGAGCACTCTCCTGCTACTTCAACTTGTTTTGTGTTTTATACTGCACAAAAAATAGAAACACATTTATATCATAAAACATACGGCTCTCTGCCTTTGAATGAAAGAAGAGAAGAGGGGAAAAATTCTTCAACTATTTATTAAGTAGTATGAATGGATCAACCAAACTGAAAATGCATGTTGAGAAAAATCCATTTATAATTTTGCACATATTTGTAAAACTTGCCAAGCATATACGTTAGTCGATAAAAGCTCATCATATTTCCCCGTTAAAAAATAAAAACTAAGTGATTCCTAGTTCTTAGAAATATTGTATGAGTTGCACCTGCATAATTTGCAATTGCGCTCTGATGGGTAAACGTTCGAATAAGTGCAATACTTTTAAAATATATCTAACGAATTCAATGCCTAGCCCATATCAATTTCTGGGCAAGAAATTACTTTCCTCTTCTTCTGCTTCGTAGCACTACAGCCCCTCTCTGGCCTTCGTTTCCTGCAAATATTACATCCAATTGTCTCGGTCCATTGACCACGTCCTCCAATTTCGAAATTCGAGCAACGATGAACTGTCTTCGTCGACAGGGCAGACCAGAGTTTCCTCGGTTTCTCCAGTGGTCTCCGGCCTTCAGTTCTCCCAACAAATACCTTTTTGGGTATCCGTTGTTCATCCATACAATTTATGTGTCCACCCCATTGCAGCTTCCGCAGCCTTACAATCGTTGAGACCTCCGGTTCGTCAAAAATTTCATACAGCTCATGATTATACCGAATTCGCCATTGGTCCCCGTTTAGCTTCGCTCCGATTATTCGCCTCAGGACACGACGCTCAAAGGCGTTCAATATATTTGTGGATGCTTGGGTTAGGGCCTATGATGTGTATACTTAGAGCTTTGTTTTCCTGTGTATTCAGCTGGTCTTCAAGTTCGTCAAAACTGAGTAAAATATTATATTTGCGAGCTGTATTCTTCGGCGTATTTCGTCTCTTTCATTAGCCGTTTTCGTTATTTTGGCGCCTAAATACACAAATTTGCCAACATTTTCGATACTGTATTCGCCAAGTGTGATATTCTGTGTATTTGAGGTATTTTAATTCGACTGCGTCATGAGCTCTGTTTTATTTTCATTGATTTGTAGCCCTATTAGTTTTGCTTCGCTGTCAAGTTTCAGAGTTCTTTGCTGGTTGTTAATGACCTGTATAGTAATGTAGCTCGCGTATTGACAGGTAGCTCCCTTACGACGTACTCTAGAGCCAAATTTAATAGCAATGAGGCCAGCCCATCTCCCTGCCTTAGTCCGATATTTGTGTCAAAGGCATCGGTGAGTTGGTTATTGATGCGGACTTGCGAGGTCATCGACGTCATTGTCATTTTGGTAAGACGGACTTATTTGGCTGGGATGCCAAAGCAAAGCATTATTTGGTACAGTACATTACGATCAATACTATCGTATGCTTGCTTAAAGTGAACGAAATTTTGGTGTACGTCTATGTTGAACTCCCAGCATTTTTCAAGTACTTGCTTGACTGTGAACAATTGGTATATTGTCGAGCTGCTCTAAAACCACCTTGATACTCCCCAATCATACTGCTGGCGTATGATCCGATTTTATTTTCTAAGATCTTTGAAAATATTTTGTACACCGTATGATTTATTTCAACCAGCAAATGTTTTTTTTTAACGTCTTATTAAGAGTTTTAAACATGAAAACTTGTAAAGAAATTTGCTGTTCTTTTTATTCGCAGTTTAATAAAAGAAGGCGAAAAGTTGGCACATTCCTCCTTCCCTTGCTTCCTACGGTAGCGATTAGGTAATTTTAAGACTTGTTTTGAAAAGATCGCATTGAGATCTATTCGACTGCCAGTGGTGAAATTTTTTTTCGAAGGATCACCTCCCTAATTTATTTCATTTCGTTTGGTGTGCATTATGGTCTGGTGGTGTTATTGGCCCTTATTTTTTTGAAAACGATCAAGGAAGAGCCGTTACAGTCAATTCTGTTTGCTATGGACGGATGTTAATTGATTATTTTTGGAGAGAAATTGAAGATTATCATCTGGAGAATATGTGGCTCCAACAGGACGGAGCCGCAAGCCACACCACAGGCTAATCGAGCACTTTTGCAAGAGAAATTTCCAGGACGTGTAGTTTTGAGATTGAGTGATGTCAATTGGCCCGCAAGATCCTTGGACCTAACGCCTTTGGATTTCTTTTTATGGGGCTATGCAAAAGATCGTGTTTACGCGAACAATCCTCAAAATCTTGAGATATTGCTGAAAATCATTGAAAATTACTTCAAAAGGATTGATGCCTGTAAGAGGTCCTGTGGAGGACATTTGAATGATGTTGTATTTCACGTATAATATTTATATTGAATAAAAAGTTTTGTTTCCATCTGAATATTTAATGTGTTTTCTTTAGCTTTACTTAATGTGTTTTCTTTAGCTTTACTTTCCCAAGCGTAAAACGGATAACCCTATAGTTTCCGAGTTTAAAGACGGACGGATGGTCGAACGGACGGACACAGGTCCTGATTTCAATAGGGTTTTGTATTTGAGTACAAAACCTTAAAAATATAGTATTGAAAAGAACCTATACCAAAAATCCATGCGTTTCCTTCTGGTAGTTTAGATTTTTCAGAAAGGAGAGCAGGGGATATACTAAGCCGACGACTCATCGTTTCAGTGCGCGTGAGTCGGGTTCGCGTTATTTGTCCGTTTTTTGATTTTATTCATTAGAGTAGCTCTTTTTGGAATGGATTAGAGCAGATTAAGATTATGCACCGCGACAACACGGAAACAGTGACGCGAATGAATATGATTTGAATGGATTTTGTTCTTTGAGATTTGTTCGGAAGTTTTGAAATTACAGAGTAGAATAGTATGTTACAAAAATTTTTAAATGCATTTATAATAGGGAAATTTTACAGTATCTGAATAATTGCAAGGATCGATAAACTTGCTAGCCACCTAGCCTAGGACCAAACTCTTCACCAAACTGAATAGCCTAGAAGCAGCTGCCAACCATATATTGTCGAATGGCCAAATTTTTGACGTCCGGTGTACAGACTCTACGTCTTAAATAAATCGGAAGGTTGACTTCGATTTTGTTGTTTGAATTCACGAAAGTCTCGCAGTCTTATAAATCATTATACAGCCGTACTTCAACCTAGCTGATCTTAGGGTGATGGTTTTTCTCAACTCGTTCAAATGCGTAATACAATCAACATCCCTCATTTTGAGAATTACCATATACACGTCTTAGGTGGAGTTGCTGTTACATTTCTAGTAAAGACTATCAGCAAAGTTTTGTACTACTCCTTTGGAATGCAAGTTCTATACTTCAACCATTAAAGAATCATCCCAAGAAATATATTTACATTAAATCCTTGGCTGTAAGGAAAAAATATTTTTGTTGAATTTGAAGTAGTATACGTGGGCAGTCCGATAAATACTTAGCCTACAAAAGCGAAACAAAAAATTCAAAAAAGTGGCTATGTCTCCGTTGCAGTGATGCCCTCCTTATTCGACTCAAATTTCTCCCATGCGAGTGACTTTTTCAGAAGTTACTGGGGGCCGAACCAGGTGAATACGGTGAATGGGTTAGCAGTTCGTAGCCCAATTGGGCCGTGGCGGCGGCAGAAGTGTGAGCACTTTTTCTTCGCCAAATGGGGAGTTTATTTCTACAATCCGGCATCGAATCGGCAAAATAGTTTGGCATAGTAGAACCCTGTTACCGTTTTGCCCTCCTCCAGATAGTCGATGCAGATAACACCTTGTGAATCCTAGGAAACGGTGGTCATCACCTTTCTCGCCGCTAGGACAGTCTTCGCCTTCTTTGAAGCACGTTCACCAGTAAAGTCTACTGATCTTTGGTCTCCGTTGTATACCAATGGAGCCATGTTTTGTTGATGGTCACGAAAAGATTCAGAAACTCCTTAAGATTGACTTAAACAGCGTCAAACACCCATCGCACCGACAGCATTGCTATGCCCAAAATTTCATGCATTATATGAATCACGCAATATTTCGAGATGTCTACTGGCTCAGCTACCTTGCGCACCTTTAATCGGCAGTCGCCCGATACGTTACCCTCCACGGTAGCCTTTTTGAGGGCATATGGGCGTGGCTCATCAAAAACCGTACACAGAACCCAAGCGTACTTTGATTTCACTGCGAGATTTTTCTTCCAAAAACAAGAATCGAATCAGTGACCGATATTGCTCTTTCTTCATTTTCTAAAATCCGCGGACAGGCCCGCTTCCACACGCAGTCAAAACATAACTGCCAGTCCGATTCTGCTGAAATTTTGAAATTAGCTTTCTATGAGAATGTACTACACGATAGTGAATCTTTGGTGCGATAATGGCGCCATCGGGCGGTGATGCTAATTACTCATCGGACCACCCTCGTATTCGTATTCATGGGCTCGTATTCGTATTCATGGGCTCGTATTCGTATTCATGGGCTAACTTTTCTCGACCACACTGCTTTTAAAGCACGCATATATAAATACAAAATAATGGCAGGGGCTTTACTGGACAGTATTAGCCCCGCGAGCTGGTCCCCAAAAGGACATGAGAAAGAAGAACAGTACAGATTACGTAAAGTATTTTTTTTCTTTGTAAATTTCGATTATTTTAATTTTGTGTTCTTCAATGAATGGCCAAATATCTGCCACTTTATAGAGATCAGTTGCTCAGAGAAATCAATTGTAAAGTTTATGAAGCAAGGCCTGGAATATAATACCCAGTGAGGTTGACACCAATTAATGTATCAACTACTGATCATGCAGAAAAACTAAACTGAAAATGTCGGTTAAGCATGCTGAAATCTATTTCGGCTTATTTTTCGTTTGTAGCACTACAGCCCCTTTCAGGCCTTCGCTCAAAGATAGTTAAAGTATCTCATTATCATGATCGAAAGTATCGGCCCTCCACAAAGCGATATGGTCACTATCACGCTTTGGCCGTTTGTCCGTCCAACAAGCTGCGATACGTTCTGATTTTAAACTAGCACGTATCATAACTGAACGGGCTTAAAATCCGTCCCAAGAATCACTCGAATTAAATCTCGTTGCGCCAACGAGACTCAAACCGGAGACCTTCGGCATTCGGGTTGAGTGCTCTAACCACTACAGTACGCGGAATGGCTTGGTGTTGATAAATGAAATAAGGGCAATCTCACCATCTCAGATCAACAATAATAGATTACCACTGTTGGACGTTATTATCAAGTCGTACCACTGGAAATTGTTACGCCATGATTCTTCAGTAATTTAAAATGATTGAAATAGGGAATGCTTTTGGAGAATCAACATTACTACATGATTAAAACCATATTAGCAAGCTTATATGAATGAAACGATTTAAACAATCAGCACGACAGCGAATCACCAGACTTCAGTTTCACTCGACATGACAAAGAGGATGTTCGTGAAGGAACAAATTCACTGGGCAGTTGGAGAAAAATTATCGAAGGACAATTCATATGATATGGGAAATGCTAAATGGCAAAGTGGCTACATCAAAAGCTTTGTGGATGGCTACTGCCAAAAATAAATTGCAGCAAAGTCCCGGGATTGTTGCTTTTGTTAAGTTATGATGGTAGACGAGGATAATCTGGGCGAATCAGCACTGTGCCACTGCAACGATCTGAATGAGCCAAACATTAAGCAGAATTAGGGGAGAAAGATTCACAAAGTCGAATGGGAAAACAAAGAAAATTAACTTAACAAAACCAGTGAACTCTAATGGATCACCGTTTGAAGAAAAACTTATTTAGGGCGGGATCAAAAGGTAGCAGGACTGAATTACTTAAATTTTTTATTGAGCTATTCAGTGAAAATCCGTAGTAGTCCTCGAAATAATACCCTTGTGTTTCAATACAACGCAATTTCCACAGTACGTACGGCTTCTTGAACTCGCTTTCTAGGATCCCTTTCAGAGATGCCGTCACGGTTCCTTGGAGGTCTTCTATGGAGCTATATCGTTTTCCCTTGAGGTGTCGCTTGAGCCGAGGAAAGAAGAAGTCTGATGGTACCAAGTCTAGACTAGAGGAGGAGAGGGGGAGTAAAACAAAGTGGCATCCCTGTGTTTGGCCAGAAACTCCCTCAGCATCACTCAGTACATTTGATAAAATTCTCGGCACTAATTTTTTGGACGCTACCATATGGAATTCTTAGCTCATCAACAATCACACAAATATTTGTACGCCGGTTTGAGTTCAGGAGCACAATTACTTTGGCCACATATGCATCAATCCTTGGGATTAACAGGTGACCGGAACTGTGGTCATTTCTAATGAGCTCTCGCCACTCCTGGAAAAACTTATGCTACTCAAACGCTGCTAAGCGGGTCATAGCAGCAACTTTGTAAGCATTTTTGATCATTCCGAGGGATATTATCGTCGTTTTCTTGAGTTTAACGCAGAAATGTTCCACCACCTTGGATCGCGACGAAACTTCTTAACAAAAGTTCACAGAAATCGATGTGCTTACTCTCCGGTTGCCCGCAAAGGACTGCGTAAATATCGGTATCTTTGCAAGACTACCCACTACCATGCCTAGGTGGTCCTACTCCCTTCTGCCACTCGATTCGCACAACAAAAATTCATTTTACTTTTTAATTCTATCCTGTCTAGGGCGGCTTAAAAAATTGAAGATCTTGCTTTTCTTGAATTCTGCATCAAACTGAGTTAGGACTTGTCCTTGAATCTTTGAAAACATAGATCAATGCAAAACATTTTAGAAGGTAAATTACTTCTGTCATTCCTGTATTTGTACAGAAGTAACCTCACGGTGAGCATGTTCAAGGAGCGATTTTTCAAAGGTGCTCAAATTTTTGTTGAACTTATTAAAGAAGCAGAGTGACGGCAATCTAAGTGCTTTATTAGGTGTAGTGTCAAATTTTCTAGGGGCTTCCATGAATTTATTGGCCCCGAAGAAGAAAATAAGGGGAGTAGTTTTAATACCATAAACTCGATTCTCAGGTGTTGTGAAGAAATGATTCCTATGAAACAATCTCCGAGTGCAGCCAAGCTCATTCTACGGCTTGCGGATATTTATAAGGGTGGATGAGTGACGGCGCATGCCCTCCACTGACGGGGTGAAACCAGGATCCAACGGAGCTTTACTGAGACGCTCCGCCTTGTTCGAGGGGTAAAAACACCCGATATCCTTGACTAAATGCCATCATCAAAGTATTTCTCATCTGATCTGCATGCTTTGAAAAGACTCCATCAAAACAGAAACTCTTTGAGCAGGAGCCTGTATAGGAGAAAACCCGCATGTCGGTATTTTTGTAATGAAATGATATTCAATTGGCCGCTAGTCTCAATTTTTTGAAGTATTCAGTATATAATACCTTCGAATTAAACTTCTTGAATATGAAAACATCCCAAAAACATCATGATCAATAAACGGATGTACTCGAAAGCCCAAGAATGGACCAAGTAGATCCATGATCAATACCTGAAAGTGACGTCACTACTGGTATTCAGAATCGCTCGAATATTCCAGGTAGTTACCGTCAGAACATTCGCCAATATACGAGAAATTGATTAAATGACTAGAGACTATATAAGGCCGAGATGAATGAATGGGGGATGCGATAAGTGTGGAGTGCGAATTGAAGGCAATATTGATTGATAGTGAAATAAATGTTTTTCAAGATATATTTGAAGACATTGTAAACATAAAATGATAGGACAAGTAAAAAGTAAACTAAAGTGTGATATGTAAAATATTGAAGTTGAGTATTCTGCATTTTTAGTAAATACACTCTTTTAACTTAATTTAAAAGACAGCGCGTTCCCGGAACATTAAACTTATCGGCGGCGAGCTATAACACGCGACAAAAGTGTCAGAAGTGAGAAAGAAAATTTTGAAGTTGAAAACTTTTAAATATTTTTAAAGTGCACAATAGTAAAATTTAACGTGGAAACTGGTGAAATCCAAAGTAACAAAAATACCACAAAGCTTACATTTAAAGATTAATGAATTGACCATGTTGGAGCTTAAGGAAGAGTTAGAACAGCGGAATCTGGCTACGCAAGGTACAAAGGCCACACTGATTGCACGCTTGCGTGACACGATTGAATCGGATACACGTATCTGGATCCGGGTGGGCCCTCAGATGCGGAAAAAGGCACAGAAGGTGGAAAAGCAGAAACACCAAAATCAAAGGAACTCGAAAATGCGCTGATGCAAATGTTGATGCTGATGCACCAAAAGCAGCGACAAAAGTCATCCAGTTTAACTGCGAAGCTAAATGAACAATCAGCGAAGCTGAACCAACAAATGATCGAAACCAATCCAGATTTGCAAAAACAGTCAACCAAAATTAAAGCGGAGCGGAATTGGAAGCAGTGAAGGCAGTAGTAACCACCTCACCAGCCTCGCTTATAACCGCAGCGCAAAAGACATCCAGAAATGTGAAAGCACCAATATTCGACGGGCAAACGGTTTGGAGTATCTACAAAACCCAGTTTGAAGCCACCGCTAGGACAAATCATTGGAATGAGCAAGAAAGAGCAACTGCATTAAATCTTGCTCTAAGAGGCCCAGCTGCCGAGCTTTTGTAGACTATCCCCGTTGAGTTGCACTCAAACTCGGCTGCTATAATGAATGCGTTTGACATGCGCTATGGAGACGATCATCTGAAGTAGATTTATTGGTCACAGCTATGGCATTGGATGCAGAAGTCTGGCGAAACCTTACAGCAGCTAGCCCAACACATTGAACGACTGGAACTTTTGGCTTACCCAGCGTACGACCCAGAGCATTGAGATGATGCAGCAGCAGAAGCATTCATCAGCGCATTACAGGAATGGCAGCAAGCCGTGCATTTAGCTCAAAAGCAAACGATAAAGGATACATTGGCATATAGTCTGAACTTTGAGGCAGCGAAAAATGTGACTCGTTCCACTGCCCGGCCTGGCGAGGTAGTGGCAGATGATTGCAGGTATGAGCGCGTGGAAATTGAGCGAGAGCCGCAGGCAAATGGTGGGCCTAGATGCTGGAATTGTGGTGAGAAGGGGCACCCGAAAAGAGACTGCAAGAAGTGAAGGACACCGAGTCATTGTAAATAGTGTGCAGCTAGGAGGAGATCCAGACTGAGTCAGGAGCCCAATATGGAAGCCCTTCAAATTAAGGGGTCGGGAAAAATGTTAAAGCCAACCTCGTAGGACAGAGGTTGGCTAGGAGGATTGAGGTCCCCAGCACCACCATCACCGTGTCAAGACTACATCGTGGAGAAGCAGACCTATGCCTTTTGGGTCAAGCTGACGGAGAACATTGCACCAAAACAATCGACACTAGTGCTAGCCGATTGATTACCGTACCAGACCATGTGAGGTAACAACTATTCCACAAGGGCAGGATTTTTTCACTATGGACAGCTACGAGAGAAACTGCACCTGTCCATGGAGAGGTCAAATTCCAGATACAGTTCTGATATAATTTTCTGGTCGCGAACATTATGGATGACTGCATCCTCGGAATGGATTTTCTGCGACCACATGGAATCAAGTTGAATTTGGGCAAATGGGTATTGAAATGGTGGAATGTCGAAGTATCGATGGAGGATCCCAGCGTCCAAATTCCCAAGATGAATGTGGTAGTATGTACCGATGCTGATGTACCAAAATCTTCCGAGAGCATTGGATGGAGCAAGCTTGATGGTGGTTCTAGAGACGACCGATCTTTTCTGATAGAAGCAAAGAAGACGTCGGCATTGCGCAGTTCGATTGTATTACAAAGCCTTGTAAGATCCATAAGGAACAGATAGGTGCTGGTTAGAACACTTAACAACGCAGACTCAACCACGAGCATCAAAGCGGGAGAAGTCATCGGCAGCTGGCAGCTTGTTTCCACTATCACCTCTTTGGAAGCTACTCTCGACCATCATTTTAAAAAGAGGCAAGACACAGACAAAGCCTGGGTATTTACGTCTGTAATGTTGAAGCAGACAAAATTGCCAGTGCAGCATTTTCAGTTGGAACCGGATTTTGGCAATTTGTAGTGATGCCATTTGGGCTTTGCAATGCTCCAGCCACCTTCGAACGCCTGATGGAATACGTGCTACGTGACCTAGCCTGGAAAACCTGCTTGGTGTACCTAGATGACATCATGTTTATCGGGAGAACGTTTGAAGAGCATGGGCAAAACTTAGAAGAGGTTTTCTCCCGATTGCGAATGGTAAATTTGAAACTTAGTTTCACAGCTGAAGTAAAATACCTGGGACACGTTGTATCAGCAAAAGGGGTCAAAACAGACCCCGAGAAAATTGAAGCCATGAAATGCTGGCCAAAATCAAAAAACAAGTGTCAACTACGAAGTTTTCTGGGTCTGGCGACCAACTATCGAAGATTCTTCAAAAACTTTGCCAAGATAGCTAAGTGTTTCCATCAGCTGACCAAAACAAATCGTCCGTATATCTGGAATGAACAATGCCAGGCAGCCTTTGAGACCTTGAAGGAGAAGCTGTATGATTCACCCATGCTGACATATCAAAAACCCGGAAAAATGTTTGTAGTGGATACCGATGTGAGCAACGGCGGGATTGGAGCTGTACTCTCCCAGCATATAGATGGCGAAGATAGAGTCCTCTCGTATACCAGCCGAGTTCTATCAAAAAGTGAGAGGAACTACTGCGTGACCAGGAAGGAGCTATTGGCCATAATATAGGCCGCCAAGCAGTTCCACAAGTACCTATATGGCCAGAAATTTGTTCTTCGAACAGGACATGCATCACTGAGATGGCTACTTAACTTCAAAACCCCAAGGGACAAGTTGCGAGATGGATCGAAAGATTGCAGTCATACAACTACAAAATTGTTCATCGGAAGGGCGGAGTTCGTGGAAATGCTGACGCCCTATCTCGTCGTCCATGTCCAACTAACTCCAAGCATTGCCAATGGATTGAGGAAAAGGAGCCGACCGTTGATCTGCGAGTGATAATGGCCGAATCCGATGTAGGTTGGTCATCGGAGGAGATTCGAAATGCCCAGCTAGCCGATAAAGACATCGGACCATTGCTCATATGTAAGAGGCAACTGGGCGGCCAGAGTGGAAGGACGTTTTGATGCATGGTGCCACCCTTAAAAGTTATTGGGCACAATGGAACTCCCGTCAGGTGGAGGATGGCGTACTTAAGCGGAAACGGGAAAAAACGGCGAATGGCAGCTCCTAATCCTATAGGATGCAAACTATACTTCCCAAAAGCCAAATCCACGATGTGGTTAAGGAAATGCACGAAGGATTCTTGTTAACAAGACCTTAGCGAAATTACGGGAAAGGCTCTACTGGGTCCACGCTCGAGAAGGCGTTGAGAAGTGGTATCGTAGATGCCCGATTTACGCTTCCATCAAAGGTCCAAAGCAACGACTGAGAGGACAAAACGTGGGGGTACCGTTTGAAAGGATTGCTGTTGCACCCTTTCCTGAATCCGAATGGGGAAATCGATACACGCTGGTAGTGGTCGATTATTTCAGCAAGTGGCCCGAGGTCTACCCCATTCCCAACCAGGAAGCAACTACTGTAACCGAACAGCTAGTGTTAAATTGGGTCATTAGGTACAGCGTATCTTGCGAACTACATTCGGATTAAGGCGAAACTTTGAGTCACTAGTTTTTAGCGAAATGTGCGAGCTGCTGGGAAGATGGAAAACAAGGACAACACCGCTGCATCCCCAATCCGATGGAATCGTCGAATGTTTCGACGGCACACTCGATAAACATCTGGCCAAGATGGTTGACGAGAACCAAAGGGACTGGGACCGGCACATTCCATTATTTTTGATGGCGTATAGAGCTGCCAAATAAACATCGACGGGTGAAGCTCCAGTCAAAGTTAATTTTGGAAAGACTATTCGTCTACCGGCTGATATTTAGTTCGGAACACCCCCTGAAAAACCTAAAACGATCTCGGAGTATGCAAGTGAACTAAGGCAACGGTTGAACTAGATACATCGGACAGAGCGAAAATACCTTTTATCGGCTACTCATCGCATGAAGACCAGGTATAATCTGAAGGCAAATTCTACTGGCTTCCAGCAAGATGACATGGTGTGGCTATACAACCTACAACGGTGGAAGTGTAAGTTTCCGAAGTTGCAGCATAATTGGGAGGAACAATAATGAGCTACAAAGCTAAAATGAAAATCGTGCATCTGGACTGCCTTATCCCATATTACATCCAGGCAGACTTAACTACCACTGGCGACACATCTTTTCGGGGGGTGGGGGGAAAGAACTGAGGTGGGGGCAGTGTTACATTTCCAAATAATTCTGAGAGCTACTGTCACAATTGTTGTCTTAACTATTAATAACATCATGATCAATAAACGAATGTACTCGAAAGCACAAGAATGGACCAAGTACATCCATGATCAATCAGTCACTACGGATATTTAGAATTGCTCAAATATTCCAGGTGGTTCTCGTCAGAACATTCGCCAATATATGAGAAATTGATTGAATGACCGGAGACCCTTTATAAAGCCGAGCTGAATGAATGGGGGAACATTAAACTTATCAGCCGCGAACTATAACATGCGACATTATCAAGGCATGGGACATCTGCAAGCTTTCGAATAATGAAAAAAGTACATTCTATTCCTTTTTCGTAGTATTACAGCCCTTCTCGGGCCTTCGCTCTCTACAGCAAGCACCTTCAACTGTTTCGGTTCATTGACCGCAGTACAGTGATGAGCTGTCTTCGCCGGCTGAGTCTCGACCAGCGTTTCCCCGGTTTTCTCATTTGTCTTCGCCCTTCAGTTCTCCCAACGAATAACCTTTTGGGTATCCGTTGTTCCTCTATACGATTCATGTGGCCAGCTCGTAGCAGCTTTCGCAGTTTTGCAATCATTGAGCCCCTGGCTCGTCAAAAATTTTATACAGCTCATGGTTGCACTGAATTCACCATTGGTCCATAGATTCATTACGAATTGTTGTTTATTTCTTGAGCAACAAACAAATCAAAATTACCGACAATTAGTTACTGATTTTCTAAAAATTGATGGAACGATTCCCCTGAATATTCATTTTGCTTCCTTCCCAAAAACCTTGGAACCAACCACAAGTATAGTGAGCATTTTCAATTGTAAGAGACACATACTCGTATACAAACAAGTTGGATGGACAGACCTACGCTCATGTCAGAAGAGTTTTGTACCCAACTTCTCCGAAACGCAGTCGCCAGCAACGAATAAAGTCAAGAAACATGTCAAAGATATGTATACGTTTATAAGAAAATCCATTGTTTCTCTATTTTCAACGGTTGCCATTTTGTCGCAAACTAATAAAAATCACTCAAAGCATGAATTCTCGAAAATATTTTTGTTATTGATCTTAATTGAAAGTTTTAAGAAAATCAAATCAAAACTGCATTGTCTGATTCGATGGAAAGTCCATATAATACCAAAATCATAGGTTATTGTTGTCGTAATTCGAGAAATTTCAGATGGCTTTAACTTCCGTGAATATGATTCGATTACAAAGTTTGAGGACCTTTTGCAAAACTACTTAAATATCAAATTTCACTGAGTTTAAGGTTACCCATATGATTTTATTGGGGAAAATATGAAATTCAATTATCATACTATTACTAACAAAGTTGAGCGAATTTTAACTTCTATAGTATGTATTGTTGTTAAGCTCATAAACACCCTTCTATAATTTTTGTTCAGATTTTTCAGATGATAGGTGTCCTATCGCGAGGGGGCACACACATTTTTCGTATATTTCCCTTCCCTGTGCGCTCCTCGAAGCAAAAAGTGTCAGCTTAAGGCCTGTTTTAAAAAGCACTTTTTATTTCATACATTGGGGAAAATATGAAATTCAATTATCATACTATTACTAACAAAGTTGAGCGAATTTTAACTTCTATAGTATGTATTGTTGTTAAGCTCATAAACACCCTTCTATAATTTTTGTTCAGATTTTTCAGATGATAGGTGTCCTATCGCGAGGGGGCACACACATTTTTCGTATATTTCCCTTCCCTGTGCGCTCCTCGAAGCAAAAAGTGTCAGCTTAAGGCCTGTTTTAAAAAGCACTTTTTATTTCATACACATATCGGCTACCTTTGATGAAATTTTTTTTATCGGGGCCACTTGCCTATTTGGGGAGACCCCCCCTAAAATACCGTATAAAACTTTTTGTAGTTGAAATTTGAAGAGGGCACTACTTTGCACCTACATACAAAATTTGATGTTTCTAGCTTGAGTAGTTTGCGAGAAAAACTGCTTTGACACATGGACGGACAGACCGGACACAATTTTAGTAGGGTTTTGTAAAATTATTTTACAAAGCCCTTAAAAGCACAGGAAGAAAGCTACGATAGTTTGGTTTTGATTGTTTTACATTTATCGACAATTATTTCCTGTTATTCAAAAGAAATATCGTTTTGAAATTTGACGAGCTGGGTTTGTTTCATTTTAGTGTTTTTTTTAAATCAGAGCACAGTATATTACATACATTTCAAAGAAAAAATCTTTATAATCCAGTGTAATTGTATGACATCATAAAACTTAATAATCAATTAAATTAAATTTGCTAATATCTGAAACATCATTAAATCTTAACAAGGGGAAGTAACCACTCGTAGGAGACTTTCCCCTATGGTTGGAATCTTAGTGCAACTTGCGATGCAACAACTCTAGTAGATGATGTATGCTGTCTTGAACTTGAACTTGCCCAGATAACGTATCGATGTTGGATAGTTACCGGAATCTTTCCAATGCGCTATGTTCACGGTTGCATGCTTTAGATGCATCATCCATGTTTTGAATTGGAAATCTTTACGATAGACTTTATGGAGCAATTGAAACTGGTTTTCGCGATCTTGAAAAATCAGAAAAGGAAATTAATTTAAAAATTATGTGAAATTTTTATTATCACTCAATTAAACGAATAAGCCTATGTTATTAATTTGCTTAAGAGTAAAATACAATTTGTTTTGGTCCGAAAAGTGGCAAGTAAGGACAGAAATTAAATTGTCTCTGTTATTAATAAATAGCATGTATGTACGCATGGCAAAAGTGAACAACTAGTTTGCAGAAAATTGCAATTAAGGAAGCATTTTACATGATGAGAATTAATTGTTCAATTTAATTAGTATAAGCATTGATTATTATCATTATTTCCGTCGAGATTATTCGTGCCTTTAGCCTTCCCTATAAGCCCTTAATGCAATTGGCCTAATTAATTCGTCGTACAGATGTCTTTAAGTAAAAACATTTCCATCAATTTATAGAAGCACCCCTTGGAAAAAAAAACACTTAATGGAAATTTTATGTGATAATTTCATTGAATTTTCCTGTAAAAATTTGGGTTTTACAGACTCTTAGGATCTGAAATACGAACTGATAGCCAATACCAAAAAGATTATTTAAATTGAAAGTAACTCATAATTCATTTTCATATTCTCAAGATTGATTCATGTTGTTGATATAAACGTAAGAATGTGATTTTGTTATTTATTTCATCTGGACATCTTAAAAATGACCAATCAAAACTGTAGTAGCCCATTTAGTGGAAAAGCCGTGTGTGATGTAATCGGTGAAAATTCAAATGGCTTTAACTTCCGTAAATGAATTTTCTTTTAGTTGAAACTTGTAGAATCTAAAGGATTGCTGAGAGACTGCTCAAATAAAAAATTCATTGAATTTAAGGGTGACTGTACTATTTTTATGAGAGAAACGTGAAATTTACAAATCATACTATCATTAAAAAATTTGGAGTGAATTTTGACCTCTAATGAATTTTTTGTTACTGTACTCACTAAGATTTACCTACATGATTTTTTTTTCAGATTTTTCAGATCAAAAGTTTCCAATCGCGAAGAAGACAAAATTTTGTCGTATACTTCCCTTCTTCCTGCACTGTTGGTAGCACTGTTTTAAGACCTATTTTGGAAAGCTCTCATCAAGATTTTTCATTTTACCTCCCACGTGACTAATTTCGGTTACAAAATGTTAAAGGGTCCCGTTCCGATGTAGGGGCCTCCTTTAAGAACCTTTGAACATTTTTTGGCCCCTGAACTTTCAAGAGGTAAACACTTTTGATATACGAACCAAGTTGGAAGTCTGTATTTGCTATCGTTCTAGAGGAAAACTGTTATGACACACAAACGGACGGACAGACAGATTGACGGAGAGACAAAAACGATTCCAATGGGAGTTTATAAGCGGTACAAAATCCTATAAAAAAAACACCAAAATAATCGAAAATCACCTTGTCAAATTCTACGAGGTGTGACAATTAAGTAATGAGATTTTATTGCCGCGCTTGTGGCAAGCCTGCGACCTTGAAATTCCTTTCCCCTTCGGAAACGTACGCTAAAATTCTAAAAGTGCATGGTGATAGTGCTCTTAGTCGTGCCCAGGTGTTTCGATGGCATAAAGAGTTTATGGAGGGGCGTGAAAGCGTGGAAGACGAGGCGCGGAGCGGGAGATCAGTCGAGGTGTGGACTGACGCAAATGCGCAGCGAGTAGGGGTAGAATGTACGTTCTAACGCACTTTTTCCATACGAATTGAGATTGATTTTGCGCGCCACCTAGTGGTGGAAATTGGAACTAATGGCGCTTGAAGCGGCCGGGAATGAAACTAATGGTTTGTGTCTCGGATATGTGGGTGTGTGCCTTGGGTGTGTGGGTGCTTGTGTTAGGGTGGTATAGGTAGGTGCCTGGGATAAGAAGACATGAGTCCGGGATATGTGTAACAGATTTGTGTAGGTGTGGGTCTTAAATATGTGTACAAGATTGGCATAGGTGAGTGCCGGGGATGAGAAGGTATGGGTCTTAGGTAAATAAACATCGGTATCATGGTTAAATAGGTAAGCGTTCCGAATTAAAGTACCCTCTAACGGTTAGTAGAAGTAGTCATATGTCTTTAGATTACTGGTGCATATCCATAGCCTTTGCAGCCTGTGATGGTAAATAGTGAAACTAGAAAGTTGATTTCTGTCTAGATTAGTCCCATATTTCCAATTAAAAAGATGAAATACCTGAATTTCTCAGCATGTGTTTACATAGGGTCAATATAAATGTTTAAGCCTTTGACGCTTTCAGCGATAGATAATTATACTATCCATGTTTTTTTTTTTTTTATTCATCTGGAAGGATTTCATATATATGTCTTAGTTTTAATAATCTTACATATAAATTTCATTCATCCATTCATTAATTATATAAATTTTTCTCATTACAAAGAAAATACGGATATCATTTCCTAAATATTCCCATGATATATTTTTATCAGTTTCCCAAGTCCATGTGGTAAAAAGGTCAAGATATTTGAACCCATAAATTATTTCCATGGCCATCTACATTCTACAGACGATCCTTTTCAATCTCAAGTACCTTCCGCAGCGTTTTTTTTTCTTATCGCATGCACATGCATGCATCCATATGTGACATATTATTCTTGAGGATGTTTTTTTTTTCACACGTGATATGGAGTGAGCTAATCTTTTCCATGTTAGGGAAAGGCTTTTAGTTCTTGTGGTTAAATTTTATGAGGTGATAATTGGACATGGCTTCTAGTGATCGTATTGATGAGAATAGAAGCTAGTTAAGTGAGATAAATGTATAGTGATTATGGCAGTATGATTTATGAGGTGCCGCTTATGATGATCCCAATAATGGGAACAGTGAGTAGTGCTACTTGGTATATGTGGAAATTTGAGTATGGGAATTTTAGATGTTAGAAACAATGTATGTATGGAATGTGTTAAGAAATAAGAACATTATGGATGATAATTTATGGCGCACTTTGGTTTTTTTTTTGTAGCCGTTGATGTTTTAGGCGTATAGATCAGATACAGAGTGTATGATGATGTTTTTGGTGAGAATTTATGATGTTTCGTCTGCATTGAGGTTTAAGGACGAGATTAGAAATTCTATGTTGCCATTAAATCGTGACAGGAGCATGCTATTAATTTATAATTTATGGCTTTGGAAGAGTATAAAAGGGAAGCTGAAGGATAATTGAAATCAATTCTGATCTAGCTCGTCTCTGCGACAGAATAACGCTTGAGTTTAGATTGGAATTAAGTTTGCGAAGTTATTTTTGCAACTTTAGTAATCACGGCGTAGTGGACACGAATAATTTTCAGTCCTCGCCACTCTATCTGCGGACTATCCGCTTGGTTAGAAAATTTTATTTAAAACAGCGATTCTTGGGAAAGAATAAAGCAATCACGGCGTAGTGGACACGAATAATTTTCGGTCCTCGCCACTCTATCTGCGGACTATCCGCTTGGTTAGAAAATTTTATTTAAAACAGCGATTCTTGGGAAAGAATATAGCAATCACGGCGTAGTGGACACGAATAATTTTCGGTCCTCGCCACTCTATCTGCGGACTATCTGCTTACGTAGGAAATTCAACGTAAAAAAGAATATTCAAAATTTTTATAAGGCTCCTTATACTACGCCACCATCTTCGAAAGAAGCGAATGGCTCATACATTTTTGTCAGCTTTGTAGAAACAAAAATCTTGCTTCAGCACGCTTCTATACAGGAGCAATAAAGTGTTTGGACAAAAAATCTCCAGTTCGAAGATTTCATTGATTTAGGACAACCAACCTCCTTTTGTCAGCTTCAAAGTAGCAAAAAGTCAGATTCAACACACTTCTACGCAGGAGCGAAATAGCATTTGGAACGAAAAAATCTCCAGTTTGCAGCATTTCTTTTCAACGTAATCAACGTAAATTATATTCAGGAAGACGTCGGGAGTTAGTTAAGAATTCTTTGTATTATATAAATTCACTGTTTTATTTTGATTAAGTTAGTAAAGTATAAAGAGTAAGATGTCGGTATCCATACATAAATCCTTGAAAAGAAAATATACCAATAGTCAAAATACATTACACTGTCACATTTGCGACGTTGAAATTAAAAAACAATTCTTTAAGAACCATTTGAAAAGTAACTTGCATAGAACAAATGCATCCCAAATCAACACTAGTGATGATCAGGGAAAAGTGAAGAAAATTTCACAAGCATTTGCTACTCGAATAGCAACATACCAAATCATTAACGAAAATAAGAATTTAAGTATTAAAGAGTTTTTAAAAAATGAGAGCCATTGTTTCAAAGACCTTATTAGTGCTCAACTTCAAGAGCTCACGGCTATAAAAGTCAATTTAGAACTTTTTGCCGTTTTTCTCAAATTTGATTTAAGTAGCCAGAATGATATGAGCGATTTAAAATCATTCAATACGAAGAATGTTATCATTACCAGGGGTTGCGACCTTGAGCATGTTTACAAAGATTTTTGTGCTGTTATCGTGAAAAAAAGTGAGGAATTTCAAGAGAGGGATAGTGGCTGGGCATTCCAACAGGCCCTTTATTTACAGGTTAACGTAAATAAGTATACACCCTTCCGTGGAGGATCTTATCTACCTCTACCAAAAGAGGTAATGTTAAAAAGAGCATGTGTGAATGTAAAAAATTCCGATGATGCATGTTTTGCTTGGGCTATCGTTTCTGCTCTTCATCCTGCTGAACGAGATAGTTGTCGTATTAGCTCATACCCCCATTACTCATCTATTTTGAACTTGGGAGACATTACGTTACCTATTTCTTTCAAAGAGATTCCCATTTTCGAGGAAAAAAATAATCTGAGCGTAAATGTCTATTGTTGGAAAAAGGGGTCTATTGAGGGTCCATTCTATTTTTCCAAAAACAGGCAAGCCTCTAAAAAACATATAAATCTACTTTATGTGGAAAATGAAAGAGGTACCATAGGACATTATTGCTGGATAAAAAATTTAAGTCGACTTGTGAATAGTAGACTGAGTAAAAATAACCGTGTCTCTTACCTCTGTGATGGGTGCCTTATTAAATTTACCAGCGTTGAGCGATATAATGAGCATATCAAACATGATTGTAATAAGATCCATACAATTTTACCGTCAGAAAAGGAAAAATATTTAAAGTTTAAAAATGTAGGAAGGCAGATAAAAGTACCATTTATAGTCTATGCTGACTTTGAAGCATTACTGCAACCAATAGAATCATGTTCTCCAGACCCTCAGAGTTCATTTACAGAGACTACTCACGTTCATGTACCATATAGCGTTGCATATTATATAAAGTGCAGCTATGATCCATCATTGAATAAATTAGAAATTTTCAGAGGCATCGATTGCCCTAAGGTTTTCCTAAGTAGGTTGCAAGAAGATGTGAAACGTATTTTTAGGATCTTAAAGGTGAACAAGCCCATGCAATTGTCCGATGAGGAAGAAGAGAAGTTTTTAAACGCAGTGTCTTGTCATATTTGTGATGAAAAGTTTGACTCAGAAACCCGGAAAGTAAGAGATCATTATCATTTGACAGGGGTCTTTAGAGGTGCAGCTTGTAACAAATGTAATATTCTATATAGAGTTCCCAAATTCATACCCATAGTCTTTCATAATCTTAGTGGATATGATGCTCATTTCATATTTCAGAATTTTGGAGGAGATTCTGATAATATTGAAGTTATTCCTAAAATTAAGGAAAAATATATTGGATTTTCTAAACATATGAGGGTTGATGATGAAACAATATCATTAAGATTTATTGATTCCTATCGTTTCATGGGCTGTAGTTTAGACAAACTTGCAAAGAATTTAACTTCAGATAAATTTCTCGAGACTAAAAGGTATCATTCTGACGATATTTTGTTCAACCTAGTGATAAGAAAGGGGGTTTTCCCATACGAGTATATAGATTCCTTCACAAAACTTGATGAAACATATCTGCCTGCCAAATCATGTTTTTACAGTACACTACAAAATAGTGGTATCAGTGATGAAGAGTATAAGCATGCTCAAAATGTATGGGAAAAATTCAATTGTCAAACACTGGGTCAGTACTCGGATGTTTACTTAATAACAGATGTGCTCCTATTAACTGATATATTTGAAGAATTTAGAAATGTATGCCAGCAAATCTATGGACTAGATCCAGCTCATTATTTTACGGCCCCTTCACTCAGCTGGGATAGCATGCTCAAAAGCACTAAAGTTGAGCTCGAATTGCTAACAGATATTGATATGTACAATTTCGTGAAGCAGGGAATTAGAGGGGGACTCTGTCAATGCACTCAAAGATATTCAAAGGCAAACAATAAATATATAACTTCATACAACCCTGATTTTGAGAGTAACTTTATTCTGTATATAGATGCAAATAACCTATACGGTTGGGCAATGAGTCAATATTTACCCATCAATGGTTTTCGCTAGCTAAGCAATGAGGAAATCCAATGTCTAGATATTCTGAATGTTGAGGACACTGCTTCCAAGGGGTTAATTTTATCTGTTGATCTAGATTATCCAGAAGACCTCCATGAGCTACACAATGATCTTCCATTTTGCCCCGAAAGTCGGATCCCACCTCTTGAAACCTCTAAATGTAAGAAACTGATCGCAACCGAATCAAATAAACGTAATTACATTATCCACTATAGAAATTTAAAACAGTGTTTACGTGCAGGACTAAAAATAGTTAAAATACATCGTGCAATAGAGTTTAGTCAATCACCATGGTTGAAAAAATATATAGACTTAAATACTGAAATGCGTACTAAGGCAACTAATGATTTTGAGAAAGATTTCTTCAAATTAATGAACAATAGTGTATTTGGAAAAGCCATGGAAAATGTGGATAAATATGTAAATGTTAAGGTCTCAACCCATTGGGAAAATGTCGGAAAAAAGAAAGGAGCTCATTACTACATAAGTCGACCTAATTTTCATAGTTGTAAAGTAATTAACGAAGATTTAGTTCTTATTCAAATGGATCGAATCAATGTTAAATATGATAAGCCAATTTATATCGGCATGGCGATTCTTGATGTGTCAAAAACGTTGATGTATGATTTTCATTATAGTTTTATCAAAAGTAAGTACAATAGTCAGGCTCAACTTTTATATATGGATACAGACTCTTTTATTTATAATGTAAAAACTGATGACGTTTATGTTGATATTAAAAATAATATAAATTTATTTGATACCAGCAATTATCCTAAAAATAATGTACATAATATTCCTCAAGTGAATAAAAAAGTATTGGGTAAATTTAAAGATGAAAGCCCCATAGATCCCATAGCAGAGTTTATTGGAACAAGAGAAATTTAAAACAGATGAGGCGTGATGACAGGTCATCATGCGTTATGACGCGTCATAATGCATGATGATGGGTCATCATGCTTGGGTGGCATCGGGTAGGCTGGGTAAAAAGTTATCTTGCATCTCTATGAGGTTCTTCGGCACCCTCTGCCCACCAGTCAACTCAGGTAGTAGGTGTGAAAGAGAAAGCTGCCTTGTTTGCCCGGCAATTGGGTTAATAAGTGAAAAAGAGAAAACATATTGGTGGGAAGTTGATCATTGTTCAGCTGCTGAACAGACCACTCATGACCCTACCAGACGGTTCAACTGATCGGTGATTGTGGATAACGCTCTTTGTATGATATAGAGACCTGTCGATCATATGATGCTAACTCATTTATGCTTGATAGCTATTATAATACACATGCCTAGAAACATCATTTCACAAGTTGTGAGTGATGATGCAGCATTAAGTCATCAAAACCATTCAAAACTCTTCTGAAAACGGATCAATGACAGATTTTTTGGTCAGTTGGAGGGACCAAAATTTTAACTCAATTGTTCGATGATAGGAGAAAATCGTTCCGGTCATAACATACTGATCTTTCTGCATATCCCGAATAATGCAAAAGGGTTGATTATACATGAGGAAACCAAGATGATTCAATATACTTAATAAGTTTCACTATAAGCCCTTAATACATCGACTAAACAACAGGCTAAATTAACTCATGTTAAGGCCCTAGCAATGGTTTGCATGAAGTAGAGATGTACTCAACAAGTTTGTGCATTACAAAATGATTCAAATGGCTGATCCAAGGGATCATACGATTTTTGAGCATTTGGATAAGTTCATAAGTATAGCAGCATGATTTCAATGCAACGGAACATCATTGTGGGCGGTAAGAGTCTCAAGCATTATTTACTTAAAAAAAATGACGGACCGCAAGTCCTATGAAGACAAGTAAAGATTGGAAAAGTGAACTCAAATTGCTGTTAAAAGGGGTTCCTACAGATAAGATGGACAGGGGTCAAGAGAAAAACTGATGCACATGAAAAAAGAAGTGTGTATTGACTCAATCTTATGAAGAATATATCAGCATGAAATACGATCAATTAATTCTCGAGCAACTAGCAATGGCTTCCTCCTACTCAAGATTTGTTTACCAGAACAGCAACCTAGACGTGATTATTCTTGTCAGACCCATGTATGCCTACGAATAACTTGGAAGATGATCAACATGCAGTCTTGGTAACTAATAGGCCTAACGTAAATCGTGATGAGCATATGACATTTAAAGTAAGGTGTAAAAAAAGCTGACTGCAACTGTATGGAAAGTAAGAAATAAATAAATTTACCGAATGGAAGATAGCACGTTAAGTCAAATGCTCAACTTATCAACTAAAGACAGCTATACAGACAGCTTAAGAGATAGCATATCAAGTAAACAGATAGGGCATCCGCTAAGAAGATAGCTATATAGACCACTTATCAGCTAAACAGACGGGTTTATCAGCTAACGGTTAGCTCATCAGACAGCATAGCAACTAAACAGACAGGGCATCAGCTAAATAGACAAACGCATAGACAGCATTATACATAAAATAGACAGCTCATCAGCAAAAGCGATAGCTACACAGACAGGTCAATAGATATCATATCAGCTAAACAGACAGGGAATCAGCTTCAAAGACAGCTACATAGACAGCATTATACATAAGACAGACAGCTCATCAGCAAAAGTGATAGCTAAACAGACCACTAGGAACTGAGTAGGACCAAATATTTGAATGATTTCCTAGTGGACAAGGTATTGAATACAAAAGGTGTCAAAATCTTTGTTCAATCGTTATAATTTTCAAAAGACCATAATTCATGTATTAACAAAATTGATTTATTGTAACAAACATAGTATAATAAAATGACTTACTTGATAACATATTGTGTGTTTTCTTATGAACTAAAACTATGAATTTATCATATGATTGCCCCATGCTAAAGTATTATAAGAGTTTGGAATCAGGAAACGCTTATCATCATCTCCAGAAAGACTTATTTTATTGACTAATCTAGTATAAATAAGGTGCTTATCACATCTAAATGTAAACATTTTACTAAATAATTTTAATTTCGTATCCTCTACACATTTTATAAAATCTGATGGCTCAATTTCATTATTTACAACCGATTTTTTGATGCCTTTAATTTTTTTTATACATGACTTATCTGTAATAATGCAATATGACTTTGCTTTTGTTCCAATAAACTCTGCTATGGGATTTATGGGGCTTTCATCTTTAAATTTACCCAATACTTTTTGGTTAACTTGGGGAATATTATACACATTATTTTTAGGGTAATTGCTGGTATCAAATAAATTTATATTATTCTTAATATCATCATAAATGTCCTTAGTTTCTACATTATAGATAAAAGAGTCTGTATCCATATATAAAAGTTGAGCCTGACTATTGTACTTATTTTTGATAAAACTATAATGAAAATCATACATCAACGTTTTTGATACATCAAGAATTGCCATGCCGATATAAATTGGCTTATCATATTTAACATTGATTCGATCCATTTGAATAAGAACTAAATCTTCGTTAATTACTTTACAACTATGAAAATTAGGTCGACTTATGTAGTAATGAGCTCCTTTCTTTTTTCCGACATTATCCCAATGGGTTGAAACCTTAACATTTACATATTTATCCACATTTTCCATGGTTTTTCCAAATACACTATTGTTCATTAATTTGAAGAAATCTTTCTCAAAATCATTAGTTGCCTTAGTACGCATTTCAGTATTTAAGTCTATATATTTTTTTAACCATGGTGATTGACTAAACTCTATTGCACGATGTATTTCAACTAATTTCAATCCTGCACGTAAACACTGTTTTAAATTTCTGTAGTGGATAATGTAATTACGTTTATTTGATTCGGTTGCGATCAGTTTCTTACATTTAGAGGTTTCAAGAGGTGGGATCCGACTTTCGGGGCAAAATGGAAGATCATTGTGTAGCTCATGGAGGTCTTCTGGATAGTCTAAATCAACGGATAAAATCAACCCTTTAGAAGCAGTGTCCTCAACACTCAGAATATCTAGACATTGGATTTCCTCATTGCTTAGCCAGCGAAAACCGTTGATGGGTAAATATTGACTCATTGCCCAACCGTATAGGTTATTTGCATCTATATACAGAATATAGTTACTCTCAAGATCAGGGTTGTATGAAGTTATATATTTATTGTTTGCCTTTGAATATATTTTAATGCATTGACAGAGTCCTCCTCGAATTCCCTGCTTCACGAAATTGTACATATCAATATCTGTTAGCAATTCGAGCTCAACTTTAGTGCTTTTGAGCATGCTATCCCAGCTGAGTGAAGGGGCCGTAAAATAATGAGCTGGATCTAGTCCATAGATTTGCTGGCATACATTTCTAAATTCTTCAAATATATCAGTTAATAGGAGCACATCTGTTATTAAGTAAACATCCGAGTACTGACCCAGTGTCTGACAATTGAATTTTTCCCATACATTTTGAGCATGCTTATACTCTTCATCACTGATCCCGCTATTTTGTAGTGTACTGTAAAAACATGATTTGGCAGGCAGATATGTTTCATCAAGTTTTGTGAAGGAATCTATATACTCGTATGGGAAAACCCCCTTTCTTATCACTAGGTTGAACAAAATATCGTCAGAATGATACCTTTTAGTCTCGAGAAATTTATCTGAAGTTAAATTCTTTGCAAGTTTGTCTAAACTACAGCCCATGAAACGATAGGAATCAATAAATCTTAATGATATTGTTTCATCATCAACCCTCATATGTTTAGAAAATCCAATATATTTTTCCTTATTTTTAGGAATAACTTCAATATTATCAGAATCTCCTCCAAAATTCTGAAATATGAAATGAGCATCATATCCACTAAGATTATGAAAGACTATGGGTATGAATTTGGGAACTCTATATAGAATATTACATTTGTTACAAGCTGCACCTCTAAAGACTCCTGTCAAATGACAATGATCTCTTACTTTCCGGGTTTCTGAGTCAAACTTTTCATCACAAATATGACAAGACACTGCGTTTAAAAACTTCTCTTCTTCCTCATCGGACAATTGCATGGGCTTGTTCACCTTTAAGATCCTAAAAATACGTTTCACATCTTCTTGCAACCTACTTAGGAAAACCTTAGGGCAATCGATGCCTCTGAAAATTTCTAATTTATTCAATGATGGATCATAGCTGCACTTTATATAATATGCAACGCTATATGGTACATGAACGTGAGTAGTCTCTGTAAATGAACTCTGAGGGTCTGGAGAACATGATTCTATTGGTTGCAGTAATGCTTCAAAGTCAGCATAGACTATAAATGGTACTTTTATCTGCCTTCCTACATTTTTAAACTTTAAATATTTTTCCTTTTCTGACGGTAAAATTGTATGGATCTTATTACAATCATGTTTGATATGCTCATTATATCGCTCAACGCTGGTAAATTTAATAAGGCACCCATCACAGAGGTAAGAGACATGGTTATTTTTACTCAGTCTACTATTCACAAGTCGACTTAAATTTTTTATCCAGCAATAATGTCCTATGGTACCTCTTTCATTTTCCACATAAAGTAGATTTATATGTTTTTTAGAGGCTTGCCTGTTTTTGGAAAAATAGAATGGACCCTCAATAGACCCCTTTTTCCAACAATAGACATTTACGCTCAGATTATTTTTTTCCTCGAAAATGGGAATCTCTTTGAAAGAAATAGGTAACGTAATGTCTCCCAAGTTCAAAATAGATGAGTAATGGGGGTATGAGCTAATACGACAACTATCTCGTTCAGCAGGACGAAGAGCAGAAACGATAGCCCAAGCAAAACATGCATCATCGGAATTTTTTACATTCACACATGCTCTTTTTAACATTACCTCTTTTGGTAGAGGTAGATAAGATCCTCCACGGAAGGGTGTATACTTATTTACGTTAACCTGTAAATAAAGGGCCTGTTGGAATGCCCAGCCACTATCCCTCTCTTGAAATTCCTCACTTTTTTTCACGATAACACCACAAAAATCTTTGTAAACATGCTCAAGGTCGCAACCCCTGGTAATGATAACATTCTTCGTATTGAATGATTTTAAATCGCTCATATCATTCTGGCTACTTAAATCAAATTTGAGAAAAACGGCAAAAAGTTCTAAATTGACTTTTATAGCCGTGAGCTCTTGAAGTTGAGCACTAATAAGGTCTTTGAAACAATGGCTCTCATTTTTTAAAAACTCTTTAATACTTAAATTCTTATTTTCGTTAATGATTTGGTATGTTGCTATTCGAGTAGCAAATGCTTGTGAAATTTTCTTCACTTTTCCCTGATCATCACTAGTGTTGATTTGGGATGCATTTGTTCTATGCAAGTTACTTTTCAAATGGTTCTTAAAGAATTGTTTTTTAATTTCAACGTCGCAAATGTGACAGTGTAATGTATTTTGACTATTGGTATATTTTCTTTTCAAGGATTTATGTATGGATACCGACATCTTACTCTTTATACTTTACTAACTTAATCAAAATAAAACAGTGAATTTATATAATACAAAGAATTCTTAACTAACTCCCGACGTCTTCCTGAATATAATTTACGTTGATTACGTTGAAAAGAAATGCTGCAAACTGGAGATTTTTTCGTTCCAAATGCTATTTCGCTCCTGCGTAGAAGTGTGTTGAATCTGACTTTTTGCTACTTTGAAGCTGACAAAAGGAGGTTGGTTGTCCTAAATCAATGAAATCTTCGAACTGGAGATTTTTTGTCCAAACACTTTATTGCTCCTGCATAGAAGCGTGCTGAAGCAAGATTTTTGTTTCTACAAAGCTGACAAAAATGTATGAGCCATTCGCTTCTTTCGAAGATGGTGGCGTAGTATAAGGAGCCTTATAAAAATTTTGAATATTCTTTTTTACGTTGAATTTCCTACGTAAGCAGATAGTCCGCAGATAGAGTGGCGAGGACCGAAAATTATTCGTGTCCACTACGCCGTGATTGCTATATTCTTTCCCAAGAATCGCTGTTTTAAATAAAATTTTCTAACCAAGCGGATAGTCCGCAGATAGAGTGGCGAGGACCGAAAATTATTCGTGTCCACTACGCCGTGATTGCTTTATTCTTTCCCAAGAATCGCTGTTTTAAATAAAATTTTCTAACCAAGCGGATAGTCCGCAGATAGAGTGGCGAGGACTGAAAATTATTCGTGTCCACTACGCCGTGATTACTAAAGTTGCAAAAATAACTTCGCAAACTTAATTCCAATCTAAACTCAAGCGTTATTCTGTCGCAGAGACGAGCTAGATCAGAATTGATTTCAATTATCCTTCAGCTTCCCTTTTATACTCTTCCAAAGCCATAAATTATAAATTAATAGCATGCTCCTGTCACGATTTAATGGCAACATAGAATTTCTAATCTCGTCCTTAAACCTCAATGCAGACGAAACATCATAAATTCTCACCAAAAATATCATCATACACTCTGTATCTGATCTATACGCCTAAAACATCAACGGCTACAAAAAAAAACCAAAGTGCGCCATAAATTATCATCCATAATGTTCTTATTTCTTAACACATTCCATACATACATTGTTTCTAACATCTAAAATTCCCATACTCAAATTTCCACATATACCAAGTAGCACTACTCACTGTTCCCATTATTGGGATCATCATAAGCGGCACCTCATAAATCATACTGCCATAATCACCATACATTTATCTCACTTAACTAGCTTCTATTCTCATCAATACGATCACTAGAAGCCATGTCCAATTATCACCTCATAAAATTTAACCACAAGAACTAAAAGCCTTTCCCTAACATGGAAAAGATTAGCTCACTCCATATCACGTGTGAAAAAAAAAACATCCTCAAGAATAATATGTCACATATGGATGCATGCATGTGCATGCGATAAGAAAAAAAACGCTGCGGAAGGTACTTGAGATTGAAAAGGATCGTCTGTAGAATGTAGATGGCCATGGAAATAATTTATGGGTTCAAATATCTTGACCTTTTTACCACATGGACTTGGGAAACTGATAAAAATATATCATGGGAATATTTAGGAAATGATATCCGTATTTTCTTTGTAATGAGAAAAATTTATATAATTAATGAATGGATGAATGAAATTTATATGTAAGATTATTAAAACTAAGACATATATATGAAATCCTTCCAGATGAATAAAAAAAAAAAACATGGATAGTATAATTATCTATCGCTGAAAGCGTCAAAGGCTTAAACATTTATATTGACCCTATGTAAACACATGCTGAGAAATTCAGGTATTTCATCTTTTTAATTGGAAATATGGGACTAATCTAGACAGAAATCAACTTTCTAGTTTCACTATTTACCATCACAGGCTGCAAAGGCTATGGATATGCACCAGTAATCTAAAGACATATGACTACTTCTACTAACCGTTAGAGGGTACTTTAATTCGGAACGCTTACCTATTTAACCATGATACCGATGTTTATTTACCTAAGACCCATACCTTCTCATCCCCGGCACTCACCTATGCCAATCTTGTACACATATTTAAGACCCACACCTACACAAATCTGTTACACATATCCCGGACTCATGTCTTCTTATCCCAGGCACCTACCTATACCACCCTAACACAAGCACCCACACACCCAAGACACACACCCACATATCCGAGACACAAACCATTAGTTTCATTCCCGGCCGCTTCAAGCGCCATTAGTTCCAATTTCCACCACTAGGTGGCGCGCAAAATCAATCTCAATTCGTATGGAAAAAGTGCGTTAGAACGTACATTCTACCCCTACTGCAGCGTGTGCACACCCTAATCCGTGAAGGTCGGCGTTTAACCGTTCGAATGTTGGCCTCGAAAATGGATATGAATCGTGAAACATTCAGAAAAATTTTAACCCACGATTTTGGGAGTCGTGCGCAAAGGCCTTGCTGAGGAGCAAAAGCAGCATCGAATGACCGTCGCAATAGACTGTTTTAACAAGTGGAAAACGATCCCACGCTGCTTGATCGAGTTATTACAGGCGATGAGAGCTGATTTTTCCAATACGACCCGGAAACCAAACGCCAAAGCTCACAATGGTTGTCTCCGCACGGCCCCGCCTGAAACAAGCTCGCATGAACAAGTTGAAGGTGAAAACGATGATTATTGCCTTTTTTGAAAGCCGTGGAATCGTCCACAAAAAATTTGTTCCATCGGGGTAAACCGCAAATCAAGTCTACTATCGCCAAATACTCGAAGGATTGAGCAAAAGAGGTAATAGGGTGTGCCCAGACACCGCTTGTAACTGGATCCTTCATTACGACAACGCGCCGTGCCACACCGCCCTCAGCGTGTCCCAGTATTTGGCCTCTAAAGGGATCGTCGTGTTGCAATAGCCGCCTCATTCACCCGATATGTAACCTTGTGAACTTTTCTTGTTCCCTACAACAACAATCGATCGTCAAAGGGAACCATTTTGAGTCGATTGCGGACATCCAGGCGGCCGTGACGAGGGTACTCGCGGACATCCCAGTCGAAGCCTTCCAGAAATGTTACAAAGCATGGAAAATGCGCTGGAATCGTTGTATAGCTGCCCAAGGGAATTGCTTTGAAGGGGATGGCAGAGTTGTAGAATAATTTTTAAATATACGGTTTTCATGGAATCAGTCTCATTACTTAATAATCGTATACTTGTACTTATGATGCATACTATGAAGAAAATTTCTTTGAATAAACGAAAAGTAACTGTAGCGATACAAAAAAAACCCAAAAATTTGACACGTTATGCATAATGATTATAATAGGAGGGTTCTTCAAATATGATGGAGACAAACGCTGTAGATGGCGCGCATTTATGTGCTGAAGGTCGTGGCTTAAGTATGTGATACCTGAATCCCTTACAAACAGTGTGGCATAGTTTTCGTGAATGAACGTGTAGTGCCGACCGCCGTTGCGCAACATATTGTCATTCGTTTTTTAGTGTGGGAAGGCGTTAAAAACACGGAAATTTTTCTGCGCTTGTGAAATCAGTTTGGTGGTGAGTGCCTGAGTAGGGCTTTAGTGTTTAAATGGGCCAACGCATTCAAGTATGGTCGCGAAACTGTCGTGAATGAGCCGCATGATCGTCGAGCGAGAACCAGACAACATTTGCCGCGTAGAACAACTCATTTTGGAGGACTGTAGGATGAATCTTCGAGAGATTCCGGCTGAACTCGGCATCAGTATTGGCAGTGTATAGTCTTTTTTCGACCAACACCTTCAATATCGCAAAATAATGCTCGAAACAGAGGAGTATTTCAGCACGAGGTGCGATTCTTCTCCAGGATAACGCGCGCACTCATACCACGCGTCTCACGGTCGATACAATATCGGGATTTGGGTGGGAGGTACTGGAACACCCTCTCTACAGTCCGGATTTATCACCCGGCAACTAACACATGTTTGGACCACTGAAAGAAGCCCTCGGAGGTAAAAGATATTCAACACCAACGACGAGGTAGAGGAGTTCGTGCGCACATGGCTTGCCGAGTTGGCCAAAGAATTCTTCGGTACCGATCTCAAAAAGCTTCCGGAAAGGCGGACAAAATGCGTAAATTGTGAGGGGAAGTACCTAGAAAAACTGTAAATTTTTTCGATAGTCAATAAACGTGTCAGAGCATTTGTCTCGATCATATTTGAACCAGGACGAATAGAGAACACTATGAAAATCTCAGAAATGTAGCGAATAAGATAATCAGTTGTAAGAAAAGAAAATACTATGACGACCAATTGAGAAGTATATATGTTAGTTTAGCGAGCAACAAAAGCAACAATACAAGACAAGCATACAAAGTAGTGAAAAGCCTGAAACGTGATTACTAGCCCAAAATCACGCTCTGACGTGATGACATCGGCAATATCATCGCTGATGAAACAAAGATTAAGGAAAGATGGGCATCATATTTCAAGAGCCTCCTTAATCCTCCACACAGCTCCAGAACATCGGAGCCTATAGATATTCTCGGAGAGCCTATTGGCCCCACCAACCCTAGATGAAGTTTGTTCTGCCATCAAACCCTAAAGAATAATAAGGCGCAGGGCATTGATGAGATTCCAGTGGAACTCATCAAATATGGTGGCAGTAGTGTTCATCAAGCTATTCACAAAGCACATTTGCCAACAAGAACATATGCCAAAGGAGTGGAGCCAATCAATTATGTTCCCTATCCACAAAAAAGGTGACAAGCTACAGGGCGAAAATTATAGAGGCATATCATTACTTTGTACGACGTACAAAATATTTTCAAAAATCTTAGAAAATAAAATCGAATCATATGCCAACAGTATTATTGGGGAGTATCCAGGTGGTTTTAGAGCAATTGGATCCACAATAGACCAATTGTTTACAGTCAAGCAAGTACTTAAAAAGTGCTGGGAGTTCAACATAGACGTTCACCAAATTTTCGTTGACTTTAAGCAAGCATTCGACAGTATTGATCGTAACGTACTGTACCAAATAATGCTTTGCTTTAGCATCCTAGCTAAATTAGTCCATCTTACCAAAATGACAATGACACCGACACAAATATCGGACTAAAGCAGGGAGATGCGCTGGCCCCATTGGTATTCAATTGGGCTCTGGAGTACGTCATAAGGAAGCTACTTGTCGATACGCGAGGTACATTACTATTCAAGTCGAGCCAAGTAGTAGCATATGCAGATGACATCAACATTTTGTCACTGTCATTCAGAACTGCCAGAAAATTCTTCCTGAAACTCGACAACGAAGCAAAACTAGTAGGGCTACAAATCAACGATAAATAAAACAAAGCTCATGACGCAGTCAAAGAAAAATACCTCAAGTACACAAAACATCACACTTGGCGAATATAGTACCGAAAATGTTAGCGAATTTGTCTATTTGGGTGCCAAAATAGCGAAAACGGGTAATGAAAGAGACGAAATACGCCGAAGAATACAGCTCGCAAATAAAATATTTTATTCAGTATTGACGATCTTGAAGACCAGCTGCATACTCAGGAAAACAAAGCTCCAAGTATACGAATCTGTTATAAGACCTGTGTTATGCTATGGCTGTGAAACATGGACCCTAACACAAACATCCGCAAATATATTGAACGCCTTTGAGCGACGGGTCCTGAGGCGAATAATCGGAGCGAAGCTTGACGGGGATCAATGGCGAATTCGATACAACCATGAGCTGTATGGAATTTTTGACGAACCGGAGGTCTTAAAGATTGTAAGACTACAGAAGCTGCCATGTGCTGGCCACATGAATCGTATGGACGAACAACGGATACCCAAAAAGTTATTCGTTGGGAGAACTGAAGGCCGGAGGCCAGTGCGGAAACCGAGGAAACGTTGGTCTGACTCGGTTGATGAAGAAAGTTTATCGCTTCTCTGATTTCAAAATTAGGGGACACGTTCAATAGGCCGAGACAGTTGGAGGCGCTATTTGCAGGAAGCGAAGGCCCGAGAGGGGCTGTAGTGTTAAGAAGAAGAAGAAGAATAGTTGAACCGCCCTCGTAATAAATAAATTGAGTGTCTGAGTAGGAGGACGATTTTGTATTCAACTTATGCGATAAAGACTTCTATCTGGAGCTTTCTAATAATAAACTTGTCAGAAAATTGGAGTTAAAAACATTTACACAAAATACTAAAGTTGAAAAAATAACGCAAATTTCATAGTGATTTGAAGTATAGAATACGGGTGCCAATGTTCTGATACAAGGTAGAGCGAGTTTTAAAAAAGATCGAGCTCAGCTGAATAGCTCCACTTTATGACCGCATGCGCCTAATTGTCGGCTAGATATTTACGTGATCATATGGGGTGGATTCTTTGTCGCACTTCAAAGCTACACTACAAAAAATTTATCTTGTGTACCCTACTCTACACGACATTCAATTCAAGTTTTGTTACATTCAGAAATTTTCTTTTTTATATGTGAATTAGCTACTCTACAGTAATTCAAAATTTCTGTCTCCTTTGGAGTTGCGGGCATGGAGACTTAAGGCGAACGCAAAAATTGTACAAAAGGTAACCATTACGTTGAAAGAAGAAAGTCAAACCTAAAGATGTAAAGGGACTCACCTCTGCCTGAATAATGGAAGCTTGACGGGTGTGGTTGACTATAACCTTGTAAAACAATAAACTAAGCAGATTGTACGGAATTAGAAGCTTTTCTCATCAGGAACAGCCGACGCGTCGAAATCCTTTTATTTTACTATGGTATAGGCAACTACAGACAGGGATGAGTGATTTATTTCAGCCACTTTAACATCCTTGATTTTGATATCTGCTTTGTAATGCATCGATTTTCTTCGAAGAAGGAACGAATGTTTGGTTTTTAGGTCTTTGTTAAAATTTTTTTACAAAGAGCTAGTTTAGTGACCTGTCTGTCCGTCCGTCTGTCTTTCCGTGTGTCACAGCAAGTTTCCTCAGAAACTATAGAAAATAGTGATAAGGTCAGAAGTGGTGATCTCTCAAAAGTTTAGGTCTTCTTCAACAATTTTAAATTTTTTAAGGAATTTTATATATATATATATATATATATATATATATATATATATATATATATATATATATATATATACACATATATACAAAATTATATATATTTTTATATTTTATAACAATGTAGCCCTTAACAATTTTTTTTAATCAAAGGCAGTCGAGTGGGATATCAAATGGAAGATTTTGATTTAACCTTTTAGAATTTGAGTTTAAAAAGTCATTTTATGCATCAGTCCCCTCGCCCCGCGATTGGATACTTTTGAGCCGAAAAATCTGGAAAAAAATTACGGACATGGGCCTTTTTGAGTTCAAGGACAACAAACAAATGCCTCAGAAATCGAAATTCACTAAACTTTGTTAATAATAGTATCGCCCATGCAATAAAAACGATACCTTTAAACTTCGAAGTTATGCAGTTGTATAGATTAATATAAAATCTTTATGTTCAAGAAATTTGTAGCCATTACAATTGTATGTCAATTACAATAACATTCGAGCATTCAAAAAAATAATTTAAGCTGGAACAAAATGGTGGCTGCAATGTGCTTATGTAGGAAACTCTGCATCTTTTACATAAATTTGAACTATTTCTTATCCAAGTATTGGACGAAGTCATTGCTTCACGCTACTAGAAAATTCGTTTCAAGCCCTATGATGGTTATAAAGACATTCTGGTAGGAGCACTCTCCTGCTTACTCAACTTGTTTACTTAATATTACATTTGCCTCAAGCGGTGAAGTGCAATTATTGTATTGCTAGAGTAGCTTGACTGACTCATAATAGAAAATTTCTAAACAGTGGTGGCGCAAGCCCAAAAATTTATGTGGGCAAGATAAGCTCCACGAAGTCCTGTTATGACCCAACTTCACGAATATCATGGAAATCAAACACACTTTAAGATGAATAAATCAGAGTCTCATCAGCAAGTGTTTTCTCAATGTGAGTTAAAATTGAAGAATCATTAGTTGTAAATATTAAACGGAAATCTTTTATCTGACTACTCTATTCCTGATCTTTCAAGATGATACCACTTCCTGACTAGACTTTAACAGTGTAAGTTAAATAAACAGAAATTTTTACTTTTCACCTTAATAAACTCCTTAATAATTGCATCGCAGTCCAACTTAGATGTTGTATCAACCTCAATGGATAAAACTCCTAACGCTGAAAGTCTATGCCGGCCCATTGTATTTCTTAAAAAGTTTTTAATAAGCTTCAATTTAGAAAAGCTTCTTTCAGCGATATTGTTAATAAAATTCGAATTACAATATAACTATCTGGGTAAATTTCCTTTATGTTATTCTCGGTTACGTATTGAAGCAGATCTTTTACGCATCCGATGCTGGCGGGCAAATTCGGCATAATTGCTCATAGCTCTTCATACCTTTCATAAGATTGGATATCACTGCTCTCGCCTACTCGTAGGACTTGTTTTAATAAATGCTCTTTACGAATATTTTTGAATTTGCTTAAATCATAGAGGAAACCAAGTAGCATTTGGCCTCGCACACGAATAAATACTCACGATTCTTTCTCAGAAGTAGTGGGGGATGAAAATTACCTTAAAGCCAATTCAAACCTGTTTTGAGACATTTACCATGGTCCTCATATCAATTTAGACGGCGCGTCACGTATGTATTACATAGACCAGTTTCCATAGTCCGATGTAAAGTGTTGACTAGGATACACTGCGATTTATAATGGCGTAATGGTGTATAACATAAAACTTTGCGCATGATGAGTTACATGAAAATTGCATATTCTGTCGAGATAAAAATTGTTTCCACGGTAAGGAAAACTCATTCTTTATATCGTTTTAAGGTTGATATCGACTTTTGGAATGATGTGCTTGTCCATTATGCAAATTTCGCACCCGAAACTTTTAGCGAGATATGCACATGTTAGTAAATGCCATGGATACCTCTTTTGAACTTCACAGAAGTGTGCCGGCAGTCAAGAAGCAAATAAACAAAATTTAATTATAAGTTACACTAGAATTGTAGATATAACACCGAAGATGGGAGTGCAATTCTGATGTGAGAGACAACATTGAGGACGTTAGTGAAAGAATACTGTAGGCCAAGATGATCGCCGCCGATGGTCTCATCTATCCTAAATATCTTACTGCAGTTGAGTTGATCGTGGCCACTATTTTAATATACTATACTATGGAATGGACAATTGATGCGTAACGCCAAATGCTTGTAGTTCGAACGGTTTTATTGTTTTGCATTGTGTAAAATCATTCATAGCTTTCACTGGTATCAACACTTTTCAAACATTTATCGAGTTAGAAAAGGCTCTTAAGCGCGAGGCCCCTTTAGCGTGAGGCCGTAGGCGGTCGCCAAAGTCACCCACGCCTTGCGCCGCCACTGTTTCTAAAGATATTGGGCTTTTTCAGACGCAGCGTTAAAAGTGAGCGTTAAACAGGTTATATGGGCATGAAGAGTGAGAGGCATTGAGGGGACCTGATGGTAAAAACAAGCCAAAATTTCTTAGGATGAACGAGCGTAACGCGCATACACAAACGCATTTCGTTGATCATTTGTTGGGGGGAATTTTATACAAACGCCGGTAATCATTCCGAATTGAACATTCGGTGAAGGAGGTAGTCGTCATGAAACGATTGCCTTTCTTTAATTTGCGTGCAAAAATGGATGCATGAACGCGAGAAGCTACGCGTTATTTAATAAATTTATAAAAGCGGAGGCAATGTTCAATTTCAGGAAACAACACGACGAATATTACGATTTCAATGAAGATAAATTGCCTATTCTAAATCTATAGAAAATTAACAGTACGCATGATCTTCATAGAATTACATTATAATAAGTAAGTTTGCAACACATCAAGAATAATATGCGACTAAAAAAGATATTCAAATTTGGAATAAAATTTCCAGAAAGCGGAAAAACACGGAGGATACAAATAAATCCAATAGAAGTTTGAATCGACAAACTTTAACAATCAAAACACATTTTTCATTCCAGTTTTTATTACCTCGTGCACAATTCAAGGCTAAAACATCAATTCTCAATCGCTTCTCACTCTGCCTTCGCTTTCATGTTGTCCGCACGATGTTTAACGATCAAATGAGCCTTTTGACACATACACTCGCAAGACGTGTATCGTATACAAAAATAGCTTGGCTGAACTATGCAACGTGTAAACATAAGGGCGTAAGCGCGAAACCTGTTTGGATATGTGTTTTTACCATTCCCCTGTGAAAAAGCCCAATGAAAATTGATCGAAATTTCTTATAGAGTAGAGTACACGTAATAAATGTTTTGCAGTTCATAGGTCCGCCCCACATGATCCCACTAACCTCTAGCCGATAAGCACATGCACGCGGGTGTTAAACCAATCGAGTTGGCTGAGCTTGATTTTCTTTTATACAGGGTGTTTTTTAGAGGTATAGAACTTTGAAATGAAATAAAATACGGATAAACAGTTTTGATTGCCATGAAATTGATTGTATTGGAAAGAAAATTCTCTGCCATTTTTATTTGAATATGATTTCAGGCATGCAAGCACTACGACTATCGCAGAGGAAGTCGAAACGAGAGGTCGAATTTTCGACTACTCTAACCAATAATTGGGGCCGTATCTTGCCAATAACGCGGTGAATGTTGTCTTTTATTCCATCCTGTTCATGATAAAATGGTAAACCAAACTAACCATAAAATACATAACAGCTGTCGTACCATGCGTAGCATTAAAAAGTGTTGCCAACTTAAACTTCTATACCTCTAAAAAATACCCTTTATATCGCTCACCCTTGTACTATACTATCAAATTCGAATACGCTTTATAAATTCAATCGTCATAAATTTTATAAAAATATAAAGCAAGCTTTACAACATAATAGTACTCAAAAAACTTAATGGCCGTCATGGCACTCTAAATTTAAATAATAGTCGATGAAAAAATTAGTCAAAAAAAAAAACAATATCATATATTATCAAATGAAAATAACTAAATATTATTAATTAACTGGAAAAAAGGAGAAAATCCAACCAACTCTATTAAAAATTACGTATAACTAAAGAACATAACGAAACAGTGTACTTTAAGCTTATAAGTAATAGGTATTAGCATCATTCTAATTGATATTATCAAAAAAAGTTTAACTAACATAAGAGTAAAATATTACATTATTTCTAGCCTACACGTTAAACTCATCTCTAGTTATTTAAAGTAACGAGCAAAAACAACTAACGTAGCAATAATGAGCTGCAACAAAAACGAAAAACCACCAATAATTTTTCATTTACGAAAATATACGGCCCAATCACACCTCTAGCATGAAAACTGCACCAAACAGTAATTTTTTGCAGATGCAACGGTGTCTCAAGAAGCACATGTGGATTTGTTGCTAACTATTGAATATTTAACGTGGATGGACCACTACAATAAAAGTAAAAAAATTCCCTGAACAAATTAGGATGCGGGACTAGAACTATATTCTGGCTAGGTACCTCTAGACATAACTCGTTTCCTTATATTACTAATATTAGGATTCTCTAATATCGGGTTATAATTGTTGCGCAGGTATCCTGGGTAATGTAGATTATTTAAAACTCACAATATTTGCAAGGTAGCTCAGGCCAATACTCCTAAGTATTGGATCAATACGCAAAATCAAAGAAAAACAACTGAATACGTACCAAAACTATAATGATTTATTGTTGCTACCAAACAATTCTTAAATGCTGAAAAAATGTTTTATATATTCGTGCGTCTGGAATTTCGTTAATTATTTCAGAAATGCTAGAATTGCTAACATACACAATGTTGCTACCGCGTTGAGCATTGACCATTGACCTCACGTGAGTCAATGTTCCATGAGGTAATTGAACATAAGCTTTTAATCATGTCAGAATATATTGCATTTCTTCAATTAAGTCTCAAGTGCCAGAATTGCTTACAGATATGAAGCAATCACCGCGCCGAACATTGACACACATTTACTTGGTTGTTTTGAAACGCGCAGAAGGGATTAGACTCACGGCAATGACCTCGCAAACAGAAAAAAAAGACTATGGCATTGGATTCTGGAATGTCAGACCCCTCAATTACCCTGGCGCTGTTAAGGACCTGTTACAACAGGCCAGTCAATATCAATTAAAAATATTGGTAACCCAGAGAACGAACTGGTCTGGAGATGATATTCAAGGCATGAGATCGCACATAATATTTAAAAGTGGGAAGACTACTCGAAAACGAGAATTCGGAGTGGGCTTTATTGTAGATAGGGAGTTCAAATCACACGTAATTGATTTTAAGGCAGTCCATGAACGGTTGTGTGTGATCCTTAAGCGAAATTCTTCAAAATCTGGCTGATTAATGCACACGCCCAGACCAAAGAAAAGGACGAAAAACCAAAGAAAACATTCTACAATCGCCTAAAAAGACGATTCATTGCCTACAAATGACAAAAAATAATTCTGGGTGGTTTCAATGTTAATGTTGGCACTGGACTATCTCATTGGGGAACGACTGGAAGTTCTAGCCTCCACGATAAAATAAATGACAACGGCCAGCACCTGATTGACTTTGCATGCAGCGGAAATCTAGTAATACCTTTAACTTGTTTCTCACATCGATGCATTCATAAAATGTCACACAAAACCAGATCGTCCAGGTTCTGATCCAACAACGATGAGCCTCGAGCATACTTGACTTTCGTACATACCGAGGAGCCAATCGTAACTCAAATCATTACATGATCAAATTAACCTATCAATGTCGTATGTCAAAGGCATATTTCATGAAGACCAGCCCGCGAAAAAAATTTGACATCTAAGGACTCCAAACAGCGTCTGGGGCGAAAAATTTCACGGAGAGCCTCGACGACTAGCTAGCTCCTATCTTATCAGACGCATTGCTGCAAACAAGCTACAAGCTCTGGATGGAAGTGAAAGCGGTTATTAAGACCATGGCAGAACATAGAACCGGACATTCAAGCCCGGCGCAAGAGAAATGATTGGTTGGATGTAAGTGCCAGAATGCGTTAGACAAAAAGAAACTGGAGTACAAAGAATAGGTAGGTAGGAAAACAAGGACGAAGAGAGAAAACTACAAAAATCTCAGAAGAGTAGCGAATAAGATAATTAGAATGAAGAAAAGAAAATACTACGAAGACCAATTGAGAAGCATCGATGTAAGTCTAACGAGCAACAACACAAGACAAGCATATAAAGTAGTGAAAAACCTGAAACGTGGTTATCAGCCTAAGACCACGCTCTGTCATGGTGACATTGGCATTATTATCACTGATGAAACAAAGATTAAGGAAAGATGGAAATCATATTTCAAGAACCTCCTTAATCCTCCGTACCGCTCCAGAATATCAGAGCCTATAGATGTTTCCGGAGAGCTTCCATCGCTTCCACCTACTCTGGATGAAATTCATTTCACCATCAAAGCCCAAAAGAATAATAAAGCACCGAGAACCAATGAGATTCCAGTAGAACTCATCAAATATGGTGGCAGCAGTGTTCATAAAGCTATTCACAAAGTCATCCAGTACATTTGGAAAGAAGAACATATGCCAAAAGAGTGGAGCCAATCAATTATATTCCCTATCCACAAAAAAGGTGACAAGCTACAGTGCGAAATTATAGAGGCATATCACTACTTTATACGGCATACAAAATATTTTCAAAGATCTTAGATAGTAATATCGGATCATATGCCAGCAGTGTTATTGGGGAGTATCAAGGAGGTTTTAGAGCACGTAGATCGACGATAGACCAATTGTTCACTGTCAAGCAGGGACTTGAAAATGCTGGGAGTTCAGCATAGACGTATACTAAATTTTCATTTAATTTAAGCAAGCATTCGTCAGTATTGATCGTAGCGTACTGTACCAAATAATGCTTTGCCTTGGCATCCCAGCCAAATTAGTCCGTCTTACCAAAATGACAGTGACGGCAAAGACCTCCCAAAGTCCGCATCAATAATGAACTCACCAATGCCTTTGATACAATTAGCGGACTTAAAACAGAGAGATGGGCTGGCCCCATTGTTATTCAATTTGGCTCTGGAATAAGAAAGTTACCTGTCGATACGCGAGGTACAGTACTATACAAGTCAAGCCAAGTAGTAGCCTATGCGCATGACATCAACATACAGTATTAAAAATGTGAGCAATGAGAAGCAGTAATGAAAGAAAAAAGAAGCAGTAATGAAAGAAATGAAAATTGCAAATAAATCTTCAAGACCGACTGCATACGCAGGAAAACAAAGCTCCAAGTATACAAATCTGTGATAAGACCTGTGTTATGCTATGAGTGTGAAATATGGGCTGTAACCTAAGCATCTGCAAATATATTGAACGCTTCTGAGCGACGGTTACTGAGGCGAATAATCAGAGCGAGGCTAGATGAGAACCAATGGCAAATTAGGAACAACCATGAGCTTATGAAACGTTTGACGAACCGGAGGTCTCAACAATTGTAAGACAGCTGGTCACATGAATGAACAACGGATGCCCAGGACGGAGACCAGTGGGGAAATTGAAGAAACGCTGGTTTGACTCGATCGACGAAGACAGTTCATCACTGCTTGGATTGCTGAATTGGAGGACGCGGTCAATGGACTGAGTTAGTTGGAGGCACTATTCGCAGGAAGTGCTACGAAGAGAAGAGAGAGAAATATACTTCGTTGCGGTTTTTCATATGAAGATGAAGATTAGAGGGGAAGTCATACATGAAAATCATCGTCATATATGATGTGACAGCCCAAACCGGGCTTTGGCCTCCAGAATTCAGCTCCTCCAATCATCACGGCTCCGGACTCTTGTGTGCCACTTGTTTACTCCCAATAAAGATCTGCTGTCAGCTTTTATTATGTCTTTCCATCAAGTCCTTGGTGTTCCCGCTGGACGTCTATCTCGTGCTCTACCCTTTAATGTTAATGTAGCCGGTTTTCTTCTATTCTTTCTACATGTCCTACCGATTGCAATTTATATAATTTTATGCAAGAGGAAACAGGTGGATCGTCAAATAGTTCATATAACTAATCGTTCTAACGTAGTCTCTTCTATATTCTTTTACTGAGCCAGCAATTTCCCGAAGCACTTTGCGTTCAAATGCATCCACTGCCTTTTCGGAATCGCTCATCAGGGTCCATGTTTTACTTCCATATAACAGCTCAAGTTTGGTTAGTGCTTTGTAAATGCGGAGCTTATTTTGCCTGTGCGCCACTATGGACCTTAGTATGGGAAGTACGGACCAATATGCTTTGTTTGCGGCGTTTAAGTGGCGTCAGGTCTCGTCCTTTTCATCGCCTCTTCTATTCAGGTTGGCTCAAAGATAAATAAAATTATCCACACTTACGAGGTTATATTCGGCTATCAGGTTTTGTTGGGAAGGAGTTTTCTTCCTCGTATGAGTCATGAATTTAGTTTTAGTTTCGTTAACTCGTAGGCCAATTGAGAAATGCTTCTTCGGTATCCTAGATCGAACGTGCCATAATATTCACGTCATCAGCATATGCTACCAATTGCGTGGACTTGAACATTGATGTACCTGAAGTCTCAGCTGATGTCTTCCTGATGACGTGTTCCAACGTAATATTAAAGAACGTTGATGCAAGCTCATCATCTTGTTTTAAGCCTGATTCCATTATAAAGCTGTGCATTAGCTAGCCGTTTACCTTGCCTGGGACTCTGTGTTTTGCATCGTGATCTTGACCATGCTGACTAGTTTTATTGAAGTCCACAAAGAGTAGCTGCTCATCAATGCTATATTCCCAGCACTTTTCGAGCACCTCCTTTACTTGGAATATTTGGTCTATTGTAGACCATCCATTTCATAGGTCTCCCTGATACTCTTCTAAAATACTTTCATAGTAGGGCTTTAATTTTCTTTCTATGATTTTGAAGAGTGTATAGAGTGGTGTGATGCCTCTATAATTTTCATACCTTAACTGGTCCCCCTTTTTGTGTACAAGACATATTTTACTTTTTCACTTGTCCTCTGGTAACTGCTCTTCTGACCATATTCTGCGTACAAGTAGATGCAGAAGGTTACTTAGATGAGAATCCCCACTCTGGAGCAGTTCTGCTGGTATTCCATCTATTTTAGCAGCCTTATTTTTTCCGCTATCCTATACTGCTGCCTGTACTTCGTCTCTGGTTGGTGGTGAGACCGCGACCTCTTGCTTTGCTTCTGGAATATTCACAGCTTCAGAGATTGTTGGGCACGCTGTGAAATGCTTCTGGAAATACTGCAGCCATCTGTTTTAAATTTCGACTGGGTTGCCTATAATTGCTCCTTGTGCACATTTACAGACTTGTTTGTGGATATAAGCTATCTCTTAGTTATTAAATAGAGGGTTCGCCTATCTGACTTCATTTGGAGCCACGTTTTCGTTTATAGGTGGGATCTTGGTGCTGATGCTCAGTCATTTCTTTCGTCGGCACTTTTTTTTAGCTTGACGTCGATGTATGTTATTTTGTACTCCTTTGGCCCGAGTTGGTCGTTGGATGCATTCTTTGTGCGCCTGGTTCTCCTTTAATCACTTTCTTACTTTCTTCATCATACCAATCGTTCCTAGTTTTGTTTGGTTGGTGACCCAAGACCTCTTCTGCTGCTTCTGTTACCGCATCTCCTACTGTTTTCCACATGGTTTTGGTGTCATCATTACTTTCTCTCGCCTGCGGGGATATTTTGATACATGTATGTGGACGTTACTGAGCTGTCATTTAGCTTGTGTATCTGGTACATTGAAGTAACTGATGTTCCTTGTTTTCAGCTCATGGAACTCCGAACTCAAGACTTTTTTGCAACTTTCAATTTTTAAACACGGTGTGTTCTCGAATGTCAAATGTGTCTTCACCATGCCATCCGTTTTCTTGCACTGCGAGGATATTGATTCTGTATTTCTTTATTTCATCCAAAAGTTTTTGCAGTGAATCTGGTCTGTTCAATGACCTAATATTCCAAGTACCAAAAGAATAGTGTTTTATACGTTGCAATAGTCGTTTATCCAATCCGATCCGAGGTTGTTGTCCTGGTTCCATGACAAGTTAATACTAAGTGGAACATTGTCAGCGCTTTGATGTATTCGGTTTTTAGTACACGAGTGGTGTTTTATTTCCCACATATCCGCCGGCTGGCCAGTTAGGGCATCCTTAATCCGCCAACTGAGTACGCGTCTGATGGGAGACCCAAAACCCCACATGGGCATACATTGCAATATATAGATTATATTAGATGGCAGTAAGCAAATGCTCTTGAAACTTAAGCAACTTATGCTAAGCTAGTAATGCAATTAACGTTACGCATAACAACCGAAATGAATGCGAGCACCATATGTAGAAAATTTAGTGCAAGGGATAATAAGATATATCGTGGTTCAATAAGAGTTCGAGTCCAATCCAACGTCAGTTAACGAGTTGGTAGGACTTTAAATGAACAAATTATGGAATCCAAATGTAAAATCAAAGTTTCTGAATAAGTGGGTGGTGGGAAGAAGAAAAGCGACGGACAAGTTTGGGGGAACGCCTGCATATTAAATTTTATCTTCTGCAGGCAAAGTTTTTAGGGTTTTGTACTAAAATACAAAACCGTATTGCAATCATGACCTGTGTCCGTCTCTCCGTCCGCCCCTCTGTATGTCACAGCACTTTTTCTCTGAAACTATAGAAGCTACAGCCATTAAACTTTGTGGAAAGATCAGAAGTGGTGACTTCTTGAAAACTTTGGGGTGAAAAATTTTTTCAAGGGGGTTTAAGGGGGGGTCTCCCCATATAGGGAGGTGACCCTCCAAAAAAAAAATTCACCATTGGCAGTCGAGTAGGGTGTTGTTGGAAAGATCTCAATGAGATCTTTTTAAATCAAGTCCTAAAATTGCCGTATCGGTACCGTGGGGGGCAGGGGAAGGGGAAATGTACGAACAACAAATATAACACATTATTTTAGTATTTTATGGACTTTCCATCGAACCAGACACTGCAGTTTTGATTTGAACTTCCTAAAATTTTCAGATAAGATAACTGACATAAATGCTTTTGGGATTTCATGATTTGAGTGATTTTTTTAGTTGAAAATGGAGAAACAATCGATTTTGTTTTAAACGAGCAAATCTCTTTGGCATGTTTCTTGATATTTTTCGGTGCTGGTGATTGCATTTTGTAAGTTGAGTACAAAACCCTTCTGACATGAGCGTAGGTCTGTCTACCCAACTTGTTTTTTTTGCATGCGAAAATTGCAACAGGGATGTCCGTTCACCCCACCACTTTAAATTGAAATAAAACAATATTATGATGAAAAATTAAACTTATTCATTATGAGATCAATTACTTTCTGTGTATGAATCTAATTCTCATTGGCCTACAAAAACGCGGAGACGAGGGCGTGAGATTTTGCCAAATGATTTTTCACTTAACGTTATACAGTCGAAGAGGCACGAAGGATGACTGAAATATGCTTGAGTCTTAATCTGTACAATTTTCAAATCTTTTTATGTATTGGGTTTGCTGTGATTCATCACAATTACAATAGAGAATTAACTTAAAAAAAGCGAGTTCTGACTGATTTAGATTATTTATAACTTCATCAAAGTATAACAATGATCACTCACCTGTGTGATTAAGGGAAGCCTGAAGTTCAATTTCCGCACAGGTAGCATTCACTTGAAACGAATCTTGACTCGGGTACCATTTCTTTTTAGCTTTTTGCAGGATAGTATAACAAGGATACAGTTTTTTCTCACGTGTTCTTACAACTCCGATTTGTCTTCTTGTCAGTGATGTGTAGTAATCGAGCAGTCACACAAGTAAACTGCTGGAAAACCTTCCTAACTCCAATCCGAAATTTTTATGGCAGATTTAGAAAAAATATTTAATAACTTCCATTCATAGTCGTAATTTATATAATAGTTTTCTTTCTTATTATTATTATTATTAAATGTGACTTTATATCAATTTTTATTTATATTAAAATTAAACGTTTCCCTTTAATTATATTCTTCATGAGATTCAACTTTTATTACTATTTAGAATCTTTTTCATTTTTCCTCACTTCAGTTAATTTTTCTTGAAAAATTTTAAATCTGCGCATTTAAATTTAGAATATGGGAACACTGATTTAATGCAGCCTAACGGTGTATTATATTACCGAATGCAATTCAGCACGGCTGGGTGAGCAGCTGATTGGATTTTTACCGGTAGCGACACAGAAGAGAAAGAAAAGTTTTGGACGGAGGGCAGTCCACGGGAGATCGTGAAGAATCACGGATCAATTGGCGAAATTTTGTTCGAGAATACTCTTTTGATTAATTCGAGAAGTTTTGTCGCCATTTGGAACGGTGCCGTGTGGATTTATGAACATCGCGTCTTAGTAATACTTGGCGGGAAGTTTACCCTTTTGTAATTCGATAAATTTGTCACGTTTGGATCAGTTTCCGTGCAAGTCGAAATATCGGCTGGCGTTAGCTCTTGTTCCGAAAGCTTCGCGTGTTCCACAACATAGGCTGTCAGTAGAGTTCATGAGAGATCTTCTAATCAGTATTAATCGTGCGAGTGTTTGATTGCATTACATGCTTCGCTTGCTCGGTAACATCGCAGATTCATTTAACCTAAACGTGAAACGAGTGGAATTAATCTCATCAATATCGCGGGACGGGTATATTTCAAGGTTATTTCTCGAATGCTCCAGTAGAGGCTGGCGAATCGAAACGTGGGTTGACAATCGTTGGCTAGACGATGGATTGCTGGTCAGTCGGGCGAAACAGATCAAGTCGCTTTGCAATTGCAAGTCATCGCTTACGTCACTGTACATTTTGCTACCACTAGGAGGTGTTCTCCTATCGAGCTCACGCTCCCGTCTCGATCGCATCCTCGCCAAAAAACAAAACTGTGTCAACTTGGACATATTTAATACCTCAATTTTTGGAAAACCTGGCTCGCATTACTACTATTATGATCAGTCCGGAGTTCACGTTAACAAAAAACAAATTATACACTACATTCTGCGGAAAGCTCTCCTCCTAGTCCTTCAATTTTCCCCTGGCTCTGCTAAGCATTCGTTTACGAATCGATGGAGATGCTTTCGGTCTTAGCATCAGAATCGGACGATATAGACAATAAATTCAAAGCAAACGATCAGCCAAGTAGGAGCCTACTGGAACAAAATGCGGATTATCATTCCATAAATGCAGTCAATTTGGAGTATTATCTGCCAGGTCATACAGTTTCAATAAATATTACTAACACAATATCCTCCTTTAGAAAGATGCCAACAATTTTATCAGCTCGAAATAATTCATGTCTGACTGTCTCCATTACCAGATGATACATCTAGGTCTCATTAGTTTATTATTTTATTTATTATTTCTCCATAACTTACCCCTGATTTGAATAGCAAAATGCTATTTTATCATTAAAAATGAGAGCAAAAATAGGGAATGTGAAAAACATTCTTACTCTTTAAAGCAAATTGATTTATAGAATGAATGAAGCGTATGTAAAACAAAATGCTTAAAATAAAGGTTTTCTATAATGTGCTTTAATTTGGAAAGCAATGCTTGTACTCAAGAAAATTAAGATTTGAAAGTTCAAATGATACTCACATCATTCTTCCAATTGCGGAACAAGTGTACTTGTAGCCTAGTTAATGTTAATTTTTATAAAGAGGAGGGCGATTAGAAATGGTACAAACAATCATTTGTGTTAAATATACTTGAAAGAAAGCTAATATTTTTTTTATCCCTGAAAAAAATCATCAAATGGTACAAATATTTTTTTTTGTTGTACTCATAGAACAATATCACAAACATAAATTCGGGTTGTATTGAATCTAGCTCGAAAACCGGTTTAAATTTCCATTAAGCTAAAATATTTGATCATTAAAATTCATTCCTTGAATTTAATGGTAACAAGTTTATGAACATTTTTCTTTTTGGCCAAAAAGCATCCTTAGCATTTTCTAATCTAATAAGTTTATATTTTCAACACTTAATCTTTATCACATACATATTTGTGAATATAAAATATTTATTTGTGGTTTTTTTACTTACATAATAATATTTTCAAAACAAAGGCTATCTTTATTTAATTTAAAAAAAAGTTTCAAGATGATTTCGATACCCCACCATCTCACTGTTTCCATATTATTTATTTAAGAGTCAAAAATAATATTCTATCCCCAATTCGGTTCGCTGCAAAAGGAAATGAAAACTGAGTTTATTTCATTAAAGCAAAAATTTATACATTTCTTTTTCTTCGATTGAAGAATTATTATTTTATACCATTTATGTGATAATTCTTTGTACGTATAGATTATTATAAAATAAATATTTTATCCTGGAAAGAATGAATAAAGTGAAACCTGACCGGGTATAGGACCCGCATCGATGGCAGGCTCCTCCATTAGCATGGGCTAGCCATCGAGTGCGCTCCTCTGTTTCTTTCGTTAACAGGGGCTCTTGCTGGGTAGAGTCGCCTTCCGCTCGCGTACCCTTTTATGATATGGGATTATGTGATTTCATTACATAACGCTATAGCATAAATCGGTTACGTTTGTATTACCCATTTGAGGGAAAGAGCCATACAAAGTACTATTGTATGAGTTTTTCACTCAAATGGGAAATGCCTGGCCACGTCTACGTTTGGATCTTGATCCGGTTGGGAGGGTGCGAGGGGGCACCGCTTCCATCTGGATGCCACACTCTTAGTAGCGAGCCATAAGGATCGTCGGTAACGACGAAGTCTCTGCCAGTCCGTCCGTTTTTGCCCGGCCTAATTTGTTCTTATAACAAACATAGCAACCCTTAGTAGGTTACCTCGGCCTCGACACCAGTCGATCGATATTCGATCCTTCTAATTCGTGAACGCGAAATTTTTTTGTAGTGGGACCTTGTGCTAGGGGGAAAGAACCCGCCCCGCGACACCGCAACGTTAGCCTGCCAGCGCATTCACGCGTCCCCAGACAAGGCCAATCTCGGCGGATCTTAACATCCTCTTCCGCTGAGGCAGCAGACCATCGCTGCAGTCCTGCGCGGACATTTTCATCTTACTCATTTCACTACAGATGCTTGCACGCAAATTGATAAGGCTTGAGTAGGCATTAAAGGTATGAATCCTGGTTTCTTGGAATGCTTTTCTATATTCACCTCCTCTTTTGGGGGAATCCATTACATCTTTGATTACAGGTGAACCATCTGTGTTTTTCGGTTGACGGAGAATCATTTGACCAGCATATAACAGCTAAGTGGCTGCTTCTCCTTTCTTAATTGCTCTGTTTTACCGAAAAATTTACAAATTCTTTTACTGGACGACTAACATTTGATATTTGGTTATGTGATATTGTTATGGTATTTTGCAACCACTCATGATTGGTTTCCAAAAATTGTTTTCGATTCTTCTTATGGCTACCCATCGTGACTTCGCCTGCGACTTCGATTTCGAAAATTTGCTTATGAATTCTTGTTTTTTTTCTTTGGGAAAATTGGATCTATTTATAAGAGCTTGTTCCAACTTATCGATTCTTTCAACAAAACTACCTTCACCACAATCTTTGGCCATCATAAAAGTGCTGTGTCGCCTCGAAATTGCAACTCTGGAGGGATTTCTAACCATAAAATGCGACAATGAATGATATAGACTGCATATAAAACTTAAGCATAGTAAAAAAGTTGATGCAATTAAAACATCACAATTTCTTAAGGAGCACTAAGTGGCACCTAAATTCTTTTTAATCTTACTAACGACTAATAGGACTTATTATTGTCAAAAGAAAGAACGCTGGAACTCATTGGGAAATATAACAAATATACTTCTTTTATTATAACAAAGGTAAATAATAATTAAATTTAAGGTGGTCTAGAAAATTGTAATTTCTGCGGATACAAACAATATAATCCCAAATCAATAAACAATATTTATTCTACATACCTTGCTCAATAGCATCCATTGCATCAAATTTTAGGTTTTCATTTATTTCCGTAATTAAAACAATACATCCCTAATATGTTTTCACAAAATACAAAATTTGATCGTTGAGTGTGGAACATATCTTGACTCTGCAAAGATTTATATCTAAAACACGGCACGGTATTTGGTATCAGCGCATAAAAGATCGAGAGCTCATGGAAGTTTGTCATTTTTCCTTGTTTTTTAGTTTTTAACATTGCTAAGAGGGCCACCACTCAATTCTCACTACAGACATTTTAAACTCTGATAGATAAAAGAGAATATTCTGCAATTATAGAGGAGTTTTTTCGTTTTTACCAGAAACAAGTTACACCAATGCGTAGACATAAAGAGTGCTCACTTCATAGGCTTTATACATAAGTGTATTCATTTTATGTCGAAAATAGGATGTTTAATTTAGACACTTTAATTTCAATAGCATTTTTTATGTTTTGTTTTCCCATGGTTGGCAACATTGTAAGGGATAGATGTTATTAGTTGTTCCTTGGTCGACTACTAATCAAGGGTGTGTTCTTAATTCTTGTAAAACCAGCATTGTAGGTAGTTCAATGTAAAGCTGCTAACTACGTTTAAATAAAAGTTATCTGTATTTTCTTTAAAATAATTTCTTCGATTCAACATCTCCTCAATTCATACTCCACAGAACAATCACAAACTCTCAACATTTTACAATATGTTTTTACACGGTTTACTATATAACGTTTAATTATTATAGTTTAAGATACTAAGGCTCATGTTTTCAGCATGTACTACTGTGTCCAAAAAATAAGGTGACATTTGAATTTAAAATGCGCGCGTCGAAGGATTTGGAAAATTATCACTTCCCATCCAACCTTCAGAGTGTGCAGTGAGTTTAGTGGGTGTTTGCAAAGGAAAGTTTAACATATAAAATCTAAAAACCACATTTTGAGTAAAACAAAATCCTTTCACTTTTGCGAGTATAAATAAAGTCTAATAGGGTTGGTTAATCCCCCTAACAATTAATATTTGAGTACAGTGAGATATAATTATTCATTCAAAGTAGAGCCAAGTAAAATCAAAACCAGTTCCTTAGAGTTTGTACGTCACAGGTAAGAGTTTTCATTTAATGTTACAATGGAAGATCAATGTAATAAAAAGAAGGTACCCCCCGACCCTGGGGAAAGAAAAGATACTACATTAAGAAAAATCAATGAGGAAATAGACGCAAAAAAAGTGAAAAGAAACATTAAAGGAGACTCCACGTGTAAGGTCAATAGCCTCAACACAAACGCTAATGGTAATTACAACAAACCAATGGACACTGCTGAAGCGGAAAAAACTAGTGGTTTTGTTAACGGTAAAACGTCTAGCACGCCTAAAAACAATGAGACAAAGGAATTAACAGAAAAAACACCAACCATGTCAATGCCGATGTAGGCCATTGAAAACTTTATATCGGATACACTAAACAAGACGATCAAACACAATAATACGATAACCCAGGTTCTAAAAGATCACATGACTGAATTAAAGGACAATGAACATCAAAACACCGAACCAGCGAGAACTGGGAAGAACAACAACAAATATGATAAGAACGACAACAGGAAGAAATTCTTCGTCTTAATGGACCTTTCAAAAGATAAAACAAATGAGAAGATGAGACTCACTTCAATGTCCTTCTATTCAATAAACAAAAATATGAACATAAAGAACATAAAGGACATTAAGCAGGTTGGATACAACAGGATTAAACTTATGTTCAACAAAACTGAGGATGCAAATGAGGTAGTTATGAATGAAAACATCAAAAACTTTGGATTGAGAGCGTTCATACCCAACAATTTTATAATGAGACACGGAATAATAAAAGGCGTTCTACTAAACATCACAGAAGAAGAGATTGCTAAAAATGAAATCCCAAGCAATTCTCATGGAATTCAACAAAAGAACATAAAAATTGTAAACGTTTACAGGATAAAAAGAAGAGATCCGGAAAACAGAGAAAACTTCATACCAACACAAACAGTGAAGATTTCATTCTCAGGAGATGAACTGCCGGACGAAGTCAGATTAGAATATCTGAACATGCCTGTAGAATACTACTATCTCAGGCCAAAACAATGCTTGAAATGCCTCAGACTTGGACACACGCAATACTACTGCAAAGAATTCCAAGGAGAAAATAAAAGATGTCCAAAATGCGGAGACAAGGAATGTCTTGACAAAGAGTGCAAAAATACGAAATGTTTTTTATGTGGAGACCTAAATCACAGAACCATGGACAAAACCTGCCCCAAATGGATAAACTATGACATGGAGATGAAAGTTTGTTCCATAAGAAATGTAACACTCAAAGAAGCCAGAAACATCCTGAATAACGACAACCAATTCGAACTGCTGAAGGACAACGAATCCATGGATTCAGCATTCCCACTACTTTCAAAAACAAAAGCTACAAACAACAGAAACTCTAGCAATACAATAAATAAATTAATGCTAAATAAACCATACACAAAAACAACAAAAACACGAAACACAAGAGCAACCAATTATACAACAAACTTTCCAATGAGTAGCCATCTACTACTACAGTCCAACAATACGCTTATGGAGAAAAACAATCTAGCAGAAAACATCTTCAAAACAGCAAACCAAGTCACACCAATAGAAAAATTAATAAATCTACTAAACAATAATTGTAAAAACCAAACCAACACCAAATACTTACAAATAGAAGCAAACTTAATACAGGAAACAATACAAATACTTGCAAACCACTGTCAGAAAAGACCTAACACAAACAACTTACAATACACAGATTGGCTGACAAATAACAACACTTAATAACATGAAAGATATCAAAAATATCAAATTTCTACAGTACAACATACAAAGCATTTCCAAAAATAAAGATACACTAGAGTACATTATGTACAAAAACAAGATAGACATTACACTTATACAGGAAACACTCCTAACAAAAAAATCACATATAGTAAAAATCAAAAACCACCAACTAATTAACAAAATAAGAACAGAGAAAAGAGGGGGAGTCTCCATTGTAATTAATAACAAAATAAAATTTAAAGAAATACCGCTAAGTAACAGTGACATTGCAGCAATATTAATCACCACAACAAATCAAAAACCAAACATAAACATTTGCGCGTGTTATTTTCCCCCTGACCTAAGCAGCACAACTTTCAAAGAACAAATATATATCAAATTATAAGAGTGGCTAACAACAAAAATCTCTGCATAATTGGAGGAGACTTCAATGCAAGGCACAAAGACTGGGAAGACAAAACAAACAATGCAAAAGGAAACATCCTTAAATCCATGTTAAACAAATATAAATTAGCACCCCTCAACACAGGCACGTTCACCTTCTTTAGGAAAACCAATCAACAGACCACTCAAATGTCAGCCCCAGACATCACCCTAACAAACTATTTAAACTACTGGAATGAATGGAACACTAAAAAATATAAAATAGGCAAGAGTGAGCACGTCCCCATTGAATTCACACTGCAAGTTGAAAATTGGAACAAAAAGAATAGACGAATACCAAACAGAAAGAAAATCATGGAGGACATCAACACGATCAATTTCACTAACGAGCTTGAAGAAAATATGAAGAAAATCAATGAGCTAATCAAAAGCAACCAGATAAGCGCGAAGAAATTCAAACACAGTCCAAAACCATGGTGGTCAAAAGAGATAAACATCCTATGGAGGGAAAAAACGAAAGCCTGGACAAATTTCCGAAAAATGAAAAGTAACGAAAATGAAGCAAAGTTTCTAGAGATACAAAATAAATGGAGAGAAACTGTAACTACGGCAAAAAGAGAACTGTGGGATCAAAAAATCAATGAAATAAACCAAAGTGGAGATATAAAACATTTTTGGAATTTGGTCAATGCAGTCAAAAACAACAACAACCCGAGATCGCAATGGGACACCGAAAACAATAAAGGCTTTCTCAAAATAATAAAAAATAAACACCAGGTGCTAAATACTAACTGGACTCCCTACATGCCCAACAACATAGAACCAGCTGAACCCTTTGAAATACACGAACTGCTCACAGTGCTTGATAAACGCAAAAAAAAGATCATCTCCGGGTCTTGATGCAATTGATTACAATATTGTAAACTCCCTAACCCATCACAATAAATCAGCACTGCTTAACTCTATAAACGACAGCTTCAAAAATAACAACATACATAATGAACTGAGAGACATCAAAATTGTACCTATCCCCAAGAAAAACAAACCATTGCACAAAATAGAAAGCTATAGACCTATCTCTCTCATAAGCATCCCGCTGAAAATAATTAACTGCCTATTAAAAAATAGGATTGCTAGTGACATTGAATACCAAAACATTTTAAGCAATTTCTGTTTTGCTTATAGAAAAGGAAAGTCGGCAATCTCATGCATAAACACTGTAATACACCTCCTCAACAAAGATAAGAATGCAAAAAACATCATGATTATCAACTGTGATATTTCTAGTGGGTACTTCCTGATGTACAGGAAATTACATCTAGGCAAGGCGAAATTAACAATGGACTTCCGCAAGGGGACGTACTAAGCCCGCTCCTCTTTAATTTCTACACATCTAGCCTCCACAATGTCACTGACAGCCAAACTACACTCATTCAATTTGCTTATGACTTTCTAATCATAAGCGAAGGAAAAAACAGACCCAACAATCTCAATAATATACAAACCAAATTAAACAAGTTCACAGAACTATGTAACAGGCTAAACCTCCCATTGAACTTGGAAAAATCGCAAGCCATAGAATTCCACACAAACAAAAACCACCCCAACAAAATAAAATATGGAAAAAAACAACTAGATTGCGTAAAAAATTTCACGTTCCTAGTCAGAAACTTTAATAATCAAAATCACTACAATGAATTCTACAACAAGTCTCTAAGCAAAGCAAACAAAACAATCAACATAGCTTTCAAGATCAGCTCCCCCAAACATGGCCTTACCCCCAAACATGGCCTTACCCCCAAAAAGGCATTAAAAACCTTTAAGTCTCTAATAAGACCGGTAATAGAAAGCAATCTAACAAACATTGTTCAAACATTGTTCATGCTCCTGACAGCCTGAAAGCCAAAGCCATAAAACGATGTCTCGGGGTACCTATAACCGCGCCAAATATACTAGCGCTTGCTCTAGCGAAAGAATTACCAGCCAGACTTAGAGCTGAGCAACTCCTCGCCAAAGAAATAGGAAAAAACCTATTCCGCCAAGACTTCAAACAAATGATATCGGAAAACCAAAAAACTCGAACCATGCCACAGTTTACAAAAAACATGTCGATATCTACAACAACACCTGTGTGGGTTCTGCACTACCAAAACCACACAACATAAAATTTCAAACCAATAGCTTCATGCACAACATCCCCAACAACTTCAAGAAAATAAACTACGAAAACTTCAACAAGTCGATTGAAGCAGTACTACAAAATCTCACGGGTAACCAAGCTAAGATATATTTCACGGATGCGGCAAAAAACAGACTAGGCACTGATTTTGCCATACACTGCTATAACTCGAAAAAGACACTAAAGAACACAGACTCTACAGCAGCAAATGCAGAACTAAAAGCAGTCCAGGAAGCTATAAACAACGCGGATGCTGAACCTACCAACACCATAGCCATTTTCACTGACTCCAAAAACACAATAAACGAGATCATAAACAACACAAACCACAAACTCATTACAGAAAAAATCAGAAAAACAATCAACAATAGACTTAACGCACTGCTATTATTATACTGTATACCGAAAGTGCAAAAATTTCACAGCTTCGAATTGGTTGACAAAGCAGCTAAACTGGCCACAATAGAAGGCGAATAGGTCGACTCATTTCTGGAATGGGACGACTCTATCAAAAAGATCAACGACTCCATTAACATAGAATGGCATGAATATTACCGAAAAAACATCAAAAACCTAGCGTACAGCCCTTGGCTACAAACAGACCTCATTTACAGAACCAAACCATGGTTCCATGATTTCACACCAAGCAGCAACACCCAAAAACAAATAAATAGAATCCTACTCAACCGAGCCTACAATCACAAAAGAAAAAAGCAAAAATAGTTACATCTCAAGGATGTAAGTGGTGCGACATAACAGACGATCTTGAACATAGAATTCTAAACTGTGAACACTTTGAAACTCCAAGGAACAAGTATGAAATTTTTCAAAATAACTATTCAATAGCAAAATTTTTCAATAAAAACAACGAGAAAGCACTGACTCAATTAATCGCCTTTCTTGAAGAAGCAAACTTAGAACTATAACTTCACGCGAGTAGTCCTCTCAATTCACAAAAACTAACTTTTAACCTTCCAAGAAAAACACAATCCAATAATCTACTAACCATTCCGGACGGATACTAACACACTAACACAGTAAAATCACAAAACAATAAAGAAAAACTGGGAAAAAAACGCTATATTACCATAAGTCCCTGGAGGACATTAATCGATACATCGGTGGCTTGTGCTCTTAAGCCATAGCCAATACACGCCTAACGTAGGTTAGGTAGAAGGACAAAAAAAGGAGAATTATTTTTTTTTAGGCTGGTAGTTCTGTCAGTGACATCTATGTCAAATTTACATTTCAAAATATTCATTAGTGTTTGAGATACGCGCAAAACTGACGTTAGATAGGAAGCCATATGGTAGCAATTTGCATATGTATGAGTCGGCTTACTATGGACAAGCTTCCGTGAGCTGTCAGCCAACTGCGGCATTAGCAATTGCTTATATTGCGTAATATATACTATTTTCCGAGTGAAAACGTACGAAACGCAGTCCGCGCCTGCTATAAATTCACCTTGCACTATCCACCGTACTCCTAAACTCTTCAAGACGATCAAATGAAGCACATGTTTTGCACCTTCCACTGATAGCTCAGCGTTGAGAAGTAAACAAACTCCTATAAATTAACTTTGGAAGGTGATAAAAATTGAACGGGTATAAGAATTGAAATAATTTTCACTTTACTAGGAGCGCTATTGTGTTCTCCGCGGACCTTTTGAATTTCACTGTAGAAATCCGTCTCAAAACCGTACAAAACCTCGAATTTTCGTTGGCACCTCCATAATTCTCCATATACCGCCATGTAAGTTAGCCAGCGAAGTCGGCCTACTAATGGTCATATGTGTGGTAGTAAGCGCTGCTGCCATATGGCTTCTTTTTTAACGTCAGTTTTGGATACGCGTCGTTTTGTGAGCTGCGAAAAGTGAGTTTTTCGTTTTTTGCGATGTCGAAATTTGTTGAATTTCCATTTTATTTGCGGAATCAATTTTCTGCTGCGGATACGTTGAAGATGGTGCAGGAAGCCTTTGGTGATGAGGCTATGTCTAAAAAAAATATTTCCAAGTTCCAAGCTGGCCGTGAATGTGTCGAAGACGAAGAGCGTCCTGGGCGACTATCAACCTCTTCTCTTCTTCGATTATTGTGGTGTTGTGCATTATGAATTCCTTCCGCCGGGCCCAACAGTCAACAAGGAATATTATTTGAACGTTATGCGTCTTTTGCGTAGCGCTATCCGCCTAAAAAGGCCGGGATTGTGGAAAGACAATTCTTGGTTTTTACACCACGATAATGCACCATCCCGTACTGCACTCGTAATTCGTGATCGTTTCGCCAAAAACTCAACCGATATCGTTCCGCAACACCGTATTACCTGATCTGGGGCCGTGCAACTTCCGGCTGTTCAGCAAGCTCAAAAGACCGCTCCGGGGACACCGTTTTGATACGATAGAGGAGATTCAAGCCGCAGCCAAGACGGAACTGAAGGCCATCCCGGAAACGACGCGTATCTCAAACACTAATGAATATTTTGACATAGATATGACTGACAGTACTACCAACCTAAAAAAAATTCTCCAAATCCGCCGGCGCGCGCAGTCTAAATTCAAATGTCACAGTAGTATTTCACCCTAGGTTTTCGCCCAGAAAATAATGCTTGTTTTGATCTGATGCACACTTAAAAGAGGGTCACGGCCCTTCCATTGCCCGATTCTCTAATTATTATACTGGCATCACTCCTATTACTAACAAGTTTTTTGTACGCCCGTGTTTGGGCTCAGTATGTGAACCAGTCCGATAGTAATTGGGACAAAGTATCGAACCCGCTGGCCAGCGTCTTTTATTTAGCCTAGGCCATTTCTTTGACCGGATCATCACTTGATCTACCACACAATTTAAAAATAAATCAACAACCATTGGCGACTGACATAGGACTTCCGCTTGATAGCTGAAGCCATTGGGGTCTGCCATCCCGTCGCGTTTGTAGCGAGATCCTAGGTGATATTTTCCGAAAGAATGGTTATCCTCATCAACTTCCTCTTCTTTCAATTCCAGCTTCAAAACTATTATTTGTGTTAATTGTTGCTTAATTTACCCCATTGGAAAGAAAAAAATATATCTTATTTTTAAACTACAATTGAAATAGCAGGAGCGAATCAAAAACGTGTCTAATTCCTACAATTGCTAGACGTAAAATCCCCTGGACATATGGTAAGCCTAGGTGTATTGGACCTTAGTGCACTAAAAAACTGTCAACAAGTAGTGAGAACGAAACAGACCCTCACGAATAACGAGTTACAGAAATTTTTGCATCACTGGAGTAACGAGATACGGTACATATATCTCGGTTTTCTAAAATAAAATGGTAACGTTTCCACATTTTCAAGTATCTTTACAGTTTTGCCAATTTTTTTTTAATACTATTAATTTTCCAAAATTTAATGCTCTAGTTGTACTGCTCATGCGTCTCACGACGAACACAATCATAAGTTCAATGCTTAAAACTCACTTCTTTCCGGATATCTGATACGATAGAGGAGATCTGATGCTTTCATAAAATCCCAATACAAAAATGGGAAAACTTGTTCAAAAATAAGTACTCGAACTACTCTTCAAAGCTTCAAGTTGCTAATCAGAATAAGAAAATGGTGCGAATGATAAGGTGTTCGGAGGACACAAGCATTCAGTATAAACGTTGGAATCTTACAATTGAAAATTAAAAGCATGCGGGAATTCCATTCACAATCAAAATTATTCTTCACTTGATTTCTACAGTAATCTATACAAACAATACTTTCTCCTTCTTTTTAAGAGTTTAAGGCAAAACAAATCATATTAAAGCTTAGGCTTATAGTTAACCGGCACATAGATCACATAACTTGTTCGAATTTGGCCTTATATGAATTTTCTAAATATCTAGCGCAACGGATTTAGCGTCTTTCAGCACATCAGCGTACATAGCTAGGATCGGATCAACCTCTTCTTCGATGAATTCTTCCACCTGCTGTGGAGCGCGACCAATAAATGTCCTTGGATCAAGAATTTTATCTAAATCGTTTAAGATAGGCTGGAAATATGGATCAGCTTTTATTCTATGCACCAGATCGTTTTCTTTTCCGTGTTGCTTCACTTGGGATGCGGCTTGTTGCGATAAGACACGAATTTTCTCGTGACACTCCTGACGGTCGCCTCCCTTCTTTACCATTTCCATTATCACGTTTTCCACTGACATGAACGGCAGCTCTTGGCCTATCCATTTTTCGATAACCTTTTCATTCACCACAATGCCCTGCGTTATGTTGATAAGAATAAGGAGGGCAGCGTCTGCTGAAAGAAAGGCCTCTGAGAGGGTAAGTCGTCGATTGGCGGAGTCGTCGAGTGTACGCTCCATCCACTGAGTTGCATGTGTGTTAGCTGCATTGGAGTGCAACGTTATCATATGTCGAGCCAGTGCACAGCACCTCTCGGCGCGCATGGGATTGCGTTTGTAGGGCATGGCGGACGAGCCTATTTGAGTGCTTTCGAAAGGCTCCTCCAGCTCCTTATGGGAGGCGAGTATTCGCAAATCCGTGCACATCTTGTGGATAGAGCACCCCAAGCTAGAAAGAGCGCTTATTACTTCGACATCCACCTTGCGTGAGTACGTTTGCCCGGTCACTTTGTAACTCTTATCAAATCCAGCCAGCTTGGTCACAAGTTGGTCCAGTTGCTTCACTTTATTCTCATCATTTTCGAACAGCGTAAGAAACGAGGCCTGTGTCCCGGTAGTCCCCTTTACGCCTCGGAATCGCAAATCATCGTGGCATCTTCTTAAGGCGCGCTCATCCATCAAGAAATCTTGAGTCCATAATGTAGCGCGTTTTCCAACAGTCGTCAATTGCGCTGGTTGCATATGAGTGAACCCCAACGTGGGCAGCGACTTGTATTCGACCGCGAATTGCCTGAGGTTTCTTAAGAGCGTGGCTACTTTCTTTTGGACTAGTTCTAAGGCGGACTTAATGATAATCAAATCAGTGTTGTCTCCAACATAGCAGGAAGTGGCGCCTAAATGAATGATGGGGGCCGCTTTGGGGCATTGCTCTGCGAACACGTGAACGTGAGTCATGACGTCGTGGCGGGTGCGTTTTTCCTCGGCCGCGGCTGCCGCGAAGTCAATGTCGTTGACCGATGCTTTCATCTCTTCGATTTGATCATCCGTAATCGGTATTCCCAGCTCCTGCAATTAATTAGTTAAACTTCATTTACATTTTAAGGGATTTCGCACCTTCTCTGCTTGAGCTAACAGAATCCATAGCCGCCTCCACGTTGAAAACTTAAATTGATCACTGAACAAAAATTGCATTTCTTTGCTCGCATAGCGCGAGCCCAGCGGAGACTTGTACGAACTGTAGGAAACGTCCATCGCGTTACACAATTAACTCTGCAGTAAAGACAACTGATAATTATACCCTAGTGTTGTTTTCGCAACCTACGGCGGCGACCTTGCTCAGCTGACGTCTATCAACGGGTTGGAGCAAACATCACAAAAGACAAACAACCGTCTCTAGTCTTGCCAGACACGCCAAATTAAAGTTGTCGACGATGAGTGTTGTATTTGCTTGGTTTGAGTATATACTTAGCAGATACAAATTGTTATTGTGAATTGGTATTCTTCAAATAATGATTGCTGAGAAAGTAGGTGTTTTGGTTTATGTTTTCATAGATGTCGCTGTACCGCTGCGAAAATATGAAGTTCACAATCCGTACAGTAGAGTCCTCAGATCCAATCCAACTAAAATTTTCGACCAATCATTCTGGGCATTAAGTTTAATCGTTGTGTTTAATAATTTCGCGAATCCTACAGTTTTCGAGTTTAAATAGTCGATGCAATAATATCGATTGTTTTAATATTCGTGAAAATAAGCTCATGATTTTGAGACAAAATAATCAAGAAAATACAAATTTGAAGTGTTCTTGAATATTTTTGTAATTCTTATCATGGAGCTAATTATGATCAACTTATTCTGCTCTGTTGCGAGTTATCTTTATTTCTTACCACATCATTTGGAAGGAACTCACGAGTACGATTTCACGTCAGCCATACGTAAAAAAATGAAATTATTTCTAACGTCGAAGAGGAGTAGCCACCACAAGCCAAGGTTTAACTTGAAAAATATAATGTATTAAATGAGTAAAACAAAATGAATGGGAAAAATTTGTCACCTTGAATCTAAGTGACTAGTGAAATTTTTGAATTAAAGAGGCATGTGTAGAATAGACGAGTACATGTAATTCGTTTTTGGCATTCAAGCATGCGAACTGCTCGAGAAACTGCAACAGGAAGTGGTGGTTGGTTATTGGTGCTGGCACTACAATTGGCACATTAGCTTGAGTAGAGAGGGGCCTGTATTGCAAGCTGAACTGCGCTCCGTATAACAACATATTCTTTAGCAGCCATCTAACATACTCGGTAATATTATACAATGAGGAATATCAATTAAACGTCAAAAACAGAGCTAGCAATGCACCCCACAGGAACTTAGTAGATATATCAATTACTCTCAACGGTAACGCATCAGAATTGTACGTACCTGTCACAGATTAAGAGCAGCAAGAACCTGTGGCGTCCACATGCTCACCGCAAGGAGCGCATCAAGCAGTCAGTGGATGCCATGAATTTCTCAACTCATGTCAACGAGACGGCCACTTCGTTCGCAACCTCCGACGAGTCAACATCGCGCGCGCCAACATGTAGTCCTTCACTACATTCACTTCTATGTACATAATCCTGTTAATAAAGTTATATTTGTGTTTAGTAAAGAATTATGGGAATCGCACCTAGCTTATTAACAATCCCCATAAACCCTAAGGATGCAGTCCGACACCTAGCGTTAGGAAGCAAAGTAGTGTATCACAATATAGTTCAATAGAGGATGGATCGTAGTAGTCTTTGCGTATGGACGTCTTTTAAATCGCTCCTGTCAAAAGTTTTCAAAAATTAAATTAATTTTTAAAAACGTTAGTCCGAAGTTAATTTTTAACGGCAAAAATCTTATATTGTCGAAGTAATCGACTCAGAAAATTTCTACCGAATATTTTTACTTCGATTGGTAACGAAAAACAAATTACCAAAGAAAACTTCGCCGCTGGTATGGAGGAGCCCGACGGCTTCCCACCGTTGGGGCAACCTAGGGAAACGACGAATACGAAACTGGCGATAATCACCATAAGAAAACATAGCGAAGAAAAATCCGCAGATGGAGGGTGACAGCTGCAAATAATAGCGGACAATCAACAAATGGCCAAATTGCAAAAAGAAAATGATGAACTAAGGCGAGAGATACAGTCCCTCAAGGATCTCTTCAAGAAAGGGATGAAGCCTCAAAAGACGCAGCCGCAAAATCAATGGCAACAGGTAACAAAGCCGAAGAAAACTACAAAGCAAGCAATTCCAGAAGAAGTTCTAAGTGCTGGTGGCACCAACGAGAGCCAAAACTATTTTGCAGCGCTGGAGGGATTAACCGAAGGTATGGAAATTGAAAAAAACATCGGAGGTAATTTTAATCAAGATAATGAATTAAATTTTATTCAATATTTAAAGAACAAAAATAAAGAGAGAAAACCAGCCGGCAGTTCTACTGGTTCCTCTGAAAAAGCTTTCAACAAGACAGAAAAAGTTCCACCAATCAACGTGTTCGGACAAACCGGGAAAGAAATAGTTCGGTTATTGGCAGCCGAAAATAAACTGGCCAGTTTCGAAATCAAAAGAGTTAATGCCGTAAAATTAACTATAAGGACGAAATCACTGGTTGATTTCAAGTCAGCCAAAGATGCGCTGATTTCTGGGGAGGTTCCACACTTTACCTATACCCCAAAAAGTGAAAAGAATCAGACCTTCTTGTTGAAGGGTTTGGACAGCGGAGAGGATAGGGTCGATCTTCTTCAGGTGCTCAAGGAAGCTGCACCAGATATTGATTTTGTTTCAGTCAAAGCCTTTGCGACAAGAAGGTCGACCATAGAAAGGAAGAATTTACCACTTTACCTGGTACAAATTGCAAATAAGAGCAGTCCAAGTGCCCTTCAACAAATAAGGTACTTGAATTTCAGAGTGGTGAATTGGGAACGCCTCCAGAAAAGAGAAGTCAAACAGTGTTACAGGTGTCAAAGATTTGGACATTCGGTTGCCAATTGTGCCATGCACTATCATTGCGTTAAATGCAAAGACGTTCATGCTCCCGATGAGTGCAAATTGGCTCAGACAGAGCCTAAAGAAAAATTATACTGCGTTGACTGCGGTGTTTTTGGTCACCCAGCATCATATCGAGGATGCTCCCGATATCAAGATGCAAAAGGTCTTTCAAATGCCTAATAACAACTTGTCATCCAGTCATATTCCCATGGATAGGCTTCGCCTCATATCGATCAACGTCAACTCTATCGTTGCTATACATCGACGGGATTATCTCCTTGAATTTATTGTTAAGCAAAAGCCTGACATCATACTTCTCACTGAAACCCACCTCAATCCATGGCATTCCATGGAATTCAAAGATTTTGCATTCGTAAGAAACGATAGGGTAATAGGTGGTGGGGGAGGTGGCACCGGGATATTGGTTAGAAAACTCTATTGTTTCCAAAATATTGAAAATGTCGAATTCAAAAACTTTGCATTTCTTGAAGTGTCCGTCATCAAAATTTCACTGCCAGGTGGGGATAACCTCTTCGTTATCTCTGCCTATGCAACTGGTCAAAATGTTCTTAAGTTCAAGGAAGAACTCAATTCCTTGTTTGAAATACTCGAATTGAACAGGCTGCATAGTTATTATATTTTTGCCGGTGACCTGAATGCCAAGCATACATCATGGCTGAACGCCACAAATAATCCAAGAGGTGTATTCCTGAAATCATGGATAACAGAGAACCAAATTGAATACAGGTGCAACGTATATGCGTCGGAGTTCCCAACATACCCTAGGACAAATTCATATTTGGACCTCTGCATTGCTGACGCAAGACTTGAATTCAGCTTTAATAGTCCTCAACGGAAACTGCAGGTGCTTCCTTACGATAGCGACCATAACGCAATCGTAATGGAAATAAATCATCAAAGGGATGATTTCTTCCTCATTCCAGTTCAACATGCAAACCATCGGTTAAATTTCAAAAAGCAGACTGGGGAAAGTTTCAAAAGAAGTTTAATCGGGTGTACCAGAAGCAATGTCCTCGTTCTGATGATGGCAACGCTTGCTCAATGGTTCCTAATAACAGAACTCTAACTAACGATGAAATAGATCTCTATTTGTCGAAGTTAGAGAAGCTTTCGTTGGAAACGATTGAGAAAGTAGTCCCCAAAACTAAACATCGAAACAATATGGAAAAGATTGAAAAGCCTTCTTTTCACACGCGTCAACAATATTTAATGACGATTTTATGGACTACAACCATCCCTCGTTGGCTTTGTTGAAATTACACCTGAAGAATGTCTGGAACTTAATCCGTTCATACTTCATTAGTGAGGTCAGCAATCAATGGGCGGAAAAACTGAGGGGTATTAGCCCGCAGGACCCAGATGGCATTTTCGCAAAAGTGAATAGCATATTCCGCAAGAAGTCTCGAGTGAAGGTATCGAATCTTGAAGTCACTAGTGATGAGATAAATCTTCTCGATAGTGCTGGTATCGAAATTGATAGTACGACTACGGATAGAAATGGAAACAGGATTATAGTGATGGATTGCAGAAACTTGGTTCATCTGTCAAACCCAGAGAGAAGGAATGAAATAATGTCAGAGGTCGTTGAAGCAAAAGTTTCCGACTTCAAATCAAGCCTGAACGGCCAATCAATTCTTCATTTCGATGAAACATTAACATCTGACCTCATACTGAGCTTGAATCTTATTGATTATTTTGTTAGCTATGAATACTTGTGTTTAATATTTCGCAGAATAAACAACAAGAAATCATGTGGTACTGACGGTATTTCAAATATAGTTCTCCGACATTTGCCTGAGATTGCTATTCGGAATTATTGCATATTGTTCAACAACATGTTGAACAATTCATATTTCCCAAATGAGTGGAAAAAGGCTAAGGTATTTCCGATCTTGAAGAAAGGAAAAGAATCTTCATGTCCTAAAAGCTATCGCCCAATCGACTTGCTGCCTAACATCTGCAAGGTGTTTGAAGTGATACTCAACAGAGCATTAAACGCCCACATTGAAAAATATGAGTTGATGCCGAATTGCCAATTTGGTTTTCGTGCCAGGCATTCGACCATACATGCAATAACGAAAGTAACCTCAGATATCTGTTGGAAACTTAACAAAAAAGAATGAGTTGAAGCATGTCTCATTGATATGGATAAAGCCTTCGACACGGTGTGGTTAGATGGACTAGTTTTCAAACTTCTTCAGGACAGGTTCCCCAGACACCTTATCGCCATAATGTGCAATATGTTATACGGGAAATCATTTGTTGTAACTGATGGAAACCTGACAACAATGCGCGAGTTCAAGGTCTTGAATGGTCTACAGCAGGGAACAGTTACTGCGCCCTGCTTTTCTCAATATTCGTTTGCAAGCTATTAAACAGCTTTGACTTTAATGTCTCGCCAGCGCGATCATTGGTAGCGTTTGCTGATGATCTGATCATCTATACGGCAGACCGAAAAGCTACAATAGTTTAGAGCAATCTTCAAAAAATGTTTAATGATGTGCAGCTCTACACCGACAATTGGCGAATGAAAATCAATGCGCAGAAGTGCGACCCAATTTTTTTCGGACAACGCTGCAGGGGGCCAGTCAAGACCTGAAACGTAATTGGAAGGATTTCCACATTATGGCTGGTGAGGGTAGTTCAGAACGGGTTCCACATAAATCCTGTGTTCGATACCTCGGTGTTCATCTCGATCAGTATCTGTACTATACTGAACATGTAAAAATCATGCTCAGTAAGGCACAAAAAAAGTCATGGCCCTACGAAGTCTCTTTTATTCTAGATACATTGATCAAAAGGTTAAAATTATCTGTTATAAGACCCTGTTTAGACCGGTTTTGACATACGGATGCCAGATCTGGTACAACCAGAGTGCTAGTAAAATGGAAAGATTAAGAGTTTTCGAAAGGAAATGTCTTCGTGCATGTACTGGTTTGTACAGAAAGCCTGAGACGGATTGGAAGCACTATATATCGAATAGAAAAATTTATCAAACCGCTCAAGTGACAAGAGTCGATAACTTCTTCGGAATCATATCGCAAGATCTATGACTGTGAGTGAAAACCCTTGGATTTCACAGCGGTTCCACCCTACAGACAGGTATATTGTGACTTACCTCACTACTGGCTTCGTTCCTCCAGAAGCATTCATGTATTTGGACATGAATCGATATATTTTTGATTCTGACGGCGTCCCAATCATATATCACATATATAGACGGGCCACCGATAAGAAGATAAAATATCCTCCGAATCTGAGTTCACGAGGCCAACAATTCCAATGGAGATACTCATTTGCTAGATTCGTTGAGCCTGGTCGAGCTGAGATGGAGCAATCTAGGTATTGGTGGCTGAATGACAATGTCTAAATTATTCGTGTTTATTTTCTGTTTTTGTGTTTTTTCTCGTTACTTAGTTTTTAGTTTCATTGCATTATTGCTACATCTAGTGTTGTTGTTTATTTGTATTATAAATTAGATATTGGTTTCAATATAAGGTAAGGCTGATTGAACTTATTTAGAATTAGGGTGTAACATATTAGGTATAGGATATAAGTTCACTGTTGTGTTAGTAATAGTAATTTTTGAATAATGCTGCTTGGTTTTTTCTCCTTTTTCCAATTGAATCAAAAAATATGTAATTATCTTAATTAATTTAAATTTGCTAGTGTATTTTTTTCATTAAAAAAGTTTAACTGATAACGTATAAATTTAGACAGCCATTTGGGCCATTAAGTTTTTCATAGTTCTATTGTTTGGAATTTGCTTTATGTTCTTTTAAAAATTTATAACGATTGGTATTAAATAAAGCGCTTTTGACTTTGACTTTGAAAACATAGCTCAATAATCAAAACCGACGACATGAGCTCACCATATGTACGCGTTATTACTGCCGAACATCCTTATGCTTAGATTGGCTCTACTAAGTCAAATACTTCGACCGCAGGAGTACAAGCTCAAAATTTTGAAAATTTACCAAACATCGCGATACAGTTCACGTGAAAGTCTGTTGGGACGATTAGGGAATTAACAAGAAATTCTTGCAGCTTCAGCTATAGTTAGAATGGTATCTGCAAGGCAAGAGCTTCCTTATATTACCCCACCGATTCGCAGTGAATTAAGGAATTTCCATTGCCCGTGAAGGACTACAGCGATTGTCTGCTAGCTCGGCAAGCGAAGATATTAGTGCTCGCCGAAATTGGTCTTGTCTGAGGACTCGTGAATACGCTGGCAGGCTAGCATTGCGGTGTCGTGGGGTGTGTTATTTTTCTCAGCACAAGAACCCACTACAAACGCGCTCATGAATTAAACGATCGACTCACGGTTCGACGGTGTCGAGGCCGAGGTAACCTATAGAAGGAATATAATAACAAAGTACGACAGACCAAGCCTGATTAACGCACGCGGGGCTTGAGAAGATCTCGTCTTTACTACTTGTTACTTACGACCCCCAAATAAGAGTGGCGCATCCAGGTAGAAGCGGTACCCCCTCGCACCCCCATATCCGGATTAAGTTCCATTGTATACGTGGCCGTAAAGGCCAATCAAACACGCATTGCTAATAAATAATTTAGATTAAATAATATAGAAGATTTCTTTTTTTTATTTCAAGATTTATAATAACCATAAAGGTTACTTATCCAGTCCACCTCCGACGAGCGCTCGTGTTTGGAGTGGATAAGGGCCTGTAATTCATTTTATTTTGATATGTGACACAATTCGTAATTATATTAGTAGTATGTTTACAGATATTTTCATACGGTAGATCTATCACTTTCAAATTGAACACGATAAAACTAAAAAGTTTACAAAGGACAACATAAAGTGCCGTTATTAATAATCGATGTAATGACATTCCAATCATAAATCGCTAAATTTTGGTATTTAAGTGATGTGTCACAAAACCCATCTGTGTACCGGTTGTCAAACATTCACACTTCTGCTTTTCAGGTCGACATTGTAACAGAAATTGTGATTCGTGCAAAAGCCTCCTCCAGCACTATCTCCCATATTTTCAAACAATCAAAAAAGAGGAAAACCCAAACTGGCGAGCTAAATTAAATTATCATAATACGCACATCTAACCGATTCTACTAGTGCCTCGACTTTATAATGCAATCACGTATAATGGGTTAATAATGTTAGCGACGAGCGTCAATAGACATCGACGCGCTTGCACAAAAATCACTTTGTCAAGTTTTCAACTTTCACCTCGATGCACAACCATATAACGCGAATGTTATTATGCATAACTTGTGTCTTTCTATCAAACCTGCGCATTAAGTTCACTTGATTCATTGCTCCACATCATAATAATGATAAACAACTTGACACTGCAAAGAACTAAGTAAATATAATTACGTCACATGCCTCGCACGTGAGACTTACATGGGTAATTCCTTGTAGACGCTCATACGCATCATGAACCCTAATAAAAGGATTTAGCAGTCCTGGGTTATTTTTCTTAAATTACGTCTAGATGCTCATGCGTATCATAAACACAAATTACGTCACATGCCTCGCACGTGAGACTTACATGGGTAATTCCTTGTAGACGCTCATACGCATCATGAACCCTAATAAAAGGGTTTAGCAGTCCTGGGTTATTTTTCGTGAATAACGTCTAGACGCTCATGCGTATCATAAACACAACAATAAAATAATCATGTATATGGATTAACCCACCTCGGCTAGGATAAGATGCAAATGTAATATAGATGTACATATAAGAATTACATAAAATTTTGTATAAATAGCTGAGTTGAAGGAGCTATCAGCATCAGTATAAGTTGTAGAAAGGAGGAGTGAATCTAGTGTATATTTAAAATCTAAAACGTTTTTCATTACTCTACGCAATATTCGGCAAACGATTTCGTTGCACTTAACTGGCGCAGTCGGGTGTTCAAAAATTAGGATTTTCATTAAGTTTTATCTAAAAAGCTGGCGTGGGCACGTGATTTGTTAGAAGCCCTACCGAATCTAATGGAAAAGTCCGCAAGTGAACAAATATCGAACAACGAAAACAAAAAAATGGATTTCAAAACTGTTTGCTCATACATCAACTCCCTTCCAACTTTTACAGGCGATCAACAAGATATCTATCCATTCGTCAACTCAATTGATGCAATTCAGGATATCATCAAAACTCTTCCAGCAACCCACATACAACTCATCGAGCATCAGGTTGTTGGCAAGCTTACCGGGAAACCGAAGGAAATGGTGAATGTGTTACCATCAACACAGTGGTCAACAGTGAGGAAAGCACTTCTGCTGCATTTTGATGGCCCAGAAACGGAAATCAGGCTAATGGAGAAAATACTTGGCGCTCGCTTCACAACTCCTGCACAACTATATTTTTATCTAAGTAAGTACTTGAATCTAGTTTGCAACAAAATAAAAACAAATGGTGCATATACAGCTGAACAAGCTAGAAGTGAGATTAATCAGAGACGAAAAATCGTCAAAAATGTGTATATTGATAAGTGTCCAGAACCCATTCGGGGTGTTCTCTGTGCTCATAAGCCTGAAACTTTAGAGGACGCATTTTCAGTATTAGTGAACTCCGGATATTTACATTACGGTTCGAAAAATAGACAAGTAGACCAGTTTAATATTGTCAATAGCACTTCTCAAAACCATTTTAAAAATCCTCAATCGATTCAATTAAATCGTCAACAGAATTCAGGAAGCAATTATCAGAGGCCACAAAGTCGAAATTATAGGCAACATGATCTTTCTCTACCAACTGACGTTTCTATGAATACAGCCACCTCTTCAGGTTCTTCCTTACATATTGGAAATGAAAATTTTCGTTTTCAAGCCTCGGAAAACTCCCAATACTTCGACTAACTATAGAGGGAAAATCTTTCAGATGTCTTATTGATACTGGAAGTACTCATTGCTTTATGAACTCAAAACTTGTAGGCCCTTGTCGGCGCTTTCAACTAGACAATCCGTTACTGATAAATTCAATAAACAGATCCGAACAAGTGAACTATGGTTTGAAAACTGAATTTCCATCCGAGTTTTGTACTAACCATTTTATTGGTTGGAAACTAATGGATTTCATTAATAGTTCCTTTGATTGCATTATTGGTCAAAATGTGCTTGCTGGCACCGGAGCAAAGCTTGACTTTACCGATAATACAATCACAATTAATAATATCTCACTGAGCTTCGATCAAGAAGGTGAAAACTATTCTATAATTGCAAATGAGGTGAATGACGTATTAGCAAGAGAAAGTTCTGAAATTCCTGAAATATCTTTTAAGAAAAATAACGAAACTATTTATACGAGGGAGGAAAAATTAATGATTGAGAGGATCAAGGATGCATTTTCTGATATCCAATACAATAAAAATCAAAAACTATCATTCACTCACGAAATAAAGCACGAGTTAAAACTAACAACTTGTGAGCCTATATATCAGCAAAATTATAGGTACCCATACTCCTTAGAAATTTCGTTAAGGAACAAATCAAGGAAGATTTAGAACAAGGTATTATAGTTCCATCTAAATCACCATATAACTCTCCCGTCTGGGTCGTACCCAAAAAAGGCAATAAACATAGATTAGTTATTGATTTCAGGAAAATTAATAATGTAACCATCGCTGATAAATACCCCATTCCTCAGATTGATGATATACTTGGACAGTTGGGTAACGCTAATTATTTTACAAGCATAGACTTGGCCAAAGGTTTTCACCAAATTGAGATAAAGCCTGAGGATAGGCACAAAACTGCATTTTCCACAGACGAAGGGCATTTTGAATTTACGCGCATGCCTTTTGGTTTGAAAAATGCACCTTCAACCTTTCAGAGGTTAATGAATTCAATATTGCATAAATTTATCAATAAAATATGCATTGTGTATATGGACGATATACTTGTCTATAGTTCCACACTGAATGAGCATGAGATAGCTCTACGAAAAGTGTTACAAGCCTTACGCGACGCAAATCTGAAAATCGAAATTTCTAAAACATCATTTTTGAATAAATCAACAGAGTTTCTTGGACACATAATTACTAAAGATGGTATCAAACCCAACCCTAAAAAACTTGAAGCCATTGAAAAATTTCCATTACCGACAACCCAAAAACAAATTAAGTCATTTTCGGGATTAGCGGGATTTTACAGGAAATTCATTAAGGACTTTGGGAAAATTGCACGTCCAATGACTAGGTTCTTACAAAAAGATACCAAAGTGGATGTTAATAATACAGAATATGCTGATGCATTCAACAAATTAAAACTTTACGTTTCTAATCATCCAATTCTTCAATTCCCTAACTTCAATAAAACTTTCGCAGTAACAGCTGATGCTTCAAATTTCGCAATAGGAGCAGTATTGTCACAAGAGAATAAACCAATATGCTTCGCATCCAGAACTCTGAATACTTCGGAAACAAAACTAGCAACAATTGAGAAAGAATTATTGGCCATAATATTTGCTCTAAACTATTTTAGACCTTACATTTATGGGCGGACGTTTGAACTGCATACCGACCATAAACCACTCACATATTTGGAAAATCTCAAAACAGATAATCCAAAACTACAGAGATGGAAATTGAAATTAAAGGAATATGATTTCCATTTTAAATATATAAAAGGCAAAGACAATGTAATAGCCGACGCGTTGTCCCGCGTTGAAATAAATGCGTTAGAGGCTGAAAGCGATCTAGCAACACAACATACTTCATTTGAAGATAACTCGCACTATATTCCCATATCAGAAAAACCACTTAATTGTTTTTCTACCCAAATCATCATAAAAATAGGTACAACAAAAGTAGCAAAGAAAGAAAATATTAACCGAAAGACTAGGATTACGTTTTTCTTTAAAGAGTTCACAGAAACCCAAGCAAAATATATCCTCCACAATCATATACCTTTAGTAGGAACCACTGGAATTCAAATGCCTTCCAAAAAGCATTTACTTGTACTCCAGAAAGAATATAATATTTGGAGACAAACAAACACGAAAGCATCTATAGTCAATGCAAACACTTTACTTCATGATTGCTCGCTCAGCGAAATCATGGAAATAATTGCAAAAATGCATAAACACACAAATCACATTGGAATTAACAAATTATATTCCGAAGTGAAAATTAAATATTACTATCCGAAACTTAAGGATTATATTCAAAATTACATAAATAACTGTGAGATTTGTCACCAAAGTAAATATGACAGAAACCCACCTAAAGAACCCTTCAAGGAAACTTCAACACCAACTAAAATTAGAGAAATTTATCACATAGATATATGGTATAAAGACAAGAATCGCATGTATCTTACGTGCATCGATAAATTTTCCAAATTTCTATCAGTTATACCAATAAAAGACCGACAATGGGATACTATCATAAACGCGTTAACAACCCTTTTCAATAAAATAGGCAAGCCAAAAAAAAACGGTGACTGACAACGAATCTGCGATTATATCACAGAAAACTATCGACTGGTTTAAACGGGAAAAAATCGAAATATATTTCACGAGTCCTAACCACAAGACAGGGAATGCTGATGTAGAGGTTGCCCACAGAAACCTAAACGAGCATTTACGAACCTTTTTACTGAGGCAAAAATTAGAAAACAAGGAATTACTTTTATCAAACCCAGTGGAAGAATGTGTTAAATATTACAATACCACAATACATTCTGCTCACAAATTCAAACCATCAGATGTTTACTTTGGAGAAATAAATTCCGAGACCGTACATAAAAATTTGACCGAAACTAAATGAAAAAGTCTGGAGTATCACAACAAGAGTAGACATTCCACAGAATTAGATTTGAGATGGATAAAGAATCCTATGCCACGAAAACTAGATCCTAGATTTAAAAAAGCTAATAATAATCAAAAGATCCATCTACAGAATAGAAAAAGGCTTAAAAACACCGTAACTAATCATCAAACCAATCCTGGTCCTAGCCCAGATCAAACACAATAAAAGAAAATAATCACAATGAAATTCGAAATCAACACCACTTTATAACAAAAACTCAAAAATTTTGAAACTTATATGTTGGTCAAAATTATGTCTGATGCCTTAATTGAATTAAAGATAGTATAAAAACTTTACACGTTATAACTATTACCAATAAAATAATAGAAATACATCTCTCAAGCACAAACTACTTGTATTAAGTTAACGTACTCTACAGATAAGGAATAAATGATTCATCATACTATGTAAAAAAAATAATATAATAACCACTAATATTAAATACTGTCGTTAAGAATGTAAATATGCACTCATTAGAATACTTAAAAGATTCAAGTACAATATTCAAGAACACAAAAAATCATATATTCATAAGTATTACAATTATAAGCATAATATTTTTACAATACAACATACTGAGGACAGTATGAACTAAAAGGTGGGAGGAATCACGTCACATGCCTCGCACGTGAGACTTACATGGGTAATTCCTTGTAGACGCTCATACGCATCATGAACCCTAATAAAAGGATTTAGCAGTCCTGGGTTATTTTTCTTAAATTACGTCTAGACGCTCATGCGTATCATAAACACAAATTACGTCACATGCCTCGCACGTGAGACTTACATGGGTAATTCCTTGTAGACGCTCATACGCATCATGAACCCTAATAAAAGGATTTAGCAGTCCTGGGTTATTTTTCGTGAATAACGTCTAGACGCTCATACGTATCATAAACACAACAATAAAATAATCATGTATATGGATTAACCCACCTCGGCTAGGATAAGATGCAAATGTAATATAGATGTACATATAAGAATTACATAAAATTTTGTATAAATAGCTGAGTTGAAGGAGATATCAGCATCGGTATAAGTTGTAGAAAGGAGGAGTGAATCTAGTGTATATTTAAAATCTAAAACGTTTTTCATTACTCTACGCAATATTCGGCAAACGATTTCGTTGCACTTAACTATATACGGCCCATCACATATGAAGTCTTCTCGAATAAACAAAATATGTAAATTCTATCAAAAAATGATCACGTCGCGGAAGATCGGAACTCGATTTTGTAGATAATTCAAGGGAAGATGATTTCTTGCTGATTTCATTCACTTGCACCCCTTGTTTTCTTTATTGTACAATTTATTTGATGTGTAACGATTTGCCATCGGGTATCTCCTTGTTTCCGCTGCAATAGGTTTTAAGCGGTGATCGGGATGTTTGGATATAGGAAAGTTTTAACTATTTACCTAACCAAGCGGTCTAGCCGCAGTGAAACTTGGCGAAGAACACTTGGATCCACTTGCGCCATGGTTACTATAATGGTGAAATCAAATTCATTGCGCAACAATATATTGCGAAGATTTGGACAGCGTAATTACGCAGAGAAAAACTAACTAGTTCAATTCCAAATCAATAATAATTTTATTTTCTCCGATTTTTCCTATTTATATAATTCCTACATGCTAAAATCCTATTACTCATTAATTTCAAGTGCTTACCTAAATTATTACTCCTTAAAATCCCTATGGTTCTATATGCATATCGATTTACAAAAAGTTTCTCACAATCCAATATGCATATTGATTTACAAAACTCAAAACTAAACAAAATCCAAACCTAAATTATTACTCATTCAAACCTAAATTATCACTCATAAAAACCCTAAGAAAATGTCATGGTTCTAAATTGTTTTTTTATTTCTCACACCTCATAAAACCCAATTTATGGTTGGTCATTCATTCATTTATCAACCATATGGGCAATGCTTCAATGTTTGCTTTCATACACGCGTCGTTACGACGGGAAAGGTCGCAGCTCGGATTGCATGAAAACAAACATTAACATGTGCATATGGTTCTGCGCGCGACAATGATTTATGAAGGGATGAATGTAAGAATCACATTACATAGAAATTGTTTGAGGTGAAGAAAGATTCTAAATTGTAGTATTGTAACTTGAGTTTAATTGCGATTTGAATTCAAGTTTAAGAAATGAACTTGAACTTGAATTCAAATTACTTAATAGATTGAAATACAGATACACATGACAGATGTTTGGAATACTATCTATGAAATATACACTCTCAATACAATTCGCGCATATCAAAATCAACTCCTTGGGCTGTGACTTTAGATTAAGATTCACTGCCTAAATGTCTTCTTACTTGAACGGGGAACTTGATCTGTTCGACATACTTCGCATTTGAATTTCAATACTGTCTCCACTTATATTCCACTATGATTGATTAATCAATTCAAAGCCACATATAAGTACGTTTTCGACTTTCACGTCCAGGCACAACCGAGCGTTTTAATTAATTTCGAGTATAATGTTTTAATGAATATGAACACTTGGGCCGTTACAAAAATAATTGCTTTCGGTATTTATTAAATACAGTCAATTCTTAAATAAATGTTATGATAAATGTTTAAAGAACGAACAGCAGAATAAATTGCACACCATTGCTGTTAACACAACGCAACGTCTTTCCCCGTTCGTTGGTCAGACTGCGAGCCCCACTTCGTATCAATCCCACTTGACTTCACGAGCCTCTTCATGGTGGTAACGGCAGATTTTCATTGCAAAAATCTAACAATTGCTTCGCTAGATTGTCACAATGGGGTTGCCATTATTGATTTTTAATTTTTATTTTATTTACTTTTTCTTTGGAAAAACTTTTTATTGATAATGGGAACGATGGTAGTGGCAGGATTTATTGCGGGTTAGCAATAACAATGTTAATAAGTTGCCTACCAAATTGTTCCGCACTTATTGCGTTGTTATTTTTATGAAATGGTATTTTCTTCGTAAAGGTCCCTCGAGTAGTTTGCCTAGGTGGGCTGCTCGATTTCCCCAGATTCACGGGATGCGTCTAAGGGCTATACTAGTATAATTGTAAGAGAACCCTTAACTAATATTTTGGCACAAACAAAACGAGCTGTAGCATCAAATGAAGTACCCATTTCTCCATCAGTTGATGCGTTAAAAGCTCAAATGCATTCAGATCAAGCATCTGCATCATCCAATGCAAACTTAGTAAGAAATATTGGTTCACCGAAATCAGGAAAATGCCTAGCCAACTCACCACCACCACCTAAAAATTTGCAATACTCGAATAATTCAAATATATCGACTAGCTCTTTAACATGTAGTCGGAATCCTGTAGTATCGGTTATTGAAGCAAAGTTGGGAATGATTGAGTAACATCCAAAGAAAACTTATCACAAGAGACAGAAGATGACTCGAATGTCAAAAAAAAAAAAAATCAAGTCACTTCAGAGATATTGAAGGGATGTATGCAAAGGTAATGAAGAAGATATGAAAAAGACATAAATACGCAAGACTTAGTAATCAGGTCAACAGAAACATCACCCAGCAAAATTAGCGGAAAGTCATGCATTCAACGAGATAATAACTGTGAAACAATAGACAAAGACGGTCTAAAAGCCGTAGTGGGTGTGAAACGACGGATCATGACTATGAACCTATGCCAGTGGAAAAATCCAACGGTACAGAATGGAAAATCAAGAAAGAAAGCCATTGCGATAGGCTAAATGGGAATGCTGCAAAAAATGAAACGTGCTGCCCAGCCATATCTGAAGATATTGCGCAAGGCAAACAGGAAGCTGATCAATTGTTTTAGACTTGGATTTCAAATATTGCAACAGGAAATCAACTCCATTAATTGTAACTTGAAACTCAATTAGAATTTCGCAACTTAGCATTTTCAAATTAATTAAAGTTCTTTAAAAGCAATAGTTACTGTAACTCGATATTTTCAAAAACAATTTAAATTCTAATATGCCAGCGAACGGAAATAATAATAATAATAAAATCAAATGCGAGAGATTGTATTTCTGCAATCTCTGCCGTTCAGAAAACCATAACCAAAACAAATGCCTATATCTAGATAAGCAAAATCTGCACAGAAGCAGATTAAGAAATGAAAGATTGATTCATTTAATCTTATGTAAACAAAAGGGTTTGGATCCGGATTAAGTTGTTGAAGTTTAGTAGTTGCGATTAAGATTCAATTCAGTTCGGAAGAATTATTTTAAAAAGAAAAAGTTTGTCATTTTCTAAGAAGTTGAAATTGAGTATAATAAGAAGTGATGTTTTATTTTGTTGTAAGAGAAAGAAAAGTGTCTCATTTGAAATTAATTATAAAGAATTGTTAACATTATAATTCGAATACGTATAACTGCCCAAAATGCGAAATGAGTTTTTGACCCATTTGCTGTGATAAAAAGACGATGAACAAGCTTTTATCGTGGGGAGCATAGTATACTCAAATAGTATCCACACTCCATCAACCCTTCGGAAAAATCCGAACACAAGCTGAACAGCAAGCCATAAATCTTCGGTAGCAGGTAGGTAGGTAAATGCTGACGCGAGGATTGGCGCGAATATAAACATCCCACCAGGAGAATTTGGAGCAATTCTTTATGGATGAAATATGGAGGCCTCCATAATAGCTCAAATAAGAGCAGTACTGGAGAAAAATATTTCCGTCTCCGGAATAGCTCCTGTTGGAGTTATTCACGAGGAAAAATTTTTAATTCTTCGAATATGTTCTATCGGAGGAAACGTTTCTGGCTTATGCAATAATTAAGATGCGCAGTGTCTATTCAAGTGCGGTCCCATGAAGACGTGTATTCAAATTGTGAAGTGCAAATTTAATAGCATAAAGTGGAAAACAACCATATCTTCATATATTAGGTAAGATAAAATTTTTTGCATGCGTTTCTTAAAAAAGAATATATTTTAAATATGGAGGTGTATCTGTGCATAGCGTACAATGGAAGGAAATTATTTGGGATATTCCAGACGCCATTTTAGGCGTCTCGTCAGAATGGAGATGCTAAAATGTTCGGAAAAATCGAATAAAAGTATAGAAATTGAAATAGATAACGCGAGTACTTCATCCTCTGCATGTACCAATCGTCAAGTTCTATCATCTTCGTGGGCGGAAAACGAAATCATTGCTGAAAGTGAGAGGTATTTCGCCGTGGCTGAAAGTTTAAGGAACTGGGCTATAAAACAGAATATAACAAGAAATGCTTTTGATGAACTACTTATTATATTGAAGAATGAGGGAATGGATGTGCCTTCAAGTTCTAAATTGATTATGCAGATTGGAAAGACTGTTCCCGATATAACTAATATGCATCCCGGAGAGTATTATTTTGGATTGGAAAAGGCACTTTCAAAAACATTGGTCTCCGAAAAAATGCGAAAATATTTCCGTGGATATCTTTGTTGACGGTGTGCCATTGTACAAGAGCTCTTCAACAACATTGTGGCCCATACTAGGCTGCCTATCTGATCAACGAGAACTACCACCGCTTTTAATCGCAACATATTTAGGAACGAGTAAACCACCCGATGTTGGGAAATATTTAGAAAAGTTTGTAGCTGAATATAAGCAAATTAAAAATACCGGCGTAACTATTGGCACTCAATGCTATAACGTACAAATACGTCTATTTATCTGCGATTCTCCAGCCCGCGCGTTTCTTACTGGAACCGTCAGTCATACTGCATCTCATGGTTGTGGGAAGTGTCAACAAGAAGGACGTCGAATTAATAATCGTTTGAGCTATAGTCTAAAAAGTGAGACTTTGAGGATCGACGACAATTTTCAACGCTGTGTTGACAAGGAGTTCCACCTTCAACATTTTCGTGATAAAACTGACCCATTAGAGGAAATAGATATAAATATCGTTTCGCAATTTCCTATAGATGTCATGCATCTAATTGATTTGGGTGTTAAAAAAATTATGCTGACAATTTTAGGAGCCAAACGTAATAGTAAGGCGAATCTAACAAATGAAAGAAAAAAGGAGCTGGATAAACGATTGGTTTTAATGAGAAAATTTATACCAAAAGAATTCAGTCGTAAGCCAAGGACATTAAATGAAGTACACCGCTGGAACGCCACTGAACTCCGTCAATTTATTTTATACAGTGGCATTTTAATATTGAAGGATATAGTCGATGAAGACATTTATTACAACTTTCTGTTGTTGCACACTGCATATCGGCTGTTATCTTGTCCGGTTAATTGCATGAGCAATTTACAATGCATTCAGGAGATGCTTGAAACGTTTATAGCAGATTTTGCAACACTCTATGGTCGAGAAAAGATTTGCTATAACGTTCATAACTTAATGCATCCAACTGAATGTGTTAGAAACTATGGCAACGTTGATGGCTTTACTGCCTATAAATTTGCAAACTATTTACAGGTTCTGAAGAAAAATTGCAAGAAGCCAAGCCACATTTTACAGCAAATACACAATAGAGCTATGGCAAGGATTACTCAAAATAAATATCCGAAAACTGAGAAAACTATAAATTTACAGCGTACGATATTAAAATTTGGTAGCTTTATACTATCGAAAAAATCTCCTGACAATTTTGTGTACACAAGGGACATGATTCCCCTCAAAATTAAGGGATTTTCTATCGAAAATGATAAAACATTTATAGTTGGCCAAAGATGCATTGATGCTCAAAGTTTATTTGATTTACCTGTTAATTCCAAGACGTCTTTAGGCATTTTCAAAGGAACCAAATTTGATGAAAGAGATGATATTACATCATTGTGTAATATAACATGGACAGCTGAAAATTGGAATGTTACTTTCAGAGCTATGCAGAATGCAAAAAAATTTTTCGAACCAACACCGGTTTTAGCTCACATGCAGTTTTGGGACAGGAGAATATCCCCAGAATAAATGGTATTCTATTCAGGGAAATAATATATATCATTATTTTTTAATTATATTAATATTAGATACAGCTGATATTTTAAAAATATTGAAAAATATCGACGAAAAATTGGACGATATGAGAACAATATTATGCAAGCACACCATCCAAATTAATAAAATTACCGAAAAGTAATTTCGTGAGCACAAGACTTTTCAATTTTTCCCCATCAAAAGTATGGAAGAGCTACAAGCCGCAGAGGACATGATAAAAAATGAAAACAGAGGAGACATTGTAAGTTACCTGTATTTTTCGAATCATGTTTATTTATTTACTCATTTTACTTACAGATATATTACATAAAAAAATGATCGGCACAACTAATGTCAGAAACATTACATCAAAGCTAATAGCGGATAATTTAATATTAGGTATAAGTTGGGGTTCGACAACGAAAAAAGTTGATCTAAAAGCATATAGCTTATTTAGTGATTATTTGTTTGGTAACGACATTTAATTTTAGTAATTTGCTTTTTTTCATATGCATTTCCTGATAGAGGCAGTAAGTAGTCCTGAATATGAATTCCAGCAGTTCGATATCGACATGAAATGCGGGTTCCGGATGACGAAATCTTGCGTTTATAGAAAAAAATACAATAGCAAGAAGACATAATAAGTTTATCCATACATTTTATGAAAAGAGAGTCATTAGGTTCAAATCAAATTTATATTCAATGAAATAATGAAAATTAATTATATTCTTTATTTTTCTTTGCACATCTGAAGTAATGAAGTATAGTATACTACATTTATAATTTAAGGAATTGTGTGTATATAATATTAAACTAGCTATGTACTTGTATATGAAATATGTTGTTTGTTTTATGAAAAGATATACATTAAATTCAAATTCAATAAAATAATGAAATGTAATTTTGTTCTTCTTTTTATATATATATATATATATATATATATATATATATATATATATATATATATATATATATATATATATATATATATATATATATATATATATATATATATATATATATATATATATATATATATATATATACTGCATAATTCCCGGCATGCTAAATTTATGCTTTCACAAATCATGTTATCATATTTGATTTCATTGCTTATAGATTCATTTGTCTACTATTTCTTTTATGGTGCCATAGCCCGATAATGGTGCTTGGCCTCCTGGATAATTTACCTCTAGTCATCTTGGGTTTACTTAAAATATTATTGTTTTTATATTTATTTAAATTTAATTTATCTATTCGCATTATAGGAACAAAATCATCCTAACATAATCTAGGAGCAATGACTACTCCAGTACTGCTCATATATATCTCCTTTTCTCATAACCATATCCGCTCGAATGATCAATCCAATGGAATCTATTTGAAGATTTATAAAAGCTTCTCGAAATTCCATAAGCTTTTAAAACCTCCTTTTGCACTCCTATGGGAGTAATTCTAGAGACTTTTTAAAATCTCTTTTTCAGCTCCCTTAGGTTGCTGATCAGTGCGGACATGCTTATGGCAAAACAATATTAAGAGGGAGCACTCCTGGAGCAATCATTGCTTCCATCGGAGCGCTCCAAGATTATTTTTGGATGATCCAATTTTCTAGTGGGATATGCTTCGATGAGAGATTTCAGGATTACCATACCTCAAAAAATCAATAACTGCAGAGAAACAAATTCGTTCCATACAGTCTTTTAGTTTTTTATTAGGATCTGGCAGCACTTTCCTGTTCTGAAATGCGTAAAAGAACACGTGCGTCGGAAATTTTATTTGCTTTTTGCTTTGTTTCTTGAACGCGCCAGACCTGGGCTCAGCTGACGTGCCCCGGATCAGCTGACCGGCCCCTGGGAAAATTCAGAAAGTGTGCAACACAGGGTAAATGAAAGCTCTGGGTACTAGGTGAATGTACTATGGTGGGGAGAGTGAGTGCTACCTCTAGAGAATCTGCACGGAGGGATTCGGTCAAACTCAAAACGAAGAGGGGTCGGTAAAAATAAAGTCCGACAACAACAGCAACAAAAAATATTGCTGTCAAATGGTTACTTTGTAAAAAGTAAAAAAAACATCATACAACCAACTACCACAAACAACAAGAGTAATGAGATTAAATTAAAATAGAAGAAAAAGTTGTTATGTTATAATAGAGGAAAAGTTTTTATAGGAAAAACATAAAAATTTCCAAAAATGAAAGAAATTACATGAACGGAATTTTTTTTGGGGTTTTGAAAAAAATTCAGTACCTGAGAAGTTGATCTTCACTCAACTTTGTTAGTAATAATATAATTTATCAATTTTACATTTTCTTGCAAAAAATCCTAAGGGTACCCCTAAATCCGATGAAACTATGAAAATTTGAAAAGAATCGAATGGTACTTAACGAAGTTTCGGTATTAAATGTTTGGTGTTGTGGCTGCAATAATACGTGGATATTGAGCAATATGCGCAGTAGTAATCGAGCAGCCCGCCTAGGCAAACTGCTCGAGGGGCCTTTACGAAAAAACCACTGTATAATAATAACAACGCAATAAGTGCGGAACAATTTGATACGCAACTTATTAACCTTATTATGAGTAGTCTGCAACAAACCCCGACACTACCAACACTACCATTATCAATAAAAAGTTTTTCTAAAGAAAAAATAAAAAATTTATAAAATAACAAATAAACATCAATAATGGCAACCCCATTGTGACAATCTAGCGAAGCGATTGCTAGATTCTTGCAATGAGGATCTGTCGTTACCGCCAAGAAGAGGCTTGGCGAGTTAAGTGGGATTGATACGAAGCAGGACTCGAATCTGAACATTGAGCGGAAAGGTCGTCGCATTTGGTTACGGCACTCGTGTGCTATTTGCTTCGCAGCTCGTTCTTAAAACATTTTTCTCATAACGGTTATTCGGTGATTGATTTGGTTTAATAAATATCGAAAGTAATTTGTTGAACTGAATTCAATTCAAATTTTTCTGAAAAATCTCTATCGGTTTGTGGGCAAAGTGCTAAAGGTGCAATTCATTATAAAAGGATTATTAATGTGAATAACTTGTATCTTCAACAAATTCCCAAGAATTTTTCAGTGATCTCAATCACCGTATGGATCCCAAATGAAATTCTCAAAGTTAAAACAGTGCAGTAGAATCTTAGCACCAAAAATCAGATTATTAAGTTCTTGACCTGTACCGAAAATTATTTGCGAACGGACATGCTGACGGTGTAGCTCAAGCTTTTATTTGTTGAGCGGATATTCTCTATGGGGATTTAATTAAAAGTGATGCATTTGATTCAATATTGATTGCTGCAGTTAGTGGATGTGTTATTTGAGTGTAAATGATGAGATGGAATCCATATATCAACTGTGATGATGATGAAGATACTCGTAATAAAAACTTAATAGTAGTAAAGTCAGATGAAATTAGAAAATTAAAATACTATTTTCGTAAAAGTGATAATAATTTGTATAGAGTAGTTAGTGCTTCGTATTTAATTGAATTGCTTTAAATTGTGTCACATATAAAGATAACAAAAATTATAGGCCTTACCCACTCCAAACGCGAGCGCTTATCAGAAGAGGACTGGGACTCTTGTTTTTTATTCATTTATTAGATTGTATTCTATCCAATTTTCCTAATTACCTCAAGATATTATTCAATCAATTCATTTTGTGCGATTATGACAATGAAAATGAAGTGTTCTATTCTTTTAGGACACAAAAATCATGAAAATAACTAAGAGGGAAATAATCAGCTTAAAGAAATCAAACCATTTTCTTGTTTAAATTCTTTCTACAAATAACTTATGTTGTAATTATAACTTTTTTTGTAGAAAAATAAATATTAAATTAGAATTAAAAAAAAAGAAATGTCCTTATTAATTGTATATTTATCTTTGTTAATCTTTTTATTTGAGTTTCCAGTAATGACATCGGGTTTTTTTGCCACAAAAAAAACTTCAAAGCCTTAAAGCTACCTACAGCTTCCTATGCCCCTCGAGAAACGTTCTATTTAACTAATTTTTCGTACAGGTCTTATGAAAATATGCTTTTGCTACATTTGTAGAAAAAAAAAAACAATTTCACTGGTATTTTGGAGAGAATTCCGGCTAGCTAGTAGTCAAAAATTAATTGAACTACTTGAATCAAATATATATTATATTATTCATACCTACTTTAAATTCAGAACTTTTGATTATAAAAAAAGAAGCGGATTTTCATATTTTTGAAAGGATTTCACCAAAAACCAACGATATATAAATTGAATAAAATTTTCGGTCTTTCCATTTGCATGGAACCTTAAACAGGTATGGGACTCGCTACGTTGACTGGCTCCTCCGTTCATGAGCTAGTCATTTTTTTGTAGTATGCCCTTCTGTTGGGGAAAGGAACCCGCCCTATGACACCACTATGCTAACTTGGCAGCGCATTCACGCGTCCTCAGGCAAGGCCAATTCCGGCAAGCACTAATATGAAAACTCCTAAAATCATTACAGTGCTTCCAATCAACTCAGATACTACGGGGTTGTTACGATTCGCATGAAAGTTTCAAGAAGAAAGTATATCATGCACATTTTGAGAATCTGTTCAACGAGTGATCTTCGTTATCGTACAACAAAATATTAAACGAGAATATTGAGCAAATTTAAATTACTTTTCCTCAACATCAGCACTGAAAGTATAGGCTATTAACTTTTGATGAAAACATACATTATAAAGGTGAAAAACTCATGGTGGTAGGTTTCCATGTGTACGACAATAACCAATACCTTAGAAGATGAAATTCACTCAACTTTGTTAATAATAGTGGAATTTGTAAGCATAACATTTTTCCCTGTGCATTCACACAGACCAATTGTTCACAGTCAAGCAGGTACTTAAAAAATGCTGGGAGTTCAACATAGACGTGCACCAAATTTTCGACGACAGTATTGATCGCAACGTACTGTACCAAATAATGCTTTGCTTTGGCATTCCAAAAAAAACTGGTCTGTCTTACCAAAATGACAATGACGTCGAGGACCTTCCAAGTCCGCATCAATAACCAACTCACCGATGACACAAATATCGGACTAAAACAGGGAAATGGGCAGGCCCCATTGCTATTCAATTTGGCTCTGGATTACGTCATATGGAAGCTACGTGCCGATACACGAGGTACATTATCATACAAGTCGAGCCAAGTAGTAGCCTATGCAGACGGCATCAACATTTTGTCACGGTCATTAACAATTGCCAAAGAACTCTTCCTGAAACTCGAAAGCGTAGCAAGCGTGTAGATGGTGTCATGATACAAATTTCTAGCAAGCAAATATTAGTTCGAATGATTGTAAAGTTCTGGGTGATCGAAACGCCGTCAAATCGGAACAAACATATCGAAAATCTTGGAGTGACTTGGTGAAGTGTTTTGCACTTGTTTTCTCCATGCTGTGCATTGTGTATATTAAGTGCAGTACCGAGCATAGGAAAGTGTTCTACCAGGCCAACTCCCTTACATGCAGTAGTTTTTTGACCACCGAAATCCCAGTAAAAAGTGACATTCCCGCTCGTGCCCTTGAAGCAATTTGCTGATTGTGCCTATTTCGCTAAAGAGTGGTGGTAGTGGGGGATGGCTTTCCGCGGAAAATGACAAGCAAATGCATATTGGTTCAAGGGGGAAAACCTAATTGGGTTGTGTTAATTATTGTACGTTTTACAGTCACTTCATCTTGCGCGCCTATTAGAATCTGCAATTGATTAAACGCTTAAAGTATTTCATTGCCTTCGATTTCTAGATATGTTGCGATGACACAGAATAAGTGCCGAAATGTGTAAAATACAAAAACATCTTGGGCCGTCCGTCCTCCCATTCTTAGTGCTAGATAGCCCAAACAAATGAAAGTATTCAATACCAAAATTTCGTGTGATAATCAAGTACAGGTGCCTCGTCAAGAGCAATCTCGTTCCGCCCTTCCCAAAACTGAATGTATTTGTGTAAGCGTGATTGTGTACCAGATTGAATGAAAAATTAACGTCGGTCCAACGTGAAAAGTCAAGAGAAAAGTCATTAAACAGAATGCTTCAGTTAAAAGTCTTGGATCTCATCGGATTTCCCGCGGTCATCTACGGTCAGAAAGCAAGTGGAATTGTATGGATTGCTACACCGGTCACGATGAACATTGATCGTTCTATGAAAAAAGTGGAAGTCTTAGAAAATGGATAAAAATGTCAACTGCGCCTGTAACACATTAACATTCATTAGATAATTAATATCGCTAGCCGTAAATCAATAAACTTTTAATCACTTGTGAATGAGATCTATGTTAAAATACGTTTTACGTTCGGGGATTATTTTATGAGAGCAATATACTCAAAGTGAATATTGATGCTTGAAAAGAAATTCACACGTATTACGCTTCAGAACTAATGTTCTTGAATAGATTCAAAATTTTCAAACATAAATAAACAACATGAGTTGTTAAAAAGAGTTCATCGAACGGAAAAATTACAATTATTTAGGAAAACGAGGCTCTTTAGACCACATTATGCATGTTGGTTCCAATAAATTATAGGCTTTATCCACCCCATCAACGAGTGCTTGTCCGAGAAAGACTGGGTAAGTACTCTTTTTTATCGAAATTCACTGGAAACCCTATAATTTACATTGATCTAGATATTTTTGTATAAAACAGTTTTCTCTACATCCTGCTAAGGATCTATATAATAAATTATTTACATGTATTTTGTAGAAAAAAGACATGAATAGATAATCAAATTTACACTTTTCGGCCTTTTCACTTGGATGAAACCCGAGGGGCTATCGCTTCCATCTGGATGCCCCACTCTTACTTGGGGGCCGTAAGCATACATGGTAAAGATCCTCTCAAGTTTCTTCCGCGTTCGGCAGGCCTGGTCTGTTGTTTTTGCCTTGGTAGGTTACCTCAGCTTCGACACTGTCGAAACGAGTCCTACGACTATTTAATTTGTGAATGCGAAATTTTTTTGTAGTGTGCCCTTATGCTGGGGAAAAGAACCCGCCTCATGACACCCCAATGCTAGCCTGGCAGCGCATTCATGCGTCCTCAGACAGGGCCAACTCCAGTGAGTACCAACATCTTCGCTCGCCGAGGTAGCAGACCATCGCTGCAGTCCTATAAGGACATTGATATTCCTCTAATTTACTACAAAATGGTGCCCTACCTGGGGCTCGAAGGCGAAAACACCACTCTCCTTCGAGTTCTCACATTTATAATTTTGCTGCCAGCACACGAACCGATTCGATTATTATTGTTGTCCTCACAATTTGATATTAACGTAGCATACTTTGGAGGGTTCCGTAAAGTAAGGATAGAGTAACCGATAAACTTTCTTCTGGTATTGTGTTGTTTGTTTTCTAGATATGAAGGTCTATAGCATCTTCTTGAAGCCACTTGAACATGCCGATGATGTTATAGAGCATTATATCACTCAATATTGCCAAAAGGAAGGTTTGCACGTTTTTATGCAGTTTGAAGTCAGACACTTCTAATTTTGAACAAAATGATGGTGCCTGAGATTTTCAAATACACTGCTTGGAATTGCGTCGGTTTTAGCTGGGAGCTAATCTGATGACCGGCAATTATAAAATCCGCATCATCAACAAGTTCTACCCGACACACGGTTTGTTTTTATGATTAGTTAGCGATTTTTATTAGAATACTTTCGAAGAAAACAGGGACTTTGGTTCAAAGAGAGGGGCATAAAATTACAACAACCATCCATCCAATGCGGAAATAATTTTTTCTTCATTAGTGAAGAAGAAAATACTTCAGTCTCTCCATGCCTGGGTCGGCATCGAAGAGACTGCCCTGTAATAAACTTAAGCAGTTGAGCAGCCCCGTGGTGATCAGAAGTGGCTACTCCTGAAGAGAGAAGGTGATCAGCCCATTGTTTTGCTAGATTAAAGTAAACTACATCTGTCAAATTTCTATCCTTTAGGCAGAGATGGGTGGTTCACTTCAAATGATCGACCTTCTTCGGAGAAAGCAACGGTTGCTTTTTAGGTCTTTATAAAAATTTTTTTTACAAAGACCGACTAGTTTCGCGACCTGTCTGTCCGTCCGTCTGTCCGTCTGTCCGTGCGTCACAGCTGATTTTCTCAGAAACTGTAGAAGCTAGAATGCTCAATCTTTGTGAAAAGGTCAGAAATGATGGTCTCTCAAAAGTTAAGGCCTTGACAAAAATTTAAAAAATGTTTAAGGGGGGTCCCCCCTAATAACGAATTAGCCCTTAAAAATTTTTTTTAATCAAAGGTAGTCGAATGGGGTATCAAATGAAAGGTCTTGATTAGAGCTTTTAGAATCTGGAATAAAAAAATCATTTGATGAATTAGGGGGTCCACGGGAAGGCAAAATGTACCCAAAATTTGTGTCCCCCCCCTCGCGATTGGACACCTTTCAGCCGAAAAATCTGCAAATTATCACGAATGTGGACCTTTATGAGTACAAGGGCAAAAAATACCTTAGAAATCGAAATTCGCTCAACTTTGTTAATAATAGTATGATTTGTAGATTTTACATTTTTGCCCATAAAATCAAAACGGCACCTTTAACCTTCTTGAAATTTTGCAATTATATAGACTGACATAAGATATATATGTTCACAAAATTTAATTGAGATCGAATCATAGCCAAGTGAGTTATAGCCATTTCAAATATATGGAATTACAACAACGATAACACGTGTTTATGGTTCATATAGCGTTTTCTAATAAGAGGTGTTATTTTGATATTAAAAGAAAAATGCCATTTTTTTAAAATAAATGATCGGATGTTTATTTCATTATAAAGAAAAAGGTATGCCGTTAATAGCAATAACTAACATTGGGCAAATAACCACTACGACAGGCTTACAGGACCATATCCTCTTCATGCAATTTTCCATAACCAAATCGCAAAGTGGCTGCCCTATGTCCTCGATAGCCTCACGAATTTCATCTTTGAGATCTTGAATTGACGCTGGGCTATTGGCATAGGCCTTCTCTATCACGTGGCTCCAAAGGAAGAAGTCGCAAGGTGTTAAATCAGAAGATCTATTCAAAATAACACCTCTTATTGGAAAACCCTATATATATTTAAAATTGACTTACGTACTTTTATTTTCTTTCAATTTTCATGAAAATTTAAGGAATAGTGCTTAACTTGAACATGTTCAATCGGCCGAGCATTCAGAAAAATCATTTAAGCTAGATTAAAATGGCGGCTGCATTGTGCTTATGAAAGAAACTGTGCATCTTTTGTATAAATTTGAACGATTTCATATCTAAGTATTGGATGAATAATTCAAGTTATCGATTCACGCCATTAGAAAATTTGCTTCTAACCCTAGGATGTTTACAAAGACCTTCTGGTAGGAGCACTCTCCTGCTTACTCAACTTGTTGTATAATGTTTTCGTTTGTCTCAAGCCTTCGTGTCCGCAAACTTTAACGAGACAAAAAAGTGGAATAACTGTAGAGTAGCTTGATTGACACATAATAGAACATTTCTAAAGATAATAAAAATTGAGCGGTACGTCTCGTAGGGTAGAGTACGCATGATAAACCCACCTCATATGATCCCGCAAATGTTAGCATGCGTACGCGGTCGTTAAGCGAAGCTAGTTAGCTGAGCTTTGGTTTTATTTGTAGCTCGCTGACACTTCTGCTAGACAATCGGATTTTCAAAAAAAAAAAAAAAAAATTATGACATCTGCTTATGTTTGTGATTCCCAGAAAAAATTTCAAAATTCATTTTCTTAATGGTGCTCTAAAGAGCACCGTGTCTTGCTAGTACAGATAATTACTCGTCTCATTTAAACGTGGAGACCCTCAATATGGCTAAAAAGAACAGGATAGAGAGTAGCTTGATTGACACATAATAGAACATTTCTAAAGATAATAAAAATTGAGCGGTACGTCTCGTAGGGTAGAGTACGCATGATAAACCCACCTCATATGATCCCGCAAATGTTAGCATGCGTACGCGGTCGTTAAGCGAAGCTAGTTAGCTGAGCTTTGGTTTTATTTGTAGCTCGCTGACACTTCTGCTAGACAATCGGATTTTCAAAAAAAAAAAAAAAAAAATTATGACATCTGCTTATGTTTGTGATTCCCAGAAAAAATTTCAAAATTCATTTTCTTAATGGTGCTCTAAAGAGCACCGTGTCTTGCTAGTACAGATAATTACTCGTCTCATTTAAACGTGGAGACCCTCAATATGGCTAAAAAGAACAGGATTTAATGCTGTCGTTTCTTCTACACTGTAGCCAAAAGCTGCAACCATTTGATGTCTCAGTGCTTGTGCCATTCAAAAAATATTGCGCTGCCGCACATAATAACCTAGGAAAGACTTTAACTGCGTATGCCATATCAAAAATTGTTGCTGATTCTTTGCCATTTGCTCGAACAATTATAAATACTATCAACAGTTTCCGAACCACTGGCATCTTTAGTGAAGATGAGATTTCACCATCATTTATAACTTAACGTCCAGACCCGAACCAAACCGAACCGATCCAGAAACTGTCGAGCTGGAACGTATTTGTTGTTTTTGTACTCATCAAGGTCTACATTCTTGATTTTTTTCAGATTTTTCGGATCACAGGTGTCTAATTGCGAGGAGGGGACACAAATTTTTCGTGTATTTCTTCTCCCTGTGCGCCCCTTGAAGCATCAAGACCTTTCATTTGATACCCATATCGGCTATCTTCAATGAATTTTTTTTTCGGGGGGTCAATCCGCTATATGGGGGGACCCCCCTATATGGGAGACCCCCCTTAAATACCGTATACAATTTTTTTGTAGTTGAACTTTGAAGAGAGCACCACTTTACACCTACATACAAAATTTGATGTTTCTAGCTTAAGTAGTTTCCGAGAAAAACTGCTGTGACACACGGACGGGCGGACGGACGGACAGACAGGACGCGATTTTAATAGGGTTTTGTAAAATTATTTTACAAAACCCTAAAAATGCACATTCATTTTTAGGTCTTTGTAAAAATTTTTTTAACAAAGACCGAATAGTTTCGCGACCTGTCTGTCCGTCTGTCCATCTGTCCGTGCGTCACAGCTAGTTTCCTCAGAAACTATAGAAGCTAGAATGCTCAAACTTCGTGAAAAGGTCAGAAATGATCGTCCCTCAAAAGTTAAGGTCTTACCAAAAATTAAAAAAAAAAAATTTAAGGGGGGTCCCGCTAATAACGAAATTTTTTTAATCAAAGGTAAGGTAGTCGAGTGGGGTATCAAATGAAAGGTCTTGATTAGAACTTTTAAAACCTGACATAAAAAAATCATTTAATGATATAGGGGGTCCAGGGGAAGGCAAAAGAAATTTGTGTCCCCCCTCCCTCGCGATTGGACACCTTCATGAGTACAAGGGCAACAAATATCTCAGATATCGAAATTCACTCAACTTTGTTAATAATAGTATGATTTGTAGATTTTACATTTTCGCCCATAAAATCAAAACGGTACCTTTAACCATCTTGAAATTCTGCAATTATGTAGGCTGATATAAGATATTTACGTTCACAAAATTTAATTGAGATCAAATCATAGTCAAGTGAGTTATAGCCATTTCAATTGCATGGAATTACAACAACAATAACACGTGCTTATGGTTGATACATTTTTCAAATTGACCTAGGCACTTTTATTTTCTTTCTTTTTTCATGAAAATTTAAGGAATTGTGTTTAACTTGAATATGTTTAATCGGCGGAGCATTCAGAAAAATCATTTAAGCTAGATCAAAATGGCGTCTGCACTGTGCTTATGAAAGAAACTGTGCATCTTTTGCATAAATTTGAACGATTTCATATCCAAGTATTGGATGAATAGTTCAAGTTATCGATTCACGCGATTAGAAAACTTGTTTCGAACCCTATGATATTTACAAAGACGCACGCTCCAGCTTACTCTACTTTTTATTGATTGCAGCAGCGACAAAGAGGTTTCAGATTCCAACATCTCATTAATGTTTTTTTAGGGTTTTGTACTAAAATACAAAACCCCATTGAAATCATGACCTGTATCTGCCTATCCGTCTGTATGTCACAGCAGTTTTTCTCCGAAACTGTAGAAGCTGCAGCCATGAAAAGTGGTAACTTCTTGAAAGCTTAAGGGTGAAAAATTTTTTTCAACGCATTTCAAGAGGGGTCTTCCCCTATAGGGAGTTGACCCTTGTGGTAATCGAGCAGCCACCTCGACAAGCTGCTCGGAAAACCAAAATAAGGTTAATCCAATTTTAATTGTAAATTTTAAAAAATAAACATATAATTTACAATTGAAATCCAGTCCCGGTAAACCCTTTGTAACACTACTTGCCAACGACTTGCATTGTCTCGCAAGGTAAACTACAGTTGACGGATGAGGACAGTCGATAGAATTCCCTCGTCTGGTAATGAAGAATCTATCAGATTCACTTGCCCCGAACAAATTCTTCTCGCGCGCTTAAATAAAAAAAAACGCCAATACGTGGTAGACAAGTGTTGAACTGCATAGTGAGTGTTATTACTAGTATCCTCGCTACGATGCTGTCACTAGTGATCAAATTTTTTTGCTATAGATTAATGAGTCAAAACTAGTTTTATAGTAAGTTATTCTGGGAAATAGCTAATTGCACTTCGCGTTTAATTCAATACATTAGTATTTTTATTTAGTGTTATATACTTTCTGAACCATTATCTTCGCAAGGGGAAAACTAAAACATGAGAGTGCATAGTAGGTGGAACTTTTGGTATAGAGATAAATAAAGTAGTGATATTCCACAGTGTAAAAATTTCTGTACCGGACTCCAAACTAACTACTGCTAACAATAGGTATTTCCAATCAGCCCTCGAAGAAGATGATAATGCTATCAAAGGATTTCGGGGATCAGTTGAAGCAGTAAATCGGACTTATGATTAACTGCACGTGTATCGAAGCCTATGATTAATTGCACGTGTACATACGATGTCCTTAGTATTCAAATTGAACCAGAACAAGTCAATCTGGTGCACGTAATGTTAGACCAAATTCAATATCACCAACGCTTTGTGCAGACTTGTGAAATTAACATTAATTTCAACCGTCGTTGCGCGTGGACGTATTTTGCATTCGCTCCATTAAAATCGTGCTCACGTAATCATTACCTTGTTACCTTGTTAAGTATTAGCTTTTCCATATATACAATCTGTTTTTATAACCACAACGCGCGTTTTATTCTTTATTCTTATTCTTGACCTACTTACGAAAGTGCTTTAAGTGTTAAAATCAAATAAATAGCTTGAGTGCGTGATCCCCTATAATTATGATACTCGTTTATTAACAATTGCTGTCTTTTATGTACATTTGGTTTTGTTGCTCATGACCTACATACTAAAGTGCTGTAGTGCGCGTTACACTTATTATAACGAAAAACGATTTAATTTCTACTTGCTGAATGTGATTTTTTTTATTGTTTTGGGCTAAGTCCACAATTTGTATACTTCGTTCTTACTTTTGACCTACTTACTAAACTGCTGTAAGTGTGTTTTATTCACTAAAATTAAAAATAACATCAGTGCGCGAACTCAAATACATCTTATAAAACGATTCTTATAAAACGATTTAAAACTGTTTTTTTTTACAATGAGCATTAAATGCAGCCTCCCGAACTGCATCGCATTCGACAATTCGTTTAAATTTGTCACCTGCAGGGCCTTCTGTAATAGAAAGCTTCATGGAGCATGCATGGATGCGCCTAGAGATTGGTACCACCCGTACATGGACAATCATTTTATATGCTCGGATTGCCAAGGGTTTGATGTCGCACTACGAAATATGTTCGATAGACTGATAGGCTACATTGATAAGCTGAACGATGAAAAAGACAGCCTGATTTCACGACAGCAAAAGCAGTCTCGAGCCAATGACGACAGCTTTGTAGAAATGGCATGCAGTTTTGACGAATTAGCTGCCAGAATTACGGAGAGCAACAAAAAAGTGTGTAGATCGCTTGATTTGCTTGATTCTCAACTCGCTTCGATCAAAGAGACTTTTTTGTGCTATTCCCCGAACGAAAACGATTGTTGCAAAAATTCTTCGTCTCTACAAAATATAGTTGAGAAAATGCTAGAAAAGCATCATAGTAGCCTCGAGAAAATTACTTCATCCCTTTTCAAACCTAAGGACCATGTAGATTTATCTCAGCTGCTATCAAAAATTAATAATGTCGAAAATTTGTGCTGCAATCTCATTCAAGGTCAACAAAATAGTCTCACTAGGCCGACGATCACTCATCCATTGGTTAAAGACTTCAGTAACACAACGCCCCCTACACCACGTAATCCACGACATATCTACAAATTTGGCACCTTCTGGTCCGCTGAAGATTGGGACAGCAGAATACAGAAACTTGCAGACTCAAACCCGCAGGCTGACTACAACATATTTTTTGTTAAGGGTTCAAGAAAATTCAATAACCCAATCACAGTTCGGAAGTTGTTAGAAGATGTCCTACTTATCAGTGGATGCAAGGTTGCGGAGCTTCCTTTCCGGCATCAACGACGACGAGAGTTTAAGGTATCTATTCCCACAAGATACGCCTGGCTGTTTAAGAGCTTCAAGAAGAAAAATAGTGCCTGTTCCTGGAATGGCTTGCTATTCAAACAATGGAACGAACATAACTCTGGCCCTGAATCCAAAGATAGTGGTAATTTAAGTAGCCTTAAGCATATTTGTAAACTTTCAGATAGTAGCCATACCCTATCAATCAATACTCACGCCAATCCCAGCTCTAAAACCACTTCTCCCTCGCATAAACAATTGAATGTTAATCACACTTCTTCGGCTGACTCAACATTGCCCTCCGTTTGTGTATGTGCTGGCGATTCTGAAACAGCTTCAAATTCCGTGGCATCTTGTGCACAAGAGTTGGATGCAGGTCCCTGCTTGGTACCTAAATCCACTGATCAGGATAGATACAGGAATTTTGTTCGTGGAGAGGACTTGATTCCTGTTTCGCCTGGATCTATGACTCATCCGTTATCGCCTGCCTCAAACAACCAAGACATTCTTAGACCCTCTTCTGCCCCCTTCAGTCAAGGCAACTATGGTATCGGGAGCTGATCTGGAAAAAAGATACCTTATGTCTCGACTGAGAGATAACAAAATTTACGAGTCCGTTCGTCTTTACCTTTCTTATATGTACAAGGCGCCAGACACAACCTGCATAGACGGTAAAACAAAAACCAGCTTGAAAATCTTGATTCAAAGAGAAGGGCTTCCAGTCGATCTTGAGGCTCTTAGGCTCGTTTATTTCTCATTCCATGAAGAGTTAGGTGTCACTCTAAATCAAGCTAAAAAAGATCTTGAAATATATGCATCACATGTAAGCTCCAACTATATTTCGTCACCACAAAGAACTAGAGAACATCACAATAAATTTGTTCGCCCCCTATAATCAGCAAAGCCTCAAATTATTTTGCCACAACTGTGGAGGTATGCTCAGTAAATTAAATAAGTTTTTCCTTGACGCAAAATCGTGCCATTTTAATGCTATCGCCCTTTCCGAAACATGGTTGCCGGATTCTCACATTAATGAAGAAATTCTGGATAGTAACTGGAGGATTTACAGAGGTGACAGGGACCCGATTATCACTGGCCAGTCAAGAGGAGGCGGTGTATTGATCGCCATACATAACTCCCTCATGAGCGAGCCAGTTAACTGCACGCCGCATAATTCATTTCAGCATAAAGTGGTCAAAATAAAAATGGGAAAATCTACTGTGTTTATTGGCGTTTTTTATGTCCCTCCTAAATCGAATGATACTGTCTACGACAATGTCTGCAAAATTATAAGTGATATCACTGCAATGACAAACGAAGACGATAAAATTATCATTACTGGCGACTTTAATAGACATAATATAAAATTTGTGATCGACAATGACGATGGTCGACTCCTTCCGGTGAATCTCCTTGATAGTAATGATTTCAAATTAATGAGCACCTTCTATAGTAACGACTTGCAGCAGATATCTTCTGCTCCCAACCAGAACGGTGTATGGCTAGATCTTATTTTTTCTAATACATACGACGAAGTTGTGGCCAGTTTAACTGATGACAACGAGAATCTGTTTTCTAGCTCGAGACATCACTCCGCTTTTTCTATTGAACTGTCCACTCCTGATACTTTTAATTCTATTTCGTACAATCAAACTATTGTATATGACTTCCGCAATGGCGATTATGGAAACATTAATAGTCTTCTATCCAGCATTGACTGGTACGGTACTCTGTCAACGTTAGATTTGGATACGGCTCTATCCACCTTTTATCGTATAATCTTTGACGCCGTTGAATCTTTCGTACCGAAAATCAAGAAAAGGGATAAGATTTCTGAACCATGGCTGCGGAGTGATCTGAGACATTTACGTAACCAGAGAAATAAACTATATAGGCTCCTAAGAAAAGATAAATGTGTAAGCGATGCGACTAAGAATAAATATAACGAACTTGCACTTGAATTCAATATTAAATCGCAAGAAGCCTATCAAACATACGTTAACATCATAGCGGAGGAAACTATATCCAATCCAAAAAAATTCTTCGACTTTGTTAACGATAAACGCAAAACATCTGGTTACCCGTCTTTACACATACAACAACGACTCCGACTCGACCTGCACCGAGCAGATCTGTGAATTCTTTGCTGATCATTTTCAGCATGTTTACTCCAATCCAGTCAACTCGCCTCATTTTGAGTCGTTAGAAACAGCCACACAGATCTTAATTGATAACATTACCATTTCTGAAGATGAAATTCTTCATGCTATTGAAGATCTTGACCTACTTAAAGGACCCGGCCTTGACCTTATTCCTCCTTGCTTCCTGTCCCGCTGCAAAAATTAATTGGTTAGACCTCTCTTCCTTATTTTTAATAAATCGCTAACATCTGGTATATTTCCCAAGCTTTGGAAACCATCCTTTATAACACCAATTCACAAAAAAGGCGATAAGCGGCGCGTGGAGAACTACAGGGGCATCGCTATCCTCTCTACTATGCCTAAACTGTTCGAAAAAATTATCTGCAGTAAAATTTCCCCCATTATAGAACCGTATATGAGAACAGCAACATGGCTTCCGTAAAAACAGGTCTACCACCACTAATCTTATTACCTTGACGTCGGATATTCTTTGTAGCATGGAGCAAGGCTTCCAGGTAGATGCAATATATACAAATTTCAGTAAAGCGTTCGATCGAGTGGACCATGAAATACTGGTGAATAAACTTCGCATTTTTGGCATCTACGGTTCACTGCTCAGCTGGATTCAGTCATATTTGAAAGACCGCACACAATGCGTTAAGTTTCAAGGTGGGTTGTCTCGTGTGTTCAATGTCACCTCTGGAGTACCTCAGGGCAGTCATCTTGGTCCACTCCTCTTCAATATTTTCATCGCTGATCGTTCTACAGTACTGTCTGATGTCTCGCACCTGTTTTACGCCGATGACCTCAAACTGTATCACTGTATACAATCCTTATCCGATGTATCTTTTCTTCAATCTAAGTTAGCAGCTCTCCTTCAGTGGTGCGATAGAAACCAACTTGCTCTTAATATAGAAAAATGCCAGATAATAAGTTTTGCAAGAAAAAAGAACGTTATCTTACATGATTATGATACTAATAACACACGTTTGAAAAGAGTCGAGAGAGTTGTCGACCTTGACATAGTCTTAGATACTAAACTCCGCTTTAACCTCCATTATGATGAAATCCTGAGCAAGGGTTATAAAATGCTAGGTTTCATTAAACGTAGAGCAAAAGAGTTCAGAAATATCTCGGCTACTAAATCTCTGTACACCTCACTTGTCCGTCCACTTCTTGAATACGGCTGCACAGTCTGGGACCACATATTCGACATTCATAGTCGCAGATTAGAGTCAGTGCAAAAACAGTTTTTGCTCTTCGCCCTTAGATCCTTGTATGATCCTACTTCTTTCCACAATCTTCCATCTTATGATGTTCGACTTCACATAATCAACCTGACTACACTGGCCTCTAGGAGAGTTGCATTGTCCGCTTGCTTGCCCTTTGATGTAATAAGAGGCAACATTCAAACTACATCCTTGTCAGACGAAATACACTTAAACGATCCTATAAGAGCCACAAGACACACACCAATGCTAACCGCGCGTATGCACCACACGAACTATGCTAGCAATGAGCCGATTAACAGATGCTGTAAAGCATTCAACAGGTTTAGCGTTCATTACTCCCCAACCATCTCCAAATCCAATTTTAAGAACCAAATCTTAAATGTCCTCAACGCCGCTATTTCATAAATGTTTGTATTTTTTGTATTGTATTTTTTGTAATTACGCCTTGCTTGGTGAAAATAAATAAAATAAATAAATAAAACAACGACCAGTGTCGACTGCCCACAATATTGTTGTAGATAAAACAGCAGCAAAAAAGCAGAAAGAGATCCAGATCTTGAACATTCCAATGTTTTTACCTGCGATGCGTGGCACTTTGTCTGGTTCGTCAAGTCGTGATCCTGAAGTTTTAGAGAGACTTCAACCAATTCCTTTTTAAAATATTTGTGGTCGTATGGTTACTTATTGCAACACTTGTGCAACTCAAGTAGCTTCAGAACAGCATTCAATTGTAAATTGTATAAGCCAACTTATTTGAAACAATTGAATCAACGCTAGATCCAACATTGAATGAATTTAAGATCGAATTGTGTAAAGTGTCAATAATGAAATTGAGTACGGCAGCCAGCAAATAGCGCATCTTCATAGTGATTTCGTGTACACCATTAAGTACATTTGTATGTTTGTATGTGACAGTGTGGAGTCGAGATAGCCAACATGAATCGCCAAATATTGTAGAACTGGTCAATGCAAAGTTGACGCTTCGTTTGGGTTGTTTAATCAAATAATTGAGACTGTGAAATTATTATTAAATTTTTCGTGACAAAGTTGGAAAATTGGATGACACATTGTTTTACTTATTGTTGAGTGTTAAATAAAAGTTCAGTGCAACAGCCGCGAAACCGGAAGCATTGTGAGACTCCCCAATCAGCCACCGAGCACCGTTCCCCAGGCATAAGTGAAGGAAACTCGCGATAATTTGCGTACGGTGCACGATTCGCTCCCGCTTGCACAGTGGGCGTTTTCCGTCGATTGGATTGTTGAATTGTCGGGTTTTTCATTTTTCTGTAGGAATTCACTGCACGCCGGAGGGGAAAGAATATTTTTTATGATTTTTGATGGAATCAGTGGAACGCCTGTACTCCAAAGAGATTGTTTGTCTCCATCGATTAGAAGGAAACAGTCAAACCAACAAATCGGCCATATGCAATAAACACCGCTATTACTTTTTCTAAATATATAAGTAACGAAAATACTTAAATATAAAGTTGAATGAAAGTATAATTCAAATTTTTAATATAAAAAACTATAAGTCTAGCCTTTCGGAAAAAGAGATTTTCAGATTAGTTATAGGTATATAACTATTTCTTACATAAAGTCAGAGTTAAATTTTTAAATTCAGTGGGTATAAAATTATTCTAATATTTACGAGAGCATTGACGCCTCCTTGCGATTATTATCAATCGCCCACACTGTTCAACGCGTGAAAAAAAGTGAAGGTAATTCGTAGTAATTTGTGTTTTCAGAAAATACAGACGTACTCGCCTCATCTACGATCGCTCGTCGAGGTTGATCGGTAAGTACCGTTTTTACTTGGCAATGTCATTGTTCATAAATTAAATAACAACTGTTTTTTCTTTGCAATGAAAAAAAAAACCGTATAAAACCAAATTAAAACACAGTTTATTCTTCAATATTTAAAATTTTTTTATGAAACAAAAATTCAAAATTTCGTACCAAACGAAAATTTCCGTTCTGATATTTCATTTAGATATTTACTTGTTTTAGACTCAAATATTTTGTTTTGCTTAAAGTAGCCCGAATTCAATGTAACACGTTGCCTTGTACTTGGAAGAAGTATGTTACTATTTACGCAAGAAATACTTTTTTTTTGAATCATTGTTAACGTCCAGTTGAAATAGTACTTTGTTTAAAAGCAAAATTTAAGAAATAATAATGAATAGATAAAGAAACGAAAAACTCGGTCATTCCATTTCATTTCGAAAGTGACCAGATATGGGACCCGCCACGTTAGCTGGCCCCTCCACTCATGAGCTAGCCATCGGATCATCCCTTATTTTGACGCTACAGGTGCTCTCGCAGGAATTGGCGTAGCAAAGGGGGGGCCGGTGGGCCTGGCTCACCTTAGAATCTTCCTGGCCCACCCTAGAATATTAACTGTTGATGCAAAATGACAAAATAAATTAACAATAATTTAAATCAATATAGGAAATTGTTAAAGTTCTTCAAGTTATTTTGCCGCCCAATGTTATCCAATACACTTACCATTACCGACTAGGTGCGTGGTTTATGTAGCCGTGGCGCTGGCTGCGCGTCAGAATCAATCTTTTCAAAGCAAGTTTTAAAGATAACGGAACGTACTTTTTTGTGCATTGAATTTGAAGATAAATAAAATTCCTTTTCGTGTCATAAGTTTATGTGGGGCAGTGTAATTTGATCTGAGGTGGTGTTGTTTAAAGGAAAAGTATTTTGGTAAGATAGATATAATTTTTTAGGATTTTATAATATAAACAAGTAAATTGTGAATGGTTCTCCTTTCTCCGCTATATGTAGTTATAATAAAGCATTAATAATTTGGCTCGGCCAGTTCAGGACGTCACTTCTGGTGTGAATGCTACTTCTACAGTGTGCACATTGAGCGGTGAAAATGACCTTGGATGTCGAGAAACTGGCCCATCAAGGCCAATCATAGATTTTCCTAGAAGGAAAATCGAGGACAGATTTAGATGTTTTTCTACAAAATATTATGATGAATGTCCTTGGATCGAGTATAGCGTTAAACGTGATAAAGTTTACTGTTTTGTCTGCAGGCAATATTCATTCACTGCGCATAGGTAAATCCTATTTATATATCTAATCCAGTCAATAGCGGTGAAAAAGGGCATTATCTCCGAAATCTTTCAATGTAGATGGAATCTTATGAAAATTTAGAATTGTGCTAATTACCCTTTTTCAAGAGTGTTATATTGGTGGAATGTGTCCCTCTTTGAAAAAACTATAAACCAAAAGATTTCAACTGAAGAAACGTTGATTTTATGGCCAATAATGGAGGACAGAGATTTTTTCAACTTTTTAAGGGTTTTGTAAATAAAATTTACAGTATCTTATTAAAATCTGCACCTAACTGTCCGTCTGTCTGTGCATCCGTCCGTCACAGCAGTTTTCCTCCGAGACTATAGCAGCTACAGACACCAAATTTAGTGGACATATCAGAGTTATGATTCCTCGAAAGTGCAAATATCAGTAGATTTTTTTAAAAGCTTCTTAAAAGGGGTCCCTCATAGGGAAGGGGACCCTTAAATTTTTTAACTGAATATGGGCATCTGAGATATCAAAAGATATCTTGGTGAGGGCTTTCCAAAAACCAGCTTTGTGGGGTGAAGGGGAAGGGGAAATGTGTTATAAGTACTACAACAACAAATACCTTAGAAGTCTAAATTTCCTCAACTTTATTAATAATAGCATAATTTGTCAATTTTGCATTTTCCTAAATGAAATCGTAAGGGTACAGTTGAGTTCAAAGAAATTTATTATTATTTCAGCAGGCTCATATAAGGTCCTTATTACCTGTAAGTTTCATGAAAATCGCTATATATTTACGGAAGTTAAAACCATTTGAATTTTCTCTAATTACAACAACTACACATGACTATTATATGGGCTTTTCATCGAACCCGCCAGAATAGTTTTGATTGGATCTTCCCAAAATTTTCATATAATACGATTAAAGTTATTATCTTTGAGATCTTATTCAATCAACAATATGAGTAGTACTGCAAAGAAAATTGATCCTTAATAATCAGTGCTTAACAAAAGAATATGAAAAAAATAGTTTTTCATGATTCGCAAATTTCTGAAAAATCTTTCTTATATATTTGATGAAATTTATGATTTCCAGTAACATTTTAATCCTTAAAAATAATAATAATAATAATATTAATAATAATAATCTTCGCGCGACAGTCCAGACGGACCTGAGCGTTGAGATTTGATGGAGAAACTCATTTTAATGACCGTAACGGTAATCTAGGAGATAATATGGTCAGTCTCATGCTCGACCGTGTGATTATTACCTGATTTCACAATCAGTACCCATCACAGCTGGGTAGGCTGATAGTCTGACAGAGGAACCACAAGTACAAATTCATTGCCACCAATGAGCTTTGAACTTAGGACCTGCTGCACTAGAAGCAAGTGCTCTTACCACTACACCACGCAGACTACTAAATAATGTTTTATTAAAAAATGAAGAACAATTGATTATACTTGTATATATATATAAAGGGTTGTCCAACTAAAACGCACGATGTTTTGTAAATAAAACAAAAAGTTTTCAGAGAATTATGCTAATATTTTTATTATAATAAAAGGATTTATGAAATATATGAGTGGAACAAAATATCACCCAAATACTCGGCATGGCTACGGTGGCGTGCTTCTATCCGATGGTCCATATTTTCAATGACTCTGAGGAAGAATTGAGGTTCAATGTCGTCAATGCGCTAAATTATCTCATCCGCTACCTCTTAAATTGTTCTTGGCTTATGACGTATACTTTTTCTTTTAAATATTTCTAGAGAAAGAAGTTCAATGACTTAAAATCACATGATCGTGGTGGCCAATTAAGATCGCCACAACGTGAGATAACACGGCCATTGAATTTTTCGCGCAAAATAGCCGTTGTTTCGTTGGCTGTGTGGCAAGTGGCACCATCCTGTTGGAACCACATATTGTCCAGGTCCATGATCTCAAATTCTGGCCAGAAGAAGTCCGTTATCATCTCACAATAGCGAACACTATTCGGCTTTTCAACAATCACTCGTAGATTGTCTTTTGCCCAAATGCGGCCATTCTGCTTGTTAATGAATCTTCACTGAAGATGATTTTCTTTGTAAAGTCACCATTCCCTTGTGTCTGTTCAACTAACCATTCGGCGTATTGCCGATGCTTGAAATGGTTAGTAAGCTTCAGATCATGAGTCACCTTGTAAGCGTGTAAATTCAAATCTTTATTCTAATTCCACATCAGTGATGTTCGTGCAATGTTCAATTGTTGGACACGACGACGAGTAGAGGTTGACGGCTCTTCTGCGCTATAATAATATATAATATATATATGGGTGAATATACAAAAGTTGATCAACTTTTGGCCCTATTTTGTTTATATAGTTTTTAAACATAATTTGCATATTATTTCGTTTGAGTACATAGTTCATCCCATCAATATACTCTGCTAAGTCAGGCCAGTCACTTTTATAGATATTTTATGAGTTATTCGTATTTTTCTAAATTTGACTGACGAGGGCTCCATAGTACTGATTAACAACAAAATTTTGTAAGACATTGTAACATTTATTGAAATTTGAGTTTTTTTCAAGTTTAAATATTTTAGAATCCATGATAAACGTAAATCTAATGAATTAAATCACACAAGTTACTCGTATGATTACCTCTAAAACAGTGATGAATTACTTCAGTTTCCAAAAGAGTCTTTTCAATTTATAAGTTCTTGGGGGTATTTCCCTTACTATTATAAAATTCGGGAAAATTAACAAACTTTAAAATTAGAACAAACATATTGCTATTTTCCATCTCTACGCGGAAATTCAGAATGGAATCACTATTAGATAAAATAAAACAAAAACCAGCTTTTATGCAGTAAGAAAAATAATGATTCTTCATTCTAAAACTTATTAAAGTACAGTTGAGTTGAGTAAAAATTACTTTTCGAAAACGTCAATCTTCTCTTTAAATTGGTAAAATACCCTTTTCCCTCTTATAACTCGATTTGGTACTGGCAGTTTTTTGATTACTTGATCCACTGGTACATCTGACACATCGCTTTCGTCAAGTTTGAACAGAGTACCATCCTCGTTACAAATTTTAAGAAAAGTTATTCTCAATTCACCATCTTCATTATCAACATAAGTACAGACTCCTACATAACGATACTTTGTTCTTCGTACTACATATTTAATCAAAACATAATTACCACTACTGTCATGATTTTGGATTTATGTTTTTCTGTAGGCTCTAACTTCTAGCATAGATAGATTACATTCGCAGTTAGGGTTACTTATGTTGTTTCTTACGTAGGTGTATAGTGGGAGAGTATCTTCTTCAGAGTCAGTGAATACGGTTATCTTCTCTTTCATACTTGATAGATCCTATATTGAAATGATCGCATCCATCGGGATCACAGAAACAACTGAGTGACTTCATTGTAAGTTGGTTTGGAAAATAAACAGAAACGGTCACCTGATGCACCTTCAGCGTGCCTTTAAAAGCAACAAATTCAGAGGACTTCTCGGTAATTGTAGAGTTCATTTGCTCGATTTCATGATCTTCAATCACATACGCAAGTATACCTTGGCATCTCTCACGAATAACAGCAACAAATTCTTCTTAATTTGTTATGTCACCCCCCGTTGCGATTACATAATCGGCAGTCCGTTTACAGGTGGCGTCTACACCATCCGGTGCCCCCTTCCCGTGACCGGCTTCATGATAGTTCCACGTGTATCTCATAATGTTAGGATACATTTTTAACAGTTACAGCTCAATACATAGAACATAGACTTGTTCCTGTATTGCGTTACAGGACCATTGCTAAGAAAGTGAATATGGTCAATATTTCCAGGGAATGAACTTAGCACTGGCTGCAGATGGGCCAAATTGCTCCCACATTATGAGACAAGTTCGATGACATAGTGCAATATGAAGTAACGGAGTCTTTTAGATATACAACAACAGTATGCAATGAAAGTTGGGAATGCGAACCGCCGAAATGAAAGGATTGTATTTTCTTGTTGTACTTAGTACAAAAATTTTCTGAAAAATTCATGTGCACCACGGCATCATTTTCAGATAAAGACTCCTTCAAGTGTTTAATTTCATTATACTAGTGAACTACGTAAAAAACATGACGGGAAAAATTCTTCATATCATATTCAAGTTTTGAAATCAGTTCTCGGGGTAAGATTTTCTGTGTTTCTTATTTATACTTTGTAACAAATCGTTCTTTCTTTGTCTTGAGATCAATTATGGCTTCCTTTTTATTTACCCACTGTTTCAATACGATCGGCTTGGAATTGTCAAAGTCGTTGTATGTTAAAGTATTGACGCAACAATTATCACACGTTCTCTTCAGATATTTTTCAGCATATTGATCGCAGCAAAGCGTTGCTAGCATACCTTGATGATTACTTACTGATGTAAGAATATTTGCATCTTTTAAAGCTGCAAGTTTGAGGTAAATGTTTTCGTGGATTGTGCAGGCACAGGTATCGCGGTTTGATAAAGTAGGTAGTACAACCCAAAATGGCCGCAATCCATTAAATAGGGCATAACTGATTACAAATGACACAGTTTTCAAAAACTTCTTGTGGAGATTTTTCAAGGTATCAAGCAAATATCGCTTTTGTTTTTTAATCTGTCGGCGAGATATAAATTTTTTCTTTCCGGCTGCTAGGCGACTGTTAGCATCATCTTCTAAAAAATCTTGGACTAATCGTTGCAATTGAGTTTTGCGATTCTTTGAGTTTGATTTTGTAAGATTCTTTCGAATTATTTTATATGTCACCACTTTGTTTTTGAATCTGCATAATTTGTATTTCTCTACTACACTTCCAGATAAAGCTTATTTGAACTTCATTTTTTCTTTATGGCTTTTAATTTTTGCGTAGTTTTCTTCTAGCTGAATTTTCGTGACTTCACCGAAAAGTGCTTTCTTTACTAGTTCATTCTTTTTAGTCACATTCTCACTCATTCGTTCAATTCTCGTTTTCGGCGATTTTTCGACAGATTTCACTTTCTGTAACTTTTTTTTTAACTCGTTTATACTTTTGACGCTGAGTATTTAATTTAGTTTTCAGCTTTGTAATAACGGCATTCATTTCCTTTAATTGCTTGTTTCTATCTTTTCTCTGTCTTTGGCTTCTTTTTTTTGCTTCTTTCATTCTTTGATCTTTGTTCATGATGATTGGTCTATTATCTTCAACCGGCCCTACTTCGTTTCTGGCATTATCAAATTCAGCGATTGGCGGGCCATCTTCGTCACTTGTTGAAGGTGTATTGTGGCGTTAAAAGTTATTTGTATTTCGGTTCAAAGCAAGTTTTTGCCTATAATTTGATGAATGTTTTTTCTAGTTATCCGTTGCTCCCGAGGTGTCATTTTTTCAACAGATTTTCTTTGTCCTTTTGCTTTTTTTCTTAAATACTGCAGCCTTTGTTTTTCCTTATACTCTGCTAATTGAATCGGGTCATTTTTAATTCTAAGCAAACGAGCAGCTTCCGCTTGTTTTTTATTTTTCAACACATCTTCCCTGGATAATTTTTCTTTCTTTTTAGGTGGCGACATAGCCTGAAATGATTAAAACAAATGATTACACACCTTAACCTATCATAAAAGATATCTGACATAGATAAAAATCAGTTCCCTGGCAACGCGTCAGTCCTTTGGTGCGATTTTAGACAACGGACTGACGACAAAGTACTGATGAATAAGACATTAATTTGAAGGTATGCTTAAAATCTACAAACTTATCTGTATTTTCAATTATCAAAATGACAGATTTGCACATATCATATGTAGTTATGTATAAATTAAAACAAAAAATAGGCACTGGGCGAAATAAAGACTCACCAGAGTACTGGCAATTTGACTGGATCAACACACCCACACGCGGTAACAGCTGCGCTAGCACTGGCCTTGTAGCCACTGCCGTCAATATGGCACGCTCTGTGCCTAACTTCACTATCAACATTCAAAGCTACAAACGAGTTGATCATAGTCCGGCGATATTTCGCGGGAATTTCGAATTTTAACTTGGCACAAAAGACTGATGTGTAAAAATTATGACAAAGTTTGTTGATTTTTTTTAATAAAGTTTTTTTCAGAAACTGCTAATATACCTGTGGAATATGTCAATTAATATATCAAAATTATAAGATAAATAATAAATACGGAATATTTCGTTATACAACCACAAGATCAAGCATTTTTATGATTGTGACAAGACAGGGAACTGATGTTTTGAGAGTTTAGTGTGTTATTTTACTAATTTGTTTGTAGAATACGGGATTTAAATTGAGTGGACACATCAGGAGGATTTAGAAGTTTCAGAATATATTATCACATAACCAAGAGCATAATAAACTGACAGCGAGTTGGACAACTTTCGTATATTCACCCATATGTATATATATATATATATATATATATATATATATATATATATATATACATATATATATATATATATATATATATATATATATATATATATATATATATATATGGATAAGGGAGAACGACAAAATTTGAACATTTTCGCGAAATATGTCCAAAATCTTCCTTTTTTAAACTTTTGAGCTTAAAAGGCTCTCAAAATGTGATACTCGTGCTTGGTTTCGTACTCCAAGTGGTAATATCTTAGATAATTTTCAGCTTTGAAGCTGAAAAGTAAAGCTAAAATATTTATTTAAAAGGATTTTTTATTCTATCACAGAAAAAGTTCTTAACGTATCTTAATAAGTCATCGAGTTAATTTTAAAATAAATTAATTTTTTCTAAAATTTGACAAAAGGAATCTTCAAGTGATCATTATAAATTTTTAAACTTCATATAACAAATGAGTCAAACTTCTTGATCACGTAACTAGTACTTAGGTGGGATGAATTGTAGAGGAATACGATTTATTTCAATTATGGTATAGATGGGGTTGATTTTATAGCACAATTTTTTAAAGCCATTAAACCCATCGTATTTTCATCACAGCAGCACATTTTTGGGTCTTTGTGAAGAATAGAGCTATAAGATAATATAGAGTGGCTACACCCGTGTATATGACTATACGTGAGTGTCCGAAGAATTTGATTTAGCTAATTTTCCCCTCCATGCGCTGTTCAGATGTTCGACTGTTTTCGTAGTTACTTTGGATCAATACTGAATATCATGTTAGAAATTTGACCAAAATTTCAATGATTTAAGAAGATGTAGAGAAACATGTACTTATCAAGTAGTAAATATAGATGATATACTTTCAAATAAGATTTTAATAGGAGAAAAGACACCAAATCAATTCATAGATTACGGAAAATAGCAGAAAATACGTTGTTTTTCAATGTTTGGATACATGGTATATATTTGCTTAACCATTCAATAAAAGTAATGAAAACCAATTCACATGATTTTAAATAAATGTTCCCTAACTGACTTAAGCATAAAATATCCAAAATATTGACTGTTTCATTCATGAAACACAAATTTAGATTGATATTTACATTTCGTACTCTACCATTCATGTTCGGCCATATTCGTGTTCAGACTTGACAAGATAGTTAACATTGCCGTTAGAAGAGCACAATGTGTAAAGGTCGGTTCACGCTTTTAATTCAAATTTTGATACTTCAATTAGGCTTATCAACGTATTTTACAATCATCTTAGAAAATAATCTATGAAAATATCGTAAATAACTATAATTAAAATTTTCGATTCACCTAAAGACATGCTAAGGACATTGAGTATGCAATCTAATCAGCAACCTCATCTCATTTGCTTGGTGTGCTCGCGTTGTTAACCGATGATTTGATTTTCCCCATGTTTCGTTGGGAGTTCATTCGGGTCATTGCAAATTTATCCGAAGTCGAGCATCTGTCAAATTGATTGTATCAAGTGCAAGCAATTTGGTGTTCGGTGCGATATTTGCAGATTAAATTGATAATTCCGCACAGTGAAGCCGGAAGTTTTTATTCGGAAGTATTTTAGCACGTGCGCAAAACTACAAAAAACAGTGGAAAGTGAAAAAGTGATAGTGACACTCATTAAAATTAAGTGAAAAGTGAAAATGAAGTGCGTCGTTTTGTCTTGTGAAAATGACTCGAGCTTGCGGTCTTTGGGAATTTCTTTTCACAGGTAAATTGACCAAACGTTGATTTTGTTTTGTGCCGCACCAAATGTTTTCATGCGTTACATGAAATTAGTTAAAATAATTGATATTTAGTTGAAGCGCATCAGTGTTCATGAAGTTTGTTTGAATAGGCGGGGCTTAATTCTTCGGGTGATAATCTTCGTGTGAAGTTGATAGTCCTGTTATGTCTGCTCCTCTACATTCATTGACGGCAGAGAATCACAATTAATGGGGGTATAATGTGCAATCAAATTATGTTGGAGTTTTCAATGCAAAAATATTGATTGCTGATTCATTAATTTCTGTTCTTACTATTTCTTTTTGTTTATCATCTGCCTTAACAGTTTTCATATTTGGAGTGATAAAATTAAATTCAGTGATAGATTCAAAATAACTAATATAATGCGGTCTAATATATTAAAGATTGGTAGGAATTAAAATGAAGAAGAAATAAAAAAAGAATTTTGATTTGAAATATGTATAAAATAAAAATTTCAATGCATATTTTGAATCAAAAAAATTTTTTCTTATATTTCTTCTACATTTCTTCTCAGAAAAGGAAAGTGTTCGTTTTATTTGATTTCAAACATTGAATCGAGCTTAAAAAATTTTACAATTTGCAAACAATTCGTTTTACAGATTTCCTCTGGATGAGCATATGAAGGCAAGTTGGCTCAACAGTATTGTTCATATGATGCGGCCTTTGACGAAAATGTCTAGAATATGTAGTGCTCATTTCATTCAAGAGCATCTTTTCGACTGCAAAGGCAGAAAAAAACTGCATCCAGACGCAATTCCGTTTTCTGGCAAAGCTGTAAGTTTAATTTTTAAAAGTAATAAAAGAATACAACCCTACCCGTTTAGAATAAGCCTGAAAATAAAAGCTTTGGTTGCAAAAATGACCTTGGATTTAACAACGTCATTATGACTGGAAACAGTCACTTAGTAGTCTTTACATTAATTTTCATAAAAAAAATATTTTTAAATTTCATGTTTTAAGGAACCTCCTGTAATGATTTTAAAACTTGTTAAGTTCGTACGCGGAACCGACCTCTCATCGGTTCTAGACGTTAAGTCTGAGTAGTGCCAACGGATGGTACCAACAGGTCAACCAATCCGTGCACCGTAACCCATTCACGCGGTGACTGCTTGTCGGCCAGCTAGTTCGGAGAGGATTTCGGTCGCGGGTCTCCGAATGGGTTACGCTCAATTACAATATTTCAGCCACCTGAACATGCCCGTTTTCCAAACGCGTCAACAATTACTCATCCAGAACGGGAAACCTACGTTACGTTAATTCTGGATGTGATCTTTCCACAGATCTCAAATCAAAAACGCTACAAAATCCCATAGGCGCGTTACCGAATCACCGACGCGGTACCGAAAAATATGCTACTCGAAATTAAACCGACGAAAACTACTCTAATGAAATGACGAAACAATCAAAGGTACCGCGTACCGCGCGCGATGCGAAACCGACCTCAGCGGATTTGTCGAAACCCTACCCTCGCGACGGCATACCTACCCTACACTCTCTCTTCCCACTGAAAAAGCAGAACCGCTGAAAAGGAAAGTCGTGGTTAAATTTTAACAATTCATGGCTTTATTCATTCCAGATAGATTATAAAAACAAATGAAGAAAAATACTGAAATAAATTAAACTTATCAAGAGGATTATATGTTATACTCTATAAATTTTTAACTTGTGTATGTATCACTAAGTGTTTGTTTTTGCTCTAGGTGTTTATTTTAAATGGGTTTATATTTGTTGCAACTAAACGATTACGTCAGGCAATTCTGAACTTATTCCAGAAAAATATTTCTATTTTTATTTATCCTCATCCTGTAAGCTACTCTAATTAAATATCCTATTTTGTCGTAATCTGTATGAGAATTTTATACCATTAATCATTCGTGTTTAATATTAGGTTTAATGATTATTGAAAAATATGGTTAATAGCCATTTTACCAATCCTTGTTCAAATTTGTTGAAATTGATTTTCTCCTTAATAATTCAAAGGTTAAAAGCGTATGGAACTAATGTAGCATAACTAAGCTAAAGTAAAGTAAACTAAGATAATGCAAATTATCGTGTTGTGGTTGGTTGGTTGTCATGTGTTCATATATTAGTAAATGATTTTTGCTTCATCTAAATACAAAACCAGGCTCAGTTGTTTGTTGCTCGAACAAATCCGCCTTGTTGTGTATTTAAATTAAGTGCTCTCTCGGTCGGTGTGCTGTTTACTTTTCGTTCCAGCTTGCCGTTTACGCGTTCTCTTGACAGTTGTTCAGGTTGTTAATTCTGTTGTGTTAATGTAATAATCGATACATAAACTAAAGTTAAATCTTTACATGCTTCTAAATCCTGCAATACATTTAAATTGATGTTATTAACTTAAGTCTGAAATTCTACCGTTTTGTTTGTTTTTATCTAGTGTAATTAAATTTAAGTTGCCTATATTGTATCGTTATCCCTTATAATTAAATTAGCTAAATAGATTTTTCGTTTCTGTTTGATAAAATTTCATTCTCTTATTTATCGTGTTTTCTTAAATGGGTTAGTTGTAGGGTTTCTAGATTATTTGTGAATTATTATTACTTTAAAAAGTTAATGATAAATCCAATCTCCTTAGACGGCTTGTGATGCGGGATACGGTGGCGCAGATGTGCTATCGTTGCCATATGTTGATCGTGGGCCACCACCATCATTTCCTAATTCACCAATTGTTAAATTCTTCATTTGATCTTGAATAGTATTGCTTTTTATTGTATTATGAGTTTGCGTAATCGTTGTAGGCGTTGTTATAGCTCCCGGTGGTGATATTACTGTGTCCATATCACAATCATCTTCATTCCGTTTTGTGTGGCATTGTACACAGCGTTTAGAGCGTGGCCAATTTAAGTAAGTACATCTCGGGCATGGCCATTTTGCTTTGGATGCATCTTGATTTGATGGACCACCAGATGCATTTAAATTGCTTTGCGAGAAACTTAAGCTTGATGCCTCGATAAGCGGATGACAACTGTTTGGACTTGGCTGTGGTGGGCTTAATCGAAAAATGTCCTCGTTAAGAAGCGGTTTTAATCCTTTACACATAGTGCATTTCAAAGATGGTTGAAAATTCTCATAGGTGCAATATTCACAGATCCATTTTTGGGTGTCGAGTGGCGATGGTTGTTCACACAATGTTATCTCCCGGCTGCTGCTACTGTTAAATTTTTTTCTTGATTGGTGCCGGGTACGGAAACAATTGCCCCTCGAAACCAAGGTACGACTTGCACGCTTACTAATATTAATCAAAAGAAAAAAAACTGTACCCTGTTCAAGTGAAGAGAACCTCAAATATTTATTTTTGAGGGGAAACGCTGGTGTCGCTTCGTGGGGTGAGTTGATCAGCCTGGAGGCTATGGTTTGGCTACAATAATCTGGCTGGTTGGTTGATTTGTTGTGTTTGTAAGTTTTGTGGGTTATCCTTTCAGCTTTTCGGCAAACATCACAAAATATATGAAATTCACGTCCGGGCCGCTTTCCCCCAGCTATAATTTATGCTTGTTTCTTGACATCAACTTGATCCCGTTAAAATTAGGTCAGCACTACAAAAACTCATTTGGCCAGCTCCTGGCGCATCCAAGACGAACAAAATGTTCAAAATACTTCTTGCTAGCTTCGCGAATCAATTGCGTATCCTTTTGGCATACACACGTCGGGATATTTACTGTTTTTTTTGTTTAGAAAATAAAAATCGTGGTCGCGACTTGTTTCAAATGTCATTTTTTTCACTTCTCAATTTCGACTTGTCTTCTCACCTGCCGCGCCCGCCTTTCTTGTCTTTCTTGAATGGAATCACAATTTGTAGTGTCTGAAGACCCTAATTGATAGCGATTAGAACTACTCCGCTTATTATTAATATTATTATTGGACATCGTGTTGTTTGAGGTTACCTCAGTAGAGTTCTCTTCGTTAAGATCTTTATCTGGAAACAATTTTGCGTTGTTTGCACTACTTCGATCAACTATTTCATTATTATGTTCTTTTAAATTACCACACATCGAGCATTTCAGACTCTTTGGCCAGTTCTCATAAGTACATCTATTGCAAGCCCATTTATTGACAAAAGGCCGACTTTCGATGGGACTAATGCGGTTGCTCACAGCTCCCGTCAAACATCTTGAGCTAGCTAAATTATTTACAGATCCTACTGGACTTAATCGATACTGTTGACCTCGAGCCGTGACCAATGCATTGCCGGCTAGATCGGAATCAGACCCGGTTGTAACAATCGGGCAACCACCACCATCCGGCACTGCCGATATTTCCTATGCCACTTACTTGTTCTGACTCGACAGTGATGAAGCAGAATCCCCTCCGTTGATTCTTTTGTCCGTCAAATGGCATTTCGTCTTCCACAATATTCGGATTGCTACTATTAGCACCACTAAATGTAGCTATTGACTTTCTACGGGTGGGTAGATTTTTAGGCGGGTCGAATGCTGAGGCGCTTCGACGACGAGGGGGCGATGAACTGCAAGGAAAACATGGTAAGGCATTCGTCGATGTAAGCCGAACGAAAAAAATTACCTCTTAATAGTTTTAATCACATCTAGGACCGCGCCAAGTCGCTACCGGCACCACACCATGACACGTTCTGGACGACGTAGAAGAAAAAACGTTTTATGTCAAATTATTCGCTAGCTACGCGCACAGTTTTGCAATAATAACTTAGCAAATAGTTGAAGAATTAAATTAGACAAAATTTAAATCAGATAATCTTCAATAATTAACTGAATATTTAAGAAATTGTCTACTTGTACGTCTTCTCCATGTGGCTGTCAAATCCAACCGGTTGTCACATCGGACAAACCAGATGTGTGTGGAATGGCACGCCACATGGCGGCAATGTGCCTCTCCATTTGTCGCCAGTGGCATAGTTTTTCGATGGCCACGGTGGAGGGGCATTTCCAGATGGATATGTCTCGAAATGTGTCGGGGTTTGGATTAATTTTATATTTCGAATATTTATATCCACAGATCTAAATATTTGGACAGAAAAGAAATATTTTCTGCGCAACGATATCCGCACGACAGAGGAAGTCCACTGGCACTTCGAGGACATACCCATCTGGCCGGTTGCAAGGGTTCGGGATCGGAATCACTTCGATTCCCGGGCGTAGGCGTCACATTACACTCCTCCGGATGATGCTAGTTCTACGAGAACGCTCAGTGATGACCAAGGCCAAAGCAATGTTTTCCGCGAATACACGTAAAATTTGACATAGATTGTAATGACAATTTCAAATTAAGTCAATTTCAGATTCTTTCAAACGAACTTCTGTCAATTGCAAACATCGGGTGTGACGGGAATTGGAATATTGGTGCACGTCCAGTACTGGTAGGAGTCTAAGTTTTCACATAATGAAATTATCAACTAAATTTTTCTAGCAGGCTACTTGCAACTCAATGATGCTAAATACAAAATCAACATTTGAAACCATTGTGAGATGCTCCTAAAATGTTTTATCTCAATTCTTACCTATTTGAAATGTTCAAGGTTTATGACAGATGCACACCTGCATTATATTCATATCAAAATGAAACCGAGGACATCATGTTATCTGAAGTAATGGTATGTATTATTTTTAAATATGCAGTAAATACCCTTCACGTACTTTTTCAAATCTTTTGCAGGAAACGCCTGCTAATTTAAATGTTGAAGAAACTCTATTTTTCTCCGTAATGGCAGCTTATAATGTATATAATAAATTTTATAATATTTTTACTTGTAGATTGATGTTCATAATGATGTTCAAGGGCCATCGTCGAAGAAAATGGAATGTGCTTTTGACGTAAGTAAATATTTTTATATAAAATCGAACCGATTGTAAATAGTTTTTATAGATGATTGTGATAAGGTGTAAAGTTTGCCTGATTTCTCCTTATCTTTAGTTGCTAAAAGATCTAGTTAATCAACATCTATGATGATTTTGCATTAGAATGTATTTTTGTCATTTAGAAAATATCTTTCCATAGGCAACTGAAAACGAAACTAATAGTTTTTGTTCTGCAAATGTTCTTGCTCCACTTGCTGCAGATGAGTGCTCAATCAATGAATACATGGCAACTAATAATGCGAATCTTTTCAGGGGAAACATTACATTTTCCATATATTTTTTTAGGATGACCGATTGAACCAATTTTCTACGAGCTTGGAGATAATTGACATTGCTAGTTATTGTATTCCTGTAGGTAGTATCATTGCGGGTTATATATTTGTCTATTGGTATTTTTCTTTCAGGTTAATATACAAAATAACCAGGAGTCAATTCCCCAGGACATGGGTTGGTCATCAGATGTAAGTATATTATATTTAATTGAGAATTTTGTGTTTGTTTGTCTTTTTTTGAATATAATCCCAGCAAAAATATTAAATGTTAACGTTAATTTATATCTTAGTTTACTCATAAGACGTAAATCTTTTTAAGTTCTTAACATGAAGTTTTTTACTTAATTTCATCGACAGGAGGAGTATTGACATTCACGTTTTAATTTTAACCAATAGAAAAGCAAGGATAAGCTCAAGCTTTTCCCATGATACCTACACGCGTTATATTTTTTGATGGGCTGTCGTTTTTGTAGCTGTGATCGTTTTCAGCTGCATTCTGTGTTTAGGGTGGTGTAGAAAATATGTGTCGAAATCTTCATTATAAAGATCAAGTGTCTTAAAACATAATTAATATAGGAAACAACTGAAGAATGCAGACGACTCAAATGCAAGAAAAATAGAGAAAAAAAAAGAAGTTTGGAAAAACAATTGGCTACTATCAAACAAAAACTTGCAACCAAAGATAAACTAGCTGATAAACTGAGAAAACGGTCATGTCGTGATAGAAAGAAAGCAGCAAATGTGAAGCAATTACTTGGGAGTCTAAAAGCAAAAAATTTGATCAGCGAAGACGGCGAAAAAATTATCGAAAACATAAGTGCTCCCTATAATAAAACGTTGGAATACCGTTTATTTCAACGTAGGAATCTGAAGACACCAAAGCAATTTGATCCCATTATTAGATCTTTCGCTCTGAACTTGCATTTTTATTCTCCCAGAGCATATGAGTATGTACGCACAACATGTGGAAACACATTACCTCATCAAAGAACACTAAGGTGGTGGTACCAAGGTGTTGGTTGTATACCAGGCTTCACACAAGAAGCTTTCGAAGCCATTAAAAATGTTGTGCGGAGCGCACCGAATGATATAATTGTAGTCAATGTTGTGTTTGATGAAGTGAATATCAGACAACATGTGGAATGGGATGGTCATCAGGCTTTGGGATATGTCGACGTTGGTGATGGTGGCAACATCGACAAAATTGCTACTAAAATGCTTGTTTTTATGGTCGTTTTTATAAATAAGTCTTGGAAAATATCTATCGCATTTTTCCCAATAGCAACAATAAATGCTGAACAGAAGGCAAACCTTATATCAATGTGCATTGACCATCTACTGGAGACAGGTGTTGAAATTATGGGTGTAACATTCGATGGATTTGCTTCTAATTTATATATGACTAAGCTTTTGGGTTCAGATGTTCGCTGCATAAAGTCAGAAGGATATTTCACATATAATGATTCCCCGGCAAAGTATATTTTACATCCCGATAGTTATCACATGTTCAAACTGTGTCGTAATACGCTGGCAGATTTGAAGGAAATTTTAGATAATGATGGAAATATCATTAAATGGAACTATATACTTTTACTACAGGAATTGCAAGAAAAAGAAGGCTTGCATTTAGGTAACAAGCTTAGAAAGGCACACCTATACTTCAGCAAGTAAAAAATGAAGGTACGATTGGCTGTACAAACTTTCAGCGATTCCGTAGCTGACGCCTTAGATTTTTGCAGAGATAGCTTGCAGTTGCAAAATTTTGCTGGAAGCCAACGTACAGCGAACTTCATTCGAATTTTCAATGAAGTTTTTGACATTCTCAATTCCAGAAAATTGTCATCGTTCCCTGCATCGAAACAAGCTCTCTGCAAACAGAATTTTCAAATACTGAACAACTCCTGTGATCACCACATTCAGTATATCAAAGATCTAAGACTGCCTTCCGGGGTGCCAATAATAGAATCAAAAAGATATGTTGGATTTGTTGGCCTAATCGCTGGTATGCGAAATATGAAGCTTTTATACGAACGATTCATTGTTAGTGGAAAACTGAAGTTCATTCCAATGTATAAGCTAAGCCAAGACCATCTAGAGCTATTTTTTGGGTCAATAAGGGGTGGCTTAGGCAATAACAACAACCCAACTGTGAGACAGTTTATTTCGCGGTACAAAAAATATCTTAACACGAGATATTATTTCATGGCTAAAAACCTTTCACAAAAGGTATCTTCGAGGCAGCAATTCACAAAAATTGTACATTTTAAAGGAATGTAGAACAATAACAACAAGTTTTTATTTATCACCCATACATATATGCGCACATCTTTTGTTTGAAAACCAGCGCCTTGATTCCGCCGAAGCCGGTCCCAAGCCCGATCAAAGGAAGAGGGAGGCACAGTTCAGCACATTTTTTTGTGGCCTTGGCTGATATACTTGTACTCGTGCATATATTCGTATATTCATGCTAATTTAAACCAATCAAAATTCAAAAGATTTATTACCATAATGCAAATGACGGAATTTTTGCCCCTAATTTCAGTCTACCTTTGGGCAATTTTTTTAGTAGTGGTAAATTTATGTCAATATTAGTGAATTCAGGGGAAATTTGGACAGAAAAGTTGTTTACTGCCCACTCTATATATCATCTTCCTCTATGTTGTGAAGCACCTTGTCGGACCGCAATACAGAATTTGGTGGAAAAATTCGAGCTGTTGGAACAATTTAGTGATGTGAAGAATAAAACCCGTGCACTTCATTCAAAAAAAGCCGGGGATATTGCTGCTGTAGCCGAAAGTGTTGAAGAAAACACAGGTTTGTCCATTCCTTGTCGTTCTTTGGAATTAGGCATTCCATAAACGTCATTACACCGTATTTTGCATAAAGATTTGGGTCTTAAGGCTTATAAAGTTCAGTTAACACAAGAACTCAAGCCGGTCGATCATCAACAACGTCGTGTCTTTGCTGGTTGGGTCCTTGAAATGCATGAAAATGATCCGGGATTCCATTGAAAGACCATCTTGAGTGAAGAGGCCCATTTTAACCTCGGTGGCTTCGTTAACAAGCAAAGTTGTCGCATTTGGGGCTCGGAAAACTCAAGAATTATTGTTGAAAAGCCTCTCTATCCTCAACGTGTGGCTGTTTGATACGGTTTATTGTCCGGCGGAGTCATTGGACCTTACTTTTTCAAAAATGAGGCTGGAGCAACAGTTACGGTGAATGGATTGCGCTATCGAGAGATGACTAATGATTTTTTTATGGGCGGGATTGGATGGTGTTAATCTGGACAACGTTTACTTTCAACAAGACGGCGCTATGTGCCACACAAGTAAGGAAACCATTGATTTTTTATGGAGAACATTTCCGGACCGTATTATCTCTCGAAGAGGTGATCACAATTGGCCACCGAGATTTTGTGACTTAACACTTTGTGACTTCTTCCTTTGGGGCCACGTGAAAGAGAAGGTCTACCCCAACAGCCCAGCATCTTAGCGATTTGGTTATGGAAAATTTCATGAAAAGAATATGGTCCTGTAAGCGTGGTCATGGTAGTCATTTGCCTGATATTATTTTTCTATTAACGGCATACCTTCTTCTTTATAATGGAATAAACATGCGATCATTTATATTAAAAAGTCGCATTTTTCTTTTAATATCAAAATAACACCTCTTATTGGAAAATCCTTTAGTTACTGAACCCAAAGTTTGGGTGGAGTTTATAACTGCCCAATTTGCCTCTTACACTTGCTAAACTTACCTCACTTATGGGGTACGTTGAGCATCCCTGACTTTCTTCCTTTGAATGAATGTAGCTCCGAAATGCGATTCATAGGATTACATTACTATGAACACTTTAGAAAGGGATAAATTACTTACTCGGCAGTATACATAACAAGCTATTAAGAGTTATTATTGAGGAGCTATGAGCAATCAGATGAAAAATTCCGCAACTAGCCCCGCCCTACCTACCCTCCTACCCTACCTACCTGATGTCTAAAGTGGTGATGAAACTTGTCTTTTGTAACTTCTACATTCTTTTTCAACACAAAAACAGAATAAGGCAGATGCGCCATGAGAAGACCACGAGGAACTTTACGAAAAATGCATTTTCGAATTTGTTCCAACGAATAGAAAATAGTTTTACTTCCCGTGTGTTTTCTCATAGCCTTAAAATGAGAACAAAAGCACTTAACAGTTGTTTTAAATAAATTTCAGAGCACGACCATAAACGTTGTTTTCATTCCCTTTCTAAAGCTACTTAAAATTTAATTAATCAAAGTATATTTGGTAAAAACATTCTCAAAAACTCCTTGAAAAATAATTGAAATAAAAAAATTCAATACTGCGTTTTAAACTGCTATTTTTTAAAGGCATATGATTATGCAAAATATTAAAAACTCCAAACGTTGACCTAAGTATGCCTTCATATTCTTTTGTATATTTGAGAAATATTTACACTGCAATCAAACATTAACTCAGAGAATAGGACCCAAAACAAACTATTGAATTCGAAGTTTGTTTGCGGGAACACGGCGACAACCAACAAAGCCTGTTGTATTACAAGAACTTATCAAGTGTTAAAACAAATATTCGTTTACCTAACCTTTCATTGCCAACAGCGACCTTTTTGTTAAATCTCGTCTGCCCGGGAGGTGGCTGGTCGTTAATTTAAGGTAGATCGCAATGAAAAATAACATCACAGAAGATGCAGCTTGTAAAACATCCAAAAAGACAAATTAATACTGGACACCAGTGATTTTCGTTAACAGAGTGATTAGCACCGAATTTGTGATGAACTTACGGTTTAGAGGCCGAAACCCCTTTGCTAGCTTGGACATGGAAAATACCATACGTAATGAGCCATAACTTGTTAGTCCAGGGAACCATTAATGTAGTAGCAAATAACATATCATCCCAATTGTGCGATATGTCTGGTTATAAAATAATTTTAGGCTACAGTTCAAAGGACACTCTGGCCTGAATAAAATTTTTAATTCATTTCAAAACGAACTTACTTGAACATGAATCAAGTCCACAGCATGGTTTATGTGAGAATTTAATAAATTTGAATAAATTGGCCCTAATACGCAATTTAACTTACAAATTAATACCGAAATCGTATAAGCGACCCTTTCCGCTGCGTCGCGTTGAGGAAGTTTTCTTGCTAGGCACTATGGCGCGCACAAAACCCTCCACTAGCCGCGAGAACTTCACTTTCGGGGAAATGCCGATCGCGTCAGGTGCTCAAAGCGGTGCAGTAAACACTGAACACTGATTATCAAGTAATAGAAATTAGATACATCTATCTGCTCTGTTCTTTATGCGAGATAATCTTTACAAATTTTAATATGATTCTTTTCCGCAAATGCCACCGCGTTGTATTTAAATTGAAAGTGTGGGCAAAATGCGGTGAGCAAACATGTCGACTTGAATTTCTGGTTTGAACGTTAATTGTTCACAGATTGAAAATTTGTATCTTATTAGCCAGAGTAGGCACTAGTCCACCGTTCTATAAGGCTTGCCGGAAAAAGTAAGAACTTTTTGCCAAAATACTCGTAAACGCTTATTTAGTGGTAGGTGTAATAAATTTTCTTGTTTCGAGCTACTAACAACATGATTTATTTACGCGGAAAAGATTTTTGTATTTGATTTATTTCGGAAGATTTTTCAAAGAACTTAGCATTCTATAGTTTTGTTGAGAGTTTCAATTCGAGTTATGCATTTTTTTCTGCTTTTAATGTCACCAAAATGAAAACACTCGTTCAATTAGAAATATAAACGAAGTTCATCTTTGAAAATGCTGCTTCACAAACATATGTATGTAGCCCAAACAAAGTAAGAAGTTTTAAAGCTAATTTTTGTAGTTCTGGGTATTTATTACCACACACAAATTTAATCCAGAACTCTTCACTGGAAACTTCCGCATGTTTGTGCTTTAACACTGTGTTTTCTTGGAAATCGATCATTTCCATCTGCAGAGTAGCTTTATCACTCCCAAAAACTATTTCAGCTTCGTTGCTCCATTCACCATCAGAACGCAGAGAGTAAATGCTGCTGAGGATTTCTACAACATTCTCAATTTTCTTAAAATCTGCGAACCTGTTTTTAAATTCCGATTTAAGATCCGTAATGAACGTCTTGTATTGGTCGACATCAATCTCGTTGTCACTGGTGATTATTTTATTTAAATTGGGGAAGTGTAAGCATTCATTACCAAGATCATCAATAAAGAGATCGAGTTTTCGCGAAAAACTTTTTACTTCTGACATGAGCTCCCATACAAGCTTTCCCTTGCCTTGAAGTTTAAGGTTCAGGTCATTGATATGTTTAAAAATATCCGTCAAGAAAGATATGGCAGCTACATTTTCTTTTTCGTTTAAAAAACTTAAGTAGGCGTTTGCTGAAGTCCGATCACTGTTGAAAATATATTTGCTTAACCATCTCACATTACTATGCAACAGTAAATCATAATATTGTGCGTCAACTTCTTCAAGAAATGATTTCAATTCACGATGTTGCAGTGATGATTTCGCACGAAGAAAATTGATTATTTTCATCATTTCTTGCATAATACGTTCAGATTGAGTTTGCAGCAAAGCACAGTTTGGTGAATAATACAGTTTGTAGGAAATCAAATTTTCATTACATCTTGCATTACTACTCAATAGGTGCACTAGTCCATTTCTCCTCCCAACCATCGCTGGCGCACCATCAGTAGTTACCGATAAAAGCTTTTTTAAGTCTAACTCATCTTTATCAAAATGATTAATCACTGCTTTGATCATGTCTTCTCCTCGTGTTCTTCCTAAAAGTGGCAAAATAGCCAATATCTCCTCAACAAAAGTTTGTGTCGCTTGGTCCAGGTAGCGTACAAAAATAATTAATTGTGCCGTATCAGTGACATCACATGATTCATCCAAAGCCAAGGCGTAAAAGTTCGCATTATTTAACTGCTGCTTGACATCACAATGATTTTCTTCTGGCAAAATGTGTGTATTTCTGGTGCTAGTAGAAGCAGATAACGGAATCTATCGTATCGTCTCAACAACATCCTTTTTGTTCTCAAACAAGGCATTACCCGCCTCGAGAAAGCATTCTTTAACTATGTCAGCATCAGTAAATGGTTTCATGTGTATAGCAAGAGTCCAAGAAATACGTAAAGAAGCCTCACCACATTTTTCCTGCTCAGTCATCGAGCGACTTATATCCAGATCGAAGACGAGTAACTTGATAGTAAGCTTGCAATTTTAGACTTACGAAGATCGCTACCAAGTGGAAAGTTTTCGGCAAATGATTTGTGGTTGGTATCATAATGTCGTTTTATATTTGAGCTTTTAATTAACGCCACATTGGCACATTGGTACCGCTCCAGCACGATTTGGCAGCGTGAAACAATATAAATCGGTCCAATCTGGCAAAAACTGTCTATTTTCATCTTCAACTTTTCTTTTTTTCGGTTCCATAGTAATAAAACTCGCTAATGTAAACACGTAGGTACTTAAACTCGTAAAGTAAACAAGTAAACGTAATATTTCAAGCACGTGTGTCAACGCGGCGCTCGTCACTCAAAATTGAAACAAAACACTGGCGGCCGGCGGCAGCGCGATCGCATGATTACCCCTGCCCCGCGCGCTTCACCGCCGCGCTTTTCGATTTGACGTTGACAAAGATAATGCGGATTACGTACTCTGTAGTGCAAGTTGCTGTGTTCTCGCGGTCCGCAGAAAATGGGTCGGCGGTCCGGAAGCGGACCGCGGTCTGCCATTTGGCGACCCCTGGTCTATATCATTGTTCTTCTGTATTTTTTCTACGAAGCTTCTTATTCAAGCAGAATGTGGTAAATATATATGGTAAACAACTAGCAAATTTTTAAAAGTAAGTTTTTTAGAAGAAAAAGATACTGAAAACATCAAGTGGCATGAACGATAACGAGCAAGAATGCAAAATAGCATGAGAGTGATAGTGCTAGGACTAAAGTAAAATGAATCCACAACCTTTTACAGTTTTCAACAAATATATAGGGTGATTCATAACAAGTGTACACATGTGAATGGGCCTTAACTCTTATTTATCACCAACTTCAGGTCCATATATTGACAGATTATGACAGTTTGGTCTTTTACAATTTTAACCATGGCTTCATGCACATCAGCCAAACACTTTATCATTCTTAAAACTTTTTACAAAAATAATGAATCGCCAGTGCAAACATTTCACGCTCTACGTAAAATCGAATAATTTCACGAAATTGACCCATAAATTGGCCGACGAGATCGTGTGATTTGACTCCTTGTGACTTCTTCCTTTGGGGATTTCTGAAGGATCGTGTTTACGCTGATGCTCCTTAGACTACTGAAGCATTAAAAAACAATATTCGAGCCAACATACGCCTAATAACGCCGGAAATGTGCGAAAATGTCATCGAAAATTACAATCATCGTTTGATAGTATGTAAAGCAGCACGAGGTGCACATATGCCCGAAGTAATGTTTTATATTTAATTGTAAGGGACTAAATTTTCATAATAAATAAACATTACACCTCAATCTTCACAAAAAAAAATTGTTTTTTTTCGACATAACATAACAAGTGTACACATGTTATGAATCATCCTTTACATTTCGGTAGTAAGTTGCTCCCGTCTTCAGAGTTAAATGCTTTCTAAGATTACAAGACACTTTGGTTGTTGGTTTTTACATCAAGCTGACATCGAGTTATTTTCTTATCTATTCTTTCAGTCTCATTACCTAAAGTCTAATTATTTGACCCTAGAACACTAACCTTATTTTTTAACGCTTATTGCTAAACTTCGTCGTTACGACTACGCTACCAAAAATGTAGGTTTATAAGGTTTTATTGAATAAAATACTCATTTATTTTACAATATTTTTTTATTACAATTACTTATCAACAAAACTATTGTTGCTTAATCCCTATTTAAAAATAAACCAAAATATAAAAAGAACTAAAATAAATGAAGGTGGGGAACCCGATGGGCTACCCTCGCAGCAAAAAAGGAATTATGAAAGGAAAATAGAGACAGCAAGAGGTTACATGGTGGTAACCTGAAATTTAGTTTATTACCTCACCCGGTAGCTCACCTGCGATGGCCTGGGGCTATTATTTATGTTTCCGCGGCTTTGGAACTCTAAAAAAACAACGATTGTCCTCTATAAGCACTTTATTTTACTTTTAAACTAACACTTTACTCATAATTTACTGCACAATATCTTTATCGCACACTTAAAAATTATACTTTTTCGCAAACTTTATCGCGCCTTAACCGGAACAAGAGTACCCCAATGCAGCCTCACACTGGGAACGTCGGGTATTAAGGCTTATTAATTTGAAAAAAACTAATCCAACGGAGTCCTCTATTACCTTTACTTTTATACCTTTAATATGCTGATCTGTTGCAATAATTAGGCCTTGCTAATTGTTGCAATAGAAAAATAGAACAGGTATGCATATGAAACCTTTGCATATGCTATCGGTTCTATGTATAAAAAATGCACGTGCCGGAAATTCATTTCCCGCAATTGGATCTCTTTAATGAACAGATCAAATTATTGGAAAAACGCGCGTGTAAGAAATTCGGAGGTAAGCAATTTAATTTTAGTTTACGCTGATTTTAATTTAAGCTAAAAAGTGAAGAATGTATAAGATGCATTGTAACAGTTATAATCAAAGAAGTAAGAAGCATCCACCATTGTGGATCGAAGGGTCTAGAAGCCTGTAATGATTTTAGGTCTTGATCCGAACGAGGAACCGACCTCTCATCGGTTCTAGACGTTAAGTCTGAGGGGTGCCAACGGATGGTACCAACCGGTCAACCAATCCGTGCACCGTAATCCATTTTCGCGATGGCTGCTTGTCGGCCAACTAGATCGGAGAGGATTTCGGTCGCGGGTCTCCAAATGGATTACGCTCACTTACAATCTTCAGCCACCAATACATGCCCGTTTTCAAACGCGTCACCAAAACAAAACCATACGGAGAGGAAACCTACTTTACGTTACTCCGTATTTCTTCATATAACCAGTCAAAGGACAAAGATCTAGTCTTTACTTCGCGTTCCCGAATTTCCGACTACGTTAACGTAATTCCAAAAAAATCTACGCTAAAGAAAAACCAAAATCAACTAAGGTACCGCGTACCGCGCGCGACGCGAAACCGACCTCAGCGGATTTTCTCAAACCCTACCCTCGCGATAGCATACTTACCATGCACTCTATTTCCCGCTGAAAAGAGGGAACCACTGAAAAGGAAAGTCGTTGATATGGTTTAGCAATTCATATTATTTTTATAACTCATTTTCAATTGACAACCTTTTGAACATATTTTCAAATAGACCTATAACATAAACGAAAAAAAAACAAATGATCTACATTAGCCAGCTCTAAAATATATGCATAATCTACATTACATGCAAACACTAGAAGTTGAAATTTTTTTTTGTTTTAAAATACCTCATCTACTCGTAAATGGAATACATCTTATACTGAATTATTATTTCTTTCTGTTTTATATTATCAGTAAATGCTTGATATTGATGTGCATTTATATGCTGGCTTGAGAAATGCTTTTAATTTTATCCTATTCGAAACATTTTTTTCTGCTGAACTTCTTAATGATATGAACGAGAACAGTTCGGTTGGATAAACATAGGACTATTTATCGGAAGTGAAACTCTTAGAATTAGGCACCGTTTTATGTGAATCCGAGATTAATGTAGTTATTGCATGCAAAATTTGCCTGACAGTGTAAATACTTTTCATAGATAGATTATTATGATTTACAACATGCGAAGGATGCAACAGAAACAACTTCATCTCATTGGTTGAAAGTGATCTGACATACACGTAGTAATAGTAGTAACTACTGACAGCTTATTGATCGGGTCAAACCTAGAAATTATAGCAGTGATTAAAATATTAAATAGTTAATGGTTATTACACTTTATGTTATTTCAAATGTTGTTAGTCTATACACAGCCAGAAAACCCCTGGATTACACGACATTCAATTCTATCATGCTTTTTAGGTAAATTTCTCGAGAGAAATTTACCTATTGCGGAGAGTATCATATATATATATATATATATATATATATATATATATATATATATATATATATATATATATATATATATATATATATATATATATATATATATATATATATATATATATATATATATATATATATGGGATATAACGAAATTTGTGACCACGCTAGAGGTTGCAATTTTGCTTCGATTTTCACAAAATTTTGAGGAAAGGTGTATTGGGTTATTATCTCGGTTAAGTTCGTGAACCAGCTATATCGGCCGAGCAAAAACAAAATGGCGGCCATTTTAGACGAAAAATCGCGATTTCTGTTCTGACCAAAGTGTAGCTCCGATTTGGATGAAATTTGGTACAAAGGTTCATTGAAGTATGTGATGAATCTCACAATAAAAAATTCAAAGTCGGTACGGCAGAAACAAAATGGCGGCCGCTCAAAGGTCGAAAAACGTGCAAAATTTTGTTGTTGTAATAGTGGTCAAAGCTTTCAACAGATTTTCATGAAATTCAGCAGTTTGATAGAAATTATAAGCATATAAAGAATTACGTAAAAAAACTGGAGGTCAGGTTGCAAAAAACAAAATGGCGGCCAGTTGAAGGTCGAAATTTCAAAGGCTTTTAAAAGTCGCAATTTTGATCCGACATATATGAAACTTGGTTTCAAGATAAACATAACTTACACCTACAGTCTTTGATATTTTGGTGATCATGCATGTGCAAATTTCAAAATGGCGGCCGTTTAAATATGCGTTTTTTTTCATGTTTTTGTGGCCCTCTAGCGGTCACATTTTCCAACGGATTTTGATGAAACTTGAGATTATGAATCCCTGTACTATGTTCTTGTATTTTGCAGGAAATTATTATAATTGAATGAAAAACAAAAAAGTCGAAAATTTAAAGCCTAATATTTTTAGCTGCGATTTTCTTTAAAAATTGAATTATTTTGCCCTGTCTAGAGTGAAACTCCTATTTGAACGAGATAGTACATTGATTGATGAGGTCCTAGCATACAAAGATTTAAAATAATCCAAAATCAAATGCATGCATTCAAAATGGCGGCCCCCAAAGGTCTGAAGGCAAGCGCAATTCGCTATTTTAGTGCCAACTGAAATAATGAATATTTTTCATTGAAACGTTTTAAATGACTTTACTTGAAAGAACCTATAAACCAGATCATTTTTAAGATATTGTAAAATATTTTTCACAATACCCTAAAAAATTATAAAATCGCGACTTGTCTGTCTGTCCGTCCGTCCGCCCGTTTGTTCGTGCGTCATAACAAGTTTTCTCGCAAACCACATAAGCTACAATGAGGAAATTTTCTACGTAGGTCAAAAGTGGTGCCTCTTGAAATTTGCAGTGCAAGAAAATATTTTAAGGTATTTAAGGGGTGTCTCCCCATACAGGCAGGTCTCCCTATACAGGCGGATGGCATATAATTTTTTTTATTTCTGTAGCCCTCTAGCAGCCAAGATTCTCAACAGATTCCGTTGAAACTTGAAATTATAAGTTATTAAGGCAAGTTAATTTAATTTGATTATGCAAATCGAATGACAAATATAGCAGTCGAAAATTTACAGCTAAATATTTTTAGCAGCCGATTTCAATAAAAATCGAAATGACCGCCCTCATATGTTCAGAAAAAAATTGAAATGTATATATTAATGGCAATGCAAGTGCTGATTAAACTTTTATGGAAATCTTTTGAAATGAACTATTCGAGCTATTTAAGCCTTTGTGAGGTTACCACTCTGAACTGTGAAAACAGCAGATGCGAGAAGGGCGAAACCGGTATTTATATGTTTACAACAATATGTAATCCATACGCATGCAACTCAATTTAATTAGCAAAATATTTGCGCCCCGATAAAAGGTTTCTAAAAACGAACGTGGCCAGATTTTTTTATGTTAATAAATACCCATGTGGTACTACGAAAATTGCAGAAAAAAGTTTAGTAGTAGGCAAGCCAAATTCTTTTTCGAAACTTAACGCTACATACGAGAAATTTACCTTTCCGGCTGGTGGTGCCAACGGGGATTTTTTTTCTATTCTATTTGTTGCTTTAACGTTATTATTTTATTTTCTTCCGATACTGCTAACTAAACTCTGCTATAAACGAATTCCGACTAATCATGTGTGTATGTAAATGAATGAATTGTAATAAATACCCCGTCCGATATGTAAATAAATGCAAATAAAAAAGAAAGATGCTCCATTTGCGTGAAGAGTTCGTAATAATCAGCCGTAGTTTACATCTCGGCAAATATGGGCTACTGTGTTAAATGCTATATTAATATCAGCTGTATAATGTATTGCTAAAAATAATCCTGTAAGAATTTGTACAATTAAACATAGTCCTAATAATGATCCAAAATATCATCAAGCGGAAATTTTAATTGGGGCAGGTAGATCTACTAGTGCATTATTTGCAATTTCAAAAAGTGGATATTTTAGTCGTAATGGTCTGTTCATCAAAGTTGATTTCTTTAAAATATAATGGTTTGGGAATGTGAAACCTGATGTATCTTCCAACCTCGCTCCGACTTAAAGGATTTTCCACATTCGTCACATTTATAGAGGTCCGGATTCTTATGAAAGACCAAATGAAGTCTTAATGCTTGCATTGTACAGAACGATTTTCCACATTTATTACAATCGTTTAAATCAGAATGTGAAAATTGATGTTCACTCAAACTAATTTCATTTTTAAACGTTTTCTCACAGCTATCGCACTTATAGAGGTTGGGTTTTTTTGTGCAACGCGATATGGGCGTTTAAGTACCGTAAGTTAGCAAATGATTTACCACACTCACCACATTTGTTTAAAACAGAATGTGAAAATTTATGTTCCTTCAAACCAATTTCCTTGGTAAGCGTTTTCTCACAAAAATCACACTTAAAGAGCTCGGGATTCTTATGTAATTCGATATGAGTCTTTAGAAATCGTATTGTTCCAAATGTTTTACCGCATATGTCACACGCGTTTGAATCAGAATGGGAAAATTTATGCTCCTTCAAATTTTGCGCTGACGCATAACGTTTATCACATCTATCACATTTATGTACATTAGGATTCGAATGCCATTTCATATGTTTCCTTAAAAACTATTCGATTAGTGTATACTTTACTATAAATAGGACATTTATAAATATCCGTATTATTATGCGAGACTGCATGGGCTTTTAAGCTATGCAATCCAGGGATCAATTCACTGCATATGTCACATTTATAGCAATTAGCCTTTGAAAGTGTACATTTATAATTCTCTAAAGACGTTTCGTATCTGAGTGTTTCATGCGCTTTCATGATAGTAGCTTTTTCAGAAGTTACCCCGCAATCTTCCGTTACGTAAGCACCAGAGTTATCCAATTCATTGTTTTTCGGTTGCCTTTGAAACTCTTGGGGCGTGTGAGCACCTCGGAGTAAATTATGATCTCCACATGTATAGCCAATCTCCATTTCGTCCAATTCTTCATACGTATTCCTCTTTTTACCCTACGACATCATGAACACTGCACTTGCACTTTTAATATTTAGTATTTTAACACTAACCTGCTAGCCTTCGTCGTTTGATGATCGTTGATGAACCAACTGCCAATCGATCCTCTAACGGCACTTTGAAAATAACTGAATCGCTAACCCCATGATGCATATCAGATGGTGAATTTTCACGGGCTGCTCTTTCATCCAGCAAATGGTCCTTTTCGGTTGGTTCGTAAATTGATTCTTCCGCACATGTGCAACCCGACTCTTCTTGGGTGACGGCCACTACGCACACACTTCACTGCCATGTGGCTGTCAATTCCTCTTGACATCCCACGACAATATTGACGTGGGATGTGCGCTCGTCACAAGCACGTGAAATGACAAGCCACCTAGCAGCAAGGTGTGTTAGTAGTGGTCGCCAGCGGCGTTGCATGATTCATTACAAGCCTTTAAAAGGGAACGTAATACGGGAGGCACATTACTCCTTCTGAGCACTCACGCTGACCCACTGACAACCCCTGTAAAAATCTTCAATAAATTTTAGTTAAAATTTTAAATAAAAGAATCATATTTAACTTTTATTTTTCTTTTCAGAATTTTTCTATATAAAATTTATAAATTTTACAGCCTGACTTTAAGATAGCGCTGTACACATTGAATAGAAGTATGCCTTAATAAAATTTAATACGTTAAATGACTATATAAAACTGAAGTTGACAATAAAATGATTCGAAATCATCCATGAATAATTGTATCGTGTATTATATTATTTATTTTGTATTCATGCATTTTTCACAATTTCGACTGGATTTGCTTTCCATATTATGTTATTGCGAAAATTCACTTGCTTAGTTCTGTTTATGTTCATTTGTTTTCTCTTTCTTGAGTTAATATAAGCATGAAAATGATTTTGGGCAAATTTTTGATTCATTCATAAATATTCTCTTTGTTATTTCTCTTTTACAAAACTCCTTAGAAATAAGAACGTAAAAAAAATATTTCTATTGGAAATTATTTAGGAAAACATCGAAGCCGTCTTCGTAAAAATGTTCTCGATAATTATGTTTTTAGTACTTCAGCATTTAATAATATTGATAAAAGCTTACACTCGAACAAAATCGAAAATGCCCTTATGCAATTTCAAGGACACTAACTAATGCCTACAATCAAATCCTAATGCATAAACATGAATTTGTGGTGTCCATTTCGTATGCGTTCAAAAGATGTTCACTCTTGATCAATATCAATTTAAATTCACTTTCGCAATAAGCCCATAAAGTTATCAAACAAACTTAAAAACGGTTCACGAGCCCAATTAACTGCTTAAGCGAAAAATGAGATCGCACTTATGCTTTTCAAATTGGAGCGGGATGCAAACAATAGATTTGCATAGATTAAAGAAACCAAACATTTCACCAAATGCGATTTTTTTCATTCGGAATCAACGGGAAACTGTGAACATTTCGATCTATAATATAATTACCAGGGTATTGTCCGTGTTGCGATAAGGATCATGATGCACAATATGATGTTTGTATAGGGCCAGAACACGAAAGTCAACGCAGAATTTTGTATCGATTAAACGACGTGCCAAATTTCGACGAATACTTACAATCGACATTCAACATGAGACTACAGATGTTTAGCTGGACAATTTTAATTACGAAATAAACTGCCCTTGGTCAAAATCTGACTCAGCTCAAGTATGATTCAATATTTTACACTGATTGTGAGATATTTTCCTTGAAATGTAAACGAAAAATATGTTGCCCTGCATGCGCTGACTTCTCCCGCATCCGCGAAAGACATCCAAAGCACTGCTCTAAAACACACCAAATTTTGGATCAATTCGGATGCGATTTGTTGCAATTGATCGTAAACAATGCACTCGCCAAAGCATGTACATATGATTCTCTTCGTCGTCCAAGAGCTCATCAAGATCAATTTGTTCTTCGTCTTCGTCACCATTTACACTCCGTTGCGCAATCACTTCTTGGCCAACAATACCCCAACATATGAATAAAACAGTAATTTAATAAGCCAATTTTTATCAATGGCCCTCATTTAAACGAAGTTCTGATCGAGGACTTTTCAGAAAACTTTCAACTCCGAGCATAAAAATTCGAATGAAAAATAATTCTTTTTGTTTATGGTGAGCACATCACATTTCGATATCCACACTCACGACAAATGATACGGACGCAAAGTAGATATCAACCACGAATGAGCTGGCCATTAACATCTCACCGAAATTCAAGACTCCTCACTTCCTGCACTTAATCAAACCGCAGCTTAGTCAATAGAAACTCCAAGCCATTGAGAAACAATCCACACAGCGTAAAATTTGACTAACTATCGCGAGCAAAACCCGCCTAAAAAAAAAATCCCAATTTCAGCTTTTCTCGCGCAAATCACTCATGGAAATAATTTTGCATAAACATTATTTGAACTTCTACAACGGATACTTTTTTACACAATCTTAGTACACGAATTAGCTTAAACTCTAAACGGATAAAATCAATATCAGCACTGAATATCGTTGTTTAGGTTCTGAATCTTTTTATAATCTTTGCTTTGCTGTCGCTTGGTTGCATTGATGGCCATAAAAGGAACTATTGCTCTGATTGTCTGTTAGGGCTTCTTTGTTTGATAGCGTGGGTCTATAAATAGATTATGACGTTATTTGGTATGGTCTGATATGATCATTGCATTTGTATAGGGGATAGAATTCATGTGACGTAACTCGCACGGCGCACAAGCGCTTTGCTGGCGTGTCTTCAATTAACTCACTTTCTGCACGTAGGCCATCCGCGTCGTTAGCAGCGCTCACAAATCTGCACAGGGGTGTATTCATTAGATGTTAGGCAAAACTGACGATAGATACAAGCCATATGGCAGCAATTTGCATATGTATTAGTCGGCTTACTATGGACAAGCTTCCGGTAGCTGTCACCCAACTGCGGCATTAGCAAATGCTTATATTTCGTCATATATACTATTTTTCGAATAAAAAACGTGGCGAACGCATTCCGTGCATGCTATAAATTCACCTTGTATAGCCCATTCTGCTCCTAAACTTTCCAAGACGAGCAAATGAAGCACACGTTTTGCACCTTCGACTGATAGCTCAGCGTTGAGATGTAAACAAACTCCTATAAATTCACTTTGGAAGGCGATAAAAAGTAAACGGGTATAAGAACTGAAATAATTTTCACTTCACTAGGAGCGCTATTGTGTTCTCCACGGATCATCTGGATTTCACTGTAGAAATCCGTCTCTAAACCGTACAAAACCTCGAATTTTTGTTGGCACCTCCACAATTCTTCTTATAACGCCATATAAGTTAGCCAGCAAAGTCGGCCTACCAAAGACATATAAACAAATGGACGAGCAACGAGAATCTGTGTACTCGTCCATGTGAGAAGCGAATTTGCCACATAAATAAGTTATAAATAACTTACGCTCTCGAAACTATATGATTCCCTCTGCTTCTCCTTCCCCTTTTTTTCCAGTCAGGTTTTTCTTTTCTCTCTTCAGAAGAATCGCTTCCCCCACTGACACCCGCGCACACCAACGAAATTTCATTTCAGTTTGAGTATAAACAACAAACAACTCTCACGGAAAACTCGAACGTCAAAGCAAAAGAAAATCGAAAAGAGCGCGAACCACGCGGGAAAACTTATGTGTCAAAGCGGATGGAAATTTCGTAAATTTTTAATTGAAACAGTGAATTAAATTTCCGATTACGTACGCGCGATCTTTAAAATTAAAAACTTTTTAAATGTGAACGTGTTTCGCCGTGAATAGAGTGCTAAATTAAAAGCATATCGCCTCAAACCTCAACTTCACACAACTTTAGCGCAGGTTGCCAATTGCTTCGGCTCTCACAACCGGTTGCGGATCCAGTACTCTCTATATCTATGCGGCCTACTAATGGTCATGTGTGTGGTAGTAAGCGCTGCTGCCATATGGCTTGTATCTATCGTCAGTTTTGATGTTAGGGGATGGATGCGTTAAGCTAATGGAAACTTAAGCGGGAAAATCCATTTGAATTTCAATGGCAATGTATATGTCTAAATAATATAATACGAGTAAATGGAGATAATGGTTATATATTATTATGGAGAGATAACTAATTGAGTAAATGATATGCTATAAAGACAATATAATACGAAATAATGAATATATGATATAAAGGCAAGAGATAATTATAAAACAGGGTGGTGATAAGTTATGAATATAGAACAAAGGTACGGCAATAAAACATATAAGATAATTATACATGGTATGGAAATTATGATTGCGTGAAATAAAAATAATGCAATACGATACGATAAGGATTATAAAACGGTATGATAGCGATACTTTAAAAATATATGATACAATACTATAGCGATACGATAACGATAAGATAATACGGTACGATAGCGATACGATAACGATAAGATAAAAAGATAGTATAGAGGTAAGATAATACCGTACGATAATGTTCTTATGACTTAATAAAAATATGAAAGCTATACATGATATAAGGTACGATAATTATAAACAATGAAACTACGATAATTCTATATATACACAAAGGAAAATATACACGATCCCTAGCCCTAACTTAAGGCTAATCAATTTTTACACGATCGGGAGCTTTAGCATTCCGATGACGTAACACTATAACATTCTTATTTAATTCAATCACATATTTATTACATAATCAGCCTTTTTACTGAGACCATATTTTTTCGTTGTAATTAAAGATATTTATTTTTTTAAGTGCTTACCTACTATAAACTCGAACAAAATACTTCAAAAAAAAACTTAAATAATCAAAATTAACACATAGAAAATCGAGGAACTGTTTTTTTTCTGTGACATGTGAATAGTGCAATTGTGGATTTATAGGTCAAACAGGCCAATCATTTTGCACCAGATTTAACGAGCATTTAAAAACTTACATTCAAAATAAAAATAATTCAAATTTGGCTAATCATTTCTTAGAAATGAACCACACCCAGCGCCCGCTTCAGCGGCTATGTCGCCCCGGACAAAAAGGCTAATTTCCGGCCCTTAAACATGTGAAAACAAAAATTTTGATTTTCTTTCAGATAAAAATCAAATAATTCAGTTCTAATCAAAACGTTTATTTAGAAACTACATTTAACATTAAAAGTATATTAGAACAAAACAGTAAAAATTAAAACGAACTTACAACAGCAAAACAAAAGTAACATCAACTATATGCTAAAGTCAAAAGAAATTTTTCTTTCTTACTTTTATTTCTTCAAACTTTTTGATTACCTCTTTTAAGTTTATTTGATCAGCTATTTCATGCTCAATAGCTAAAATAGCCAAACCATTCAGACGATTTTGCGTGGTAGTAGAACGTAAAAATTTTTTTAGTAATTTTAGTTTAGAGAAACTCCGTTCCCTACTTGCAACAGTTATTGGGAAAGTCAGTAATATTCTCAGGGCAGCACTCAGGTTTGGGGCAAAATTTAACATTGTTATTAATTTCAGTACATTGCTTGGGTTTTCTTTTTGGGCTAAAAGTCCAGATACCGCAAAAATTTCTTCTATTATTTCTACCCCATTTATGTCAGTAAAATCACCATCAGTCAAAAGACTATCCAAATCCATATAGTGTTTTAAAAGCATTTCTTTAGACATTATTTTTAAATCGTTTATGTTATATAAGAATTGAAAATAGTCACTACGGTGACTAAGTTGTTCAAACCTATCATCTATTGCAGTGAGTGCTTTATCAATTGTAAAGTAAAAAACATCTATCTCATATTATAATTTTCCTTGGGATCTTCGATCGGTTCATCTTTTGTTTCGTATGAGAATCCTTTATTTTTTCTTCTAATGCGGTGTCGTGGTATTGTCGACTCAAAATCAGCCTCAACGTCAATTTCGTCGGCTAGTTCTCTTGCATCGACAATAGTTTCATTAAAGGACTTGTCCGATCGAAGATCCTTAAAGAATGCTTTACAGTTTTGTAAGAGGTCAAGGGTAGATGCTAGATCGAAATCTTTTGTTTGCATCAGCTTGCTTATTGGATTAATACAATTTAATGTTTTATACCAAAGTACCATGGAACACAAAAATATAAACTGTTTCATACATTTTAATAAGCCCGAGGCTTCGTTTTTTACTAAATTATCAATTTCTTGATTTTCATAAATGCTTAGCAGTGCGTCATATATTTCGCCTATATCAAATCTTAAAGGTTTTAAGGCCACTATCCTACTTTCCCATCTAGGGTTTCAACA